>OV839566.1:140235191-141435191 GCA_929447395.1 Epistrophe grossulariae | reverse complement strand
AGTATATTATATTTAGTTTTTATTCCTTCTTTGATTTTTATAAACAAAAAATTGTTAGAACTAGAAATACCTTTATGGAACATTTGCGAGATATACCTAGGCAAATAATTTCAATAAAATAAATACATTCAATATTTATATAATTTTTTCATATCAATTTATTGCAAATATATTATTTTCATACAAAAACGCCCTTTCAAAAAATATATATGAATTCTTAACCAGTGTCATATCATTCAATTAATCTCTCTTCTTAAATAAAAATTATTTGCTTATAAATCAAGTACAAAAAATAAATTAAATACACAACAAAAAACTTGTGTCAGCAAGTAAAAATTATATAGTCGGTACAATGCAGATGATAATAAATCAATAGAACCAGCATTGGATCACGTGGCTACGGTAGATTGATGCAAAGACTTCTGAAGATGTTCTGAAAAAAGTTTTTTAAATAAAATTTGCATCTACAGGGTGTCCCATAAACAATGGTCTAAACTGAAATTGATGATAAGCCAGGTCATGGCCACTCAGAATAAAGTAACTTGTCCGTATCGCATCATAACGGTTTTCGAATAACGGCCGTTTTTTTTAAATATCGAAAAACCCCTACTTTGAAATAGGTATTTGGTCACCCCGTCCGCAATTGATTTTTGTTTTTCTTAATTTTTTCACTTAAATATTGTATGATATTAGGACCAATTCGCTGCATTAAAATATTTTTGAGATCCTGCACCATTTTTCTCAAAATAAATAGATAATATGACGTTTTGATCAAATCTTTTCTTTACTTAAAAAAAATCGTGTGACTCATTATTTGTCATGTTATTTAAGTTTAAAACTTACCCGTCAACCAAAACTTACAAATCAAAAGTTATAATAATTTTAACTTAATCAAACAGGATTTTAAAATAAATAAAAATAAATCTTTTTTTAAATACTAATAGCTGTTTTATTAATATTTGTTTTTTTATTTTTACAGTTAGCTCAAATTTTGTTTAACTTTATTTACAAAAATTGTTCAAAATGGTCCCCTTCTGCACTTGTACAAGACCGGAAACATGTTACTTAATTCTGAGTGGTCATCACCTAGCCTATCCCTAGTTTCAGTTTGGATCATTGATTATGGGACACCCTGTATATAAAGAAAACAATTAGTAGAACAAAAAATGGAGGGTGATGCTACTGAGTTAAAAAAGCTTTAACTCAAGCCTATATTAAATTGGTGGTAGAGCATTCAAATTGTTATTTTAATCAAACCTTCAAAAAATAATTAATGAGCTATGTGAAAAATTCATTTTGTTCAGTTCAAAAATTGTGATAATTTTTTTATAACCGGAAATGACCAACTCTATACAGCGATTGTGGTTACTCACACTTGATTAGAGATCAGTTACTCAAAGACCATTTAAAGAGGTGAATTTTTTTATCGTGCACATACAAACATTTTTCTGCTACATAGTTGGTTAGTTCAAAAGATTAGCGTAAGCAAAAATGTGAGAATAGTAAATGATAAAAATGATTAACATCAATTTATTTCATTCAAGTTAATAATAGGTGCGTTCCTTTACTTTGAAAAATGGAACCTTAGTGATTTTATGCCCAAAACTGCGATTTTTTTAATATGAACTTAATTGACTTTTGATTAAAATTTTTAGGGAAACGAAGTTTTCCACAGTATGGGAATTTAGTTCTTTAGATTCTTTTCAAATCTTCAATTTATTCAACTTACTATATTAAGTTCAAAAGTAAAGTTTGAAGGGTGAAATATATGAAGTCTTCTTTTTCTTCTATCTCATCAGTATTTTTCACATAAATTTATAAACATTCTTGTAAAACTAAATAATTGAAATGTTGAAAAAGTTTATAAGTTTTTATGTACTGTTATTGATTATTAAAATTAATTTAAAAAGCATATTTTATATACTAAAGTATAAAAAAGGAATTGCGTTGTTTTTTTTTATTTTTTTTTTTTTTTTGCTATACGAGTCTGAATAGTCTTTTATAAGTCAACAAACTCAAAAATTGATAAAGCGTTTTATCTTGCATTTATAATTTAGAAGAAATACCTTTATGTATAAAATGCCACAAATTACCATTTCTGTTGTCGTTCCATGTTGTTCGTATAATATTGATAAACACAACACCAATGAAAAAGCTATAAATGTTATCGTTTAATTGGGTTAACATTATTTTATCTAAATAAACAATGGCGTTTCTTTCTGACAATTTTTGAATAAATTAATGAGAAAATTTTTCTTTTGGTGACTAGTTGTTTTGTTACTGAAAATGCCTTACTTTTAGGAAATATTGGGAATATTAGAAAACAAATGTATCCATATTATTGATAAGGGTAACTTGTCACAACTTTAGTTTTCAACTAGTTTACTAATGCAGGCGTTGCATTAAACCTCATTAGACATTTGGTGCAAAAATAATATTTTATTAATAAAAAAAAATGGGAACGGGTCGTTATTCTGTATTACAAAATTCTGTATGACCAAAATTCTGGAGATGGATTGAAAATTCTGTATGATCATAATTCTGTATTTCATTATTCTGTAAATCTTTAATTCTGTATTCCAAAATTCTGTAAATCCAGAATTCTGTATATCAAAATTCTGTAAATACAAAATTCTGGAAAATTAGAAAATACTGTATATTCTGAACTCCAAAATGCTGAATTTCAAAAATTCTGTAAATTATGAAAGCAAAATTGTTTTGATAATGAAAAAAAGTGCGCACTTTTTTTCATTATCAAAACAATTTTGCTTTCATAATTTACAGAATTTTGAAATAACAGAATTTTGGGATACAGAATTTTGAAACACAGAATAATGGTTTTACAGAATTTTAGATTTCCAGAATTTTGAAATACAGAATTTTGGAAACTGAATTTTGGCACTTACAGAATAATGACCCCAACCCAAAAAAAATAGAAAATTCCTGGATATTTTTAAAAATCATTTAAATTTAAAAATTCCGTTCGAAGTAAATTATTTTTTTATAATTGTGAGTGAATAATGTTTAATGTTTAAAAACTATCAGTCATATTTATTAGATTTTTGTCTACTTAGACACTGTCTAACTATTTTCGAATTGGTTATTTAATAAGAATGAATATCACATTATTCACGGTTAAGATAATCTATAAAAGTTAATCAGCTATAAGACAACAATAAACAAGGTTTTTGAACATATTTTCTAAAGTTGAGCAGTTGTCTAAAGTTAGACAACGTTTATAAATAAAACCATATATGTATATCTAAATTAGACAACGGCCTCGGTTTTCTAAACAGTTAATGATTTAATCAATTAAAGTTAATTTCGAACTATTTTGAACTACCTATCTAGACAACTATAGTTAAAAGTCTAATAAATAAGACTGAGTGTTATTTAACTTAAAAGCGACTTTATTTAATTCAGTTTTTAATAGAGTGTGAATAAATTACATCTAAATCAATTAGAATAGTTTAGTTAAATTAAAATACAATAAAATTCATCGTGTGTACCTATAGTAATAAATAAATAATTTGTGTCATAATTATATGGAGTCTAGTCAAAACAGCAAAAGTCCATTTTGTATCTATTTTTATTTGGTCTCAACAGTAAAAGTCTAAGTTAACCGATTGATAAGATATTCCATGGTCCAAATAATACTTCATTTTCTTTTTACTGAATTTAGAGGACATTTTTGGTCTTTAAAATGCATTTATCTCAAAAAAAGATTTTGGACTTATGTTGTTTTGATCAGATCCCATAGAATTGTACCTTAAGGTTACCAAGGTTAAAAGTTAAATTTAAATGAGAATTAAAAGGTCCAGTTTAAAAAAAAAATGCTTCTTTATAAACTGTACCTTTCAGATACTTAATAGAATTTTTATAGGTAAAATGTAGTTGAAATAAGCGGCGTAGATTGTTCCTCAAAACAAAAGCTTTAAAAAAGTTATCTATACACCTATACTTTTCTGTGTGGCCTATAAAAAATATTTTATCTCTCGACTTAGATATATATTCAATAATCACCCTACATTTCGCTGATTACTCATACACACGAAATAATTAAATGAACAATTATTATTAAAGATGTTTTATGCATGGTCAATTTAATAGGATAATTAGTGTTTGTATTAAATTTATCTATATAAACATATAATTTCAACAAAAAAAAAAAACGTAAACAATAATGTTTAATTAAAACGAATTAAATTTTTTGCTTTAAAAAAATAATTATTATTATTGTTTTTATGTGAGAAAATGTCAAACGAACATGGATTCATTTAAAACTAATAATATAATCAAATTATTCATACAAATCTATATCGGTAACATGATGGAAATAAAAAATTCAAATTCAAAATATGGTTGATTATTTTACATTAAGTTATGGAGCGATATTGACAATTACTGACATCACCTTCAAAGTAAAATTTGTTTTATATTTTGTCCGAACGTCCATTGTAATATATTAGATAGAAGTAGAACATACACAAGTGAACTGATTTGCTAAAAATTTGGTGGTACATTTAGAATGTGACGTTTTGTTTAAACTTATCTAAAAGGGATAGCAGCCATACAACGATTAGGTTTTTCGTTTTTTTTTTTTATTTCTCAAAAATAGCTCTACAGAATTCGTACCTGTAATAACAAAAGTACCTATATTTTTATTTTAAGAAAACTGGGTGTCAGGTTCTTATCGAAATATTAGCAAAGGTAATAGAATTTAGACATTTTTTTTTTTTTTTTGAGAAAATTGCTTTTTTTAGGTTCTTCTGCACATGGCTTTTAAATAGCTTGACCAATTTTGTTATAATTTTTCAATATAAGGCTTATAAATATTTAAAACAATACTGTGTTTGATAATTTCCCAAAGAAATCAAACAAATTAACTTTTTTAGTAGTCAAGTCTTTAAAAAAAATCGTAAAAGATATCATTTCGTTATTGAACCACTTTAACTTGCATCTTATTTATTACATTATAGTTATAAACCACAAGAGCAAGTTCGTGCCATTTTAGTCGTGCATATTTTTTTTTCCATCACAATTCTATTGTGATGAATTTGTTGATACATATGTATGTATATCCATTTTGATATACGTTTTGGAATACGTTCAATACAACGGCAATTATATATTTTAAATAAATAAAATAAATAATATAATAGATAATATTATTCTGTACATTTATGTAAATCAATAATAATATTTTATATAAATCAGCCATTGTTTTTATTTAACTTCAAAACAAATATAGAAACAATAACAACAATTAAATTTCTCACACAGAAGCGCTGTACTGTATGAAAATAATTTATTAAGAGCCATATTATTCACTCAATTAATACAAATCAGAACTTAATTTTAGATATAAATTGATTGCGATCCAAGTATAAATTTAAGGCAATTTAAATTCATTAAATTTAATTCACGTCATATAGACTCGACATAAATAAATTTTTTTTTATACATTCGTATTTATTAGATTTAAAATTCAATTAAATCCAGATTGAATAATATGTTCGTAATATAATTTTAAAAGTAAAGTTAGAAGATATAAATGGCACGATTGGGTCGCATGAACCAAAGAACCAAAAAAATGGTATTATGAGAGATACCGTTACTAAACGGTAGATAATAATAATATTGTAGATTGTACAGATACTCGGCCATATCACAGACCCAGTCGTAATAAATTCGTACTACGAATCTCAAAAATAGTAAATAAAATGGCACCGTCATCCTACAAAAAATATGGATATAAATTTGTGGGCTGTCGATATTACTTTTCACAACTTCGGAATTCGTTTGCAAAAAATTCTGTTAGGGCGGCAGCTATAATACTTTTTTTTCGTGATTCGTAGTATATACGAATATATTACGACGGGACCTGTGATAAGGCCGATTAGCTCACATAAATATTTTCATCGAAATCTTAGGAGTCGTTTTTGAGAAAAATGAGATTTTCCTTACCGGTTTTTAAACATTCCTATATTGTACCCTTAATTTTTTGTTATAAAAATATTTTTTTATTTAAAATCTGCTAGATAATATTTAAAAACTTCTGGGTGCTTAGTTTAATAAAAATCAATCAAGTCATTTTCATAATACATATTATTAAGTTTTCAAAAAAACAACTTTGAAACTTTTTTTAAAAATCAAAATAAAAAATTAAAAATTTTGGTATACAATGCTTTTAAAACTTTTTGAAACATTCTCCACAAAAAAAATGGATTAAAATCTGTTGAACAGATTTTGATAAAATAGAAAATCAAAACATTGTTCAATGGAAGGTACCATTCATAACAATTTTCGGAAAGTTTTTCATAAAATAGTAGCCGTCCTGTAAAAAAAATTACTGAATTTCTAAAAGTTGTGATTGAGAAAAATAAAATTTTTATTTTTTGCTAAAAAAATTTGTCCGGAAGATACTGTTATTTTTGGTCCTAATAAAATTTAAAAAACCTGTGGTGAGAATGCCCAAGTCAGACAGTCGTATAGACGGTCAGGATTACGAGAACCACTTTTTTGACTTCGCTATCATCGTAATGTCAAGTTTGTTAAAAATCAATTTTTCTTACGAATCCATAACTTGCCATTTACAAGTTAAAAGTCATAATAAGAAATTTATTTTTCCTCTGATAATTTTGTTAAAAAAAATTGTATAATTTTAGAACTTAATATTATTTGAACAAGTAATAGAAGTTAATTTTTTGTTGCGAGACAAATTTTGTTGAAATGTCATAATATAGATATTATGATTAAAATCTAAAGTTTTATTTTTTTAACGACTTTGTAACTGCATGCATCGGTTACTTTGTATTATACATTAGATACATTTATTAGTTTTTTATTGATTTAAAAGAACATTAAATTAATGGGCTATCTTTATTCTTCTAAATATGTCTAATCCGAGGCAAACCTTTGTACGATGTTTTTCTTGTCAAGATTAATTTAACTTTTTTCACAAAGATCATTGTTTGAAGTACATAAAGCCGCATTTATTATTGGTAGGCTTCTGTTGTGATTATAATAACAGTTTTGTTTCTATTTCTACATATGTACATACATATACGTAATAGTTCTAAAAGTTAATATATAAAGTTGAACGATCAGTGAAAATGTATTACAGTTTTAAGTTTGACTTACTTAAAAACTTTGATTATATTTAAGGAATAAAATCTGACGTACACTATAAACCTAATCTTAATTGTCATTTTACTACAAAAAAAGTTTTTCTTAATTCTTATTTTACTACAAAAATTTTTAATTTTTTTTTTTTTAACAAATTTAAATTAACCTTTTTATTTTCAGAACATCATAAGATTCTAAACAAAAAAATTTCCTTTTCTCTCAGAAATATTTTTTTGAAAATAACTGGAGACGGAATAATTTTAAGGGTTATTTAAATGAAATAAAATTTAATTTTTAAATTAAGTAATATTTAATTTAATGGGAACATTTAATTTATATTTGTTTTTTTTTTTTTATATTTCAGGAAGACTATCAAATGTTTTACAACAATTGCAAATGCAATCAACCAGGCTTTGTAGTAAATTTGAAAAGCAAAAGTGACAGTGATGCAAAAATCAAAATATTTTTTGCCATCGCATTATGCTGCTTGTTCATGGTAAATTGGTAAATATTTTTAAAATTTTAATACCTACATAAATATCTATTTTTTTTAGTTTAGAAATTAATGTAAATTTTAATTTAGTTAATATAATTATCGCAATTACATAAAAATTCTTTATGTTGAACCAATTGGAAGAGTTAAAGGTCTCACTTTTCTATATAGTTGGGTGGCTTAGTTAAAAAATTGTGCATTTTCTGATAAATGCATCAATTTTTTTCTCTGTCGGTACATTATATGAACGCACGATTTTAAGATATCAGCCCACTGTATTTGTTCACCCCTTTAGCTGGGAGGGGCAAATTAAAAAAAATAAAATATTGAAAATACAAAATGAATATAAAAACACAACGGCATAACCTACAATACTATTTTATAATAGACTAAGAGCCCACAGCTATTTTTGGGTGTGAGTGATAGCAAAAATTAACTGGTATTTTTAGATAGGTCTTTACTTTTCATATTCGAATATGAAAGTCTTGCATGCCGTAGTTGGGGCCTTTGTCGGTAAATTGCATTATTTTAGTGCATCTGGTAGATAAGCGGCCCCATGGAAAAAGTCTTGGATTACCATATTATGTTATCAAAGGGTAAGCTTTTACCGGTAAGAAAATATTTCTAAATGCTATCACATTTTATTTAGAGACCGGTTTCATACTCATCTTTGGCTTCGTCTTGGATGCAGAAGACCCCACCCAAGATGTCTTGGACCCATTTTCATGTCTAGTGCGCTCAGATCTTTTATTTAATATAACGATTTAGTTGCCATAGTTTTTATCTGGGCTTTAAAAAAAAAAACGCATTTTTAATGTACCATTACCGACAAAGGCCCCAATCACGAAATGCAAGACATTCATATTTGCTTATGAAAAAATACCAGTGAATTTTTGCTATCATTCACACCCAAAATTTGCTTTGGGCTCTCAGTCAATAACTTTTTTAAAGCCAGTAATTTATTCTTTAATCATGTTTTTAAATTACGTTATTTTAGTGCTTAGTTTTTAAGTAAATGATTGTTAAACTCTTAATTTTTTTAATTATATTAGAATTTTATTCGAAAAATTAAGAGTTTAAAAATCATTTATTCAAATCCTAAAAAAATAACGTAATTTAAAAACATAATTAAAGAATAAGTTACTGACTTTAAAAAAGTAATAATAATGATATATAATAATATTGTAGGTGTTGCCATTGTGTTTTTATATTCATTTTCTATTTTCAATATTTTGTTTTTAATTTGCCCCTCCCACGTAAAGGGGTGCACAAATAAAGTGGGCCAACATCTTAAAATCTTTTTTATATAATGTAACAACAACAACAAAAATTTGATGCTTTCATCACAAAATTCACAATTTTTTAACTAAGCTGCCCCAGTATATAGAAAAGTAAAACCCTTAACTCTTCCGATTGGTTTATTTCGAAAACGGTTATTTTAATGAAAAAATATATCTTAATCTTTTTTGTACAAAATTTTCTAAGCTACAAATTTGTCCTTGAAATTTTTTCTGTACAACTTACCTTTTGGAAGTTATATCTTGAAAACCATTTTGGGGGGGCCTTCAACCCCCCATAAAATTATTAGCGGCTCTCACATCGATGGGGACTTTTGAAAGTTTTTTAAGAACGCTATGAGAAGGCTATATACTAAAATCCAGCTTTCTGTCCATTTTTTCCGAGTCAAATTCTTTATTGACTAGACTAATAGTCCCTTTGAAATTGAATCACCCATTATAAAAACGAAGTTAAGTTTGTCTCGCATAATCTCAAAAACTATTAAACTAATTTACTTGAGTTTTGTTTTATAAACTGCCTTATTTTTATAAGAATGTTCTTAGTGTAATTTCAAAAAAAAAATAATATTCTAATTCAACGAAAAAAATAAATACATAAATAATTTTATATTTTGAATCGGAATATTGATTTTTTTTAATATTGATTGAATATTGATTTTTTTTAACTCAGAGCAAAAGTGGACTTAGTGTCGACTTTTGCTCTGAGTTTGATTAACATATTTACTTTTTTTCTAAACCTGTTTGATATTTTACTTTACAATTAAATGAGAATTGTCAAATTTAATATTGCAACGCAAATTCTAAGTTTCAATTTTTTTCTTTATATTACGAATAAGTTTAAGTACAAGTTACAAGTACTATATCTAAAAAATATAAACTTAAACAAACAAATTTTATGTAGTTTGGAATTAAGAAATTCGATTATGTAAATCACAATCACGTGGTTTGATGCTATGTTTTATTTCATTTTCATTTCTGCGTCTTTGTATTTTCTCTCCCTCCTTTGTTAATTAGCTTTCTCAGTCTCTTTTCTCCTTTATTTTTGACCAGTTTTTAAAATTGCGATATAAAGGAACTATTTATATAATAAAAGCATATTATAATGACTTCATTAAAAAAAAAGCAAACTCGTGACCGCCATAACGTGGATATAAAACATGAAAAAGTGGATTCTAAAACTCTGTCATTCGACTAGCTATATATATAAATAAAATGGAAGAAATTGCGTTCAGTCATATTGATTAGGTACTATTTTGATAATAATATTTTCATTTAATATATGTAAGTAGTTAAAAAAAGAAATATTTTTAAAATTTTTACCAAGCAACGCAAGCACAGGTCTGCTAGTGTGATATTAAAACAATGATTTAAATGAACATAAATATAATATGTAGGCATTATAAAGATCTAATAGAATTTTAAATTACATTAGGTAAATACATAAACATACATATTTGCGACGCATTTATATTAATGTATTTAAAAATTGTTTAAAACAATGTCCTCTCTCTCTCTCAATAATGTCAAATCTTTATCCCAAAACTTCATTACTTATTTAAACACCTTCATCACAAAACTGTTGCTCCTTTTATATGTTTATCCAATTTCCGGTCTTTTCAAAACTTCTATAGGTTTAGATAAGACATAAGTGATTTGGGTCATCGATAAGGTATCAATATAGGTAGATATAAAAGCCCAAATCCTTAAGCATAAAATTTGTCATTCATTTTCTTAGAACCTTTCCAATTTAATTTTCCATGACTAGACTATATACTTAAATGTATATATAAGCATATAGGAAAAGAACATTAACAATCCGCACCTCAAGAACCCAGTCAGAAAATCATTGTATTATTATAAAGGTCTTCTATATATATAAATATGTATATACCGAACTAAAACAAACACGCACTCTCTCCCTGGTGTACAATTGGAATATCTAAATCCTTGTCAACATAGTTAAACAAACGAGTCCTTGTGGAATTAAAGGAAGCAAATCTATTTTCAAATACAAAATTGAAAACGTCTCTTTGTCCCATCTCTCCTCCTCTTTACCCAAACAAAGAGCATATACAATAACTATATTTATATCCATTCAGATTATAGAATTCCTTGGAGGATACATGGCCGGAAGCCTGGCGATAATGACAGATGCTGCCCATTTGGCATCTGATTGCGTTAGCTTTGTGATTGGTCTCTTGGCGATTTGGATATCCAGCCGGGCGCCTGATCAAAACATGTCATTCGGATACAAACGCATCGGTAAATAAATGAGTCCTTTATTCTATAGAAACTCAATCCACATTTTAGTCCAAAACCAAACCCGATTCCCCAAAATCCCCAGTTATCAAACAAAAACAAACAAACAAACAAACAAACAAATAATATATAAAATATTCGAATGCCTGAAATCAAATTTAAATACAATTTTGTATTTTCCATTTAGAGGTCATGGGAGCACTAGTATCGATACTGGGTATCTGGATCCTTACAGCCTTCCTAGCAATTGTGGCATGCCAGAGATTATTTTCAGATGACTTCGCCTTGGATGCGGATACCATGATGATAATCGCTGGAATTGGGATTTTAATTAACATTGCGTAAGGACTCCTTTGTATATAGAAAAACCCGCAGGGGTGGATGATTGTGTTGTCCTCCAGCACATTGCAGTATTTCATTCGAATTTTATGAAGTTTTGATTTTCCTTCTTTCTCTTTTCTTTTTTTGTCATTTTTTTTTTTCCTGGAAACATCCTTGCAGTATGGCATTCATTTTGCATGGTTCGTCGCTTTTTCCCGGCTCTCATGGTCACTCCCATGGACATGGACACGGACATGGTGATGGTGGAGGAGGACACCACCATCATTCGCACTCGCACTCGCATGCTCATTCTGCTGCTGTTGCTGTTCCAAGTGATGCTGCATCTACTCATGGTCGTCATAGTCATTTGCCGGATGGTGATGGTGATGGTGGCGTTGGAAATCCATTGCCAGCAGACGTCTCAGTTTCCACATCTGCGGATATTGTCAAACAACAACATGTGAGGTATCAAGGATGTGGTTCCGATTCGAAAACTCATTAATTTCATGACCAAAAACTCTTTTCATTTGTTTTTTTTTTGTTTAATTTTATTTGATATGTTGCCAGTTTTTTTTTTTTTTATGGACATTGTATAAACTTTTTATTCGCAGAAACAACGCAATGCCAGCATGCGGTCATGAACAAAATCTGAATTTGCGAGCTGCCGTCATTCATGTATTTGGTGATCTGGTACAAAGTGTGGGCGTTTTCGTTGCCTCAATTATTATTAAGTTTTATGTGAGTATACCAATATATGTTAATATTTTTTTTTTAATTCATTTTTGGATAAAAAAAGGAAATATTTTTTTTACAATGTCACTGTAGTAAGTCTTGCCCCTGTCAGTAACAAACAAAAATAATCGTTTTGAATTCAGTCGTTGATGGTAGCGAATTTATTTTCTTATTTAGCACTGCAATAAACTAAGGAGTAAGGAGTTAACTATAAAAAAAAGTTCAGTGAATATAATTTGGTCGGAATGAGCTCAATGTTACACTGAGTTTTGTTAGATTAGTCATTTGGGAGTCGTTAATTGTCAAAGCGGGTATGGTATGTTTCGCAAGAATAATTGTCTGCGGCAAACTAACGTTTAGCGGGGGTTCATTTCACTTTTTTTTTCGTTCCGCATTTTGTTTGTTTAGCATTTTGTTATTTCGCATTTTACGTTTTGCAAATCACGTTTCGTTTTTTAAATGATTTGACAAATTATCCCTTCGCATTTTTCATTTTGTAATTTTCATTTAGTTATTAGTTCGATTGAATTTCCGCAATTTTTTATTTGGCATTTTGTTGTTTTTTTTTTTTTTTCTTATTTAGCAATAATTATTAATTCGCTTTTTTGTTTATTTGGCATTTTGTTATGTCGCTTTTTTTATTTGACATTCAATTGTTTTGCAAATTTTTTGGCTTCCATTAAATGACATGTCTTAAAATTTCGCGCGAAATTGGAAAAGTTAAGAAAACTGGTTTACATCGATCTGTATACATCGAGCTACAGTCCAAACGGATGGACAGAGAGTTGAATCATTACTCGATGCTTTTATATAACGAATCATGTCTATTACGAGTATCTACAATGTCTTTGGAACTATTTTGCTTAAAACTTTTCGTTCTCCTTCTCCGAAGCAATTCATGTATTGTATAGAGCTACAAATACGTGTATTTTTAAGAATGCACACAGAATAGTTCCATTGCAGCTGGTTAAAACAGAGATTTCTGGATACAATTCTTTACTCAAATTTAGCTTTTGTTATTTCCATAAAATTTTGAAGATTTTTTCATAAAAATTAAGTTCTAATTGAAATCATATCGATTTGATTACAGATTTGAAAGCTTTTTTTTATTATTATCACTTTTTTGTAAATAATGGCTGATGGCTTGTGTCAGCCTTTCATCAAGTTAACTTTTAAAATACACCTAATTTGTGCAAAAATGTTAGTACCCTAGTACATACTAATTCTCTTTAATTTTAATACATTACAAAAAATATATACAAATATGAATACAAAATCTTATGATTGAATACTATTTTAAATTTTAAAGTACATGAACTGGATTAATGCCAAAATATTTTAAAATAGAAAGGAATCGAAATTTATAAAATAAACATCGTGTAAAATCATTGCAAGGTTTGTTTCTGTGCATATTTTCCAAAATTTCAAAACAATTTCTTTTATTTAATTACATAAAATTAAATTAAGGCGTGGTTAAACGATTATCTGTCGAACTGCATTTCCAGATTTTTCGAGCGAAATATCGAGTGGGTCAAACACCGTTTTTTGTCTCAAAAACTTTGAAAAATTTATCAAAAATAGAAATAAAACAAAATTTATAGTTCATTTCATGAAAAATCATTATAACTAATGGACAAACGATTGCATTTTCTTCAAACTTTTAAAAATTAAAAAAAAAAAAAATGAATGTTAAAAAACTTAGGACATGTAAAAATAAAACCCAATCAAATCAATATTTCGAAACAGAATTGGCAGATTTTAATTGAACTTGCCGAAGTGGTTTTTAAAAATTATCTATCTCCATATTTCAAAACACTAATATTCTTCGGTCAGGTGTTTAAATCTTATGGAAAATATTGTTTTTTTTTTTTATTTTATCGAGAAACGCTTCTTCCTAAACTTCTTAAACTAGGACTTGTAAAAAAATAAAAAAAAAAATATTTTGTAGGTGAAGTTCGATTTAATTTAAAAAATAATAATAAATAACTTTGGGCGTCATTTCCTGTGGCGTCATCTATCTGTAATTGAATTTTGTCACTTCCGTGTCAATTCTGTCATAAATATGATAAAACAGTTAAAAATAAAATTAAGTGGCCCACTGGCTTAAAATGTTTAATAATGTGTTTTGACTGCAGACTAACAAAAAACTTATTAAATATTTTTATATATTAGTTAATATTCATTTCGAGGTGCAAAATATTAATATTTTTAAAGATTTTAAAGATTTTAAACAAACATATATTTTTTATAACCAAGATGTACATTAGGGTGGAGCGTCTATGTATGGAGAAAAATAAAAGTTGTTGTATTGTAATTTCAAATACCTCCATTTTTTTGCGTTTCGATGAGTAGAATAATTTGACATTAAAAACAAAAAGTTTGGATTAAGTCTTTAGCTCTCTACCTTAGCTCAAAGTTTCGATTTTTTGGGAAAAACGTTAAAATTATTTCACAAGTTTGAAATAAATTATATGATATCATTCATGAAAAAAGAAAACACAAATTATAATATATTAACTTTATTTGGACAATTAAATAAACATAAACTTGAAAATAAAAACTTAAAAATTCATAATACGCCATTCAGAAACTAACCCAATTAAACTTTTTTATTTTTCAACTTGTAATTTTTTTTTTGTGTGGAAAAATGGCAATGTATTTCGAGAATATATCTTTGATTTTATTAGCCCGTGTCTGGCCTTTTCACCTGATACTGTTATTGAAGCTTCGGTCACCATCTTCACACAGCGTTTAACAGCTTGAGTGTGACAAAGGAAGTCCGAAAATGACATGCCAATAAGAGATTTTTTTTTAAATTCTTCCAAATCCTGATCGCTGGTTCTATCCAACAAAGGGGGTTATGTGACTTGTGACTCGCTCCAGATAAAAAAAGATTTCCATAGCGCAAATATATGAACAAATTGAATTTATGTAGCGCCTTTTAACATATCATATCTCGAGAACGGCTAATCATACAATAAAAGTTGTTATACATTTTTTATAGAAAATTTAATTATCTTTCTTTTAACTACCAATATTATTATTTACTAAATTCAGTTCATCTTACATAGATGAATACCTAGTGTGAACTATGTCCAACAAGACTATAGAATTCCTAATAATTTTTTGTTTTTGTTTTTAGCCAATTTCTGTAGGACTTAAAGGCCGTTAAAAGATATTTTGAATCAATAATTCAACAAAGTTCATTAAAATAGTGCTAAGTCTTCGACTTGGCTGATGTATTGTATGTAGTATAGTATATAGAACTTGTATTATTAAAAAAAAAACCTTCAGTTATTGTTTCTAATGATTTGTATTCGTTCCTCTTTCTTTTCTCATCTGTCAATGGTCGACTCTAACTTAAAACTAAATTTTTGTATAAATATGCGTGGACTTTTAGACAAAATTTTTAAAGATGTCTATAAGCTAACTGTCAACAAAAACCCCAATGATTCACCGATTTTTGTTTTACTGATGATATTCAATTATTGCTATAACCTCTCACCTATGTATATAGCATCTTGTTTTTATTCCTTAAACTTACTAATATATTAGGGTGATTTATAGCCCTGGTAATCTGGGGACTAAACCTCTCCTGCCACCAATTGATTTTCAGCTACCTTCTTCCAATTTACATGGTAAGTTGGTTAAGATCGTCTTAAACTTTTGTGCGATCTTCCTCTTACGGGATCAAATGATTCCTTGACTACTGCGCCGCTGGTTAGAGTTTCGAACACTCTGAGAGCCAGTTTTTCAGCACCAGAGTAATTTTCAATTCCTGCCAAATAATACGCACACAGGAATGGTTGAGAGTTGTAAGTCACTAGGCCCTGGTTCTACCTGATCGGTCGCGTTACTCAATTTCTTTATTAAATTTAATTTATTTTACAAATTTATTTAAAGTTCTATAACTCAAAAGCAATTTTTATAATAAGAGAATTCATGAATCTAAATTTGGTGAGTTAACTCAGGTTTGATTTAAATATCGCAATGAATATCTAAAACTTAAAAGTTCACAAATCGCTTGCAAAAGAAATCAAAACCTCATAAAAATTAATATTGGTTAATATATACGTACTTGTTTAAATTATATTTCGTCAATCATCGAATATTATATGATAAGCTAAATTTGCTAAACAACACTTTATATAAATTGCCCTTAAACCATTTCAGTTTGTCAATCTTACCATTTTAATATGAAAACATATCAAAAAGTTACTAATATTCGTATAGTTACCCACATTTGATTATACCACAGCTGCACACTAGTGATGGAGCAAATTAACTTCCTGTACAATCTTTAAGGTATCAAATTTTAATTTATATCCTTCCGTTATCGCCCACAGCCCAATGCAAAACTTGCTGATCCGTTATGTACGCTTCTGTTCTCGGTGATTGTCATTTTCACGACAGTCAATTTATTCAAGGAGTCCGTTTGTATTCTCATGGATTCTGTGCCAAAGCTAGTGCCTCTGTTAAAGCTGCAAAGTGATTTGTCCAGCATAAGTGGAGTTAAGTAAGTTTCTCGATTTGTGTCCACTCTATTTCCGGAAGTGAATGCCCTTCCGTTCATGTTCATACATATATATATACATCCACACACACACACACTTACATTAATAACGATTGTAATTATTCATTCGACACAGATCCGTTCACCATCTGAATGTGTGGAATCACACGGTCAATCACAGCGTAATGATGGTCCATTTGGTTGTTGGTATGTTAATACAATGATGGGGGGATGAGAGAGAACTCGATGGGGGTGGTGCTGCTGATGGCTGTAGTTTTGTTAACCTATTTCCATTTCACTTAATGTATCATTTCAGATATCCTGGCAGATAGTGATGCTATCCTGACGGAGGCTACCTCAATGGCGCACGACAAATATCACATTCAGCATAGTACAATTCAAATTGAACGTGTGTGAGTTTATAGAGTATAAGTGAATGAGGATATAATATATAAAGGACACTACATGCTATACACGTTCGAGAGGTTTACTGATGATGCTTGATGTTATAAGGACAAAGGATGGGCGACGACAACGACAACGACGACGACGACTACGGAAGAAGCTTTCAAAAAAAGACTGTCTGTGTTAGGGATAAGGATTGAGAAATAACATCATTTTCGAAAGCCATCCAACCAAGAGAATATACATATAT
This sequence comes from Epistrophe grossulariae, assembly GCA_929447395.1. NCBI lineage: Eukaryota > Metazoa > Arthropoda > Insecta > Diptera > Syrphidae > Epistrophe > Epistrophe grossulariae. Next base: position 141,417,792 of record OV839566.1, on the reverse strand, counting down.
ATAAGGATGTGAATTCGAAAATTGATATCAACATACATTATATCTAGTTCTATACCAAATAATAATGTTTTCTTTAATAATATTTATGTTTTATTTAGTTGTATATTTTTCTAATGATAAGCTGAAAAAAAAACAATTTGTTACAATTTACTATACTGCTGTGCTATTTAGGAAATTGTTTTAGAAGTATTAAAATAAAGTGAAGTCATTTTATATTTATGATTATTTCAATTGGTTTTTATTTAATGGAATATTTTATTTTTGAGGCACGTGCACAGGGAGTGCTATAACAACTTTATATTTGGAGTACAGATGAAGTAATATTAGAGATAGATAACAGATTATTCAAATTTTACATATTGTCGATTAGAAATTAGATTATAAAAGTTCCATTAGTCGAAATATTTATTTTTTAATAGGAAAATCAAGAAACAATAAAAGTGGGCGTGACAGAAAGTGGATTTTATCAAAACTACTTTCTTAATTTTTTCCTTCAAAACAAACCTTGAAAATTTCATTCAAATTGTTAGAGCCATTTACAAGAATCAAAAAAATAAGAAAAGTGGGCGTGGCAGAACAAATTCATTAGAAGTTTGAAAAAGTTTGAAAAAGTTTAAATATTTATTTTTTTAGTTAGAAAATTAAACAAATTATTTTTCATGTTTATTTGATGGAAAACTAAGTTTTTTTTTATTTTAGGAAAAAATATTTTCGAGAATTCGAGAAATAATTGAAAGGTGGGCGTGACAGAGTGTGAATTTTAGCAAAACTACTTTCTAAATTTTGTTCCCAATCTTCAAAACAAACCCTGAAAATTTCATCCAAATTGTTAGATCCATTTCAGAAAACCCAAGAAACAATAAAAGTGGGGGTGGCAGAAAACGGATTTTACCAAAACTACTTTCTTGATATTTTCCTAGTTCATCAAAAGAAACCCTGAAAATTTCATTCAAATCGTTAGAGCTATTTTCGAAAACCAAACAAATTGGGCGTGACTGAACAAATTTTGAAAAGGTCGAAATATTAATTTTTTTAATTAGAAAATTAAACAAACTATTTTTCTTGTTTTTTTGATGAAAAATTTTAACGTTTTTTTTATTTAAGGAGCAAATATTTTCAAGAAACCAAGAAATTAATAAACATATGGGCGTGACATTGGGGGTATTTTAGCAAAACCACTTTACAATTTGCTTTTCTCATATTCAAAAAAAAAAAACAAACCTGAAAATTTCATCCAAATCGTTAAAGCCATTTCCGAAAAAACCAAGAAAGAAAAAAAGTGGGCGTGGCTAGTAAGCGGATTTTAACAAAATTTTTTTTGAAGTAAAACTTCTTTTGCGGCATGGGGGTAAAAACTTTTTCTATGGAGCTGTCAGTGACATGTCAAACCGACATACAAATTCCCGTCACGAATTACAAAATTCAGCGTCACGATATTATATTTTCGTTAAATGCAATGGTTCGTGCATTTAATATATTCGTTAAGATGGTTAGTGAATTCGAGTAAGGGTTTTTTGTGGGAAGAATTTTATTTCTGAGGATTTTTTTCTGTTGTGTTGGATTTTCGGCCATTGGTCGATTTAATGCGAGGAAGCATAAATTATGTATAGTTGTAGGTTTAATGGTTTTGCATGGAAATATTCTGCAATCTATTGTGTCTCTCGCTCATTGGGTGTTGTTGAAGTAAAACTTCTTTTGCGGCATGGGGGTAAAAAATTTTTCTATGGAGCTGTCAGTGACATGTCAAACCGACATACAAATTCCCGTCACGAATTACAAAATTCAGCGTCACGATTTTGCAACGGTTCTGAGTTTCAAATCGGGTGCTCTGAGTGGTAGGACTTGAAAAATACTTGCCCTGTTGTCGTGAAAGAAGTTTTACTTCTAGCGCGTGTACATAAGTACGCACACTCTTTTTTTTTAATTTCTTTCTCGTTCATCCGAAAAAACCCTGAAAATCTCATCCAAATCGTTAAGGTCATTTCCGAGAAACAATAAAAGTGGGCGTAGCAGTGGGCTGATTTTAACAAAAATATTTTACAAATTTTTTTCTCGTTTATAAAAACAAACCCTGAAAAAATCGTGCAAATCGTTAGAGCTGTATTTCTGAAAAACCAAAAAATCATAAAAATGGGTGTGGCAGTAGCGAATTTTATCAAAACTACTTTTTAATTTATTTTTTCTCATTTATCAAAATAAACCCTGAAAATGTCATCAAAATCGTTAGCACCATTTTCGAGAACCCAATGAAAAAGAAAAGATGGCGTGGCACTAAGGCACCTATTGTGACTATTTGCATTATCGTTTGCGACTCCCATATAAATATTGGCATTCACCTGAAATGTCGACCATTCGACTCAGCGAGTCGCAAATAATAATAGGAGCAGTGACGTAGATAGCTTTTTACGATGTGGGGGTGACATGGTAATTAATTCCATACATTTTTATTTAGTGTGACAAAAACAAGAAACAAATTTTTTAGTTAAATTCTTCTTTTAGTAAAATAAGTATACAAAATCTTGTAAAATTGAGTATTAAGTTTTTTTATAATTTGTCTATAAGACTTAGTTCTCTGTGGTTCCATCCAAACTTTGGATGAATTTCAAGAGCAACAAAACAACGGTCCTTAAATAACAACAAAACAGCCCAAACTTGAGTTTTATATTCCGCACTGTTACTCAGATGATCAGAAGGGAAAAAACTCACTTCTTTTGCCCGGTTTTTTTTAATCGTATTTATCCGTTTCGAACTAAAAAACGTTCGTTCGGCAGAAGACTCTGATATCGACAGTTTAGCAAAAATCCGTAGCAACATATTAATGCCCGCAAAATTTTCTTCTGTATAATTGGCCAGCCAGCGCTTAAATTGAATGTTTTAGCTTGTTAACGCCTCTACGGATCAAATATCTCTTCCCCATTTTAACTCGACGGGACCAGCAGATAGCCAGACGTAAGAAATGTTTGATTAAATTCGCTTTATTAATTTATTAGCTGCTTAGTTAAATTCGAATGAATCATGCTTGAAAAGCACCAAAAATCCTTCTATAATAGTATATCGATGTTAAAAGTTGGGGACCTCGTAGATAAGTCAAAAAATTAAAAAAAAAAAATGTAGGTATTAATACAAAAAATCATCAAAATCACCACTTTTTGGCAATTTTAGCATAACAATATCCGTGTTTTTTTGCAAGCCCGGCCGTAATTAGATGAAAAAAACGACGTCGGTGCTAAGCAATTAACATGTTAAATGCAACAACAACTAATCCCAGAGAATTCTCGGGGTTTAACTTAAGCGCACAGAAAAACATAGATGTTATCGATAGTTCGTATGAAAACTCCATGTTTTTTACTGTCATGGCGTCGCTAATCCCCGCTGTCGTTTTTTTCAAACCAATTCCCCCCGGGCTTGCAAAAAAATACGCCTAATGTTGTTCTGAAAATTTTACAGAAAAAATGCATAATACAAAATCTCATACTTAAGATCGCCATAAAAAATTTGGCAGTACATTTATCTTCAGGTTTTCAACTATTCTGCTGTCTCTCCATTATTCTTTAGTGTTCTTAAATCAAAAGTTTAAGAAATTTTTTCTGAAGCTTCATAAATTCCAGAAAAAACATCTTCTTCTGCTCGAATCTTCTGCTCATCGGGATATCCTAACATTGAAGCAAATCTAAATTTACTTTAAAACCAACCAAATTGATATAACCTGTAAACTAATTAAAAATTCTTTAGCGTCACTTTCCGAGATTCTTGTTTCACGAAAATCATCGACTGTTTCATACTTTGACACCCATCGAGTCTGTTTTAATCTCTTTAAAGTTTTTGTTTTTTGGAATTTCATCAGATTCTTCGAAAATGTTTTACAGAATCGACCTTCTTTTCATAAATGAAGAGATGCATTTATGGTATTTTTTTTCCTCCTCAGGAATAATGCAGAAAAACTATTTTTGATCAAAAATTTGAACTCATACTAATTGTCGGACAGATAGAGAAAAGGCAATGATTTAATAATCCAAATAAGTCAACATAATATGTAGTAGATTGCATTGAGTCCACTAATGTGGACTTTGTTTCCATTCCTTTTATGATTAATTAACTTGTGGTTAAGCTGAAGTCTTACTGAGGGGATTGATATCCCCTTGATCCCCCACTATATACACCACTGAATTCATTGAATTTAGATATTTTACTGAGCCCGAATTAAAGTCTAAAGAAATTGTGCCACATCCGTAACAGGAGCATTTAGAAATTATTTTTCATCCTCTTTGTGAATTTATTTTGAGTTTTGTTACCACAATAATGAATTGCATTTCAGTGATGCCAGACTTTGGGATCTGATTTTCCCACCAAATACCCAAAAATTCCCTTTTTTCTCATGCCTCTGTATTAAATATCCCAGAATTTTCCCACGACATAATAAATTTAAAAAAAACTATGTATTTCATTTAGAAACAAATATGAATTCCGCGTTTTCAAAGAAATATAAACGTTGAACATTTACATTGAATGCAGGAGTTGAACTATTTGCAAAAACTAGACAAAAATAAAAAGCACACAAATCAATACGAACAGATGGGTTGTTTTTTATGGAACTTTTCTATTGACATTAGCTTCCTCTTAAGTATAGCTAAATGCAAAAATAGAAATGAACACATTCAGATATTAAGAATGAGTTCTTTCTATGCATGACAAATTTTTAACTGACCACAATTTCCCCTTTTTTTTTTCTATGAGGCTGGAAAAATCCCTTTCACACTTTTAGCTTATTTTAGACGTGAAATTCCCACAATCTGGGATCGCTGAGTTGCATCACTTTCAGACTGTTAATCTGTTTTTGACGACAATAAATATTTCTATGACCAAAGATCAGCTAGTCATTGGGACAGCTGATGATGTTTGTGGAAGAAGTTCATATCGATGAATAAGATGATGAATGATAATTGTTTAGTAGTAGATTCGATTTAAAAAAAAAATTTCTTAAGAATGTTTTTATGTATATGCATAATTTAATATTAGTATAATCAATTAAACCAATAAACATTTTACCTCTAATACTTCACCTCTGAAAGCCTTGTATAACAAAGGCACGTGCGCGACACATTAAGAATTTTATTTCATTCCGTTCGGTCATAAAATAAAAACCTTCATTACATTCAGAATTGGGCAATAAGTCATAAAAATTCTTAATTTATCACTCCAACAATAAATTGAACAGTATTTATTTATGTTCAAACTATTTTAGTGTAAGAGATAAAAAAATTTAATTTGAGATTAGAGTTTGTTAAAGTTTTTTATAATAATTAATAATTTAATTTCAAAATTAATGTTAATGAGACTGTCTTCTGATGAAGTTTATTGAACAATACGACTAATAAATTAATTAAAAAGATGGAAATGTATTTGGAGAAAAATTTAAAATATATTAAAATCAAGAATTTACATAAATTAAAGGAAGAGATTCTTTTTAAACAATTTATTTATTTATTTAGACATCAAAAGACAAACAAAATTATTTAAATTGAATAAGTATAGATATTTCCACACAAATATTTGTCTAAATCCGCAGTCACTTTGTACAAAAAAGCTATTGCAAATCATCTGTTCTGATGAAATTTTAGCTCCCAGAATAATGCAATCGTGACCACAGCTATAAAATCTTGCCATCAACCCACCAGGAGATGGATGGACTTGTTTTAAAGATTAATACGGTGACCATCTGTTATATTTAGTGTTCTGTTTTTCAACATGTTACTTTATTTAGTTACTATACATTTTTATTGAAAAAAAAGTAAATTTTGTTAACGAAGGAAATTTGTAATTATTTTTTTTATATAAAATATTTTGAAAAAAAATACAAAACATTATTTATTTTTGATTCAAAATAGCTTTTAACGGCCTTTAGTAATACAAAAATTTGGCATTTCGTCCCGGGCGTCGGTCGGGCGATCCATTATATTATTTATTTTTAATTAAGATCCACTTAACATGCCCACTTTTCTTATACAAGAATTGTATCCTTACATAACGTCCTTAGAAAAGCCTTAAATTTTTTAATAAATCTCTATTGAGCCAATGTGTTTTTATTTTGGAAATCCGCCTACTACCACACCCACTTTTCTTGTATAATAATTTTAACCAAATATAATTTTGGAAGTCCGCCTACTACCATGCCCAATTTTGTTTTATTAGAGATTCTTCCATTCTTCACATCCCTAGAAAGTTGAAAATTTGCAATTAAAATCTTTTTAACTTAAAGCATGACATAAATGTACATATTTTTAAATTCAACTACTGCTACACCCATTTTTCTTTAAAAAATAATGTTTTCTTCGAAAGTTAAATTTTTTTTAAATGTTCAGTAAGTGGCGTTTATGAACATTGAACATAATAGGTGGCGCTGCAAATTTTGGCATTGGTTCAGCTAGTTAATTTTTAAAAAAATACAAAGAAAAATCTTTAAAAATTTGGATTTCATTGTTTTTATGTTTTTTCTATAAAAATATAATTTTAATTTTGTATTTAATTTTTTTTTACAAAATATGGTCACCATAGCTTTTCTTCAATAAGAACTCAAGTGTTATTCTATGAATTGTAGCCACTGGAAAATTTTGTAGATATATATTTGTACTTGTATAGAAATGTATACACAAAAATGCAATTCAATTGAAATAATGCTACTATAACAGAGCCTGCGGTCAGGATTGGTAATTCAAAAACTATAAATTGATTCCGTTTGTATATAAAAAAAAAGAAAAAACTATCAAAGGAATAATTGGCACTTAGAAAATATTCGTCCTGACAACCATTCATTTGGGAACAAAAAGGATTTTTTTTTGTATCCATAAATAAATAAAGGCGCTGAATATAAAAACATTTACTATATTTCTTTCTGTTTGTCAATTCAATCAATTTTATTGCTTATAAGAGGTGAATTTATTTTTTGTTTCTCTCACTATATGTGTATTGCCTTTTAGATATGTATGGTACTCAATATTTTTTTCCAGAAGAAATGAAACTTATATTAAGATGATATAGATATACAAAGCTTCTTGCTTCCCCGATCAAACCTATTAATAGACCTGTTCGTTTACTTTCCAAAACTAACAATTTGCACCAGTTTTAGCCTAACTTTTTTTTTATATGAACTTTGACAGAACTTTGGACTAAAATTTAATGAAATTGACAGTTTTGGAAAGTAATGAACAGAGGTAATAAATACAAAATACTGTCACAATTTGTGTGGCTAAAGATGTTGACACATTTAAAAAAAAATTATTGACAGGGTGTTTTAGAAATTTTCAAAATGAGTCTTTCTCAGGAAATGGAACAGTAACAATCGGTCCTGTTTATACCTAGGTTTGTAAAGATTAAAAATAACAAGATGTACCTACTTTACTACTTACGAGGTGCAAAGAGTACATACTTTTAAAGCAATTTAACCCAAGAATTTAAATAATCAAATTAATGGAAACTTATTTCTAATATTTGTTAAAAATTAGAAGGCATTTTAGTTTTTGAGTTTGATTAAAAATTGATAAGCGCATTGAATACTTAAATACCTACTACTTAATTATGTAAACATTTTGAAAAAAAGTAAACATTTTTTTTTATTTTTTTTTTGTTTGAAAATTTTGAGTTTGCAAAAAAAAAAACTTCAAAAGTATTCACTTCAATAATTTGATTTAAAATAAGGATTGAATAATTAATTTCTGGCTTTTAAAAAAGATAGAACATGATGTTGTAAGTGTTGCCGTTGTTTTTAAATATTTGTTTCTATTTTATGTCAATTTTTTTAGACAATTTTCCCTCCCGCTTAAGCGTGGGCCGTGGGGAAATACGTCACACCTCCCATACAATTTTTTGTTTGTTCTGACTCAATCTACATACTCAAGCCTTTTGACGCTTCTTATGCTATTCATATGAATACTCCTTTTGTATTAAAATGTATTAACTGGAGTCAACCAGGGGGCTTGTGGAAACATTTGCTAAATTCGAATAGAATCAACTGTACTTACAGTTTAGCCTTGACTTTTTTTTGCCAAAAGTTAAAAACGGTCAAGTTATTCACTAAAAACTAATTTTTTGTTAAGTCCAAGATGATGGCTTAAGTTCCAGTCTAATTTTCCCGAAAAAACTACACATGTGCTCCTAATAACCCTATAACGATAATAGTGAAAGAAAAGTGTATATTATTAAATTTTTTCCCGGTCAGGTCTATTTTTTTTTTGTATACAGGGTGATTGGTATAAGGTGCACCAAAAAGCTAGAGTGAGTAGGTTGGGTTAAGACAAGATAAAAATCGTAAATGAGGGGGGTCTATTTTCCCCGTTTAGGCGGGAGAGGCATTTTTCTAATAAATTTACTTAAAACGGGAAAAAAATTATTTAAAAACAACGCTTAAACAATGTCATGCTATACCTTTTTGGAAAGCCAGAAACCTCTTCTTTAATCTTCATTTTTAATTAAGTTGCGTTAGTGAATAGTTTTTGAAAAATTAATTTTTAAACACGAAATTTTGAAAAAAAAAAATTAAATAAAAATTTCAAATTAATTTTTTTCAAAAATTTTATGAAATTAAGTATAATTTCAAAATTCAATGCTCTTATTAATTTTCAATGAAAAACGGAAAGCCGGATGCTAAAATGTTTCTTCGTTTTTGAGCGTGTAGCGGGAGCTACACGGGAGGAAACAGATATACGATTTTTTTCTTGTCTTAACCCAACCTACTCACTCTGACTTTTTGGTGCACCTTATACCAATCACCCTGTAAGCTGCTGGGCTGATTTGCCTCTTAAAAGAGTACGACAGCATCAAACTGATGAGTGATGAGTGATGAGCCCAACTGTCGTACTTAAGCGTATCGGATTTTGTAACTGAGGTCACTTGAAGTTTAATATTGAAGTAGATAAATAAATAAATATAAATTTTTAATTTTAAACTAAAAATTTGTTTTTATTTATTAAATTAATAAAATTTATTTTCACAACTTTTGCTTAAAATTTATATTTATTTATTTATCTACTTGAACACCACAACTTGGAGACCAAAACATCCTAAAATGTATTTAATATTGAATTGTTGTGGAATACAAATGGTAAGGGAATTTTTCCAATTCAATAAATTATTTCATTGACTTAACAAATAAGTGCGCTTGAATCAACAAAATATTTTATTGACTTAACAAGCACATTTTTTTTAATTTAACAAATTATTTCATTGGCTCAACAAATAAGTTTGCTTGAATCAACGAAATAATTTCTTGGCACAACAAACGAAATTTGTCAATTTAATAAACTATTTCATTTTCCTAACAAATTCGTTCTTTTAAACAACAAAAAAGTACAATGCTGCAACAAAAACAATTTTGTAAAAGTTAAATAAATTAATAAACAGGATCATTAAACTTTTTCTTGTATCTATAAACATTAATTATTAAAACAAAACAATAAAATATTATTGCCCCAATAACTTTTTTATTGAATCTCCATACCTTTTTGGTTGAGTGTTCCGTTCCCTCCTTTTCTTTCTAGAAGGCATAGGATAAACATACGTGCATAATTTTAAATTTTTAGATTGAACAAAATCTGAATTTTTAAGGGATTTAATACTTTTAAAAAAAGAACTCTTAATTTTCCTTATATGGTAAACTTTTATAATAAATAAATTCAAAATATGCGTTTTATATAAGCAAAACAAAAACGAACCTGATTGAAATAAAAAAGGGATTTTTATTTATATTTTTTTTTATTATCGAAGGGATTTTTGTCAGCCATATAATGGTGATAAAAAAAATTATCCAACTACATACTATATTCACAATAAACATAGGTATTATTTTTTTTTTTATTTATTTTATTATTATTTTCCGATTTAGCAAAATTTCTTCAAATGGCCTGCATCATGCATATGCCAGCAGAAAATAATAATTATAAAGCAACTGCACACACACATACCCACAACAAGCCTTAAAATAGCTTGCACAGCAATTAAACATTTAAGCCATTATATACATATTATATAATAATAATAATAAAGGGAAAACATTGAAAATTAATTAATATCCTCAAACCCTCCATTTACACTACATACACATAATATAGGGGACGAACTGTTCCTTTCGTTCGTTGCAGTTCGGTGAAACAATGATGCACGCAGTCTAGAGAGAAATTCATATAGAATGTGAATTTTCTGCTTTTTTAACAACGAAAAATGTAAATTGCCACTGACGCTGACGCCCGCCGCGCCGCTGAGTTATAAAAGGCTTACTTTTAATATGGGTAAGAGGTTTGTTGGCCGAAATGCGTTAAATTATATATTGAATTGATAACAATTAAATTTATGCTGAGCTCTTTAATTGAGCACACAGCTTTAAATAATCATTTGCACCATATAAAGGGTGCAGATAAATCTGGCATTGTTTTTTAATAAAATGATATTAAGCTGAAAAAAATACATAAATGAATTTGTGTTTTTTTTTTATCTGCAAAAGTTTAAAAAAATATAAACGTTTTAATAATGCATGGTTTGCTGCTTCTGATATCGCAAAAATATGTTTTAATTAAAGATTCTTTAAGTTATAGTGAATTATCATGATCCTGAACTTTGCAGACAATGCGTCCGCTGAAGTTTGTACAACCACCAAAGTCGTAATACTTGTTAGGTTTTAAAAAACTAAAGGACAATCGCTTCGTCTCGGCAAAATCTAGTGCCGATGTTTTTTAGTTTTTTTAATTTCCCTTAAAAAAAAGTTATGGCCAAAAGATTCAAAAAACACCAAAAAAATCAAAAAAATATCGGCACTAGATTTTGCCGAGACAAAGCAATTGCCATAATTTTCAGGAAAATGCGTCCTATATTATAGTGTTGACAGAAGTCCAAATTTTGTTTAGTTAATTTTTTGGTGTTTCTTGTATCTTTTGGCCAAAACTTTTTTTTAAGGCAAATAAAAAAAACAAAAAAATATCGGCACTAGATTTTGCCGAGACGAAGCGATTGTCCTTTAGTTTTTTAAAATCGAACAAGTATTACGACTGGCGGTTGGTCAAACTTCAGTGGACGCATTGTCTGCAAAGTTCAGGATCATGAATTATCTACATTTAAAAAGTAAAACTTATTTAAAATTCACGACTTGTGAATTCACCTACTTGGATGTACTTTCCTTTTTATTTGTTTGGTGCTCAAAAAGTATGTTTCTGAAGATGCTTTACTTTGGTAAATAGCTTTGTCCAGTGATAAAATTAAATGCACACGTATTTCCTCTAATAGTTCCATTCTAGGCACCGCACACAATATGTTTACAGTTTTTCGAAACCGTTGGCTTCCGAAACTTTTCCTTTCGAAATTTTATCTTTTCGAAACTTTGTATTTCGAAACGCTGGCGAATTCCCATGTTCAAAACCGAACAATGGTGAAAATTATTGTTTCAGTTTTCCCTCTACATTCCAAATCATTTTGAATTTGACAGTTGTTTCCCGTCAAAGCAATATCATTCTGTGACAACGCTTTTACAATGGCAATGGCAATATTGTTCTGTAAATGAAAGGCAATTATTATTGAATTCCATCACCGCCCATGCCGACGAGGCAATACATTTTGACGTTTCTCCTTTCAAAATGATGTCTCAGCGGTTTTGAATGACTTTTACTTCGTTTTGAAATTAAAGATAAAAATATGATAAATTAAGTGAATTAAAATTTTGTATTATCAAGAATAGTGAATTTAAATAGCAAAAAAAAAATATTTTACAGTTATAGGCGCTATTTCTATACTGACATTTGACAGCTGAAATTTTCTGATAATTAAATGCCAGGCAATAAATTGCTATTGCCATTGAAATTGACTTTGCCTCAAATATTGCTAATGTGGCATTATAACGTTTTTTCAAAATGGTGGGCAATCCCCTTACTGTACTCTTTATAAACAATTACAGTAGAATCTCGCTAACTTGGACACATATAAAACGAGGCCTGTTTAAGTTATTGGATAGTTCAAGTTACTGAAAAAAATAAAAAAAGGCTTCGTTTTTTATATGTATTCAATTTATTATTATAAATTTGTGTAAATTACACAAAACACAATTGTATTTAAACCAACTCTTGCAAAAAAAAATTACTGGAGAAAATAAATAAAGCCTTAGGCACATACACAATAACAAATTCCGGGAATTCCCCTTGAATAAAAAACAGTTTTACAAACGTAGTAACCTATAATGAGAAAATTCAAACTTCTGTTGATATAAAATTTATTTGTTCAAGTTAAAGAGTTTCAAATGTCTTAATTATTCAACTTATAGAGTCAGCAATAAAAAAGTTCAAGGTAAAGAGTCTTAAAAATTGCTTGTTTAAGCTACAGAATACATAAAAGGGAAAACAGCATGTTCAAGTTATTGGATTGTTAAAGTTATCGTATGTTCATGTTAGCGAGAGTCCACTGTAGTAAGTTCAAGTGACCTCAACTCCAAAACAGAAGTAGTTTTCTAAATTTCTGCACCTTCGTTAGTCTTTATGAACATAAAATAAAAAATTCTCCTTAGCATTATGTGTAATTATATATTTTTTGTAATTTAATTTTACTAAGTTGAAACGTGGAAGTTCAATTTTTAATAATTTTTAGTTTAAGATTAATTTATATTGTCCGAGTGTCGATGAACCTTAAAAAATTTCCCTGCTTAAAATTAAACATTTAAATTTTTCCTTTAAATTTCTATTTAAAAGTTGTGACTTCACCTGTATATTTTCATTTTATTTCCATTGAAAAAGGTCATTGCATTGAACTCCTTATAAAATATATGTATCTAACCTACACATATAAAATTCAATTAAACAAAAAACAAAATTTAATAGATATAATCTCATGTATAACAACGACACTTTTTCTTTGCCTTTTCCATTTATATACATCGAGTTAAGTTTGCAAAAATACTTTTAGCTATACTTTTGATACAAAGATAGAAAAGTTAGACTTGAACAAACAAAAAAGTTAATTTCGAAAATCCATCTGGTGTGCAGGGGACATAATACTTAATGTAGATAACCTTATTTGTCACAAAACTTCTCTTACTTTTCTCCTTTGTTAAGACTAAGGGCAAACAAACTCTTTAATTTTATTTTATTTTTACGGAGAGAACTCATCAATAAGTTAGCAGCATATTATCGTTCTACATACATTGGTGTCAAAGTATTTATACAGATTACAGGGTGTTTCGCAAAAGGAGCTACAAAATACAAGCGCTTCGATTTTTCGAGGAATAAAAATGTGGACGGATGTTGGTATAGTTAGAATATTGTTCTTCAATATTATAAATTTCTTCATAAATGTTGTCTTTAAAATGTTGTTTTACTATAATAATTTTATTATTTGACGATTATCGACAAAACTGATGATTTGTTGGAATATTATTGTTAACAAATATCAATGTTTTTTGCTAAATTGTCAATGGTTTTTTTCGATTTAATAGAAACACGAATATCTCACCATTAGAACCCAAATTATTTAAACAAGTTTCCATCTGACCAAACAGGCAAATTTGATTCATTTTGGTCTCAATTGATTTGAAATTAATATTGTGAAGTTTTTAAGGAACTCGTAGATATGAGAACAGTTTAGACTGAAAAATTGTAAAAAAAATCAATATAGCTAATTAGAAAAAAATTGATTACACAACCTCTGTAATTGTTTTGAAACCAACGCAATGTCCACCATCTGTTTTCTTAAACAAATCTCAATTTATGAGAGCAAAATTTTGAAAATCGTTGGATCGGATTTAAAAAAAAAATATTTTATTATAGGTACATAAATAAAATGTTAACATTTTTTAGAAAAGAAACATTTTTAGCAATTATGCGGAATTAATTTTGAAAAAAAATTATCTATCGATTTTCGAAGTATTGAGTTTTCAAAAAATATTTTGATTTTTTTGAAAATTTTGGTATGCAATATTATTTAAACTTATTGGAGCTCTTATATAAAAACCGTAAATAATCGATAGATACAAATTTTTTTGCAATAATAAGTGATTATAACACAAAATAATAATAATACAAAAATTTTAATCAAAATCATATAGGAGTCATTTTTGAGGAAAATCAGATTTTCCTTACCGGTTTTTAAGCACTTGTACGGTACGGGAGGTACCGTTATTTTTGGTTTCAAGAATAGTTTTTATTTAAAATTTCTTATATAATATGAAAAAAAGGGTATGGGTCACAATTGTAATAGGAATGTGCAAAAATTCGGTCTCTAAAATTCTGTATTACAAAATTTTGTATATCTAACATTCACTATTCCAAAATTGTGAAAATCCAAAATTCTGTAAATCCAGAATTCTGTATTTAAAACTTCAATAGATTATTAAGAGAAAAATTGTTTTGATGATAAAAAAAAATTTTTTTCATAATAATTTTTAATTTACAGAATTTTGAAATTCAGGATTTTGGATTTCAGAACGGATACAAAATTCTTTATAGCTACCTAATAAGTTTTCTTTAGAGTCCAACATAGTTTATTTTAACAAATTCAGAAAAAATTTCTTTATCACATTATGTTTTGTAAAATTTTTTCAAAGCTGATAAAACTTTCGAATTCGCTTTGATATAGATTGCATAATGTATGGATTTGTTTTTTTTTTTCACTCGAAACTCAATTTAGGTGTGTTAAATTTTTTTAACATAAGAGGATACCCAGTTACCCGGGTAATACCCATTATACCCGAATACCTGGGTACCCGAGTTATTTACTACCAGGGTACAAGCAACCCGGGTAACCGGGTAGATAATTACCCGGGTAGAATCATCGGCCCTATTTAATGCCAAGGTGGCGAAAATTGTTGATATCAAATAAAAGAAAAGAAAAGTTGCCCATCGACGGTTTTATATTTTTAAATCCATTATAAATTTAAAGACAATAATTGTAATGTTGTATAGTAAATATGTAATTAATTATTTACTATACAACATTACAATACAGTATTGAAAAATTTCCAGAATTTTGAATTTATAGAAAAATGGAATATTTACAGAATTTTGAAATACAGAATAAAGACCCATTCCCGTTAAAAAAAAAACAGCTAGGTATCAAGTTAAATTGACTAAGTAGTGTTCGAAAAATTAAGATATCAAAAAACCAATTTGAAATTTATTTTTTAAATTGAAAAAAAAATTGGGGAATTTTTGTATACAATACTTTTAACATTTTTTTGAAACATTCTCTTAAAAAAAATAGTAAATGTCATATTTTTGAGAAAAAATAGATTTTCATTATTTGCTAAAAGAAATTGTGCTGCAGGTAGGTACCGTTATTTTTGGTCTTAAAAAATGAAAAAAAAGCTTAAAGAAAATCAACCCACCCGTTTATGCTGCAGCCGAAAACAGACAGACAGACAACGTAATTTCAAGTTTGAAACTTGCCACATATCACCTATGTACAATGTACATATCGCATGTAAGATATCGCAACGTTATGTCATTTTAATTCGTTTTCTAGTTATTTGCCCTTTTTTCATTCTCTATTAAGCTTACTTAAAATTATTACATCTACAAAAATTTTAGAGAACGGATTTTCTATTGTTTTGATACAATTTTGAATTTTTTGATTTTTTTTAGATCTACGACTTTAACCGTCTTCGTTGAGGTTAAAATGAATAAATATAATGAAAAATGTTTACTCAACAATTTAGGCTATTGTGGTGTTGTGAGGGCTCACAATTCACAAGTCACACGTCCTTGTGAGGTTGCTGTGAATCGATAACATTTTCTGTATTCTGCGATAACCTTCACAAGAAACCTCACAAAAAAACTTACCACCGCAAGGTGAATTTTTTATTGTGAACTTATTTGTTGAACGCATCCACTGAACTCATCGACAACGAAGATGATTGTGATGCCACATACATATATATGTTTATATGTACACCACTTGCTGTTCTATTTCGATCGTACTCGACGAGAATTGTTTTGTGAATAATAATTTTTTTTTATTGGGAAATAAATTTTTTTCGTTTTACAGAGGATAAATTTTACCAGTTAACATGTTGATTTGGTTATAAAATTTTTTTTCAGATAAGAAAAAATAAGTGTCTTAAAATTGTATTTCAAATGCCAAATTTGTGAGTTGTGACCTGCTCTGAAGAAGATCACAATTTCGATAGTTTTTGGGAGGCACACAGTTGTGAGGGTGCTGCCACTTGCCAGAATACGAAAACCTCACAAAATCGAGTTCACCTCTCCTTGTGAGCTTTGTGTGACTTGTGATGTATCAGTGAGGTTTGCCAGAATAGGGCTGTTATATACCTAATCTTCTTAGGGAACGAGAAAAAAAGAAGTTAAAATGGCATACCTCTAATACCTAACCACGAAAATATTTCCCGTACAGAAAAAAAGGTGTTTTGATTACCTACAACCAATATCTTTCCTTTATCGTATTTCAAAAAAAAAAAAACAAAGAACTTAACATTTGACCAAATATAACACGTCAGACCAAAATGCTAGCAATTTTGTACACTGATACTGGCCTTGATTTTGTTATTTATTTTGGCTTACTCACTTAAACTCTTTTTGAATTCTGATTTCTGATTAACACTGACTTAAATGGGATGTAGTAGGATACAAAATTTCTCTCTGATATAAGCTCTTCCTGTTTGAACTTTCTATAGGAATAGAATAATAAGATTTATTATTTTTATTCACCACTTTATAAAATTATATTTTATATTAAAGTTTTAACTTTTGAGGGAAATTTATCTGGAATGAGTATAGAAAACTTTCAAGCTATTAACAACCGAAAATTAAAAATGACTTCAATTTTAAGAATCATATTCTAAAACAAAAATACAATGCAGCAGTGCATAATAATAATAATAATAAAAAAGGATTCAACCCTTTCGGTCAGCATATAATTAATCACTTGGGAATAATTCGGCTCGCAAAACATCTGCTACCGGATTTTGTTGGAATTTCGTCTTTTAACATCCCTGAAAAATTTCCCAAATATGTAGTACAATATACATACAAAATGTATGCAATAAGAGAGACAATCCTTTAGCAATTATAACTATGCATCACATACAATCTACACACACACACGCATACATACATATAAATAAATACAAAAATAGACAATGGATCTCGTGAAACCATGTGTATAATTTCAATTTTCCAGCTCTTTATGGTCGAAATATTCTAAACTTCAACCCAGTTTCAGGCCACTGCGTATATTTTATATAGGATACAACATTTTAAGCTATAACGTTTGTGTGTTGGTTAGATTTTGTTTGGGACACATTGGGTGAACTCCCTGCGGATTTTAGATTGCGTGGTGTGGTGAGGTGAGTTGTGGGTGGGGTGAGTTCGGATAGTTGATTTTAATGCCAACAAATTGAATTTATTGATATAATTCACATTATAATTTGTTTCGGAGTGAAAAGAGAAATTTCAAAATAATAGACCGAGACTGGCGGGTTTCATTATTATTATGTACATACTGCTCAACTCACGATGACGACAGACAACACAACAGGTATCTCTCTGTTCATATGTACAAGTACATATATATATCAGCGTTATTGTCCGTGTCCGTTATATTCATTTATTCAAGATTCACTACATTATGGATGGCAGAAATAATGGACGTCTATTGGCAGGAAAGCGCAATCATTCTGCTGATTTGACATTTAATTGCGTATTCAGGTCGGTCGATGTGCTGCTGCTGCTGTTGAAATGGTTGACAAGTGAGCACTCGTAAACAGTGTATTTCTGACCTTTGACAGCAGGAATTGTAACTCTGTGTCGACAGGATTGTCTGTTTTATGTGTTGCTGTTGTTGTTGTTATTGTAGGTGCTCGCTGTGTGGTGCTTGTGTTTCTGTTTCTCTTTCTGGTTCCGGTTCAATGTGTCTGTCTTTCAAATATGGATAAACAAATAGATGTGCTGGAAATAAAAATTATTATCATGATGTGCGAGTTTTGTGTTATTGAATGTGATGCGATGCGATGCGGGATTACCTACTCTCGGAACTTGTTAAGCGGAATCTGATTATGTTGCTCGCTTGTTGATAAAACCAAAAATATTATCATAATTGGGACGGACGTTGTTATGGATGGTTATACAAATGATTCATTGTGTGTATGTAAAGCTTTATTTATTGAAGCAAATAAAGGTATATAATATAAATGAAAACAAGAATTTAATACTTCTAATTAGATTTTTAATTTTTAGGTGAAGAACAACGAAATAGGAAATGAAAAAATTCGTCTAGCTTTTCGTTCTGTTTTGCCATGGCTTAAGGACAAATGTCTTGTAATTTGCATTTCAGTTTTTTTTCTTGGTTTTTTTTTTTATTTATTTTTATTTTATGTAGGAGTAGTAAGAGATCTCCATAAATATTTTTTTAGTTTCGTGACATTTCTTTATCCGGTTAAAAAGATCAAAGAAAACTTTTAATTAAATCTCAGAAGAACGGAAGAATCTTTATATTTTCCAGCAAAAATTAAATAAAATTTGGAGAAAATAATACTTTGGGGTATAGGGGGCGTATACGTACTTTTTTCAGTATTCTTAGTTCCTCTTGGAATTTTTTTTTTGTTTGTTTTAAAAAATCACTTCAAACTCAAGAGGAAAGCAATGAAAGTTTTTAGGCGGGGGTTTATGATATACCAGTTATTTCTAAATGTATTGTTGGTTATAAGTTGTGAGACATTTTTTTTAATTGAATAGCAATCAAAGGAATTTCATTTAATTTTTTTTAAGCAATTTATTAATTTGACTATTATGGATGGCAATTATCAACTTGGTTAAGTTGACTTCAGGTCACCTAGTTTTATTTGAGTTTAATGAAAATGTTGTTTATGTATAAATCCACTGCTTTCAGTTGGGTTTCAGTTGGATTTAATAAAATTAACTAATGGTGCACTTTTAATGTTGTGAATTTTGTAAACTAAATTTCTAATTGCATGTAGTTCGCAAAACTGTAAATACCAATCGTTTGTGCATCATTTGTACATCTTTTAAAATTGTTTGTACAGCCACGGTTTTTTTATAGAGACACTTCAAAAACAAAAAGAACGGAGTTTGGCCCCACAATATCGTCGTGTGCATCGTTTGTCATTTTTTTTACGTTTGAACATGTCCCAAATTTTTTTTTTAATTTTGTACAATTAAAAAAAAAAAACATGCAATCGTTTGTGCATAGTTTAAAAAAAACTGTTTCAGTTCTAATATAAGTATGAAGTCATAGGCGTATTCGAAGAACGTAGGATGTGCAAAGTAGATTAAAGCTCAACCAAAGAGTTATACGATACGTTGATGGCGATCGCGTACGAATTAGAGCAAAGAATCACACTCAAACTGTTATATCCCGAGATGATCCATGTGTTGGTTTCTTTTTGAATAATGTGAACACTGAAATATCTTATACCCTAAAAAAAATTTGCAGAAACTCAGTTATATATTCCCGTGGTACGAAATGAATTGATTAATGCTTGAAAAAGATTAAGAAATATTGAAAAGTTAGGTTGAAAAGATGGATGTTGCCGAAGAGTAAATTTCAAATAGAAATTTTGGAAGAAACAATGCACCAACTAGCATCTCCTGTACGCAAGTTTGTGGAGAAAGTTCATGAGACTGCAGGTTTGCTGATTGATAATCCAACATTCCATCGCAAACGGAAACATTTACGAATCCCAAAAAAGCTTATTTACCACTAAGATGTATTCTGTGATAGTTTCTTTTGGGATTCGTATAACAATTTTCCGATTACGACAGAATTCGTGATTGGGCTGATTGCACAATCCACATGTTGCTGAAAGTGTGCGCCTAAGTGAAGTGGCGGCATTACTGGCTGATTTTTTCTTTCAAGTTAAAAGTTACATAATAGAGAAAGCTACCGATTTTGCATAGCGTGAAATTGAGAATTTAACCTTGTGGGCTTAACGTGACAAAATCTGTTATAATGAAGTAAATAATTTTTGTGCAGTTGCTAGGCCACCAGGCACCACGGAACTGTGACTTGATACCGCCGTTGGATACAAAGTGAGAGGTATATCTCATGCATGATTCTGAAATGGACAGTTGATGACAGATTGAGCTCTGAACGCGGTTTGGGTTTCACATACTTAAAAATCAAACCCATCAAAATATGTACACGCCAATTTATGTCCGTCAGTTTTTACTTGCGAATTATGTATATTGTATATGTAGGCACTATATGGCAAGTTATAGATTCGTAAAAAAAAAATCGAACTCCAGATTTTGATCAAACAAGACAGGACCAAAAATAACAGTTGCTGCCGTGCAAATTTCTTTAGCAAAAAATGAAAATTTTAATTTTCTCAAAAACGTTCCCACAATTTTTTTTTTTTTATACAGTAATTTTTTCTTAAAAACGGCTACCATTTTATAAATATTTTTTTATTTTCGATTTTCTCAAAAACGTTTCATTTTATTTTGATCAATTTTTTTGTAAATAATAGGTGTGTTCCTTTACTTTAAAACTCTGTGCATTTGTGTGTATTTCTACGTCATTTTATTTTTTTTATATGAACTTTGACAGACTTTGGTGTAGAAATTCACAGAAATACACAGAGTTTCAAAGTAAAGGAACTAGGCTTAAGTTTCAAAAAACTTTAAATTTATTGCATACCAAAGTTTTCAATTTTTTTTTTTTTTTAATTTTTAAAAAAAGTTTCAACATTTTTTTTGAGAACTTAACAATTCGAAAACGATTTCATCGGGTTTTATTAAACTTAGCGCCCTGCAGTTTTTTAATATTATCTAGCAGATATTAAATACACAAAATTAAACATTTAACCAAAAATAACGGTACCAAAAAACCGGTAAGGAAAAAAATGTATCTATCGATTAAAAATTTTATCTCTCATAGAACCATTTTTTTGGTTTTTGACTATGTCACTATTTGTTGAACCGATTTTAATAAAATTTTTTATAAAAGAACTTCTAATAAGTTCAATAATACTGCATTTCAAAGTTTAAAAAAAAATAAATTTTTGGTTTTTAAAAAAATTTCAAAAATTATTTTTTGAAAATTCGATACATATTTCGAAATTTTTCAAAATTAATTTATAAACACAAAAAAATGGTGCACCAATTTTTTTTTTCTTATAAATGTTTCTAAATTTGATTGTATATATGATAAGATTGTATATAAAAAATTAGTTTTAAAAAAAAACACGATTTTTGAATTTTGATTATGACCAGCTTTTTGGAATTTTTGATCATTTTTTAAGATCACGCTTTCGTCTTTACTCATTGAGTTTATTTGTTTACTGAAAATCAAAGTCATTGCCTAAAAGTAACTTCCATTCTTCCTAAAATGTACGAATGATAACCACTATTCGCATGCCAAACCTACTGCACCCAACATAGACCTATGAGGTATGGATCCAATGCGTGAACAAGCATTTTAAAATCATTTGTATATAAGCATTTTGTTATTCCGCTTCAACAATTAAAAAAAAAGCCCCATTGACACTTTCAGGTCGTTATTTGTTTCTTTTGTCTCTATGTTCGCCCTTAAATGTGCGATTTAGTTGAAAAAAAAATATAGAGTGAGTAACATTATTTTCATTTCTATAATAATTGCTCAGGACTTCAAAAACATTTAATTACATTTAGAAACAAACGTGTACTTCCCTCACTCTCTATTCTAAATTCATATGTCTTGACTCCGCTATGTCTCAAATAATTTTCAGGTTCGTTAAATTAACTCAATTCAGTATAAATATCAACAAAAAAAAATTAAAAACTCCCCAGATTTCCCTAAGACACATAGAACACAAGACACATCATACACGTTTCTAGCTTCAAAAAGAAAAGAAAATCATAGACGAGACACCAATTTGAATTAACAAAAAAAAATCCCATTTAAGTAGCTCTGAAGCTCTCACAAGAACCAACAACAATAATTTTCTTTGTATAATCGCAGCATGGTCCACAACAGTACAGGATTGACTTAATTAAAAATACTTTTCACATCCTATTCCCATCAATGGATATGATCCTGTTTCAGTCGACTTGTCCGATTAGACTCAGCAAATTTATTTTAACAATATAATAGCTACATATACACAGATACATATAGTATTCTACATTTAAATACACACACACCCACCATATTTTCAGGACTCAAATATTATAAATGTATACCTACAGTTAAATCCTGGACTGGCACTCTTCTTTCTTTTCATTTCATTTCATTCGTCCTGGTAATCCCTGAGAACATAAATAACTCACATAACAATGCGATTATTTTCCACTGGATGAGTTTTTGGAGCAATAGATTCATCCGATTCCAGTATTCGCCTGAATAATTTATCCCAATCACTGTAATTCTCTCAAGTGACACATAAAATCTAACAATTACTACGAAAACTGTATACCTACGCAATTATATACTATATTATTATTATTATGAAAAAGCAAAACAAAAATATCTCAAGACGTAAAAATATATAAAAGACGAAAAAGAAGACGATGGAAGGATCTAGGAATTTTTCTCTTTTTGAGACAGAAAAACTCAGTGACCGTTGTAATTGGCATCATTCGAAATGACTGCTCATCGTGTCCATAATCCGGAATCCTGAATGCGGAAAGATAAATGAATACTAATCAGTTTGTCTATCATTTTAAAATAAATAAAACAAAACAAAACAAAAAAATCTGCTGATTGAGTTTTAATTGCAATAAATCAAAAATTTAAAACAGCAAAATCTAGTTCAGGACAAGAAAACCTCTCCGCAAACTACTTCACTCCACTTCAACCCACACTTTGTCTAGAAAATTACTGTTTCGAACACTCTTGATGTCATAAATAATATTTCGAAACAAAAAAAAACAAAAACAAAAATTTTTACTTAACTCGAGAACACTCTTCCGAGTGCAGAGTATTGGAATTAATGAAAATGTACATTTTCTGTTCGCAAGCGTTAAATTATCTTTCCAGTCGAGCGATTTGTATTCATTCTATGAACCTTTGCTCTGTGAAGAATGAATGAAGTTATACGTTTACACGTCTACTCGTTCGGTGTTTTTTTTTAATATCGTTTTTGTAGTAAAATTTTATTTAAAAAAAAATAAAATATACCAAGGGGTAAGACAAAAGAAACATGTTTTGTTTTGTTTTATTTATTTTATATAAAATAGTTTTATTTAACTTTTTGTTTCTTTTAATACAAAGGTGACTATACAAATTTAATTAATGACTAGAAATTTATTTTTTTATTTGAAATTAAAATGGTATATAATATGATACCTGATGTAAATTATTTTTGTTTATAATTAAAGTGGAGTTCTTCTTTTGTTAAACTTTAAGTTAAATAAGTAAAAATAAATGCAAGAAACTAAGAGTGGGCATTAAAAATTATAATTATAAAATAAATATAAAAGTTCATAACAAGTTTTAATTCAGTTATAAAAAATGGTCCTATGTTTAAATTTTAAACATTTCAATTTAAATAAGTTAAGAAAATTGACTCAATATTAATTTTAATTTATATCCAAGAATTTATACAAAACAACTATGAAGAAATAGAAGTAGGTATGTACTACATCCTGATAATGTTTATTGGAAATTGAAATTTGACAGTTCACACTGTTCACAGGACATAACCGTTGTTGGTCATGAAGAAAATTTTAAAATACAAAATTTTCCAATTTAAGTTCCTCCCAAACCAACTAGAATACTTTGGAACCTCTTTCGTCTATCTAAATAAATGTGCATGGTAATTAATATAAGAGTATAGCGATATGTAAATCTTTTACCATTTTTCTTGTTGTTTTATTTACTTCGTAAAAATTTAATCAAACAAATTGCTAGAATTCAATTAATAAGTTCAAGTGACCTCAACTCCAAAGATTGCGTTTCGCCCAGGTACGACAGTTGGGTTCATCATTTAGATGAGAAATATCAAGTTCACAGTATATTCATGCTGTGAGTTTTATAAGAGTCGGTAATCATCGACCATAATTTGCGTCTTAGAAGGGTATGACAGCATCTAACTGATGAGCCCAACTGTCGTACCTCATACCTGGGCGAAACGCAATCTTTGGAGTTGAGGTCACTTGAACTTATTAATTGAATTATATTCAATCGCTCCACTAAAACAGAAGTAGTTTTCTAAAGTTCTTCACCTTCGTTATCAAATTGCTAAATATTGCTTTAAAAGATTTATTCACTCTTGGGTCACAGCTAATGTGCAAAGCACTTTAAACCCAAATGTTGCTTTAAAATATTCACTCCTTTAATCTATCGTTAAAATTAATTACAATCATATTCACGAAATATTAATATTAATTTACTTTAAAAATATTTATAATTATATAGATATGTATGTTTAATATGAACTAAAAACCGTAAGTAGTTTTACTCCAAAAAGGACAGTGGATCGTACTGAAAGCGTTATTTAATAAATTTGGACCAGCTTATAAGGATCCCCCACACGGCGGCAACGAAAACAATAATAACAACAACGTAGTTGTCAACACGTTGTTATTATTGTTTGTGTCGACAGATTCGCGTTGGTGTGGGGGATCCTATACTGAGGTATATTTATTTTTATTATTTATTTTCGATTTCAATGTCAAAAAATAAATTTGTTATTAAAAGAAATTCGCCCCGCCTTTCTATTATAGAAAAAAATATTATTATTTCTCAATAAAAATATATTTTTTTCAAAATTATCAAAATTCGAAGGCTACAATTGGCTTTAAATTGTATTTTTACATATGTAACTATTTTTTTTGTCAAAATGTTTGTATAAGTTGTATTATTATTGTATTTAATTGATTGCTGTAAAATGATTGGGGAAATAAAATAATTATTGAATACAAAATCTTAATTAAAATTCATTAAAGATTGCGTTCACAAAAGATTAGAACCCATCACAACCCTGTTTAGATTGTGATTGCTCACTAAGTAGTGAATAGTCATGTCGTATCTACACTCGAATTTTTTCAGTCGTGTGTATCGCTGAACTCTGATGGAATATCGTTTACTTAATTACTAATTCTTATAAAAAAATTGCACTTTGCCCAAATTTTCCGCACAAAATTATTTTTTACTTTTTCAATGATTATTGGTAGGTAAGGTTGGTAATCATTGAAAAAACAAAAGGCTTTTTATGTGGAATCCTTGGGTCAAAATGAACATGATTTGGCAAGAATTAATACTTAAATCATCAGCATTATATCGGCATCAAAATAATTACTGATTTTTCTTTCTAAACGTCTCAAAATTAACAAATAAATCGCTTTCAATGAAAGCTATAACTGGCTTCTTACTAACAAAAATATGTGCGTACGTTAATGTAAATAATTTTTGTATGTTCTTTGTCTATTTAACTTTGAATGTCTAATTTAGGTTAAGCAAAATATAATTTTAGTTAATTTTTTTATTTAATTTGAAGATGAATTTGATGTTCTTTAATTAAATATTTTATTTAAATAAATAAAAATAAAAATATAAAAGTCTTAGAATTGAAAGAATTTGTAACCGCTTGATATTTCGCTTAGCTTTTTAATTTAATTTATTTTTTATCAAATTAAATCAATAGTTCTTACTTAATTTAAATTTTATTTTTTATTCATATTTTATCAACTACACAAATAAGTCACTACTTAACTTAAAGAAACATGAAACGAAAGTATATAATAATATTAATAACTTAAAATTATTTAATCTACAATGCATTTATAAACAGTTCGTCAAGAAAAAACAAAAAATACAAAAATGTTGAAATCAGAATACAAAAAAAAAAAATACTAATTTTAAAATTAAGAAGAAAAAAAAGTGTCATATTTACATAAATATGCTCATTCTTAAAAGGATTAGGCATTTTTTTTTTGTCTTGCTTTCTTAAAGCCTCTGAATTGGCAAAAATAAATAACTTTCACCGAAATCATTGCCATTAAAGGGAACATATATTAATATTGAGATGTTCACTTATATACTATAAGTCGTAGAACAGTCCATATTGTGTTTATTAATGTTATATGTAACGACGATTTATTCTTTTTTGCGGTGATATTAAAGTCGTATCTCCATAGACTGGTGATTCATTTCCAGGTGATAAACCATGATTGCCGCCACTACTTCGAGATTCACCTGTAAGCGAATGAGAAAAAAGAGAGATATAATAAATGATAACATGAAAATGATACACAATGTTAACAAATAACAACAACAAGAAAAAAATAAAAAAAACACAACAACAAGAAAAAAATAAAAAAAACACAACAACAACAAAAAGGTAAAACAAAATGACATAAGAAAATTAAAAGGAGACAGACTTTTTTTTTATTAAATGTACAACGTTAACAACAGTGATTACCTACGTTAATTACATAAGCATAAAATTTATTTACCATAGTATGACGGCAAATTGGGATAAAGCTGGCTTGTCGGTGTCCTCTGACTGAAGGATCCTGGGCTACTACCGGCTCCTGCTGGACTGCTGCCACTGTTGTTCAGAGATTTATTCTTTGCAGAAGTTGAAAACACTGAAAATGAAACAACACCAAGGTTAATTTTATTAAATTATTCAGGCGAAATTAATTTCATTCAATTATTTTTAAATGCTCGACAATTAATAAGCGAGGAAACAAGATTTTATTTTATGTATATTTTTTGTTTGTGTTTTTTTGTGTTGTATTGTTAACGGTTTTCAACATTATCTGTAGGCTGTAGTGTTTTCAAGATTAAAATTGTGAAATTTACAGATAAGACTTCTACGGATGGTGGTTATGTTGGTGGTGGTGGTGTTGAGCAAAACAAAAAAAAAATATGAGAAAATGGCATTAATAAATAATTTATACACTCAAATAAATAATAAAAGGATAGTAAATGGCTGAGTCAATACCATCAGTTTTCGGTAGAGGGTTATTATTTTTTTATATATAACTACCTTCTTTCTTTTTTTTGTTGAATTTTTTGTAGAAGAGCAGATTAACAACTTTAGCTTACGATATGTATTGTTGCACAAAAGGATAACAGTCATGGGAAACAAATATTTTTAAACAATATGGAAAGAAACAAGGAAAAGCTCTTAATGCGTATATATTTGTAAAAAGAATCAACGAATCAACATGAATGAGGTTAAATTACTCTTTATAGCCGGTAATGGAAAGCAAAATCAGTGATGTGGTCATATAATATATTAATGGGAGGGGCCATTTATGTGAAAGCTTTCACAGCACTATTAATCGAATTTTCATTGGAATCTTTTTGCTACACTGCCGCTAGCTGAAGGAATATTCTCATATGCTTCTCGGTACATTTACATATTATATGTATCTACATAATTGAAAGGAAATTATCTCTTCGATAAAGGATGATCAAAATTATATTATTATTTTATCATAATTTTATATCGAGTGGTGAGATAATGTATTCTGTTAATTTATTGCAGCACTTTTATAAAGTGCACAGGGTGATTCCAATTATGTTAAACAAAAAAAATTGTTACTTTCGTATCTCCCAAAGATTTTTACTTTCGATATATAGGTACTATATGGCATGTTATAGATTCGTAAAAAAATCGAACTCGGGATTTTGATCAAAGTTGACATTACGATGATAGCGAAGTCGAAAATAGTGGGTTTCGCAATTCTGTCCGTCTGTCCTTTCAGCTGCAGCCTAAACGAGTTGGTCGATTTTCTTCAAAGTTGGTACCTGGCGTTTTTTGGGAATTCCCACCACACGTTTTTTTAATTTTTTTTTAAGATCAAAAATAACGGTACACATTTTTTAGTAAAAAATTAAAATCTTATTTTTCTCAAAAACGTACCACAACTTTAAAAAAAATTCAGTATAATTTTTTTCTTTCGACTAATTAATCTAATTTGATATTGAAGATTTTTAACGTGTTTTTTCATGAAATAAATAAAAGATATTATTTTAAATAACTTAAAAACTTAATCTAGTAGAATATGTATTGAGTCTTGAGCTGATGGCTAAGCCAATGCTAAAATCATAAAAATTTTAAATGTACCTAAAGAAAATTTGTAATAAATGAATCTGTGAGTTGAATTGTATTGAGTCTTCTTGTAAAATCTTCCCTAGACCAATAGTTTTACAAATCGAGCTAACCTATGTATATGGCCTAAAGGTGAACTCATTCATTGTAAAATAGAATTTTTTCATCTTTTAATTCAAATGGTCGGCTAAATACGTAAAGCTGCTAAGTCCAATCTTGCAAATTTTGCAGGAGAGCAAAAAAAAAAATAAAAAAAAATTAAAAAAAAAATAAAAAAAAATTACGTATAAGACTTCATATAAAAACTGATTTTTTCTTTAGGACTCTACGATACATTAGACAAAAGTGATTACACCAATTTGTGCAGAATTTTTCGAAAACTGGCATCAAAATCTCAATTTCGGCTAAAAGTGAACTTAGCAGCCGTATTTAGCCACTGAAATGAGACTTTTTACCTCATTCGCGTTTATTATTTGGTGTGACCGTGTAATCACCCTTTCAACGAAGTTAGGACACTTGACATGAATGCTCGTCAGCTTGTTGACATGTATATCAACGCTGACATAGCAGAATTGTTTACTGGATCAACGTAGCCTGCCGTGATCTTCATCTCAATTTTAGAAATTTCTGATTTTCGCCCATGTTCTGCATTCCACTTATTGCGAATTCACATGACGAAAATGAATTTGGGTGTTCTAAAATTCATTTGAAATGCTAATTGTGAATTGGAATTTTGAAAATGAAAATTGATGTTCTGCATTTCGCTATATTCTATTTTTTCTGAACGAATTCCATGCACTTTATTCATGCTTTGTGAAATTGGTGCAGTTGTGGTTGATTTTATATTTCTCAGTACAAAATGCAATCAAATTTTATATTTTTGTTCTTTTGAGTATTTTTGTACATATTATTATTTGAAAACAAAATACGAATAAACAATTCATCAAAACAATAAATCACTCACGCTACATAAGGCATTAGATTTTTCTTGCAAAATTGTTCGTCTAATTTCTGTTCAGATTCCTTTTTCCCTTAAAAAAAATGCCAATTGCATCCGCAGTTTAACTTCACTTTCCAAAAAAAATTAAAATGGAATGGATACACCTTCAATGTGTAATGTCATCCAAAGCCCCAAAAAACTCCTTTTTTTCCGGAGCAAAAAATTGTATCTTTAAATTTCAACACCAAAGGCATCCCACTATGGAATTCGGGGCGAGCTCTGAATGACTCTCACGAGATCCGGGCTTTTTCTTCAGACCTATCAAAATTCAAATCAGCTATTGGCAATCAGGCAAAAACAATTGCTAATGATAACATTCGTAGTAAATGAGATATTTTGTTGTTAAATTTGTTATTTTTTTGTTTCATGTAATTATAGACGAAATCCCAAAATATAACATAGTCTATGAAAAAGGGGAAATCTGCGAAAAAAATATATATTTAGCCTTATTGTGAGTTTTACCCGAACAACATTCCACCCGGAAAATTTGACATTTCACTTTTCACCTGTTATGAGTTTGACCCGAAATTTCATGTTCGTAAAATTTCCCTTATTGTGAAAATTCATTTCGGGCGGAATGTAATGCCGACAATCTTAATTTTCACTTTTTTTTTAGTAGGCGAACAAAATTTTGTTCGGGCGAAACTGACAATAGCTTTTAACATTCCAAGCGAACAAAAAATTTTAAGGTGAAATATTTTTCGGGTGAAACTCACAATAAGGCTGATTGTGAAATTTTTTCGATGTAAAATAAAATGCCGACCAGCCCTGAGATTTTTGACAATTGGTTGACATTTCCCAGGTCACCCTGGGGTAGAGAAAACCGAAAAAACGTTATGTGGTGTGATCGTCATGGTGAAAAATATTTGATTTTTGCTCTTGTCATCTCGACGTCAACGCTCAAAATTTTTCGAATGTGGTCAAGTCGCGTGATCACCATAATTTTACATGTCAACGCGTTGACTGCAAAGGATAAAAAAAGCATTGAAGCAGATGACACGTCAACGCGTTTTGGGGTAATCGTGTGATCGTCAACGTCTCATGCGTTGACACAGTCTACCTTGGCAGTATAATATATTGATGATATTTTTGTTCACATCAAGCAGTCAGCGCCTTGACCATTTACGTCGACCTTCTAATTATAGCTTTAGAATCAAAGCTTTAGCTTAGAGAAAACAGAAAAGAGAACCTAAGAAAATTTTGAAACTGTATTTATAAGTCAGTAAACTTTTTTTGTAGTAGCCCGTGGCGTAATGGTTAATGCGTAAGACTGTTACGATGAAGGTCTTGGGTTTGATTCCCAGCCTAAGCCACCTTAAAATAGAAATGTTCTTTCGCGGGCTACTGCCTCTTGCGAGGAATTGAC
The DNA here is from genome assembly GCA_929447395.1 of Epistrophe grossulariae. Classification (NCBI taxonomy): domain Eukaryota; kingdom Metazoa; phylum Arthropoda; class Insecta; order Diptera; family Syrphidae; genus Epistrophe; species Epistrophe grossulariae. Next base: position 141,387,447 of record OV839566.1, on the reverse strand, counting down.
AAAACCTTCAAGAGTATCTCTTGTCATGAAAAAGTGCTTCTCATCTTAACCATTCGGATTCGGCAGAAAAATGTAGGTCCTCTTCATTCCTGTCAATGACATGCACACAGGAATAAATGAGAGTTGTAAGTTCTACACGACCTGTCAAGCCACCCAATTTATTTTTTTATTTTTTTTATCAAAAGAAGTGAAAAGGGAATGATTTGAGATAAGAAAACCAAAGCGTTCTAACTACTATCTACTTCTATGTATGTAATTAATTTAAATTAAATTTCAATTTTCCCAATATGTACCTTATTCGGATAATATGTATCGAAACCAATTTCCTAGACAAACGAAGCTTGAAATCAATTCCAATGGGGAAAACTCCCCCAAAAAAGCAAAAAGTCACATTTTAGCTCTTAATCAACATCTAACCTTTGCCACAGATAGAGAGAGAGAGAGAGAGAGGGAAGAAATGGGGCCTGGGGTTTGTTGAATTTGAAACTACACCCACAATTACATTTAAATATGTAAGGTGATATAGTATACATATATTCTTAACTAAAAAGTTTATCATCCTCCACCCAAAAAAAAAAACCTCGACTGGATTAAGATTCCTTATCGGGCTTATCCTGCACCCTCTCTATAACAAATCCAATGACAAAAGAAAAAGTACAAAAAAAAAAAATAAAAAGACAAACTCCTGTAAGTAAACACCTCGCTTCTTGCTTAAAACTTCATCAATCATTCTCATCTGTCTCCGTACCAATTAGTATTCATTTTGAGTTTCAGCATATCAGAGTAGGTACAACTTCGCCGTACCCCCCCCCCTCCCCCTCCCGAACACCATCATTCAAGAGAAGAACAATGCAAATAGCAACCTAGCAGCCCCCATGATATAAACCTATATTCGCCAAAACTTAACTCCTGACTCGCCGACAAATTTACACAGAGAAAATTATATCCATGTTGGTGTTAGGGTGTTCGGGTGTTAGGAGGTGTTATATAGGAGGTGTTATTTGGTAAGGGCGCTGCTAGGGCAAAAACACACTTCATACTCCTTCAGATTGTCTCTCTCTCTCGAATATAACAGCATTCCCCGAGTGCTGCTGCTGCTGCTGCTTCTGCTGCTGTAGTCCAAAATTTTAAATGAACTTAAATTTAATCTTCTCCTGCAACCATCAAGGACCTATATAGAACCACGACTTAGCTATATACCGAGCTACCTACATTATATTATTATCCTCGTACAATGTATATATCGTTGAGAGAGTGAGAGAGTGTCGCCGAAGGAAATTAATCACAGAGATAAGTGACACAGTTTTACGAAATTTGGCTTCCATGATGAACCTCTTGGCCTCACCGTCACCATCACCATCACAATCACCGCATCTCGACGAGCTCCCCCTCACCCACATATATACACCAGCCAAAAGGATCTTGAATAAATAGAGAAGGTATAAGGAAAACCAACCAGCCGTGGCCAAAACTTTGAGGCGAATATCTTGGGATGTGATATGGAAATTGTTAATTAAACTCACCTTCAGAGTTGATATCCGTTCTGTAGCTGCTTCTCCGTTGCGGGGAACAAACTATAAGCACTGTAAAATAGAATACAAAATGCAATTAATCAACCTTATAACTCAACGAAGAAGGAGGGCAGCAGCGCAACTATGTATAATATAAATATGTATGTGTACGAGAGTTGCTATGCCAGCCATGCACTTTGGATATACCAAAATTAAGCCAAACATTGTTTCTATTTCTCAACGTTCGTCCTAAATATAATATCCTTCTTCTTGAACTAGAAGACTGACGACGACCGAGGACCGACGACGACGATGAGGTGGAAAAGAGGCGGTTTTATAGTGATGGTAGGTATAGTGGTATAGTGAAACAGGAACTCTTTATACGATATACAAACCTAAATATAGTATATACGATCCCGTATGGAGCGCTAGATATTTTGTTATTTGTTTATGTTCTTGAACTACATAAAGCTAACACGCTTCCAGCGCAATAATAGGGCAAACATGTGTGCTGGGGCACATTTGATATTATTTAGATGAACCGACGACCAAAGAACCACTATAAATATCGGTGAATTTCGCTAGCACGTTATAAAATTGGTATATATTCTCGAATTCAAGGCAAAATTGCTGCTGCTGCTGCTGCGTCCTGTTCATCGTCATCGTTTGGCCTTGAGCCATATATTTTTGAGTTGTTTTAGCTTATAAAATTAATTTACGATACACGATAATATGTTTGAATAAATTACAGAAATTTCTCTTCGTCCAAGTGTAGTATACCTACATCAAGGATCATTACACATTTGAATACTAAGTCCACACATTTATAACAAAACGTAAAGTTCACGTAATGGGAGGAAGGTTAATATATGAATAATATATTGTAACAGCTCATTGGTGCAAGAGCAACAAGAGTTATCGCTCTCTAAAATAATTTTCAATGTGTGCTCAGAGAATATCGCAACATAATTGGGTCAAATATCGTTGTCGCCTTTCTGTCAAAATTTCATTAGTAGAAAATGAAAAAAATTGTCCAAGAGAAAGGGAAAAACATTTTTTAAATAATAAAATGAAATTTTTAGAACCAGAGTGTAGAATATTTTAAAACTGTTTGATATGGGAAAAATGAATTATATGACACAGTTACAAAATTTGAATTCAGTGATTTCTTTTAGCATTTAACGCAAGTAGTTATAACTAGAGGGTTCTGGAACAACGGCTTTATCACCGGTATTATCACCGGGATCATCACCGGCATTATCATCGGCATCACCGGCATTAGTGAGCATAGTTGAATGTTGGATGATGGGGTGTTCGATTTTGGATGATGGGGTGTTGGGGTGGTAAACGTAAATTTTAGGTGTCAAACATCAATTTTAGGCTTTTTTTTACAACTATTATTACAACACCCCAACATCCAACATTCACCACCCCAACATCCAACACTCCATCATCCAACATCCAACTATGTCACTGGGTCCGGGGTCATCGGGTCGCTGTAGATTAGCTCACTAATGCCGGCATATGCCGGTGATGATGCCGGTGATGCCGATGATGATGCGGATGATGATGCCGGTGATGAAGCCGGTGATGCCAGTGATACCGGTGTTCCAGAACCCTCTAGTTATTACTACTACACCGTATGTTAGAATTGCTCTGACTACCTACACTTCGGTAACGAGTAATGGGAAGTTGGGGATCCCATTTATTGCCAACGGCTTTTTTATATGAGAAATGTGCCACTGTGGTCTTTTAACTCTTTCATTTATATAAGGTATCCAACTTAATTTCTTCTATAAAATAGGACCCAAAGTATTTGTCTTGTCTGAGAATATTAATAGTTCACCTTTTATAGAGGGAGGGTCTATATGGGGAATTTTGTTTTTCCTGGGAAAGTAGACAAGATCTGTCTTATGAGGGTTGACACCTAGTCATCTGCCCAATTTATTTGGCCTTATCGAAGTAACCGTCGCGGTCGGAGCGGAATTCCCTCCGATTTCCTACGAATCGGAGAAATTTTGATCTGATTTGATCAGCTGATCGGAAATTCTGTCCGACGAAATTCAACGCATGCCATTTAGATGCGATGAAGTACTTCTAATGGTTGTATTTTTGACAGATACAAACAAAAATTTTTCCGAAGTCCTCCGACAAGTTCTTGTTGCGGAAAGTGGTGGTGGTGGTTTTTTTTTAAGAAATAGTTACTTAAAATGTAAGTAATAAAGAAATAAACTTTATTTACGATAACTTATGTTATTTGTAATGGACTTTTTGTTTTTAGGCAGAACGAAAAAACAAGTCCACAGCAATATGAGCGGATGGTGAATCTGCTCAGCGAATATTCCGACATTGCACAAAATTAGAATTAGATTAAAAGATAAGTTAACTAACACCGCGTCATATAGTTCACGTATATTGCTTTCGTTTCGCAATGTTCTCCTTTTTTCTTTATTTCGTGCCCTTAGCTCGTTGGATTCGGCGTCCAAAAATAATCCTACACTATCCATTTCTTATTTATTATTGCTTGTATTAAGTCAAATAAATTTATTTATTCTTTTTTAGACACTTCAAATGGAAACAAAAAACATATGTTTGGAAATAGGGAGGGGACTTTATTCGATAGTTTTAATTTAAAAATCGATGCATCTAATTACATTTCTTAAAAACGCTAGCGCATTAGAATTGAAAAATTATTTTTTATAAACAATAAATTACACTCTCTCAACGATTTTTCATGGTTTAAGACGCTTATGGTGTTTATTTTATAAAAAAATAAATATCGCATTTTCGATATATCGGCTAATTTGCACGAAATTTATATCCATCGCAATGCGTCGTTGAATTTCTGTAAAATTTCTTCCGATGAAAGCTACCTCGAACCGAAATTGAATTTCCGACGAAGGTTGCGTTGCGGAGAAAATTCCGCTCTGACGGTTCCCTCGATTAGCTTTTTAAAGGCGTTTTGTAATCGCCTAGTTATGTTCTTAAAATCCACCCCTGGCGGAAGATAGAGCATCTTCATTAAAGCAATGGGAAAGTGCGGACACCACCATCTTCGATCAGGAATATAGGCTGGTCGACTTTTTGTTAGTACGACTATGCGCAGTTTTCAAATCTCAACATACACAAGGAGGCATTGAGATTTACTGATTAATTAACCGTCGACCAAATTATCAGCATTCCTCTAGTATTATGGTAATCCTAGAGTACTAAAGGACCATAATTTCGCTGTATGGATATTTCCGGCTTCGGATATTCCCCATAATGTCAAGACTTCAGCTAAAGTCGCAAAAGATCGCCATTCGTCAGTTCCTATTCCATTTAAGTCAGTAATAACTTAACGTCACCATTAACCTGTCAAGCTGAAGTTCTGGGGATAGAATTTAAGCCTTTACAATCTAAACTAAATTTTTATCTTATTTGAATTGTGACACTGAGGAAAATTAACTAACTGACCAAGCAAGAATTGGTCCTTCACTTGCTTCGGTAACTTTAATATTTGTATCTGTCGAATTCCAAGGATTTCAAACAACCGGGTTTCATCTGTACCTTATACGTGGAACAAGTTTCGTTATTATCAAAACGACGTCCATCCACTAAAATTGGTTAACCGTGCTAGTTTGATCGTAGTTACCATTTCTACCTGCCTACACTTTTTCAGGGGCTAGGGCCAGTTTTTCAGTGCTGAATTAAACTAGAGTTAGTCAAACCTGCGAATAATTTGAAACAGAGTTATCTCAGAAGCATTTTTTTAATGTAGGATAACCTTTTACTTTCAGATGTCAAAAATCTATCGAAATCAAATGTGCGACACTATGGAAATGCGCTTTCAATATCGAAACAAAGAGGGCGACACCAAGCGACGCTATGGAAAGGTCGATTTAAAATAGTGTCGCCCTCTCTATTTCGATAGTGCTTTGGTACACACCTGTCAGAAATATTATTTATTTGATACAGACCTACATACTAAGTTCTTTGAGTCAACTTGGGATTTTATTTAACTGAAAAACTTGTTTCAGGAGTTAACTCGAGTTTAACACCGAAACTGTGAATGATCTTTCACTGAAAAAATTGGTCCCTAAATTCCAATTTTTATTTACAAAAAATCAACTAGCGAAATTCACCTAATTACGATATTTGGCGTAGTTTACTCGTATATATGTATCTTTAGAGAGGATAATAATTCTGGAATGTTACATGCTTCAGCATTCGAGCAGAACGAAGTGACATTCCTTATTATTATTGCGTCCGGGTGGAGGGTGCTTGAAAAATGGTAGTTGAATACTTGCTGCAATATATCCTTTCAAATTCACGTGTGTGTGTGGTATGATGATCATAGTCGTAAGTTGATACATATGCAATTTGCATGCTTGAAACAAAACTTACCCCAAATTGTTGCTGCAAGGATAATCAATGCGGAGATAATAAGTCCCACATTTGATACTATCTTAATTAGGAACGTTGATGAATTACTGAAGGGCTGATTGGAGCATTTTTGTTGAAGTGCATTTAATCCCAGTACTATTGGTATCTGAAATGAGAACAAGAAATGTATTATTATAAGTGATATGGGTATGGGCATGAAGGAGAGATGGAGAGAGGGAGAGAGATATGAAGACAAAATTTAAAAATTATTTTGGTTGATTGTATAAAAGTTGAAATTGGACTTTCCCACTTAATTCGAGTGGCATTTACAAAGCACTTAGGTTTTTGACTTTTGCATTAAAATGATGACTCAAGGATGAGGAAATGAAAACCCAACCACTAACGAACAATGATTACATCACGCGATTTAATGAAATCCAAACTGACTCAACTCGACTCGATAGAATAAACGAAAGAAAAATAGTACATTCTTACATACATAGATATATTCATATAACGGTCGTCTTCGGGTAAATAGTATAGATTTCGGGGAAAGAATTTAATTAATTTTCCGGCGCTTCAAGCACCGGCCGGGCCCTTCAAGAGTTACAAAAAAAAAAAATAAAGGAGGTTAAGTGCTCGCGTTTAAATAAATGCGATGAGATTGAATGTTGCGGGTTAATAATATGATAATAAAAAAAAAGGAAAAGATATTTTATGAAAAGAAGAGAATATTAAGAGGTGTCTGAGAGAAACTGTCATTTATTACGGCTAGTTTGTAATTAGACAGAATAAACTATTTATAAAATGAAAAGTATCAAAGAAAGCTTTCAGACATTCATCCAAACTGTTAATTTTAAGGAGATTGCTGTAGAATTTAAGTTGCAAGAGTAAGAAGTTAAAAGGGATCTATTGAAGAATTTTTATATTTTCGAAATTCATGTTATAACAAAAAGTTGTAAATAGCTATATCTCCAGCCAAATAATTAATTAAAACGAATTATAAATTATTTCGTATACCATTGGTGGTAGCACCTTTAAGTTGTTGTTGTTGTTCAGAAATTCAATGAAATGGACGGAATAAAGAATGGTCAAGTCTAATAAACTGACATTCAAGTATGAATAATGCAACAATAAATAATAATAATAAAAAGTTGTAAACGTGTTTCATATTTTGTAATAGTTCAAGCTCAGAAGGTTTGAAACTGTTAAGATTAATTTTATCAAAATTTTTATATATCAATTTCTATCGAAATTCATGTCAGTTTTTTTAGCTACATATATTTATGTTTGGAAATAAAAAGATAAACAGTTTTTTTTTAGTTTTTTTTTTAGTTTTTTTTTAGTTTTTTTTTTAGTTTTTTTTTAGTTTTTTTTTTAGTTTTTTTTTTTTAGTTTTTTATAGTACACAAATTGTTTTAAAAAACTTTGAAACGATTTATGAAAATAAATTTAATTAAAATCTTTTATGGCCGATTTCACGAAGGACTTTTAAACATTTAACAGGCTTCTAAACCTTAAAATGGGATATTTTGGTTTCACCAAGCACTTTTAAATTAAACAACCTTTTAAACAACCTTATAAACTAAATGCCCATTTTTGGCTCATTAAATTTTAAAAGTGTCATTAAAATGTCATCAGATGCAGTTAACAAGAAGATATATTAGCTGAAATTTGCAGAAAAAAATTTTGAAAAATTTTAATTTTTAATTTTTGGAGATACAATATCAATTAGCCCATTTTTTTTTTTTGAATTTTTGTTTCTTTCTCTTCTTTTTATATGCGCATTCATTGTTAAATTTATTTGAAACTCACTTTATAAAAACGTTTCGGCAGCGGCCCAAAGTTTTTTTTTTTATTTTGAAGAAGTTTACCAATTTATTTTGCAATTCTTAGCATTTGAAAGAAAAAAACAAATTTATTTTTCCAGGGAGAACTCGATTTTTACAAAAATTTCCCTTTTATAGATTGGTGGATTGGTCACGTTACTATTGCAAAAATAATGTTGAATTTTTCTGACTATTACTTTATTATTTAAACTAAAAATTTTTAAAATTTCTAGTTCCTTAGAAAATTGCAAATTACGACTTGTAACTGCAGTCAGTTGAAAACTACAGTCAATTGAAAACTGCAGTCAGTTGAAAATTGCAGTCAGTTTTCAAATGCTGTCAGTTAAAAACTGTAGTCAGTTTAAAATACAGTCATTTTAAACTACAGTCAGTTTAAAACTACAGTTAATTGAAAACTGCAGTCAGTTGGAAACTGAAATCAGATGAAAACTGCAGTCATCAAAGATGCAATTGATTCAATAAAACTTTTGAAAAAAAACTTTGAGAAAGTAGTTATGTTTACACTTTAATTTGAAAACTGAAGTGTCAGCAGTCATATTTTATATTCTGAATTTTTATATTCTGAATTTTCAGTTGTATAAAGCAGTCAAAATGATTTGACTTTAACTGACTGTGGTAATTTTTATCTGTTTCCACCCTTTTAGTCACTTATCTAAATCTTAAAAGTTTTAGCTGCAGTCTTTTAATTAAAATTCCATTAAATTAATTAATAAAATGAAATCAATAAACAGAAATGTTATTTGGTTACTTTTCGCTTACGTTTGGTCTTGCTTTCAAACTGATAATAATAATTAAAATAATTAAAAACGCAACATTAATTACAGTTTTATTCAAAAGACTAAAAAGCAGTTAAAAGACAAAAAAGAATTAAATCGCCTTACATTTAAAAGAACGCAGTCAAATAACTAACTGATTGCATAAAATGAATAAAGATTACTTTAAAATGGCTATTGTTGTCAACTAACTGCTAGTATAATCAATAACTCTTCCAAGTCAATTGACTGCAGTCATTAACTGACTGCAGTTTTTACAACTTTTTTTTTTTTTAGAAAAAAGAAAAACGTTTTTATAATTTTCATTTTTCTTAAAAAAAACTATAGGGGATATAAAAATATCGGTTTCTAGTATTCGAATAAAAAAACTGATACAAACGTTGAATAATGAAAAGCAGAATATAGTTATAATTTTTTAAGAAAAACAGTTCATATTATTTTATCCAAGCATTTTTTTTTTTTGAAATATTGAGTTAAAAAATAAAATTTGTGTTTTTTTTTTTAATTCAAGTTTTTAAGACGCCCCTTACTTCTTTAAAAAAAATCAACTTGAAATTCTGATAATTTCACACTTCACATATTTTCCTATGGAATACATTAAACTGGAATTGTAATATGTAAATTGATTTGAAAAAAAAAAAAAATTTGTAATGGACACTTTCAAAAGAGTTGTTATGATAATTAATTTTTCTTGCCATCGACATCGTTACTGGCATGCATGACCAGCCTCTCGAAGGTAATTGGTTCTTAAACGCTAAGTGGCCATACGAAAACAAGCGATTGTTCCTTTTCGTCTTGTTTAGTTGACTGTTGCTTCACTTCTTATAGTTCAAGTGTATATGTACCCGCCGCACTTGACTTAACATGACGCCTGACGTCTCGTATTCACGCCGTATTATGAATCAGCCATTAAACTGACATTTGGCGAAATAGGAATTAAAAAAAAAAAAACAAAAAAAAACGATTCTTTTCAATTGTTTTGTTGGTTAATGACATTCAGCCCTATCGCGAAAAAAATTTCCCCAGAGTTTTTTTTCCCATTTTTTGCTACCAAGAATCATCTTCCAAATTAGGAAAAATATTCCCTTCACCAAAATAGCTATCGTAAATAATTTTTTCCATAAAACTTTTTCCTTATTTCAGTGCGAATTTTTTCGCAAGTTAGTTGTCGGGGAAAATTTATTTTACCCACTGACTGGTTCCAGTTGTCATATTTTGAAAAAATCTGAACCACTTTCTCGAATTCGATAAACTTTAAAGGCACGATAAGTAACGGTATAAGGAGTCATAAGGTCAAATATTCGCCAATTCTTTGTTCTTTCATATAGTTTTTTGCCACGCCCACTTTTTGTTGTTTTTTTTACATTTCTAATTACACTGTACAGGGTTATTGCGATAGGATACAGGAAAAAATCCTATTGGAGTCATTTTTTCCCTCTATAGGCTGAAAAGGCAATTTTCTTTTTTTTTATTTTGGCCATTTACAAGTACGCCACTTACTCAAATAGTATAACTACACTTAGCGCCAGTTAACAATATAAATGGCACTTAATTTTCCCATTTTGGCACTTTAGGTGCAGTTTTACTGTCTGAGTAAGTGGCAGTTAAGTGGCCAATACGAGAGACTTAAGTGTAATTTATTCTGATAAGTTTACACTGTGAAATTGGGCATTAGCCTTTAATTGCTAATATGATCAAGTTTAGTGTCACTTATATTAAGTGTACCTACATGTCCTGCTCTATCTCAAAGACGTAGGCTCCACCTAGGAGAATTCAGCTAAAATGATCCTAGTGATCTGGCAGATCATGACATTAGTTTTCTCGCGCTTCGTAAGAAGCTCTAAATTGTTCAACGAGCAGGAAGAAAGCTTCCTAGATTCCTGTGGTATCACAATAGGCTAACCCCTGGTCTAAGTGTGTCAAGCGTTTCTGCTGACAACCACATAAACTTAACCTAAACCTAAGTGTGAACTTTGAAACCCACTCTTAGATTTCTGAGTAACGAATAATTTCTGAGATGTAAGAAACGTCAGCTGACAAATTTTTATAAATTTAGAAAACGAATTCGGTAAGGCATGTGGAAAAAGATAAGCGAAGCCTTCTTTGAGTTTTTCTCTTCTTTCTTTTCTTTCCCATTCCTATTTCCTGACATATCTGTTTTCGGTTTTGGTAAAAGCACCCTATCCGTCATGATCCCATTTTTCTTTGCCACAAGAATTTGCTGTTAGAGTTTTTTTTTTTTTTTAATCCAGCCACACCTGACAAAAATAATGTTATCGGTGCATGAAAAGTTGGTATTCTACTATTTTTTTTATATTTCCACTCAATGATCGCACTGATGTGCAAGTTAGCAGAGCGTTTTTTGTATTCTTAGCTGTCGATATGTATGTACGAAAGTAACAACATGCACCACAGTAAATCCATGCATCCATGTGAATCTGCCATTAATTAAAGTTTCCATGCCATAACCAAAGACTACAATGTTCCCCCAAAAAATTGTAACCATTGTAACCGCATCTATGTATGTAGATTTTAGATGTAGTAGATGTACAAAGTGTTGTATCTTTTTACGAGTACTCTTTTAAGTTTGTATATCTTCTATTGAATTGCATGTTTTCTTCTTTTCTTGACGACATCGACAGGAGTGGAGGATCTAGGAGTATAGATATATTCCCTACATTAATGTACTTGGCTTTGCTCAAATTGGTTATATCATGTTGGTTGCTAAAGCTTCTCTGTTTCTATCTCCAGGCGGTCGTTTGACAAAACAAAAAAAAATAACAAAAAAATAACAAAAAAGAAAATAATGTTTTTTGCAGTATTACCATGTATGTACGGTGTATGTATGTATGTGTGTATGCAGAAATAACATACATACATAATATATAGGTGTACATGTACATTGAAGCGTTATAAAGTTACTCTTAGTTTTTCTTAACATCGTTTTTTCTGTCCTTAAAGATAAGAAACATTTTCACATGTGGACGTGTGTGAATCTAAATAGTAAATTCTATATGCATATACATATGTGCATATATGTATATGAAGGGAGTGAGTGAGTGAATGGTTGGTTCTCTTTTACATGAAACTTTAGAAAACTTTCTTAGTTCTCCGAAAGGAAATTAGTATTTTCTTAGTTTTTTTTTCATTTCTTATTTTAGTTTTTGCTCATGATGGTGTGTTTTTTATTTTATTTATTTTTATTTTTTTGAAATAAACTTTTCGAGGTGTATAGTTGCAGTTGTTGTTGTTGTTGTTTATGTTTTTCCTTTAGAAAGTGCATCGACTTTGGTTAAATGAAGAAGCAGTTAACGTGTTTGACTTGGATATAGAGTTTTTAATTTGTTTTTTTTACTTTTTCATTAAATTTTAATATTAAAAAGTTTAAATCAAAAGTTTCTATTTTTTATAGTTTCACATAGTGTTATATGGATTAATTTATTTGTTGTTGTTTAAAATCTTATAAGAATTTACAAGAAGCTATAAAAGGTGAAAATTGTCTTAGGTACTAAATTTTAAATATAAAATATAGAATATAAAATACAAAATATAAAATATAAAATATAAAATACAAAATATAAAATATAAAATATAAAATATAAAATATAAAATATAAAATATAAAATATAAAATATAAAATATAAAATATAAAATATAAAATATAAAATATAAAATATAAAATATAAAATATAAAATATAAAATATAAAATATAAAATATAAAATATAAAATATAAAATATAAAATATAAAATATAAAATATAAAATATAAAATATAAAATATAAAATATAAAATATAAAATATAAAATATAAAATATAAAATATAAAATATAAAATATAAAATATAAAATATAAAATATAAAATATAAAATATAAAATATAAAATATAAAATATAAAATATAAAATATAAAATATAAAATATAAAATATAAAATATAAAATATAAAATATAAAATATAAAATATAAAATATAAAATATAAAATATAAAATATAAAATATAAAATATAAAATATAAAATATAAAATATAAAATATAAAATATAAAATATAAAATATAAAATATAAAATATAAAATATAAAATATAAAATATAAAATATAAAATATAAAATATAAAATATAAAATATAAAATATAAAATATAAAATATAAAATATAAAATATAAAATAAAAATATAAAATATAAAATATAAAATATAAAATATAAAATATAAAATATAAAATATAAAATATAAAATATAAAATATAAAATATAAAATATAAAATATAAAATATAAAATATAAAATATAAAATATAAAATATAAAATATAAAATATAAAATATAAAATATAAAATATAAAATATAAAATATAAAATATAAAATATAAAATATAAAATATAAAATATAAAATATAAAATATAAAATATAAAATATAAAATATAAAATATAAAATATAAAATATAAAATATAAAATATAAAATATAAAATATAAAATATAAAATATAAAATATAAAATATAAAATATAAAATATAAAATATAAAATATAAAATATAAAATATAAAATATAAAATATAAAATATAAAATATAAAATATAAAATATAAAATATAAAATATAAAATATAAAATATAAAATATAAAATATAAAATATAAAATATAAAATATAAAATATAAAATATAAAATATAAAATATAAAATATAAAATATAAAATATAAAATATAAAATATAAAATATAAAATATAAAATATAAAATATAAAATATAAAATATAAAATATAAAATATAAAATATAAAATATAAAATATAAAATATAAAATATAAAATATAAAATATAAAATATAAAATATAAAATATAAAATATAAAATATAAAATATAAAATATAAAATATAAAATATAAAATATAAAATATAAAATATAAAATATAAAATATAAAATATAAAATATAAAATATAAAATATAAAATATAAAATATAAAATATAAAATATAAAATATAAAATATAAAATATAAAATATAAAATATAAAATATAAAATATAAAATATAAAATATAAAATATAAAATATAAAATATAAAATATAAAATATAAAATATAAAATATAAAATATAAAATATAAAATATAAAATATAAAATATAAAATATAAAATATAAAATATAAAATATAAAATATAAAATATAAAATATAAAATATAAAATATAAAATATAAAATATAAAATATAAAATATAAAATATAAAATATAAAATATAAAATATAAAATATAAAATATAAAATATAAAATATAAAATATAAAATATAAAATATAAAATATAAAATATAAAATATAAAATATAAAATATAAAATATAAAATATAAAATATAAAATATAAAATATAAAATATAAAATATAAAATATAAAATATAAAATATAAAATATAAAATATAAAATATAAAATATAAAATATAAAATATAAAATATAAAATATAAAATATAAAATATAAAATATAAAATATAAAATATAAAATATAAAATATAAAATATAAAATATAAAATATAAAATATAAAATATAAAATATAAAATATAAAATATAAAATATAAAATATAAAATATAAAATATAAAATATAAAATATAAAATATAAAATATAAAATATAAAATATAAAATATAAAATATAAAATATAAAATATAAAATATAAAATATAAAATATAAAATATAAAATATAAAATATAAAATATAAAATATAAAATATAAAATATAAAATATAAAATATAAAATATAAAATATAAAATATAAATATAAAATATAAAATATAAAATATAAAATATAAAATATAAAATATAAAATATAAAATATAAAATATAAAATATAAAATATAAAATATAAAATATAAAATATAAAATATAAAATATAAAATATAAAATATAAAATATAAAATATAAAATATAAAATATAAAATATAAAATATAAAATATAAAATATAAAATATAAAATATAAAATATAAAATATGAAATATAAAATATAAAATATAAAATATAAAATATAAAATATAAAATATAAAATATAAAATATAAAATATAAAATATAAAATATAAAATATAAAATATAAAATATAAAATATAAAATATAAAATATAAAATATAAAATATAAAATATAAAATATAAAATATAAAATATAAAATATAAAATATAAAATATAAAATATAAAATATAAAATATAAAATATAAAATATAAAATATAAAATATAAAATATAAAATATAAAATATAAAATATAAAATATAAAATATAAAATATAAAATATAAAATATAAAATATAAAATATAAAATATAAAATATAAATTATAAAATATAAAATATAAAATATAAAATATAAAATATAAAATATAAAATATAAAATATAAAATATAAAATATAAAATATAAAATATAAAATATAAAATATAAAATATAAAAAATAAAAAAATTAAAAAAAAGGAAGTGACTACAAAAAAATTCCAATTTATAAAAATTTTGTTTTTGCGGCCCTGCAAGGCCCAGGCCCTACGCCGCACAGTGGTCATGTTCTTAAATTTTGGCAACAAAAATAATTTCCAAATGAAAATTCTGAACGAAAATTAATGAATTTTTGAACACTTGATAATTTTAAGGTGCGTGTCGATTTGAGAATTGTTTTGCTATTAAAGTCACGAGAGTTACTTACGGGTGCCTTTCCATTTGAGAGTAATTTTTTCGAGACTTTAATATCACGAGTTCATTTGTAAAATTTTGAGAGTACTTTTATAACTGCGTCGACTTGATAAATATTCTTGTTAGTTGGAAGTTGGAAATAATAAAAATGTCATTTTTGAAGTAAAACTTCTTTTGCGGCATGAGGGTAAAAAATTTTTCTATGGAGCTGTCAGTGACATGTCAAACCGACATACAAATTCCCGTCACGAATTACAAAATTCAGCGTCACGATGTTGCAACGGTTCTGAGTTTCAAATCGGGTGCTCTGAGTATATAGTGAAAAATACTTGCCCTGTTGTCGTGAAAGAAGTTTTACTTCTAGCGCGTGTACATAAGTACGCACACTCTTTTTTTCTTATACAGGCGCAGAGGTTGTAGAATCTTTTTCTGGCACTGTTCGTAACGAATAAAAATAAATTCAAAAATTATTGGTAGTCCAGTCAATAAAGAAGTTGACTCGGAAAATTTGATGCCGGAAAGCTGGATTTTAGTATACAACCACCCCATCGCTATGAACGCAGCTAACCATTTTACGAAGTGTTGAATGTACTTCAAAATGGTTTTTCAGGAATGACTATCAAATGGTAAGTTGTACAGAAAAAATGTGAAGGGCTAATTTGAAGCTTGTCAAATTTCCTACAAAAAAGGTTAACATACTTTCTTTCATAAAAATACCCGTTTTCGAAATAAACCAATCGGAAGAGTTATTGTGGGTCGGCTTGGTTCAAAAATTGAGGGTTTTGTGATAAAAGCATTCTGTATTCCAAAATTCTGTATGGCCAAAATTCTGTAAATGGATTGAAAATTCTGTAAATGGATTTAAAATTCTGTAAATGGATTGAAAATTCTGTAAATGGATTTAAAATTCTGTAAATGGATTGCAAATTCTGTAAATGGATTGAAAATTCTGTAAATGGATTGAAAATTCTGTAAATGGATTGCAAATTCTGTAAATGGATTGAAAATTCTGTAAATGGATTGAAAATTCTGTAAATGGATTGAAAATTCTGTAAAAGGATTGAAAATTCTGTAAAAGGATTGAAAATTCTGTAAAAGGATTGAAAAAATTTACAGATTTCACTCATAGAGTAACTATGGGGACATTGAAAATGACTTGTGTTAGCTCGATAAAATAAAAATATGAATAATCTTGGTGATTTCTAATTTGTATCCTATAGTTGCACCAAAACTTCTGAAGCTGTCTAATAAACCATTCTTCAGTCTGAAATTACAATATGTAGATATTTTTAATGTCAAATCCCAGTTGGCGGTTAAATTAATGTTGTTCAGTTCAGTTTATTTAATCACGGCGTTGATGTTGAAGAAAATCAAATATTTGCTCAAATTGATTTACAAGTCTCTCAACTTATTGAACTATTTATATATAGATAGGCAAGTTATTTGATTTACTGTCAAAGTGAACCATTTTTAACGCGAGACCAAATTTATAAATAATTTGATGTGTAGCTCAAACTCAATGCAAACCTGATTTACCTAATTGTTTTTAGGTATTCTATAATATTTTGCATTTTAACTCATCTTTTAATAAATTTAATAAACTCGAGTCGTGTAATTTCTTAAGACAATATTAATGGTTTTGACAGTTAAGCAGTATTCTTTTATCTGAGTATATGAAAAGCAAAGCACCAATTAAGTTGACAGCTGAGTTGACAACCAAATTGAATCGTTTTTTTTTCATTTGAGGACCTTAAGGTAGAGCTGTAATAGTCGGAAGATGTTGGAAGAAAATTCTCTCAGTTCACTTACGCATGGAGCGGTCGGTGAGCGCTCTTCACTTCCGGAAGCAAAAGTAAAAAATTGGTCGAAACAAGCAAAACTCAATTATGGGCACGTCATATGAATTCTTTGTATTCGTTTCGTTTCGTACGACCACTTAGGTCGGCATCCGACTATTATAGTTCTACCTTTAACCTTGAACATCTGAACATTAGATCTAAATCTATATAAGTTTATTAAAGAAATTCAATTGTATTGCAGTACCTATGAATATTCTAAGTTCAATAACCGTATTGGCCTAGACGTAGGTAAAGTTTTGTAACATAAATTTATAGCCTGAGATTTTACTTGAATTCTAATACCTTAACCTCAAAGATCCGATAATTAGAACAGAAGATAAAAGCTTACCAAATAAACCCTTTTCGATATTTATATTTAAGTTGCTTAGGTAAGTTAATCCTACCTCTAGACTGATTAACGTTAACTTAAATACATTAACCTTCAACAACTTAGAACTAATGTTGTAAGTTTATTAAAGAGAAACGCAAGTAAGTACCTTTGCATATTTCAGGCTCAAAAATAACATTGGTTTGGACGTAGGTCAAGTTCAAAAATCGCATTGGTTAAGACGTAGGTCAAGTTCCAAAATCGCATTGGCTTAGACGTTGGTCAAGCTCAAAAATCAAAGTGGTTTAGACGTATACTTCAAGTTAAAAAATCACATTGGCTTAGACATATGTCAAGTTCAAAAATCGCATTGGCTTGGACTTAGGTAAAGTTTTGTGACATAAATTTATAGCCTTAGATTTTACCTTAATTTTAAGACCTTAACCTCAAAGATCCGATAATTAGAACAGAAAATAAAAGCTTACCAAGCTTACCCTTTTCGATTACTACATTTAAGTTGCTTCGCTAAGTTAATCCTACTTCTAGGCTGATTAATGTTAATTTAAATACCTTAACCTTCAACAACTGGCCCTTAGAACTAATGTTGTAAGTTTATTAAAGAGATTCACAAGTAGGTATCTTTGCAAACTTAAGGTTTAAAAATCGCATTGGTTTGGACGTAGGTCAAGTTCAAAAATCGCATTGGCTTAGACGTAAGTCAAGTTCAAAAATCGCATTGGCTTAGACGTTGGTCAAGCTCAAAAAACGCATTGGTTTAGATGTTGTTTTGTAACATAAATTTGTAGCCTGAGATTTTACCTTAATTCTAAGACATTAACCTTAAAGATCCGATAATTAGAACAGAAGATACCAAATCAACCCTTTTCGATTAGGTATTATATTTAAGTTGCTTCGCTAGGTTAATCCTACCTCTAGCCTAGTTAACCTTAGTTTAAATACCTTAACCTTCAACATCTGGCCCTTATAGAACTAAAGTTATAAGTTATAATCATAGAGGTTCAACTATAGGTCTCTGTGCATATTCTAGGTCCAACAGTCGAATTGATTAAGAATGAAGTCAAGTTTTGTCACACAAAATTTTGAAGCCTATTATTTAACTCATTTCAAAACCTTAATCTTTAAGATCCGATTATTAGTACAGAAGTAAAAAGGCAACCGCAGAACAACTAAATCAATCCTTTTATATAAATGTACATACATAATGTCATACTAAGGGGTCAAACCTCTTACGTCTCTGAGCCATTCTGAGACATTCCAAACCATTTACATCCACAGGTCCAACGAGTTATGGTAACAAAACGGCGCACTCTAGCGCTAATTGGGTCAACGAGCTAGGTTGCTCATGATCGCCATTTCTACTTACCTACCTACCTACATACATAATGTATGTACCTATATAGATACGTAGGTATATGAATTTTGTTGGCGAAGCCAATTTTGTTATTCAATTTTTCAGTTTTTTGAATTATTAATTTTGATGAATTAAACCTAAACGTTTTTCACCTACACTTTTATGTTATTTCAATTATTTTTTAACTGAATAAATTAGTGTGATATTTTACCTTCATTTTAAGACCTTTATTTTAAATATCCGATTGTTAGAACAGAAGTTATAAGCCAACCAAACCAACCTTATCGTACCATTACGAATAATATTTGCAAAATACCTACAACAATTCAATCAACATAATATTTTACAGACATACCTATAACCTACTTAATAATGTAGCTATGTATGTATATCATTTTTGTTCCCGATGCGAAGCCAATTTTGTTTGCCACCAGCCACAGTGCAGTGGTGGTTTTTTATTGCATACATTCCACTCCAACCAACGTCTTGCCCACACCCTTTCAGCAATGTATATTCTTTGTGGGTACGTTTTTTTCTTTTTCTTTTTGTTTTCTTGTTCCTCAAGTCATTTGCCGTGATGAAATTAGTTCTCAAAAGCCAATCTTTCACGTTTTTAGTATGAAATTTTGTAAGCTTTTGCAAACATTTTGATGCAGATTTGTAGCCTGTCATTTTATCTTTAATTATCTATCTTAATATTAAGCATCCGATAATTATAACCTGAGTAAAAGGCTTCTAAGTGCGCTCAAATCGAGTGATTTTAAGATTTCATACAAATTCAACTATCCTCCACTGAAGCTCGTCGGTTGGCGACGATCAACGTGTAGGTACGATTCATCGATTGTGCTTTAGGTTCATTTTGGCATTTTCTTTGGTAACACCAACCAAAAATTCGATCCTGAGCCCCCTATACGCTAGAGTTCATTTCGTTCATTTGTTATATATTCATTTGTTCATTTAATCATTTTGGTAACACCATATTTTTCTCAAAACGACCCTATAAACATTTTCAATGTTAATTCTGTAAAAGGATTGAAAATTCTGTAAAAGGATTGAAAATTCTGTAAAAGGATTGAAAATTCTGTAAATGGATTGAAAATTCTGTATGAACAAAATTCTGCATTCCATTATTCTATAAATCTATTTCTCTGTATTTCAGAATTCTGTAAATCCAGAATTCTATGTATCAAATTTCTGTAAATCCAAAATTTTGGAATTTTGGTTTTACAGAATTTTCAACTATATTGAAAATTACTGGAAATTCACTTTTGGTTTTCAAAAAATCAATTGTTTTCACGTCGAATTAAAAATTACCAATAACTGTTCCCACGTGGTACGTGTAAACTGCAGTCTTGCAATTTAACTGTAAATTCAGAAGATAAATAAGAGTAAATACAAGAATTTCTACGTTCTTTATATAATTTCATTTAAAACCTCCTAATGCGACTCTAAAGTATTTAATTTACAAAACATACAAAACAAAATTTGGTTGAAAATTATGCTAAAAAATTTGAATCCTTTCTACATTGAGTTACTGAACGGAAATAGAAAAAAACAACAAATCCGTATATGCAATCAATATCAAAGTGAATTCTGAAATTTTATCAGCTGTGAAAAAGAATTACAAACTTGAGATCAACACACTTTTTCTGAAAATCTTGAAATAAATATCTTTGGACTCTAATGAAAGCCTAGTAGGTATAAACAATTTTTTGTATTCTAAACTCCAAAATGCTGAGTTTCAAAATAATGTAAATTATAAAAGTGCGCA
This sequence comes from Epistrophe grossulariae, assembly GCA_929447395.1. NCBI lineage: Eukaryota > Metazoa > Arthropoda > Insecta > Diptera > Syrphidae > Epistrophe > Epistrophe grossulariae. The sequence goes on along the minus strand of OV839566.1, from coordinate 141,366,996 downwards.
CTTTTTTCACTATCAAAACAATTTTTCTATTATAATTTACAGAATTTTGGAATACAGAATTTTGAAATACAGAATCATGGTTTTACAGAATTTTGAAAAACAGAATTTTGGATTTACAGAATTTTGGAGAACAGAATTTTAGATTTATAGAATTTTGAAATACAGAATTTTGGAATACAGAATTTTTGAAACCGAATTTTGGCACTTACAGAATAATGACCCCAACCCATTAAAGTATCAATTTTTGTATTATTGGTACATTATATTAACACGATTTTAAGAAATTGATCCACTCTATTGGTGGGAAAGGCAAATTAAAAAAAATTATTGAAAATAGAAAATGAATAAAAAAACATAACGGCAACACTTACAATATCAGGTTATAGCTTTTTTTTAAGCTAGAAATTCATTCCTTAATTATGTTTTTAAATGAAGTTATTTAGTGCTTAGTTTTTGAATGAATGATTTTTAAACAAAAAATTTTGAAAATAATAAATACAGTGAACTCTCTCATAAGTAGACACTGATGGTACCCAGAATTTTGGACGGCAACAAACCAACCAATTTTCCTGAAAAATACTAATTTTTGCCGTTAAATTATAAACTTTCTACATTCCGGAGTATAACATTAACATATTAATTTTTTTCACTTTAAACATTTTTTTAACACCATATTTTTCTCAAAACATTTTAATTATTAAAAATTTAAAGATCTAAAGTTCGCATTTCCATTATGGCATGAATATTTAATTTCACACCCGACTGTTTGAGAAACATCATAGAAAGGACACTTCCGTCCCATAATGGGAATATAAAGCATTTAATACAAGCACATACGTATATCATACATATGTACATATGTATGCACATATGTAACTACAAAGTATTTACACTATCAACATACATATACATACACATACATAGGTATGTATTTCCATTACATTCACGATGAAATAAGTTGTACTCACCTCAATGTCTTCTTGGGTTAATGGTGAGTGCACATAGATAAACAATTGCTCCTCTGTTGGTAGTTGGTTCAACTGTTTCACCTTGTATTGCAATGAGCCGTGTACTTTTGCTTGAGGAATCACTTCTAGAATAGATGTATCTGATGGTTTTACCTGCATGAAAAAATAAAAAATAAAGAGTAGAAATGAAAAGAAATTGAATATTTGTATTTATTTTTTTGTTTTTTTTTTTGTATTCCTTTTCCCACATAATATATAGAAATAGAAAGGTGAAATAAAGGAGAACAATAAATAACAAGGGTTCGAGAAAAACTCGAAGACGATATACCATTATAATATAGAAGGATCGATTTTTAATATGTACATGTGTTTCAAGAGCAACCATTTTTATCTTTATGAAGCATATTTTGTTATAAGTGAATTTTTAATTATGCAGTGAATTTATCAACAAACAAAAATGTTAAACAATATTTCCAATTAGACAGAATTTTTGCAGCGAAAAGATAATTTTTTAACCAATATTTCAAAAAAAAAAAAATACTAAACCACACTTAACTTTGTATATATCTATGTATATATCTATAAAATATCTATATCTATCTATAAAATATATTATATAAATCTATAAAACGATTTGAAATAAATGACTATTTAAAACTTAATGCTCTTTTTTATTTTTGCTAGTTTTATCATATAATCGATTTTACTTGTCGCATTCAGTGAAGAAAAAAAATCACAATCGCAATATATGATATAATTGACAATTTTTCATACGAGTACAGACCATTTCGTTTTGAATATGGACTGGATTTCCTATTGAATTATTTGGATTAAAATATTACAAAAAAGTACATACCATTTTTATATACATATGTATATGTACAGTTGCTTTCGATGTCATGATAAGTATTTAGCTAATATTTGTTTTTGTTAAAGTGCATTAAAAATTGCAGAGACCTTAAAAGTATCTTCTTTGTCCTTTAAATAGCAGATTATAATAATTAATAAGTCGAAGGCTTTTCATATAAAAACAAATTCAAAAAATCCTTGGAGAGTTTTTTTTTTTAAATATGTTTGTATGCCTACATATCGACGATTAAAGTGCAAGTCTTTGAAAGTAGAAAAATTCAACAAAAATATTAAAAAAAAAAATAAATAAATTAGGTGGTGCGACAGCTCGTTTATAACCAAGGTCTAGTGACTTACTACTCCCAACCATTCCTGTGTACGTGTTTTAGCAGGAATGGATGGACAAAAATATTATAAATACATATACAAAATAATCATAAAGATAAGGGCCATCTTTTGGCAATATCAGTGTAACAATGTTGTTCAGAACTTTTTACAGAAAAGATTGCCATACAAAATTTGGCAAGTTTTTTTTTATTTCTGAAAAAAAAAACATGCAAAAACGACGTTCAAGGTTCTGCATTATATATAATATGTATATACAATTTTGTAACCATTTTTAAGGAAATTTTTTTCCATTTTTTAGTATTTAGTATTTAGTTAAAATCAATTTCGAAAAAAAAATTCATTTTTGTTCGTATTGAATTTTCAAAAAATAATTTTGAATGTTTTTTTTTTTAATCCAAAATTTGAGTTTTTAAAAATTTTGATATTTAAATTAAATTCGGTTCGATTAAACAGATAATGTGATATATGTAGATAGAAGATTAAACAAAATGGTTTATGAGAGGTACTATTAATAATGGTTTGATGTAAAATTTGACCTTGTTAACTTGTGAAGTGGGATGTATTTATGTATTAATATTAGTACCTACCCAGACAAAATTAATCAAAATTGAAGGAGTTCTTTAATAGTTGTATTGAAGATACCGTAAATATTGGCTATAAGAATTTGTTTTTGTTTTAAACTCTGCTAGATAATATAAAAAAAAAACCTAAAGTTCGAAATTTAATAAAAACGGACCAAGTTGTTTCGAAATGCTTTTGTGGAAGGTACCAATAATAACCATTTTTCAGATTAAAATTGATCCTATATCTCTTTTAACTGAGTTTATTTTTTTTTTAAATCCGATGAACCATTTTTGAAAAAAAAAAAAGATTTTCCAAAAATGATAAAAAACATTATAGGGTACCGTTATGTTTTATCCTAAAAAAAATAAAAAAACAGTGTTTGTGGAATTTCCCAAAAAAACGAGGTGCTTACATTATATCGAAAGTAAAAATTGATTGAAAGACAATTGGGCAACATTTCAAATTGGATGCTATTGTTTTTTTTTAGCCGAAAAAGAATTCTTCTCTTTTTAAATGTAGACATTTGGACCAACTTAAACAACAGAATGTAGTTAAATAAAAAGAAATATATGATAGTTATTTAAAATTTTCTCACAGACAGGAAGACAATTTAATCATTTAGGTGCAAAATTTTAAACAGCATGATTTTGAGCTATCAGCATCAAAAGATTTAACAATTTTTTTTAGTTTAAAAGCACTCTACTAAAATTATCTTAATTTTAAATATTTTTTTTTTAACTTGTATCGTGCTTAACTCATTTTCCTAATAAACTTCAGATTAACAGAGAACACGCCTAAAATTGTGACAGTTAAAGTAAAAAACCTAGCAAACATACTTTTATGACATTAAGACCCGTTTGCTGATACTACACATAACGATTTAAGTTGAACTTAAATTCTTAAGGGGTACTTTTTCCATGTCATAAAGTGATACTTAAGAAATTAAGTTTAACTTAAATCGTTATGTGTAGTATCAGCAAACCTCCCTTAATAATGTTAAAGTGTCATATGATACTGAAAAAATAAAATTGGCGCCTTCTGAATCTAACAAAATGACAGTCCTTCTTTTCGATAGAAGAAAAAATGCTTCTGGATTTGAATTCAGAATCGAAACCTAAGTTTGACTATAATTAAATGTTAAATAGATATAAATTTTTCAAAAACTATTCACTGAAGAACTTCATTAAAAATTGATTTCTGCAGGCTTAAATACAAATTAAAGCATGACATTGTAAGTTTTCCCGAGTTTTTGTTATTTTTTTATTTTTGAAAATTCCCTCCCCGTACTGAGAAGAAATAGACCTCCCAATATGTTTTTTTTTTTTGTCTTTCTTGTCTTCTGTCACATCGTATACAAAACACTCCATAAGCTAGGTTAGGTTAGGTTTATGTGGTTGTCAAGTAAAACGCTGGACACATTTAGACCAGTTGGTTGGCCCATTTGTAAAGGTAGGCAGAATTTTGAAAACCAGAATTTCGACCCGCTCCCATCATAAACACTTTTTCAAATTTCTCAAAAAAATCGAAAAAAAAAGTTTTGGCTTAAACTCAACTTGAATGGGTTAATTCTAAGCATCAGAATATAAAGAACGAAATTGAATTATTTAGTTAAAAACAAAGTAAATGCTTTCTATCTATAGCCCCTTTTTTAAAAGTCATTCTTCCTCCTTGTTTAAAAAATGCCATAGACTTCGTTTGCCAGTCAGTTAAACCTTATAGACATATTGGTGATACATTTTTTCCATGAATAAACACAAAATCCTGCAGGAAATGTTTTTTTATTCAATTTTTTTTTTTAATTTTATTGTTTAATGTTTAATGCAATACTCCTCACTTCACTTCACAGCAACTTATTTATTTAAAATTATGTATAATAGCATTATATTATTATTTTGTTTCTGATACTATAATATTTTTTTTTTTTTTTTTTCAATTAAAAAATATGTGCAAAAGTTTAATTTTTTCTTTTATTTTTTCAGAATTTGCACATTTTTTATCAACAAGGGAAACAAACTGTTACACTTTTGCAAGTGTTAAGGGCTGGCATGTACATTAAAAACAAATAAAAACAAAAAAAAACTGGACAAATTTAATTATTAATTTATGCATGCATCATGCATGTTTGCCATTTTGTTTGTTCAATAAAATTTGATTCATTTTAGTTTCCACATATCCATTAACCAATTTCATTATAAAAAATTAAATAAAAAACATGTCAGTGCGTATCTGCAATATTGTCATGTATAGGGTCCTTTAAACATAAAACGACTATAAAGATTTTTATTTTATATAAAAAAAAAAAAACACTTTACAGTCGACCGGAAAAAGCTGTGCTGCGTTCAATTTAAAATAAAATGAAAAAAAAAATAAAGTAAACAGTTATTATCGGAAACAATAATTCTATGTAGCTTGAAAAAGTACTTGGAACCAACAGAAGGCAACATTGTGGAAAGTCCTTCAGAGAGATTTAAAGCGATTGAGTAGGCGGCATACATTGCATGACTTGCGGACTTGACTCCTTCAGGCAGGAAGCCATCGAATGCACATCACAATCGATAATATTCACACTTAAATGCTATTAAGAGGGGAGAAGAGAAAGAGAGAGAGAGAGAGATATAGAAAAGAAAGAAAGGAGAGAAACCACTCGAGGAAATTCCATTAGGTAACTTTTTAACTGGATGCATTCAGTTCAGAGACGAAGAATGGGATACATATTATTATACTGAGCTGACCAAAGGACCAGACCGAACAAAATCAACCCATCACCATCCAACGAACGAACGAATGGACACACGATCCAACCATCAACATCAACAATAACAACAACAACATCACATCGCATCGTACGATGCAGTTTCACACAAGGGGGTTTTCTTCAATAGCAAAAGAGTTCCCTTTGAGAGTGGATAATCACTTAAACGCTCCTATTGTGCTTAAGCATAATGGTCCTGAAGTTTCACAATATTCTGCTGGTTGGTAGTAAATATGTGAAGCATATAGAATAGAAACTCTCGAGGCCTTGCCGTTTTCAATGGGTTTGGTTATAAATACCACACATATACAACGAGAATGTGAAGGAACGTTAAGTTTGGGAGTAGTTGAGTGTCGAACGATAAATCGAATACAATGGAAGCATACGACCATCATATGAGTAGTGTGGCTATTTGGAATACAATTGGCTATAATATGCCTTGAAAAAGGTTTTCGTTTCTAACTGATAAGTTAATTATTTTTTTTCAATTTGATTTAGTACCTACTTAGAAATTAGAATTAGCAGGAAAGAATTACTGTCGAATAATTGCATAAATATGGTCTTAATTAAAATCCTCCATGTAAAATCCCAATTCGAAATTAAATGGAAATTTACGTTCTTGTCGATCGTCAATTTTTAGATGTGTTTAGTCAAGGCCCTTGAAAGTTTTCAGTAGGAAAAATCCAAACCAAAAAAAATTCTCAAATACTCGTGAGACCCTAGCTAGTAAAAAATTGTTGGGCATCCTATCAGAATTATAACCCAAAAATAAAAAAAACTTTATTTATAATTTTTATATAACACCATGCTTTTTCCATACAAATTTGTTAGCAATTTTAAGGTTTTTAAATTTTTTCCCTTCTCTCGAATTACAATTTTTTTTATAGTCCTCTCTTTTATAGATCACATTAATGGGTTTTATTTAAATGACAAGGAAAATAATTCAATTAATACGTTCAAGTGACCTTAACTCTAAAAATTGCGTTTCGCTCAGGTACGACAGTTGGGCTCATCAGTTAGATGATGTCATACCCTTCTAAGACGCAAATTATGGTCGATGATTACCGACTCTTATAAAACTCACAGCATGAATATACAGCATGAATATACAGCATGAATATACAATACTTTATATTTCTAAGGGAATTTGATTAAATTCAGACACTAAAACAGAAGTAGTTTTCTAAATTTCTTCACCTTCGTTATGACAAAGAAAAAACCTTTTTCGTATGAACTAAACTTTTAATTTAGAAAATTAAATAAAAAAACAGGTTTGGGGAAGAACAATCACCCTAATGTAAATAGTTATCCATATCTAGTAGGTAGATGGTACATTTATTAAGTTTTTTACAAAAAAAAAGTGGGTACTTTTTTAGGGGACTTTTACTCAAGATGAAAAGTTATATCTACATCAATCAAAAACTTCCATCATATCATGAATATGTCAACCTTAATAACATATCAAACATTTTGCGACTTCAAAAGCTTTTGTGAAGTAAATAATTTCAAAGTTTCAAGAGCCAAAGTTACTATCTAGGCCACTACGGCGGCAATTTCGTATGCTCTTCACTTGTACTTGTGCCTTTTACGAAATAGAAATAGCATCATTGATATACATAATTAAATACGTTCATAAATAATTCTAAAATATTTTATTTCAAAGTAAGTTTGAAATTGTCCTTCAATAAAGAAAAGAACAAGGAGTACAACATTCGAGAATACCTACCAAATACCTACAGTACCGTTTGTAATTATTAAACATATTGTATATTTTTGGTACGAGTGTTTCCAGCTCAGGACATTTAAAACAATGCCATAGGTTTGGCTTTGAGATGGCTAAACTCGAAAATTACGTATCATTGAAGATTTTCCAACATCGGAACACAAGAAATTGCTGTATAATTTCAATATTTTAATAAAACAAAACAAAATTCATTACTTTGTCACATTAGAAATAACTACGATAAATATTTGAATGTTAGAATAATATACAAATTCACATTCAGTCATTTTTTTTTTGTTCAGTCCCAGACTATTCTCTTTAACAGTGAAAAATACAAACAAATCGAACCAATGAGCATCGTCGTCGTAGCTCCTTAACTAAACTAAAATTAAAATTCCTCTTTTCGTCCTTTGTGATAGTTCATAGATTCTTCTTTTCACAAAATGATAAACGTTTCTATTTAATTCAAACAGAGACTAAGGAGAATACTTCAATTCGACTGCTATTTCAATGGAAATATATTCGAATGTCGGATGAAAAACGTAAAAGAGAATCATGTTTTTAACATTTGTCGTCGTCTATGTCCCTATTCAATTTGAACTGATAGTTAAATCAATTTCTTACATGGCATCTATGCATATATACATACATACATACATACATTTATCTATCTACATTGAATGCGTCATGTCGTCCGTCATTGAGTCAAATGACAAAAAGCAAAAAAATCTATATCTGTCTATCTAATTCGTATCCAGAGAAGACGACAACGACGAATTGTTGTAATTAGAAAATTTCTACTTACACCTTCCTCTTCCCGGTCCCAATTTCATTCTACGATTCTACTAACTTTCCATTCTTCTTACCTCAATCTTTTGCAGAACTTTATCCAGCCCTGTGATTATAATGTCTTGTTGGCCAATATCAGCAACGTACATTTGTCCTGGAGTTACTCGAATGCCAGGAACAAACTTCAACGTTATCACATCTGTCAGGCCGTTTGGCAAGCGAGCCTGAAAAAGCATATACAAATGGTTGGGTTGTTGCAGTTACAATAGATAGAGACTGTCTATCTATGTTAGTTGGTATAAGTATCTATCTTGTGTATAACTTACCTCAAGCTCAAAGTTAACTTCATTCGTTTTAACAATGTTGAGAACATCATTAAAAGTTGTCGTCAAGTCGATTTGGCATGCATATGTTCCCAGTTCGGCATCGAAATAGGGCATTACCTTGTAATGGTCCAACAACAAGGCGCCCAATTGTTGTTGCTTCGATGTTAGATGACACGTGAAGAACTTTATGGGAACTTTATCAATTAAGTTTGAACATTTGGATATATTCTTGGCAATCTATAAGAAGTAGAAAGGAGTTATAGATATGTAGTTGTTGCTGTTGTCAATGTCATCGTTCTTCAAAAAAGGTTGAAAGAGATTGAAATCAATTTTAGTTGAAACTTACCAAATTGGCGAACTTATCCACTTGAAGATGATTGCGTACGATTAGATGTCCTCGGTACGAAGTGCCACTAAATATGTCGAAAGACTTGAAGAACTCAATCTGTGGAATAAGTTGTTAGAAAGTGATTTATCTATATTTTTTTTTTCTTGATTTTTTTTTTATGTTGACTTTTTTTTTAATGCACACTCTTCTCTCTCACCTTATCGGCATCACGAACTTCAACATCGTATTTCAGGAAACTACCAGTTTTATCGCCATTGGTGACGACAACCTTTTCGCCCAACTTGAATCGATTTCCCAAGACTTTGCCGACTCCTGAGCAGGAGATAAATGAAAATAAATGTTTAGTATAATAAAAGTGGGGTAATTTAGTTAAAAAAAAAAATAAAGAAAAAAGATAAATATTCTTAAAAAAAAAGTTGTTCGAAATAGAGGTTTAGGTTTAGAAAGCACTCTACTCTCTCATGCACCACATTGCATGAACAACGAGCGTGTACATTATATTATCTATGGAAGGGGAACAACGATGGAAAAAGAGATTTATGCAAAATAAATAGAATGGCAAATCAGGGACACATAATTCATTGCATTAAATCCGCACCCATAAATACTGGAATCGTTGTTGTTGTTGTTGTGAGCGTGTACTTTGGCTTGGTGGTGTTTGTTTGTGTAACAACGCCATCATAAAAATCGATTAGTATTATTATCCTTTGAGTCATTTCCTTTTGCTGATGGTTCAACTATAAAGCAGTGTGCTTTTTACGGTTCAATGATGGGGTTTTATGCTTCGTATTGCAAAATTTTTATTTTGTTTAATGTACATATATATGCATAGGGATTTTGTGAAATTCATCAGCGAATGAATTACTGATAATATAATTTGATCAATTGAAATCGATTTGACTTTGAAAAATTGAAACAGAAAAAGGAATTAATTATGTTTGGGGATTTAGAAAGGCAAACTTGAAAAAATCTTAAGACCAATATTTAAATTAATTGCAGGGCTTTTAATCATAAAATGAACTCGGCTGCTATTTACATGAGAACAAATTAATCTTGCTTTTAATTTTTATATAAATTATTTGAGCTTCGTGGTTCAAGATTAATATTTTAAGAATTATAATTTTATAAATTCGACTAAATTTTTAAACTAAACGATCTAAAATTTTAATTCCTTCATCTCTCTCTTCATTATATTTATAAATTTGTTGTTTTAATATCACGACCGCCGAACTATTGTTAACGAATTTAAAAAAAACTAATTTGAAAATACCTAATAGTTTTTACGTGATGCGCGCTCAGACAGGAAACGAAGTAGGATTTAATTTATAAAGATGAAGACTAGCGACCCTTCCCGGCTTTGTTCGGATAAGATTTAAAATAAGTTTTGCATATATAGAAAAATAGACGTTGGATGAGAATTTTATTTTACAGTATTTATAGAAGAAGAATTTTTTAGTAGAAAAAAAATATGTCATTAAAAAATATTAATTGAAGGAAAAAAAATCCAAACAAACTTTCACAATCATAATATTCAGAAGGATTAAGTAGAATAGGTATTTATTTGCACAGAAATTTTAAGCTAAAAGTGGAAGTCGAAATACCCAAATCTTGAAGCTTGAGGGAGAAACGTTTGTAAATTCTCCTAGAGTGATAGCGATCTTCTGGGAGAAAGACTTGCGAATGCAGGGGACATCCGCGTGTTTTGGGGTACCTATTATGTAAAACGTGGTGAATTCGGCATTTGCATATAAATTTTTGATCTTATTATTCAAGTCGGAGATGATCCATGTCGTCCCAAGGCAATTGTTAATTGGCTGGTCCGTTTTAGGAGAAACGATGCGGTTCATCTGTGGTAGACTAGGAGGTCAAAGAGGGTATGTAAGCCTATCGGAATGTTTGGTAATTTCTGCCAGGATAGATGTGTTATAGATGGAAATGGTGGGTTGAATGTGATCAGAAATTTCATCAATAGAAATACGTGCTGCGGCAAGGTCATTGCTAAAATCATTAGTTTTAGGTACTACATAGGCAGATCAAAAATTACGGGAGCGAGTTCACAAGACACAGTAAAAGTAGATCGAAAAGTTGTTTGAAGATGAATGTCCAGGTCTGTGCGGATAAAGCTTATATTGTTGCTCAATTCCTCAAAAGGTTTTGACTGGATGTTATGACTCGTTTTAGTTTCTCGAATGCGCAGGTGTTATCATCCAACTTCCGATTATGGGCCAAAGACCAAAGTTTTTGTTTCAACTGGCTAACAACGTGCTTATGGACTGAATTATTTTCCTTTGAAATTGATTGGATGGATTCACTTAGGCACCTAACCACGAGCAACACATGGGAAAGGAATAAAACTTTGCATTCGTCACAATAGAACACAAAGTTGATAAAGTATTCTTTCAGATGAGGGATAGCTCTCTTGTTTAAATGGGATTTCTTACATAGGCCGTGACAAACTACCCGGTCAGCAATTTCACCATCTAAGGCACACTTTGAGTAATCGCAGCAGTTACATTCCATTGTTAATAAATTATGTTTTTCTTTTGGTTTTATTTTTTTTATATTTCTGTCGATTTTTTCTTTTATTTTTTATTATCAATGGGGGCAAATTGAAAAGTAGAGCGGTTCAAGGAATTTTGTGAAAATAAATTAGCACAGACTAAGCTTTTGATTAAGACAGATATTTAAATTAGTTATTGATTATTGATGACAGAGCGATTAATTTAAGAGCAGAAAATATGTGCAACATAAATGGAAATAATTAAAAGGTGAAAAGTAAATTTTTGGTTACAGAGCAAAGCAAAAACACGACTTATCGGTTTGAAAGTTCTGTAAAAATATTCGGTAGTAAAAGTAGAAAAAAATGTATTGTCTATTCATATGACACGCCCAAAATTTCGGATTGTTACTTTTCGTACAATTGTTTAAAATACCCCATTTTACCATACCAAACAAAATTGAAAAATATCTAGTCATAAAGTGAAGCTAAGTTCATCCTTAAAAATTAACTTCCAAACCGAAAAATACAGTTACCTAACAGTTTTTGAAATTTTTAGAGCAAAATAAAATAAGATTTTTGTTTTAACACAAATAAATACTCAATAAGTTCTAAATAAATTTTTATTTTTTAAAAGCAATATTTTTTCGACTTTTAAGAATAGAAAGAAAAATTCCAAATTTCTATATGATTTTATTTGTAAGCTCGTTTTTTTTTATGTTTCTATTTTTTGTTTGATTTGAACCAAAAGTGGTTCTGTTATACAAATAAAAAAAAGGAAAATAAATAAAAAGGACTAATCTGAACCTGCATTAGTCATCCTTAAATTGTAATTGATTAAATTCTAAAAAAAAAAAAAACATCAATATAAATTGTAAGTGTCGCACACTTAACATACCTTCAATTTAAAACTTGATTTGTTTTATGTACCTACTTCCTATACCTACCTACAAAAAAATAAAAACAAAAAAAAAATGGAATTCAACAAACAAAATTCCAATCAGAAAATTAAAACAAAATACAAAAAAACACATTGCGATGTGTCTCTCAAAGCATGATCCATCACTCAAATTAAATATTTGTGGCACTCACTTTACTCTGCTCGCAGACACTTCAATTCAAAATAAATCTTCAAATGGTGTATGTACTTATGCATGCATTATAATATGTAGGTATTTCTTTTTGTTATGCGAAAAACTCTTTCCATTGCACAAAAAAGAACAAAGCAAACAAAAAAACACATTATGTGTGTGTTATTGGCTTATAAAATATTTAAAATAAAAGAAGAAAACACGTTACTTCCCGTCAAAGCATACATTTATAACTTGACACTTTGTCATTCATGACTAAATGCGGAATTTTATCGAATTTCATTCACACCAATAGACAAGTAAATTCCAAATCAATTGACATAGCAAAAAAAAAAAAAAAAACCACCCACATCAATGGACACTTGAATTCAACTTGCAATTACATAAAATACGTCGTAACAGAAGATATTTTTTGGTCCACGCCATGCAATGGTCGTTCGGTTTGGTTAAATACAGGGTGATTTAGAAAAATCTACAAGAAAAATTATCGTTTACGACTTCAAGGAGCAATAATTGGGAAAAGTGCCTTTCAGATCATAGGAGTATAATAAACTTCAACGTTTTTGCTACGAAATGACTACAAACCTCGTGTTTTATCAAGAAGTCGATTTTGTTCATCGTAAACTAAATCTGAGGCCTTCTGATATTTCATGAACATCGTTAGTTTGGATAAAACACCTAGGTACTTTTAGAACGTTGTCAAAAAATCTTTGCATAATTTAGTGGGTTCTGCAGACGTTCATGGTTCATTCCATTTTAATAGAGCATTAAATCACTACCACAAGCAAGAATATGGTGTGGTTAACTGAGTAACTTTCACCTACAAACTAAGTGCGTTTATTTGAAGATTAGTTTCCTATAAAAAAAATAGTAAAAGACCGAAATTAGGGAAATTTAACTTTCTCCAGAAATAATGTTCAATTGAACATTGAATTCCACGAAAGATTTAGTTCAAATTTTTACAAAAAAAAAAAACTATTTGATTCTTTTAATCACCCTGTATTTCATTTCCAGGACAATTTGATTTCCGCTAAATCGACAACAGTTTTGAAAATATTTCCGTCACAAGCAGCGGAAGAAGCAAAATAAATTAGAAAAATAGAAAACATCCAACTTACCAGTGTTCCTGTCAATCGAAACGATTCGTTCATCAGAACTCGACCAATGCGAGGACACAGTTAGAGGTGAATCGAAGCAGATAATGTCACCAACTGAGAAAATTGTCTATTTCAGATGATGGCACACAGCACAACCATGATGACGAAAACAACAGGAGCAGCAGCAGCATCGCATCAGCAACAGCACAATGATGATAAATAAAGTGAGGAAAAATAAATTAAAAATAAAATCATGTTATGTTTATACATAGTTCGCGTTCTATCTCATTGAACAGTACACTAAAAAAAATTGCAGCAAATGAGAACCACAAGCTAATAAAAAGAAGGTGCAAAAATATATAGTACACCTTGATTTGACACTATCAGAAATTGCAGAACTTTCCTTCTACAACATAAAAAATAAAAAAAAATAATAAAAACTATATAAAAGGATATTAGATTCTGATTTCTATTTTTTTTTTTGTTGCTGCAGTTTTCAAAAAGTTATACAAGAACACCTTCGTATCTAACCTACTTAGTATGTTTCGGAATACAGAAAGTTTGGTGGTAACCTTACCTTAGTTGGGAAGATGTTTCCCGATTCTAAAACCGACAGTTTGATGTAATCCTCAGCATGCTTAACCCCGGTTGTGTCCTTCAGACTAATGGCAATCATGTTGCTTGTTTCCCTTGGAAGATTTATCTACGGAAAGTAAAATAAACAAAAAATCAAAAAATAAAAAAAAAAACAACTACATACTTGCAAACAATTTTTTAAAGCCAACTAAAAATAAGAAGTGCAATATACCTTCTGAGTTCACAGAGGACGTATATCCGCTTAGGGAAAGACTTTTCACAGTAACTTAGATTTCTTTTGGCGAATAAATAAAAAAAAAATAAAAAAAACTAACAAACTGCACTCAAAACACGTAAGGGTAGAGATTAGTTCACACTGAGGGCGGACATTGGCGTTTCTGGTACACACTAAGCAGATTACATGTACAGCGGTAGTGACCGAGAACTAAGGTGCAACTTGCTGCAAAGTAATTGGAAAAAGAATCTCATTTTTTTTTCTTTTTCATTTTTCTTACCCTAAGCTGGAATGCTCCAGAGAAACAAGATAAAATACCATGGAATATTAATCTAGGACGAATTATGTTCGCCGAGGACGTGTTGAATTGACATCATCCGTTATCTGGTTGGGTACACCTTAAAGTGGTAATTTAAAAAGTGCTCTTTCACAACGATATCATGTGTTGAGGTGATGACACGACGCAATACCACTAGGTCAAAGTATAGTGGAATAATTAACGAAAGACCGAAAGAATTAGATTTAAGTTGTTTTTTTATTTTTTTTTTTGTCATTAAGGTTATATTCGAGATAAGGTTTCAATGATCTTCTGATGGTTCGATTAAAAAAAGTGAAGAAGAAAGTAAAGAATGAAAATTGAAAAAAAAAATTTCTGAGCTAAATTTGTATCTATTAATTTAATTTTATTCTTGAATGGCTCAAAGAACAACCATAGCTAATATTTTTAAGAAAAACAAATTGGTACACAATTTTTATTAATGTGGAGTTAAAAAATAAATATTGAATACAAATTATCTACCCATTTTCAAAAGATCGAATTTTCAAAAAATAATTTTTAAATTTTTTTTAAAAATCCAAAATTTATATTTTTGAAAATTTTGATATGCAATATTATTTAAAATATAATAAGCTCTTGTGTAAAAAATTTCATTAAAATCGATTCATCCGATTCATCGTACTGATATTACCTCCGATAAAAATTTCAATCAAAATTGTAGGAGTCGTTTTTGAGATAAATGAGATTTTTTCATACCGGTTTTTAAACACTTGTATGGGAGGTTCCTTTGTTTTGAGATATAAGAATAATTATTATTTAAAATCTGGTAGATAACATTAACAAAATACTACGTGATAAGTTTAATAAAAATCGATCAAGTCGTTTTCGTATTATTAAGTTCTCAAACAAAATTTTTGAATTTTTTTAAAAATCAAAAAAAAAAATTGAAAATTTTGATATACAGTACTTTTCAAACTTTTTGAAACATTCTCCACAAAAAATTGATCAAAATCACTTAAACCGTTTTTGAGAAAATGAAAATCAAAAAAAAAGGTATCATTTATAATTTTTTTTTAATTTGTGGTCACGTTATTTTTGGTCATAAAAAAAAGAAGAAAAAACTGGTCAAAGGAATTCCCAAAAAACATTATGTACCAAGTTTAAAGAAAATCGACCCACCCGTTTAGGCTGCAGCCGAAAGGACAGACAGAAAGAATTGCGAGACCCACTTTTTTCGACATCGCTAACATCGTGCTGTCAAATTTGAATAAAATCTCGAGTTCGATTTTTTTTTTGAATCCACAACTTGCCATATATCGTCTCCTATCTCACAAATTGACGTAAGTGTTTTTTGCACATTTTACAAAAACGATTTTTAAAGGTGTTGTCTATTGTTAAAACGAATTTATTCTTTCTGTTTTGTAAACTGTAGGATTTCTATTTTTGATTTTAATGATAAATTGAATTTAACAAATACAGCTAAAAAATGCGTTTTACTAAGATGTTAAAAAAGCAGTTACTTCAGTTCGTGAGATGAGGGACGATATGTAGTACCTATACATATATCGCAAGTAAAAATCAACCTTGATTAATTGATGAAGAAATAGGTGTATTTTTATTGTAATCTATGTAATACTTCGTTTTTAAAGTTGTATCTGCTATTGCATAAACTGCCTACAAAGGACTGTCAAATCTAGCCATTATAAATTCATAGAAATGTTATTATTTAACCCTCTTCCCAACAAATCCAATAGTTTTCAACGATTCTTATTTTAAATTACATTACCTTACAAAAAGTACTAAAATAAATCAATTCCTTGGCAAAGATTCTTACAATACTTCATATGTAGTTGAAAAACTTATTTTTTTTTATAAAGTAGTGTCGCTTAAGTTCTATAGTAAATCAATTGAAATGCAATTTTCCATTTCACTAATTCACAACTCAAAACTTTATTTCCTATCATTGATCTGAAAACTCAATTTATTAACCATCAGCTTTTTATCTTTCTTCAACTGTATTCCTCTCATTTCAAAATGAATTAATCATGTTTTTAGAAAACATTTTTTTCCATTTAGAGAAAACGAAATAATAAAAATAAAATGTATACGATTAGATTATTCGTATATAATTTTCTACACAACACACTTACCGCAACTGTCAAATTATTTCCAATCTGTACATCAACAATATCCTTGTGCGACAAATCGTATTTAATTCCATTGACATCTTCGATATTGTGAGAGAATTCATTGCCCAGATTATCGTGAAGCGAAACCTTCAGCACAAAATTCATTCCACGAGGGATTTTCTCTTCTGTTTGTTTCAATTTAATCGAAGGATATTGCAGTGAGGCTAGAATGTATTGAACGTTTTTCACTTCGATGCCAATTGGCAAAGTTTGTTCGTAGGTGCGGGCCTGAAAGAAGAAATAAGATGAAGAAGACACAAATAAAAAAAAAAAAAGAGAAAAACACCATCCGATTAAAAAAATAGAAAAAAAAACTCAAAAGTAATTTTGCTGTGCTGTGCAGTAATAGAAAGATGTTTCTCTAGAGATAAATGGATGCACGGCATTGCACTGCACAGCACAGTGCACACAGACAGTTGAGTGAATAACATACAATTATCAAATCTCGTCCTAGGGTATCGCCACTACGGACAATACCATCCGATGATACTCGGACAATTCCATTGGCAGCATCCGAATCCGGCTTGTAGACAACGTCATCGAGATTAGCCTTCAATTGTATTGTGCTACGTGGCGCAATAAGGATCGAGTCCATCGTTATCCGTTTGGGTGAATCCAGTTCAAGCATTTTAAAAACTTTAATAGAAATGAATCAATTGAAAAAGAGTTGTTTTTTTTTTTTGTTGTGAATCAGATGAGACTTACCCACAACTTCGACATTAGCAGTGAGCTTTTGTCCAGATGGTAGAATGACTGTCGCTTGCACTCTAGCTTTACCCGGGTTAAGGGCTTTGATGCGTACTGATATTAAATCTTTGTCAGAATATTCGATTCCTGTGAATGGTGGGGAAGAAAAAATAAATTGAATTCGTTAGGTATTTGCTTAACATTTAAATTGAAGTTTAAATATTTGTTAGTTCCGTATCTGTTCTTGAATCGAAGCTCAACTATTCAAGGTCATCGAAGAACTGATTTATTCTGTGGATATTTGTGAGCTTGAACGTGAATTTGTACGCACAGTCTGTATCGAATAGCCACTTTGAGTTTGATTGTTTTGTTTGTTGTCCATTACTTACCAGCTTCGGAAAAGACGTTGTAAATATCAATTACACCAGGTTGATTGCTAGACCAAATAACACGCATATTCTCCAGTGTTCCAAGAACCATTGGGGATAAATCATTAAGTCCTTTTATAAAAAAAAAGTCATATGGTTAAAAAAAAATAAAAACGTCCACTTATCAACTAAGTTACCCCAAATGAAAGCAGGCATAACTGCACCGCTCTTAATTCGAACGAGAGGTGTCTTAATTTGAATATTCAATAAAGGCACAACATGTATATCAACTGTGTCTTCTGAAATTATAACTTCCTTGCCATTGCTTGGGTTATAACTGATGCATTTTCCTGTGATTTTAGTATGGCCAAGTTTTCTAGCTATAACAAGGGCTGATTCCATTGCTATTTAAATACAAAATAAGAAATAATTTGACGAGGAATACAAAACAAAATTAAGTTCCACTCACTTATGACATTTTGATCATGAACAGAATAAACAATATTAACATCCGGTTGTGGTCCTCCAAGATAATAAATCTGAACACTCGAACCAATAACCAGTGTCGAATTTCTTGGATAAATCCGCAATGGTGGAAAAACCTTTAATGAATTTTTTCAATAGAATTGTTTTTTTTTTCAATAATTTTTCTAACGACTTACCTGAATGTTGACTGCAATACTTGATACCAATAATTCTCCATGTCCACTATTAAAAACTAATTTGGATTCACCAAGAGAACTTCCTGTTACAGTATATCTAACCAAAGAAAATTTGGTGAATATTCAATGAATTACAAGAACTCAACAAAAATGTATTACCTTATTTCTCCCAGCTCTAGATCCATTTGATCACCAAGTTTAACAATCAAAATATTAGGATTAAAAATATCTTCAGTAAGTTCATAGATTTGCAAATTATATGGATCGATGAGAAGAAGATTATCATTTGAATCGTATAACTTAACAATGGCATCAATTGATTTTGTTCTTTCAACTCTATCAGGAACTTCGACTTTAATTGAACCAATTGAAACAACAGAAACTGATAGATGAGCTGGTTCAGTCATTAGGCATAGATCTGTTAGTTCGATGCGAACCTAAAAAAAAAATTATTAATTTATAAAATAACTAAATATTAACAAAATAAAAATAAAAATTAAATCGAACACAGAAACCAGATTAAAAGCAAGGGATTTGTTAAATCCGCACTTACATGTCCAATACGATGTGGTGTTATAATCAATTCCCTTCTTTTGGCATCAAAATCAATTGAAATAACTCCATTTTCAGAAACTTGAAAATCATAATGTCCACTACCTTGTTGAATTGGCACTTTATAAGGTCGGTTCTTCGATATAAATATAGAAATATGTTCTGATGGGAACATTGTACTATTTACTGCCATAAATTTAATCTCATTTTCAATAATCGGTGTTGTGAGTTTCTCCGATTTTGCCTTAAAAAAAATCATTAAAATCCATCAATTCAATAATAAAAAAAAATCTAAATAGAAACCTTTTTGATACCAAAAGCTGGTCTTTCTGGTGTGATTCCATGCTTAGCCAATACAGTTGAATCATAATTGGTTACAATTCCTTTGACCTTAAAATTACTGGTAACTTCTTTTATTGTACTTATTAGAACATCTTTGCCTGGAAGTCTAACTCCTTCGACAATTTCTTCATCACTTTCACGGAAATAAAATATATCCTTGTGATAAGTTTCGCCTTCTTGTGCAAATTGCCATTCAATTAACAATGACGAAATATTCATTAATTTTCTATTTTTTGCATCTTGAATTTCGATTTCAATTTCAAATTTATCTTCTTTGTCTTTCAAATGCATTAGAGAATTCTTCATTTCCATGGGACAACTTTGTCTTAGTTTTTCGGTTGCATAGAGATTTAAAAATCTTGGTTTCACACAATAGATAGTTGTCATGTAGTTCGAGATATAAGGCTGAAAATTCTTTGCTTGCATTTGATTAAAGACATCAAATTTCAAAACTGTCTGACCGACTTTACGACAGAGCACTGTGAAAGCTGTTATAGCTCTTGGTGAGTCAAATTCAATTCCTGAAACTGCAGCAATTTCCTTGTCGTACTGTAGATTCTTTGTTAATTCGGCGGCTAGCGTGAAGATTTTCTGTGGTCCATTTGCGTACAAAAGATTTCTTGAGGAACCAATTGGAAGGATGATCTCATTCTCAACGGGATTTAAAATATCAAGCTTCTCAAAAACCATCAGAGTCGCTTCATCTTTCAAAAGTTTATCCATGAATTTATACGAGATACTTAAATGAGTTGTTCCGATACTTGTACTTCGTAGATAAATTATATGACAAGCACTTGGAGCCAAGGCCTCTAACTCTTCTCGCATGGAATCGATTTGGAAGATTTGATTCGTAAATTCAAGATTGAAATTAAGATTCTCACATTTTGTGAAAGGGACGTATGAGTTATTGACAAAGGTATAAACAGCCAAGTGAATTTTTACATAATCACGCAAGGCTGTCTCAAAATTGTACTGGACAATCTCTAGTTTCACAGGTGGAAGGAAGTATACCTCTGCGGTGCGTGAGATTTTGATATTTCTCGCGAGAGCAACTCGCACATTGGCGTGATTTGTTAGGATTGCTTTACTTCGTTCATCGAAAGTGTCCGATGGCAATTTTAAATCACTATCAATGCGAGTGGTTGCCAAACCGGTTTGTGAAATTTGCAACAAAGAAGGATGTTGTGATGTCCAGATGTAGGAGCCATCTCCGCCTGTGGCTCTGAAGTGTAATTTTTGTGTTTTCGGAGCATTCGGATCGAAGGGAACAATCACTTTAGAAGGAGCCAAGAGGAGCTCTTTGAAAATTTGTAATTCTGCTTTGGCAGTAAGCTAAGGAGGAGAATAACAAGGTGAAATTATTAAGTTGTTTGTTTATTGGGAGAAAATTATACTTACATCTTTAAAAGCAGCGTGTACTTGACTTGTTCCTTCCTTAACAGCTTCTCCGTAAATTCTACTTCCGTTCTGTGATTTTTTCAACACGTAGAATAGTGATTCATCGAGTTGAGAATTGACAACATATTTAGGTCCCAAAGTAATTTTTTGGTTATCACTGTAAAATTTCAAGTTTTGTTTTTTAATTTGTTGAGATGCAAGGAAGCAGAATACATGAAATAGATCGGGCTGGTTAAAAAATGATTATGATTTTAAAGAAGCATACAAAACAAGGAAGTAAGGAAAACAAGACTACAAATTTAAGAAACAAATGTAATGACAATTTCATTTTTTTGGTCTGAGGGACAGGCGAATCGATGAGGGTTTCTGAGGTCAAACAGGCTAAAGGAACATGCAAAGTATTTTTGTATGATAAAGCCACAAGAATACAAAAAACAAGTCGACAAATAGGCAATGAACTTACCTTGCATAGACATCTACGGCAATTTCATGTTTCTCTCCTTCAACGGTCATCCAGTTATAATGCGGCAACAAATTTACAGTCAACTTTTTTGGCTCACTAACTGTTAGTGTTGCCCTTGGGACTGGCGATTTTGGGGCATTACTATCAGCAGTGTAGCTTCCTTCAGATGGAACATTTCTATCTCGTAGAACAACGAATGTTCTTCCCAATTTTGCACCAGTCGCCTTGCTCCCACTGATCGTGGCAACATTTGTGTCTTCGATTTGCAAGAAATATTGGTTGTTTAGGGAAACTTCTTGCAGTTTTCCTTGCTTCAATTGCAGAATACGAAACTTTACAGAATCTCCGGCTAGGATGTGAACATCAGAGGGATCAAGAATGATGTTGGCCAAAACATTGATGTAAACTTCGTTGATTGGCACCGTCGAGTACTCTGGATATGGTATGCGGACGGTGACCTAAAATTCAAAAAGTGATAATCACAAAAAGTGCAGGTTAAACCGATCTTACCTTTGCTGTGCCCGTATTGATGCCCTCCAACAGAACCATGTAGCCCTTCATGTGGAGCGCCTCGAACTTCTCGAGAGACTTGGGCACTTCATGATAGCTGCTTTCTGTAAAAGTTAAAAATCGAAGTGCTGCCTGCCAATCATTGCTCACGATGGCATCTTGCCCAACTGGAGATATCTTCCAATCGAATTCGACGCCTTCGAGCGTGGTAAAGGCATTTCCTTGTGAATCCTGAGCCCATAGCTCGAAAGTTTCAGGAGCTTCCTCCAAATACAATTCTCTAGTTGTGGTTAACACTCGCAATTGGTCAATTACATCTAGAATCACATCGCAACGCAAGACTTCTGTGGTGGCAGTATCTTCGGCGAGTACAATGGCGGTATTTCGGCGTCGTTCTCGTGACAAAACTGTGACCACAGCTTTGGAGGAACATTCACTTTCAAAATCATCATATTGCGGTGTTATAAGGATGAGATCTTGCCGCGATGACATCCTTTAAAATTTATTATTTGATAAATAAGCCAAATTGAATCCAAGAAACCCCGGCAAAAGTGAGGTTAAGGTTAATAATGCAGAATGCTTACCATTTAAAACAGCCCTTCTCGATTACTTCTAATGTGAAATTTATAGAAATTTTGTCAAATATTGGTAAAAGAACACGTGGATAATTTAATTTTGTTGTTTCAATAGTTGGTGTTAAGTTGTATATGCAAAATACGTATAAAAATATTTTAAATTTATCCATGGCGCGAAATTTACACACTATACAATGTGCAAAATGCCAAAAAAAGTGACAGATTTTGAAAACAGCTGCAAGAAAAAAAGCGTTTACTTCATTCTTTTTTTGTTGCGTGAGGTTGGTACATAGATTTCTGGAAAACTTATTAACAGGTTAGATGGGCTTATTTTTTGGATCAAATGAAAAAGAATCTGCGTTCCCTTTCACACGAGGGAACAAGGGAACTGATTTTGCAGTAGCTTTCAGTTTTTAAGTGAGAAGTGAACAAAATCTCCTCGGTCAACGATTTGAGGAAATTGTTGATGTGTAAACATCTATACTGGCGGTAGAGTGAAAAAACGTGACTTATCTTGTGATTGATTGATTTTGAGCCTCACGTTACGTTACATATGTTTATACATCTTTACCGTCGTGTTTAATTAAGCTGCTTTAAAATGAAAATACAGAAAATTTCTACGATTTTGTTTCTTCGTGTGAAAGGCAACAGAGATTTTTATATAAATTAAAATAAAACATAAAAAAAATCTTCAGCAACTTGTTGTGTGAAAAGAGAGAATAATGGCAAATTTTGGCAAGATAATGGAAAGAAATTCAATTTGTCACTCTGTTAAATGGGGGATTAAGGACAGGCGCGCACATGCAACTAAACTGTTTGGTTTCGATTTTGAGTACTATAGGATTATATGAGAGTCCGCGCAAGTTAATGTGTGCGCACCTCATAATAGCCGTGTTTTTTTGCAAGCCCGGGGGGAATTGGATGAAAAAAACGACGTCGGTGCTAAACAATTAACATGTTAAATGCAACAACAACTAATCCCAGAGAATTCTCGAGGTTTAACTTAAGCGCACAGAAAAACTGTGTTACCGGCATGAATTACATACATGTTATCGATAGTTTGTATGAAAACTCCATTGTTTTTACTGTCATGGCGTCGCTAATCCCCGCTGTCGTTTTTTTCAACCAATTCCCCCCGGGCTTGCAAAAAAACACGCCTAATATAAGCCCATTGTGCTCAAAATCGAAACCGAACTTTTAAGTTGCATGTGAGGGCCTGGCCTAAGACATCAATCAATTTGAACTGGCCTACCGTGGTAGGTTTTCAGTTTTCACCCATCTCTATCAAAGATATTTGAAATGACTTTTGGAAGTTTTTTGAATTATCCAATAATTTTGACATATCTCACTGTCATTTAAAAAAGCTGCGAACATTTTTTTCCTTATAAAAATATTTAATTTAATTCTTTAAACATTTTCCTTGAGAAAATAAAATATGTCTAGTGAAACAGAAGAAAATAAAATAACCAAATCATCAAAGCATAAATCAAAGAAATCTTCAAAATTTGTTTTAAGAACGGTAAAATTTCTACGAAATAATTGTAATCATGGCGAAGTTTATTCATACATCGATGGATTGCACGATCAAATGAAGAAACAACAGAAGAAAATTAAAAAATATAAAGAAAAAATAAAGAAATTGGTATGAAAACAGAAAATAGAGAAATTTAAATCAATTTTTTGTTAATGTATTTTCTTTTTCTTTTTTTTTTCAGACCAAAAAATTAAGCAATTTAAAAATTGAGAAAATAAAAGATTCCCCTGAAAGCGAAAAGAAAACTGCGGTGCCTGTGGTCGAAACAACAACCACCGATAAAAATGAGGTTTTAGGTAAGTTTAAGATTTGAGTAAGGATTAGGCAATAGGCATTTAAGATAGAGGCGTAAATCGTTAAATTACTTGAACAACAATTTATAGAGTGCACATCCGCTATGCGTGAGACCACTTTCACTAGACAATTCGAAAGCTAGTCTTGGGGTAGCTTTCTAACTATCTGACAGCTAATCTCTCGACTGTTTCCATTTACTAACTTTGCTGTCGAACTGACGGTATCAAGGTTGATTGCAAAATATTCACTCTGCGAATGGAACAACACTAACTTTTAACACTTCGTCGACTCTAGGCAGCAACTTAATTCTTCCACCCATCTGGATTCGCTACAAGACTTTAAATAAGTTTAATATCTTTTTGAATCGGTAGCTGTACACCACACATTTATATCCCTTTCTCATTAGAAACAGGCTGAATTGAAGATCGATGAATATTCTTGTTTTTTGGGGTATACAAATTAAAAACAGACTGAATTTTAAATTGATAAAAAATCTGCTTTATAGAGGCTCTAAAACCCAATTTACATAGTAATTAAAAAAAATAAATTTAAAATTAAATAAATAAACCTGGGCCTACTCACAACTCTCAACCATTCAACAATGTTTATTCGAGTTTGGAGGAAAACACTTCAACTTTCTGCTGAAAACGAACGACGAATGGCGTTTTCAATTGATCGCTCAGAAGCTTTTTAAACCTCACAAAATGCCGGTTCTTCTCGATAGAAGAGAAAATGCTTCTGGATTTGAATTAAGAATCAAAACCAGAAGCACTAACACTTCAGAATCGATAAAAGCGTTCGATTAGCATTTCTCTTCCACATTACCTATCAAAAACGACAGATGAGAGGTACTTCTATCATGAGAGAAAAAGCAGTTCAGTCAATAAATTTTCTAAATAATTGTACATAATATGTATGTATGTACCTATAAGAATGTCGTATATAAAATTCTTAGGCCAAATAAAGTATTACAATTACAATTACAATATACGAATGTGTTGAAAAAAATGGCATTCATAGGTGTAAACGTTTCTAAAAGTCGAAATTCCTAAAGTAAATGATTGAGAAACATTTAAATACAATTTACTAGTGGGGGCCTATCGAACAAGACTAGAATTCCTAATCATTAAATTGAAAGTTTCTGTTTTTGTTTTTTGCCCGGGGCCATGGCAATGTTTATATAAGAATATTTTGTTGTATTATTATTAACCTTCTTATAAAGCAATTTAATTTGAATTAATTTAATTTGGTATCAAAAGCAAATGAAGAGTTTAATAAAAATAATGCAATTCGTATTTGGGAAAATTTCAAAAAACAATCGTTGCATGAAACTACGTGTTCTAAGTTGGAGCAAAACTCAATTTTCTATTTATCACATAAAAGGGTTCTGTACCAAATCCATTTTAACTTTAGCTCGATGTACACCGAGCTCCAAAATATCATAGGAAACCAACCAACGCATATACATATTTAGGAGTATTTTCCTGCAAACAAATGTAAAAAACTATAATTTCAGGATTAAAAATTGAAATTATTTCCAAAACACATTTGGCCATGACATAAAACATCAAATTTTATTTGTTATCAACATATTATGAAAAATTTGTACAAACTGTTTTGTGATAATTTTTTTTTAATTTTAAGAATTTAGTAGCAGCTTATACTGTTATTTAATTTTTTTTACGTCGAAAAATGATTTTTTTTTGTTTTTCATTTGTTATTTTGGTATAACTTGCCCATATTTAACTCTAATTTGACAAATTGACGACAAATGATTGCTTAGTGGACACCCAGCCTTTTGTAAATAGTGACAGAATTTAGGTCTATAATGCAAATATTTGTTTCTTAATTTTTGTTAAATTTCATAAAAACAAAACTTAAAAATAGGGCAGAGAAATTAAATTTCAATCATAATGGAAGCTTTCGAGCTCTTTATTTTTTTATTCCGTTTACATATTTTTTGTTTTACTAAAATTTAGGTCAGTTATTTGAACTGTGTGTATTTCTTTATTAAATGCTTGTCTCAAAATGATGTGTTGTTTTATTTGGCGCCAAGTGAGCCTTAATATTCTTGCCACCAACCGAATGTCGAATTACTTTTCTTTTGATAATTTTGTAAATTGATGAAAACAATCTATTTTTGCGAGAAGCAAAAATATGCTTTGCCCATGATATCTGTTAGTCAAGGCTCTCATTTGTACTCATCTCATAACATTAACCGGTCACAAGAAGTAAGTTTGTGTAAAAATAATATACAAAAAATTCGTACATATGTATGTATACAAATAAATAAGACGCAGAAGACACTTAAATCTCAGAAGATCTTATGCAAGACCAAAAATTTGTCTAATTTACTAAGCAAATCAAGACGCACACAGCTCTCGCGTGAGACAAAAACTAAATAAATTAAACAAATTTTATTTGTCAGCTTTCGATCTTATCGTATGTTATGTTCGATAACCCCGACCAAATAAAAATATTCACTGTAATCTTTTTAACCTTCACCTCTAATCCTCAAGTTGACAAAGTTTTTGGAATCTATTTTTTTTTTCGGCGCCATGACCATCAATATCCATATATAACCAATATTATAGCCAAACCAAAACCTTCCATGTAATATAAATAAGTATCATAAATGCAGAGATACTGCACAAAGCCCTTATCAGTTTATTATAGTCTTATTGATGTCCAGGCTAGAACACTTAAAAAAAAAGAAAAAAAAAAACAATTCATAAAAAAATGTTATGCCACCTTCTCAGCTCTCTAAGAACAAATTCGATAATCAACAACAACGACTTAGTTAGATTATACTAATTCTAGGCAAAGCATTGTCTAGAGGATAGTTTCATAATTAGTGATTGGTTAGCTGTTTGAACGAATAAAACTGAAATAAAACGGCAGTTGTTCTTAAGATTCGGACAAGCCAACATGTCTACTAATTCGCGCAAATGTCGCAATCTTATGAAGGATTTCATACTCGACAATAGTCAGCTGCTTGAAATTAATCGCAGATTCCTAAATGAATTAAATCGTGGCTTATGTAAACGGACACACGACCAAGCAGATGTAAAGTGCTTCGTAACTTACGTGCAAGATTTGCCTACGGGTGAAGAAATTGGTAGCTATATGGCCTTGGACTTGGGCGGAACTAATTTTCGGGTGCTGCTGGTTACCTTAAAAGGACATCACGAAGCAGATATTCAATCAAACACCTATGCTATTTCCCAGGAACTCATGACCGGTCCAGGTGTGGAGCTTTTCGATCACATAGCCGAATGTTTAGCCACTTTTATGAAGGAGCAGAATTTGCTGAATAAACACCTTCATCTTGGTTTCACATTTTCATTTCCATGTAAACAAGTGGGACTCACAAAGGGATACTTGATTCGCTGGACAAAAGGATTCAATTGTCCTGGTGTGGAGAACGAAGATGTTGTGCAGCTGCTGAAAGATGCTATCCAACGACGTGGAGATATTTCCGTATCAGTTGTAGCGATTTTAAATGACACAACAGGCACCTTGATGTCCTGTGCACATAGAAATGAAAATTGCCACATCGGAGTGATCGTCGGTACCGGATGCAATGCATGTTATCTTGAGCGTGTGGAAAATGTTGAACTCTATGAGGGTCAGGCGGGAAAGCCCTATGTAATTGTCAATGCTGAAATGGGTGCATTCGGGGAAAGCGGTTCGCTGGACTTTATCCGAACGGAATACGATAGGATTATTGACAGAGCATCAATGAATCCTGGAAAACAAATCTACGAGAAAATGATTTCGGGCATGTACATGGGTGAGATCGTTCGATTGGTGCTTCTGAAAGCTATCGCGAAGAAAATCCTCTTTCTCAATTGTGGAAAACAATCACAGAGGCTTGCAATGCCTGACAGTTTTGAGACTAGATTCGTTTCAGAGATTGAAGAAGACAAAGAAGGAGATTGGACTAATTGCAAACGAGTTTTTACCGATTTGGGTTTTTCAAAACCTACTAACGACGATTGCGCCAAAGTGAGATATATTTGTGTATGTGTATCGAAGAGAGCAGCTCATCTAGTTGCATGCAGCCAGGCTACAATGATAAATAAAATCGATGAAAGTCACTCGACTGTTGGTGTTGATGGAACAGTGTATAGACTTCATCCCAAATTCAGTGATTACATGGAAGAAAAAATGAGGGAATTGGTTAACCCGAAAATTAGTTTTAATTTGATGCTCTCCGAGGATGGATCTGGACGTGGTGCTGCTTTAGTTGCTGCTACAGTTGCTGATTGAGTTATGGAGATGATCAAATGTTATGCGTAGTATAATTTTGTGCGTAGTGTAGAAACAATAATGCCTAAATGTTTCAAAAAAATATAAAGAATTAGTTAAAAAAAAACGTTTTTTTTATTCCTTTTGGTTGTTTTAAAAAGGAGTTCACAAAGGAGTTCATAACTTAAGATATTTGGTTTTTATAACCGTCATTAAAATGTAACTGAAAGTGGTTAAATAAAACATTTTGAGTTATTTTTGCTTGATTACTTTCTGAGACTTGTTATTCAATCCTAAAATCAGCCTGTTATTCGAATGAAATAACAAAGTAAATTTTAATTCAAAAAGAAATAAAAAAAAAAAACTTCAACTGCTAATTTCTATTTCCGTTTTTTTGCCACATTGTTGTAGTGTTATAAATTGCAAGTTAGGTTCGGTCATGACTGTGTGTACCTTAAAATAATTTTTGTACAGAATGAATTGATAACAGAAATATTGTATTGCTGATAAAGCTAAGTTAAGGTTAAGTGATGATCCCAAAGTGAATCTGTATAGATAATATAACATAACAAAGCATAACAATTTACCTTATCAATTTTTTGAAAATAAATTCTATTAACACTTGTTTTATATAATAGTAGAAGAAGATCAATAAATAAATACGATTCTGAGGGTTTTTTTAAACTCGTGAATTAGTTTATTATTGTTTTTTAATTTAGCTTATCTTTTTATTTATTGGTATAAGACAAAAATAATTTTATTCAGAAACTAAAATTTCCTAGGAAATAGAATAATGCATTGTGCATATTACAGATCATAACTGACAGTTTTGACTAATTTCCGTCATATTCAAAAAGTTAAAAATGTGATAGATGGAATTCTGTGAGCAATTTGTTAATTTCTTAGGAATTTGTTTTGATAAAATAAAAATTTTCGTAATCAAAACAGAAAAAAGATTTGCAAACCCGTTGCTCGTTTTGAGTTTAATTCCTTAATCCATTTGATTTGAAAAATTCTTAATTTTTTTTAAGAGCGTTGATACTTATTGTGTTCGGATGCGCAATTTATTCATATTTTTTTTCTAGATTCAATCAATTAGATCTTGATATGAAATTTATAATTAAGTGTTATCAAGTAAGAAAGTATTTTAATAGCCCAACAATGACGAGAAAATGTATTAAACGTGTAGCCTGATAACGTATTAGAAAAAAAAACTATTTATGTATATAAAAAATTACTCGTCGTAAAATGTTTATAAAATTAGAAAAAAACTGATAAGACTTTTAAGTCTAAATAAGCCGATGTCTTATTTTAGGAACTACATAACTACATATCTAAATTTGATGGTCATTTTTGGAAACTTGATACTTAAAAAAATTACTAGATTAATTCCTACGCATGCATTAATTTATTTCACTTTATAAGACGAAGTTTAGGTATTAGGTACTCATAATATATGTATATGGGTGATTCTCTGCCAACTGTGATTTAAAAAATCAAAATTTGACACAGTTTCTTTATGTTTGAATTTTAATACGTTTTCACTCTTTTTAACAATCATGTCGGTTATGGTATCCGAAACACTGGATCCGCAGTAATACGAAGTGCAGCAATCAATCTTTTTTCTCTTTAAAGCCAATTGTCGTGAAAAAAAGAACACTGTTCTGAGAATAATTGCGAATTCAGTATTGCGGATTCCATAATCGACATGAATATTTTTTGTTAGCTTCTGAATCCCCTCTTATGTTTTGAAAGGAAATTTTGTCTTCGGAATTGTATCTTTTTTAGTTTTTGAAATCTTCTTTTTAAGTTGGCGTCTTAATTTGTATGCAAGATATTAATTTATTGCACGGAATTGTTTTTATTTGTTCTGTCCAAATTATTGGTACCATTCTAAATAGAAACAAATAACAAGATTTTTACACAATTACTTGAAATAATTTAATTTAAGTACTGACATTTGAGGCGCTCAGCGCCAAAACGGCGTAACCGCAAAATTTTCGAACTGAGATAAATGAGTTTATAGAGAAGCTTATTTGAAACAATTTTTTTTTTATTTCCATTAAAAGTTAAATAAAAATTGTTTATTATTGTTGTTTGAAATAATTAATTGTTTAAAGAGTCGTTGTGTACTGTTGACTTAACTTATGCAAAGTTTTTTTTTTAATTATATATCATCTTAGCAACCTAAGCCATTTTATCTTCGAGCCTTTTTGATGTTTTTTTATACATTAAAAACATTTTTCTGCAATAATAACAAAACTATTCTACATAGGAAGGTTTTTTTTAATAATACAAATTCTATATACTATACAACTGAAATACATCAGCCAAGTAGAAGACTTAGCACTATTTACATAGGGCTTCGGTTTTTTTATAATATATAAATGATTGAATTGTGGTTCGATCTGCGTATTTAGTTAATTTTCTTTTAAATGTGGGTTAGGCCGTTTTGGCGCTGAGGCGCTTTTAGGCTTTTATATAACCTCATAATAATAATCAAATAATTTCCACAATAATTTTAAAAGAAATACAATTGGCGCGTTCAGAAAGATGAGATCTCAGATTTTTCTCACTTAAAAAGTGAGGAATTGAATCCAATAACTTTTTTTCCTCAGAGTTTTGACAGCAAAGCTGAGAAATTTTTCTGAGGAATCCTGTTTAGGTAACTGAGATTGCTAAGATCTACGAGATCTTATTTTCTTGAACATGCCTAATATTCTATGGTTTTTAGTATACAAAAACTGACTAATTATTTTGTACTGACAAGTAATTTTGTGACAAATTTTTTTAGAATAAAAACACTTCACGCTTGCAGCACATTTACATTATGTCGAATTCCTTTCAAAAAAAAAATCGAATTTTTTTCCAATAGAATCGAATTTTTTCTGTCAAAACGATTTTTTCTGGTGCAGCAAGATTCGTTTTGACAGAAAAAATTCGATTCTTTTGGAAAGAAATTCGATTCTTTTTTTGAAAGGAATTCGACATTAGTAAAATAAATTGACTTTTGTTTACAATAAATAAATAAAGCCTCTTTCCAATAGGTACCAACACACAAGCGCCATCAGACTAAAAAAAAAAGATGGCGGTTCAGCGGGAAATCTTTTGAATTCAAACATGTAAAATGAAATCTGGGGACACAATTCAATTGTCTTAGATCCTGTTTAGATTGGGAAGTTTGAGTCCGGACTGGTGAATGTCATCGTGTTTTCATTTGAAACTTTGATGCGTCTCAAAATACATTGAAACAACAACAATTTCAACATTCCACACATTGAAACAACAACAAAGTAGACACAAGAGTCCAGTTTTTATGTTTTCTTTGTGCCTTACGAGAGCCCTCACCCCACACTTCTCTTGTCTACGAACTGCCGTGATACCGGCCTCAATCTTTCCAATCTAAACAGCGTCTTATATATTATTTCTATAGTCTAGACTCACTTTCCGACTCTACTACACCGATGGAGACAAATGAGGTGGTAAACGAAACGAAATTACCTGCTGATTTGACAAATCATAATTTTTTTTTTTAATGCTAATAATTTTTTCAAAAACTGCATTTATTTGTTTTCGTGCGTCTTTTATTTTTATGTAATTGCGAGAATTCTCGCACGGGTAGGCTAGCTAATATTTAATCCAAGAGCAAATATTTTGACTTTATATTGTCAAAATTTAATCAAGCAACATATTGCACTCAGAATTATCTGAGAACAACATTTTGACATTTTACAATGATGTATTTTAATAGAAAATAGTAGATTTAATGTTGGAAAAACAAGAAACAGACATGCCAAGTTTCTGACATTTTGAGTACCTATATACTTTTTCAAGCTAAGGAGGAAGGGTAGCAAATGTTTAAACAATCTCTAATATAAAATGTAGTACAAACTTATTTCCCCAATTAAAACCAGAAATTCATGAGAACATTTTTCATAAGTTACAAAAAAAGTTATTTTATTAAATTAAATTTTAAATTTTTTTACATGGTTGTGTGTACATTTTTATGTCTTGTTGAAACTGTGGTTATAGTGTATTGCCAGCTCTTTTATATTAGGTATATATTCGCCACAGTGGCTTTCGGTTAATAGGATAGACTGCTCTTGCTCAGAAGCTAGATACAAAAAAAAAGCACCGGATACAAAGAATGACTGGTAGACTGGAGATGGAGGGGAAAAAAGATAGAAGAAGTAAAAGAATTCAAATACCTGGGGTATGTTTCAAAAAGAATGGAGGGCAGGAGGCACATATAAGGGACAGAATAAAAAAGGCAGCAGCGGTAATAAAGGAAGCATGGGGGATTGGGAGGAGGAAATTCGAGAAGGTATGGGAGAGGAAGATGTGGCTTTTTGATAGCCTGGTGTGGACGGTGATGGGATATGGGGCGGAGATATGGGGATGGGAGGAGAGACAAGAAATGGAAAGAATGCAGGAGAGGTACCTCAAATGGACACTAGGAGTAGACTGGCAAACTCCACGATACATGGTGAGAGAGGAAACCAAAAGAGATAAGATAATGATAAGGGCAGGGAGAAGGGCATGGAATTATGAAGAGAAATTAACAGGTGAGAAAGGAAGTGAAATAGCGAGGGAATGTTTTGAGGAGATGAGGGAGAGGGAGAGGGAAGGAAGCGAGAGAGGATCCCGATGGGAACAAGGGAGAATGGGAAAGAGAGGAAGGGAAGGAAGGGAAGACAGTATGACAGGGTACGAGAGAGTAGAATGGGAAGACAGAAGAGAGCAGGAGAAGGAAAGACTGGAACTAATATTGGAATCCAGATATAATAGGTGGTATAAGGAAGTAATGACCGAGGGGATCCCACAATATTTGAAAGCGGGATGGAAGGCAGACAGAACAAGGAGAATAACGAGAGTCAGGCTAGGGAATGAGGTGAGAGAAAGATGGTACTGGAAGCATGAAGAAGAAAGAATGTGCAGAGTGTGTGAAGGTGAATCTGAGACGTGGGAACATGTGATAGAAAGATGCAGGTCAGGTGGTGATGAAGGGATGCCAATAGGGGAGAAGATGAGGATATAATGGACGAAGGAGGGAGGGGGGAAGAGTGGATAAAGGCACTAGAGGTTGCGAGAAGGAGTAAGGCTAAACTCATACTGGAGCTGCGAGCAGAGCGGAGATGCGAGAAGTGAGCAGAGCGACGAAAACAAACAAATGTGTTCTTATGCGAGCTCTCATACTGAGGCCTCTAGCAACGAGGTATCAGTTCTCATAAGGAAGCATGTGTTTGTTTTTAACGCTCTATTCATCTCTCGCATCGCCGCTCTGCTCGCAGCTCCAGTATGAGTTTAGCCTAAGGCGAGAGGGATAGGAGAGTTGTAACACTTAGGGGAAACAATACAATACCTACAATACAATACAAAGAATGACAGTTACCAGTAGAGAATACTGGAATACTGAATACCCATATACTTTCGTGCTTTTTTTTTTTCTTTTTTTTTATACTTATTCCCCACCCAATCAAACACATAGGTTCTTAGGGTACTTTTAAAAATGTGTTTTAGACGTCAAAACAAAGCTCTCTAACCAAAATTCTTGCAAAAAATACGTATTTAATATAAGATATCATAACTATGATCTATTACATTAAATTTTACGATTTTTCAAGTTTTCATTTACAAACATTACCCTCCTCACTTCACAAAAAAAAAAAACATACATTTCTCTGTTATGACGAGATAGTACAACGGAAATATTTTTGTTTGTTAACTTGTAGGAAGGTATTAATCGTTTATTGCCCTAAAGTATGAAATAAAACAAAAATAGATACATTAATTCAAAAATTAATGTTAGTTGTCAAACAAAGTTCCTCAAATATTGATAAGGACTGATCATACCATTAAGATAGCGGTTCATTAAAATAAAATGCCAAATAACAAACAAATACAAAAAAATGTACAAAAAGAAATTGTAAACTCAAAGAATTAGTATTTTCCGTCATAAATAGTTAAAATAATTAAAATAAGTTTATGATTATTCTTGCTCGACAGATAAAAAAACGTGGTGTACTAAATGACAAAGAAAGGGGAGAATTAGGAAGCATTTTTTTAAATATTTTATTTTAGATAGAATTAAACATCCCTATTCTGCTAAACGTGAATTTTCGTATTCTGCTATCCGTCGGAGGAAAACGAATATTCCAAAAAGCAGTTATAGATTCTGTCAAGAACTTCAAAAATAATTATTGACAGAGCTTTTGAACTCGAAAGATTGAAGAGTTTAAAAAATAATAATTTGTGACAAATTAAGTGAACAATTCACGTGAATCGAAAAATTCGATCGAATCGGACAGCAGAAAAGTGCTGTAAGTGTTATTTTCGATAGGCTTTTCGATCTTAAAATCATACCGCTTACACAATTTATATTTTTATTTTAAACTTATTTTTGTCCTTCCCATCTGAACACGACATCTTCCTTATTTCATAAAAATAAACGAATTTTTTAAGCAATTACATAATTTAACAATTTAAATCATTTTTAGGGAAATTTCTTTGTTTCTTTAAAAAAATCTATTGGCAGACTTTTCCAAAAATTAAACAAATTCCATAATTTTTGAATATTTTCTTTTTTTTTATTTTTCGACTATTTATTACAATAACAACGGAGAGACTTAAACATCAAGATCAAACAAGGAGGGATTATATCGATTTCTAATCAACAACTGTGGCGGCGACCAGCGCAGCTCCACGTCCCGATCCATCCTCCGATAGCATCAAATCAAATTCAATGTGTGGTTTTACTAATTGCCTCATCTTCTCGAACATGTATCCTTTGAATTTAGGATGCAGCCTATATACTGTGCCATCTACGCCTACCGTCACAAACGACTCATCGATTTTATTGATCAGCGTAGATAAGCCACATGCCACCAGATGTGCAGCTCGTTTCGAAACACACTCGCAAATATACCTCACGTCTGCACAATCATCGTCTGTGGCATTGCGAATACCTAATCCAGCAAGAATTGTTCTACAATTAGTAAAATCACCCTCAAGGTCAGATTCAATATCCGATACGAATTTAGTTTCAAAACTTCCTACAATCTGCAACCGCTGAGGCTTTCGTCCAGTTTCAGTAAGCAGAAGCTTTTTATCGATCGCCTTCAACATTGCTAATCGAACGATCTCGCCCATATACATGCCTGAGATCATTTTTTCGTAAATTTGCCTGCTGGGATTCATCGAGGCTTGATCAACAAATCGATCATACTCCGAGCGGACAAAATCCAACATTCCACTTTCTCCAAATGCCCCGAATTCAGTGTTAATGATGACATGAGTCTTATCCGGAGGACCATCATAGAGATCGACATTTTCCACACGTTCAAGATAGCATGCATTGCATCCGGTTCCAATGATCACACCGATCTTGCAATGTTCGTTTCTATGGGCACATGACATAAGAGTTCCTGTGGTATCGTTAAGTATGGCCACCACAGATATATCAACTTGACGACGTTTGAGAGCTTCTTTCAGAAGTTGCACAACATCTGCATTCTCTACCCCAGCACAATTGAATCCCTTTGTCCAGCGCACTAGAATTCCTTTAGTCAAACCAAGTTGCTGCAACGGAAACGAGAATGTAAAACCCAGATGAAGATGTTCGTCTTGCAAATTTCGCTCCCTCATAAATGTGGATAGACATTGAGCAATATGATCGAAAAGCTGAACTCCAGGACCCGTCATTATCTCTTTGGGAATGGTATAGATCTTCGAATCCATGTCAACTTCATGGTGTCCCATCAAAGTGATCAGCAATACCCGGAAATTCGTTCCACCCAGATCCAAAGCCAAGTATTTGCCGATTTCCTCTCCCGTTGGCAGATCTTGAACGTACGTTACAAAACATTTTACATCAGCATTATCATGGGTCTGTCCACACAAACCACGATTGACTTCGTTCAAAAATCTACGACTAACCTCAACCAACTGAGAATTACTGAGTGTAAACTCCTCCATTAAGGCACGAACTCTGGGTGTTTTAGCAGACATGTTGATGTGTGAAATTCTAAAAGACAACTGTCGTTCAATGTGAATCAGTGGGAATGCCAAGCACAATCATTTCGATAATTATCCCAAACGATCAAGATAACGAAACTTTTTCTTGTTGTTGTTGTTTTTATTGTACCCATAGATTTATTAGATTTCGTTTTAAATGTTGTGTGTGATTATGTGTGATATTGTTCTGTATTGCTGGACAAGTACCGGATCGGCGGTGCGGCAGTAGTTAGTAGAACTGGATTTGTAGGAAATTTCAAGAAATGCAAACATTGTAAATTCAAGACAACTTTAGATAAAAAAAATGCCTTAAGATAGTAAGTGTTTTGCGATTTTATTTTAAAGTGTTTTCACACTAATTGGTATGACACAAGGCTTTTGTAGTTCCCCCTTGTGAGTTCCGAATTTATAATCGATGTTTTTATAAAGCAATAAATAATATAATTGATATTAAATGTGCTTTAGAAGCTAATAAGACATTATGCTTCAAGTTGAGTTGAAATAGAGAACCAATTAATAATTTTGAGAATGGGAATACTCATGAGTATGAGATACTCATTTAAAACTAAGTTCCAGCCCGTTATATTTTATTTCTAATAGATTATTAAATATTTAAAAATTATTTGTATGTCCTTTCTGTCCTAAGGTAGAGTTTCCAGGACATGTCTTTCAAGAGAACATCTCTCTTTCTTTGGTTTTATCTTCGCTTTTTGTGTCCTCTAAGTCTTTTCCTTTTTTGTTTTTTTTTAGCTATGCCTCTGTACAACCTAAGACAACAGTATTCCAAAACACACTTATTTGGTTTTTCTGAAAGCTGAGACACAACGACTACCTATCTAGAAGATTTAAAAACGAATTTTCTTATAGCGGTACCTATATACAGTATAACTGTTAAAAAACTGTTAAGAAAAATCATATTTTATTCAAAAACTTAACAACGGTTTTGATAAAAAAAAGTTCTGTGTGCTTAAATCAGAATGATCTTTCATTTAATAGAAAATAATTTTACTAAAAGTGTTTATTAGTAGTACCTGATACCTCATAGGGAATTGTTTTTAATTATCAACTTTCTTAACACATTTTAATTTTAAAAAATTGAATAATTTTGCAAAATAAAATTTTTAAAACGGGGGACTTTTGATATGCTGCAGAGGTTAAAATTTTGCCTCAATTCTAATCTTTTACCTGCGATATATACATAGGTACTATATCGTCGGCTAAATACATAAAGCTGCTAAGTCCACTTTTGGCCGAAATTGAGATTTTGATACCATTTTCTTAAGAAACACATTCTGCACCGAATGGCTCACTTCTGTCCAATGTATCTTAGTTGTTGCAGAATTGTAAAGGGAAAATCAGTTTTTATATGGAGCCTTATGTAATTTTTTTTTGTTTTTTTCGCTCTCTTGTGAAATTTACATAAGTGGACTTAGCAGTTTAACGTATTTAGCCGACGATATGGCAAGTTATGCATTCGTAAAAAAAATCGAACTCGAGATTTTGATCAAACATTACGATGATAACGAAGTCGAAAAAAGTGTTTCTCGCAATTATGTCCGACTGTCTGTCTGTCATTTCGGCTGAAGCCTAAACGGGTGGGTCGATTTTGTTTGAACTTGGGTTATAGCGTTTTTTAGGCACGATTTTATAAAATTTTGTTTAGGACCAAAAATAACAGTAGCTGCCGTACAAACATTTTTAACAAAAAATGAAAATCTTATTTTGCTCAAAAACGTGTTCAGTAATTTTTCTTAAAAAACGGTTACCATTTCATAAAAAACAAATTCCGAAAAATCATTATAAATGGTACCTCCCATAGAACCATTTTTGTATTTTCAACTTTCTCAAAAACGATTTAACTGATTTTGATAAATTTTTTTTCTGGAGAATGTTTAAAAGTATTGTATACCAAAATTTTATATTTTTTTTTTTATTTCTAAAAAAAGTTTCAAAATTTTTTTTCAGTTCTTACTAATTCGGAAACGTCTCGATCGATTTTAATACACTTAGCACCCAACAGTTTTTTAACATTATCTTGCAAATTTTAAATAAAATTTGTTCTTATAACCAAAAATAACGGTACCTCCCATTCAGGTGTTTAAAAACCGATAAGGAAAATCTCATTTTTTATGGGAGCTGATATCAGTACGATCTACTATATTATTGGAACAAAAATTGTATCGACCGTTTAATAACGGTAACTCTCATAGAACCAGTTTTTTGGTTTTCAAATAATTCCTAATCGGTTGAACAGATTTTACTGAAATTTTTTCTATAAGAGCTTCTAATAAGTTTTAACAATATTGCATATCAAAATTTTCAAAAAAACAAATTTTGGATTGAATTTAAAATATTTTTTGGATAACTGGATATTTCGAAAATGGGTAGATGGTTTTTTTTTTTAAAAATTTCTTTTGAAAAAAACTCTAAAAAATTGCGTACCTACTTGTTTTTTTCTTAAAAATATTTTAAAAATTGTATATATGTAGGTTAGGGTGGTTCACGTTTATGAGGTAAAAAAAAACTTTATACTAGATGGTAAACCACCTTAAAATTTTGTTATACCTTTCTTTAGCAACATGTGCGTGAAGTTTCAGCCTTTTAAGTTAATGTAAAGACGGTGCTCATCAACTTTGAAATATCACATTTTAATGAAAAAAATGAAGTTAAGTTAAATGCGTTAATTTATATAAAAAGTTGATTTATTACAAAACAAAAATAAGTCAAAACATCATATTATATTCATATTTTCATATATTTGTAATATAATACAAAAAAAAAGTTCATTACAAGGAAAATTAGGTTTTTTTAACATAAAACTAGAAGAAGAACTAGTAGAAGTCTACTAGAGTTTTTTTGGTTTGTTCAACCACTTTTCTCTCTTCTTCAACCACCTGAAGGATAAACTGCTTTTCTTCTTCATCGTTGGTCAAAACTTTATTAAACTCTTCAAAAAAATTACCACCTCTTTCCGCAGTATCGTTTACTACCACGACTTTTTTCCTTCGAGAAAATCGAAATTTTTATTCCAAGTTTCGGGGGTAGATGCAAAAATGACGAGGCTTTTATATCTAAAATGTCAAATGTTTTCAAGGACCTCTTGGCAGCAAAGACGCCCAAAAATGCATCAATTGATAAATAAGCAGAATTTCCATTAATCAAGGGCTGGCTTCAACCTTCATGCCTTCAACAATCGCGTTTTGCTCGGCACAACTAGTCTTGTCCGAAAACAATGCGAAGGATACTAACTCATCAGATAGGTACCACAAGTGTGGCTCTAACACACCCCTTGCTACTTTACCAATTTCGGAATCAATAGCTTCGTAAGCTTTAAAAACTCTTCCAAAGTTCCAAATCATCACCTGGTGCTTCTGCTGCCAAGGCAGCATTTTAACCCATGCTTTGGTATAAACAAGTGCACCAAAACTGACAAACCGAGAAATCTGTTTCTCTTCTCTTTTAGAAAGCTTGAATGTATCACTTTGATTTCTAAAGAGAAATATTTTTGTAGCATAAAAAAGTTTAGCTATCCAATCAGCATGATAGGTCCCGGTGATTGCCAGTGGATCTTTTGAGGTGGTTTGTTCAAAACAACCATGGTGAGTTCTATAAGCTCATTATAATCATCCTGAACTTGTTTTCCTCTAGGTAAGGCTTCTTCTTCGTAAAAAGAAACAGACATATTATGACACAGTATAAAAGATCAATACTAAATTCACGTTAGTCAAAGCAAAACGATTACAGTCGTTGAGCACCAGGTTGCCCTTGAGCAAATAAGCTTAAATTTCATATGGTTAATGCAATATACCTATGTAACAAAATTTTAGGGTGGGCCACCAAAATTTATAAAAAATTAAAAAATGGACCACCCTAATGTAGGTTTACAAAATTATTTTTTAAAAAACCGCTCCAACGATTTTTGAAATTTTTTTCTCATAAATTAAGATTTATTTAAGAAATCAGATGGCGTGCATAGCGTTGGTGTCAAAACAATTTCAGATCATTTTTTATTAATTTATTTCTAACTAAATAAATTATTTTGTACCAATTTTTCGGCCGAAACTAAGTTTTATGCAGGCATAATATGTGCACCGCGGTCTTATATTTTTAAATTTTGTATTCTCAAATAATACTACCTTATATTAAAATACGTTTTTAGCAGGTGGCATAAAATATAGGCTCCCATAACTAATGCATTTCTTTTAAAATCAGACTAATAGATCTTAATTATTTAGACGTTAAAACCACAGTGTGATCGCACATAAGAGAATATTCGTGCGACCTAGTCGTGCATTTTATTTTTAAGGTTTTAGAAATATTCTTCACCGTTTAATAGATACTAGTATCGCCCTGTGTCGAAATTCGACATTTTTCTTTTTTAATTTAATTTTTTTTTTTTTCAATATGCACAGTGCTCGACAGTGCAAAAACAAAAATGACCCACAGTGTGTAAATGCGTGTCTCAAGTATTTTCTGCACATCTCCGCAATTATGGCTTTCCAACCATATAAAATTTATCGAAATAGGTCAAATACTTTTTGAGTAAATGGTACCACAAAATTTATTTAAGCCTATTTATATATAGATATTTGCTATTTTGAAAAAGATCGTTATAATCAAACAAAAAACACACTCTCTTATCTTACTATATAAAAACTCTACCAGATACGATACAGTTCAATGGTTTTGACAGTTCTATGGACCGTTATCTGCATATGATGTACGCCAAGTCATTATTAAAAACAGTTGAGCTTTTATATGACATATGAGTTTAATTTTTTGTTGAATCATCTTTCAAGGTCGTTTTACTTCTTAGGTGGTTTTTTTTTT
The DNA here is from genome assembly GCA_929447395.1 of Epistrophe grossulariae. NCBI lineage: Eukaryota > Metazoa > Arthropoda > Insecta > Diptera > Syrphidae > Epistrophe > Epistrophe grossulariae. The sequence continues at coordinate 141,325,887 of OV839566.1, read as the reverse complement.
TCAAAAATTCTAATTATTGAGAATAATTATTGTTGAATTTCATATTAATTTAAGTTCATGTGTCAGACAAAAATTCAAAAGAAAGAGAAATTGATAAAACTCCTGCTTATATTGTTTCCAAGTAACTTACTAATTCCGAGAAATATTTTATTGACAATTATAACTCTACGAGAGAAATATCTTGGTCCAAATTTGAAATATTTTTTTTTTTTTATTTTTAATAACATTTTTGGATTTTTCATTATAGGATATTAGGATTTTTCAAGCGATAGGTGAATACTCGAACATTCCTGTATGTGTGTTGTAAGTTTGTAGATTTATAGTGGACCTTCTATTTTCTTTCGAACGGTTAAAAATCAGGAACTAAATAAATAAATACTTTTTTTCAGGAGATTCGACCCCTTCCCCGGGCATATTAGTCTATAGCTGTAACCATTATGCCAAGGCACACGTTTTTTTATATCATAATTTACTTGTATGTTTTATATTCTTTTTTGTTTACAATTATGCAACATTTAAAAAATATGAAATCTATAATCTTTAAATATACAAAAAAAAAAAAATATCATAAAAATGTTTACTTCAGAGGTCATTAGTCTATGCCTTCAAGGCCATTCTCTTCCAATGCCAATTTATATGGGGTTTATTAAACTTTGTTCGTTTTGTATTATTTCGTGGGGCACAATTTTTATGAATGTAAATAATGCTCATCATTTAAACGAACCTTTTGTCATTTTCCCGTAACTGAGGTGATATGAAATGTTTAATTATATCAACGCTTATGCAATCTTTCAAACTCAGACGGGGCTAAGATAAATAAGTGTATAGAAAACAATTATCAAAATATCAACTCGCATTGCGATGATGCATCAAATTGTTTATACATATGTAATTTGAATTTATTATCTTTGCTGCAAATATTCTTCAAAATTCGTTGCTACAGGAGGTTACTTTTTTAGATTTTTTGTATCTTTAGTTTTTTTTTTTTTTTAATACCTAATTAAATCCCAAGTGAGCTTTAGGTCTTTATTAATTTTTATTTTTTGAAATTCTAAATTATATTATTTCTTTGAATCAGCCTACTGTATATGGCAATGTAATACTCAATAATATTTATTAAGATAAAACAAAAATTGTAATGCACCATTTAATTAATATCTGCATATAATGCTTGTCAACTTGATATGTGTTTTCTGTAAAACGAAATAGCAATATTTTGAAATTTTTCCATAACATTAAAAAAATAATTAAAAACGCATACCTAACCTATAGATAAAAACCTAATCACTGTTATTATGCCCGTTTATAATACTATTGTCAGGTGAGAAGTTTTAAGTTTGTTTGCCTTAATTCTATTTTGCTTAGCTTCTCACTGTTATCTTTTACTTGGTTATAATTTATAATTCGTGTTAGCAAAGACAAATATTTGTGTAATTGTAAATATGCATTCTAAGCAAGTAAAAATGCATGTGAGGGATAAGATATAATTGTTGGATTAGCTATATACATTATGTAATTCAGGAAAACTAATAAATTATAATGTAACTTTAAAGTGCAATCGGATTGCAGTAAAAAAAAAATGATTAAAAACTTTTCTATCTTGCTTATGATATCTTTATAGTATTTTATGATAAAGCAACCAAATCCATAATTACATTAGGAAAGTTCCATTTTCACCTTAAATAGTGTTCATTTTATTTATTTGTTGAATATGCAACTGTAGCCAAAGAATAAAACTTCTTAAGACACCAGCTATAGGTTTTGTTGCATAATTGTGAAAACATGACTTTAACCAATATTTTTTATTAACCTTTTAATTATGTCCTAAGTTAAGCTTTCTTACTAAAATAACCTATTTAACCTTATTTTTGCCCTAATATTTGTTGAAGAAATATTGATATGGACTGAAAATTAAATAATAATAAGTTTTTAAGAACAAAATAAATAACTTGTTTATTAAAAAAAAAGAATTGATCAAATAGATAAAAATTGCAATTATCAAACTTCAATATCTAGTGATAATATTGATAAAGGTATTAGAACAAAAGTGTGTTTTTAAGCAAAATTTTCATATTTATAGTCAAGTATATATGTATACCCAGAGTTAATTTTTAAAAGAAGTAATTAACCATTTTACAACTACATACCTTAAATCTTCTGCAAATTGTAATTTATTAATTATTTAATTAATTTATCTATATATAAATAGCCTTAAATACATTTTGTGGTACCATTTTCTCAAAAAGTATTTGATCGATTTCGATAAATTTTATATGGTTGGAAAGCCACAATTGCGGAGATGTGCTAAATATACTTGAGACACACATTTACACACTGTGGGTCATTTTTGTTTTTGCACTGTGGAGCACTGTGCATATTGAAAAAAAAATTAAATTAAAAATGAAAAATGTCGAATTTCGACACAGGGCGGTACTAGTAAATATTAATTACTTAGTTAATTTTGAAGTGACAATGATGACATAAACCCAAAGTTTCGATTTTTCTTTATTTTTGCTTTGAAACCGTAATAAATTCAATTTGACTTTGTTTAGTTTTAATGTAACCAAAAAGTACGTATACGCCCCCATTACCCTATGAAGTATTGATCAAATATTTTTTTTTTTAATATTTAACATCATTTAAGGTTTTTTTTTGCGATGTCTATAAGTAAAGTTCTGATTATTTACTTGACACAAAAAAATTGACCCAGGGTCACGGTTGACAGGGTCTGCTTATAAATTCAATATTTTTTTTTGGATTGTAGACTTACATATGACCGAATATTTATTTGTCAAGTAGAAGTAACTAATCAAATCTTTGCTAAGACATTGTAAAACAGGACTTAATTCTTCATATTTTAATTGAAATTTAAAATATTTTTTTAATTTCAAATTATAAAGCTGTACATAAGAACAAATGAACCTTGCAATAAGCCATTCAGTTTATTTTGTTTTATCAAAGTCGCAATTTTAACAATGACAAAAAATATTAAAATATCGATATCAATATTATTTATTACTTTAAAATATTTTCTTCTTTGGACTTCCGCTATAAAATTTTATGACAACTGTATAAAATAATGTATACGCGTATTCATGTCCGATTTGGAGAAATATTTTTGAAACTTTTGAATTATATTCAAATTCCAAATACTCGTATATTTTGTTAATACAAACAGCTTCAAATATTAACATTAACATATTATGACAATAATATATTCATAATTTATATGTTTTTTTGTTTTTTTGTGAAGTTTAATTGAAGAGAACCTAATCTTTGAAATGACGTTTAGTCGAATGTTATCACTTAAATTAAAGTGTTCCATTAATAGAATACACACACCTACTTCAGGCCCTCCTAAATGATAGATAAAAAAAAAAGTTGATACAATTTTGCTTTTTCGATTAGATATCAAGTTCGCGTCACTGGATCTATACCTATAAGCAAAAGCATATAAAGGGTGTTTTTTAACGGATAGGGGTCATTGGCATTTTTTGTTTTTGCAATTCTGGTTTTGAAATTTCGCAATTTTTTTTTTTCGTATTTGATTTGGTAATTTTCAAAATTCGCAAGTTATTATTTTTAAAAATCGTAATTTCGCGAATTTTTTTTACGAATTGCGAAAAATCACGTCATGTCAATTTTTCAGTTTTCAATTTCATTATTTCGCATTATATTTAATCACTAATTCAGCGAAATAAAATCTAGCAGAACAGCAATGTTTTTGTTTCGCAGCTTAGTACGCATTTCGGATTTGATTTTCGTTTATTTATTTCGCTATGTTATTGTTTTGCAAAATTATCATTTCGAAAGTTTCACATCGCAATTTTTGTCTCCAGTTTCATTATTTCGCATTTTATTAATTCCCTAATTATTTTGCGTTATTGAAACAAAAATAAAATTAACTGTTAGAGAAATAAAATTTTGCAAAATAAAAATTTGTTTTGTTTCGCAATTTAGTCATTTCGGATTTGACTGTTTCACAATTTTCGCAAATTTTTATTTCGTTTTGTTACTGTTTTGTAAAATCATCATTTCGCAAAAAAACACATATGACAATTTTTTAATTTCCAATTTCTTTTTCATTTCGCATTTGACCGTTTGGCAATTTTCGTATTTCGCAAATTGTTATTTCTTTATGTTACTGTTTTACAAAATCATCATTTTGCAAAAAAACAAATGACAATTTTTCAATTTCCAATTTTTTTATTTCGCATTATATTAAATCATAAAGTATTGTATCGCATTTAGCAAAACAATACAAATTTTAATTTTTTTTTTTTGATACTTAGTCATTTCACATTTGACTGTTTAGCAATTTTCGTAATTCGCAAATTTTTATTTCGTTTTGTTATTGTTTTGTAAAATTATCATTTTGTCAAAAACCACATGACAATATTTCAATTTCCAATTTCATTATTTTCTATTATATTAAATAACTAATAATTGTATTGCATTTCATTCTAATGCATTATTATAAAAAAAAAGAAATTAACTGTTAGCGAAATACAATTTAGCAAAACAACAATTTTGTTTTTGTTTTGCAACTAAGTCATTTCGCATTTGACTGTTTGGTATTTTTCGTAATTCGCAAATTTTTATTTTGCTATTTAACCGTTTCGCAAATATTACTTCGCAATTTTTGTTTCCAATTTCTTTATCTCACATTATCATAACAAAACAGAAACTAATAGTAAGCGAAATCAAATCCAGCAAAACAACACGAGAGAACTTTTGCGAAATGAACGTTTTGCGGTTTATTTAAAAAAAAAAACAGAATTTTCGAAATCCATAGCTATTGCGATTCGATAAAAATTTATTATAAAAATTTATTTTGATTTAATTTTGATATCAGTAATTCTTAGTTTAAAAGATAATTATAGGAATTTAAAACTTAAATGTTGGATTTCAAGTATTCAATATTATAATCCTGTGGTGGGTGGTTAAACTAGTGAATTTTTGTGTCAGGTGTAAATACATATAAAAAACAGTATATGGTACCCTGTCATTTTCTCTGAGTCTAAAATGTGCTATCGGCAATTCTCCCGAGTTTTAAAAATTTCTCAACCTAATTTTTCTATCAATTATCCATTATTTTCTTTTTTTAATTCTAGAACCAAAACAGCCTTTAAGTTTAGTAGATGAAATTCGTGAGGCCGCAGAAGCTGCTCAAAATGATACAGGCTTTGTGTATGAGCCCACATCAGGCCTTTATTATGATCAACGAACGGGCTACTACTACAATGCAGTACGTAAAAATAAAAATAATTTGTTAAAAAAATAAAATTAATTTTAAAATCATCGCTTTATTTTTAACAGGAATACGGCCTTTATTACGATTCCAGAACTGGATGCTATTACAAATACGATCAAGAAAATAACAAATTTGAATTCCATTCGCAAGTCGAAGTCCAACCAACCTGCGAAGCTGCGAAGGTAATACAAAAGCGTCTTTGCACTAAAGCCCTCTCATGAATTCAAAATATCATTAACCATAATATTATTGGATTTTTTTTTTCTAGGTTTATGACAAATACGTAATTAGTAAACTCTTAGATAATTTCTCAAATCTAAAAATTGACCAGATGCGTTCAGTCGCATCAGGTAAGAACTCTGACCAGAATTAAGGATGAAAACGCGGATTTCTTTTTTTACGTTACAGGCTGAAGATGATGAAAATGGAGATTTTGAAAGTCAAAAGGAATCAAGGAGAAAAGCAAAGAAGAGAAAACGCCTAGAGAGAGAAGAGAAAAAGAGCTTAAAAGAAGAAGAAGAATCCAAAGACAGCAAGGAACGTGAAGATGGTGAATTGAATTCTAGTGCAAGTGGAAGTGATGAATCTGTGGAGGAGCTTAAAGAAAATGGGCAGTATCAAGGTATTATTTAAGGATTCTAGAAATTAAAAAGAAATCCGCGTTTTTTTTTTGTCCAAGTCCTGCCTTTGTTATAATGACCATGTTTGTTTTTAGATATTGCACGGAAATATCCACCATCTCTGAGAATAATTGTCCAAGAAACTAATCTAGACAAACTTCAGGAAGGAACTCTTAGACTTATAACTTTCAAAGGTGGAACTCTTGGTAGAGAAGGTGATCATGATGTGATAATTCCCGATCTTAATGTCTCGAAGGTAATTTAATGATTGAAATTAATTAAAATTCACGTCACTGTATCTTTTTATATCTCTTTGTTAGTTTCACTTACAATTTACATACGACGAAAAAAGGGAGGTTTACACCTGTGTTGATCTCGGTTCAAGAAATGGAACCCTTTTAAATGGTAAACGAATGTCAAGCTCGAAACAAGAAAGCGATCCTCTAGATTTGGTTCATGGAAGTGTGATTCAATTGTCTCAGACGAAGCTTTTGTGTCATGTTCATCCTGGCAACAGTACATGTGGTCAATGTGAACCAGGTTTGGTGATGGATTCAAAAGAAGAAACATCCAAAACTGTAACATTATCACATAAGCAGCAGCTCAAGAAGCTGCAACAGAAATATGGACTTGAAAATGAAAGTGAGTTTGTTTCAATTTTTCCAATTAATAAATTTTAATGCTCTTCTAATTAATAGAATTTGTAGAGAACCGTAAAGCAGCTGGTTACAATGACCGAGCAGCGACACGGAGAATAAAAGTCGGTAGTTCTAACGACAAGGAAAAGACTGAAATGGCTTCTGTTGATACGTAATGTCTCTAATTTGTTTATTTAACGCTTTTTGTTATATTTTGTATCTTGTATTTTAGTGAAATTTCGAGTGAAAATAAGGGCTTTAAGATGCTTTCAAAGCTTGGCTGGAGTAAAGGCAAAGCTTTAGGAAAAGCTGAATCTGGTGGTCTTTTAGAACCGGTAATTAGTTTTTTTTTCTCTTTAATTTACAAATAAATAAGAATACAAATTATTTCTCTTTATAGATATCTGTAAATTCCAATGAAGGTCACAAAGGCTTGGGATGCGAAGATTATGTACCAAGCTTGGTTTCAACAAAATTAAATAAAAAGAAAATGGAAACATGGCAAAAAACTCAAGAACGTTACAATAAAGTATCAGAAATCAATGTGTTCAGTAGTAGTGATGATGATGACTTACTTAGCTAATTTTTTTATTTTATGTGAGTCGACATTAAAATAAAAATAATTATTTATGATTGAAGAAATAAATGTTGTTTTTTTTTATATAACTGACCGATCTAAACTCCAATATTTTTTTAAAAGTATTTTTAAGATGGAATAAATTAAGCAATAAGAAGTAACGATAATACACATAAAGGGATTTAACACCTCATCCCATTAAATTCTTTTCTATCTTTAAAAACTTATGGCAGAAATTGTATCAAGCAAATCTGTGCGTATCGAGGAAACTTCCTATATTTAATGTGCACAGTTGCAAAATAAATCATTGGTTCTTAAAGTTCGATGAAATTATTTACAGATTAAATCAAGATGAACCGAATTAGTTAAAAAATTTTAGGAATAAGGATCGACAAAGAAGCAATTTATTTTCGGGATTAGAAAATGTTAAGTACAATTTTTCGGGATTAGAAAATGTTAAGTACAATACAACGAGTTTTACAAAAACAATAATTCTGTAGAAAATATGAGCCCAGAAGGCTTTCAATTTGTTTGGTTGACTGCTTTAACACAACCGTGAGGAGTGCGGATAGTATATTGAACACTAACCCCATTCTTGTGGATTTAATCACAAAAATTTAATTCCTAGCCCCCATTTTAATTGTTGCATATACGCAGTTTATATATTTTTTCAATTGTTATCCTATTCAAATACAGAGTGATTCGCGTAAGATGGAATGCTAGTTTATATGTAGATGAATGGGACAAGATAAATAAAAAAAATAGTTTGGGAGGTGAATTTTTTCCTCAACTTTGTTACGATTTAAAAAAAAAATAACTCGAAATCGAAAACATTAATCTTTTCTTTTATTAAGTTTTTTCTATAAAAATTTTCGTTTACAATCCGGATCTGGAACGGCTAAGATGAGAGGAAATTTTTCAAGACAACAGATACTTTTAGAGGATGTACCACTTCCTCGCTAGAGAATTATTTTAGATGCAACATCCTGGGGATTCAAAGCCAGAGCCATAGAGTACGTATATTATCTAGAGAACCGACTTAAGGGGTTTGTTCTCTTTCAACCTACAAGCTGTTTAAACACTGATGTCTAGTCTACTATTCGAATAAGAATGTATTAGTGGTCCCGTGCATTTTAAATGGGACCCGATGCCCCCACTACATTTGAGCATAGGAGACACGCTCAGTTTGAAATATGGTGGATTATGCGCTCAGATATTCAAAATAAGAGTCCGTTAAATTCAAAAATTAAAAATTAAATTAATTTCTTACCTTTTGATTTTTATCTTTTTGACGGATGCTTTAAAAAATCTCAAAATCATATAGATGATAATTATTGGTTATCTACTTGTTTTGAGAAATTTTTAGATTCTTCGAAATTTTTTTAACCGAGATATTGACATATTTCTGTTGTTTTCTTTATCACCTCATAACTCTTAAGTTATTGCATCTATAGGATTAGTTTTTTTTTAATTCGCATCTAAGAAAATAGACAATTAATTTGATATATAATACATAATTGTACACCCTACACGACCTTCACAATAGTTTAATAGGAAAGCAAAAAAAATCTCGGAAAAATTGAAAAAAATGGGGTTGTTGTTCATAGCCAACCGACGTGTTTCAGTGGGAATTGCCTAATTTTTGCTAAAATTGAAAAACACCCAATTTACGGTCACTTAAAAGCTTATATCTTTGGATCCAATGGTCGGATTTTCAAAATTTAAAATTCAAATTAAAGCCTGAATGACAGTCGAGTACCAGCTATATACCTACCACAAACGTGCATACTTACATATGTATGGCCAAGGTTATGCTGTTTTGTTTCACGCACCCCACCGTCTTTAGAATTACTATCTCCCTCCAACCAGTATATTCTTAGTAGCAAACTTTATTTTATTTCTTTCTTGTGTATTCCTCTTCATCGTTACGTTTGCCTCGATGAAAATTATTCTCCAAAAATTAATTAAATTTTTTTAGTAAGAAATTTTTAACGGTTTTGAAAATTTTTGTATAGCTGGTACTCGACTGTCATTCTGGCTTTAATTTGAATTTTAAATTTTGAAAATCCGACCATTGGATCCAAAGATATAAGCATTTAAATGATCGCAAATCGGGTGTTTTTCAATTTTTCAACTTTTTGAGCTACTGGCGCCAATTGTTGTTGTATCAACAATTCACACGTATTCACTATTCACGGACAGGGAATTTAAGAGAGTTTTCTCTCATTGAGCTAAAATAAAATTTGAGGGTTTTTCAGGCAAGGGGGGTACGAGTCGGTTCTCTAGATAATATAGCTACTCTATGGCCAGAGCCCTGACGTAATAGTTTAACGCATTTATTAGGCGTATTTTTTTTGAAAATTTATAAAAAGTACAGAAAGAAATTAAAAAAAAAACGCAGAAAACGTTCGCAAAAATCAATGTAACTTCGTTTCATTGCAACTGACAGTGACCAACAAAGTCGAAGGAAGAAAAAAGATCTCATTCACAAAATTGAAAATAATAAGGATTCTACTTTAGCTTTTATTGGTCGTAATCCTTCTAGCGATATTGTATTTGTAATGCGTGTAAAATCGTATTGTACAACGGCTATTAACAAATTATAAGAAAATGAAATCTTTTACAAAATGTTACAGGGAGAACAAAATCAATTCAATCTATTAACTTTTTTTTTGTTTTAAATTTTATTTGCATAATTAATTTTTATCACTACACAATTGATATTATTATTTATTCTTCTTTAATATTTTTTTTTTAATTTTCAATCAAAATCAATTCTATTTAAATACGAATAACAGAGTTTACTAAGTTGTTAATCTATCAGTCAATAAAACACTATTAATATGAAGATGTATACATAAATTAATTACATTTTTTTTAACAATTATTATAATTAGATCCAAATAATAATAATAATAATTATTGTAATAGATAATAATATAATATAATAATAATAATAGAGATTTATTTTATCACCAATTTTCTGTCTGATTAGCTAAGTTAGATAAATACAATTATTATGAAACATCAAAATTGTGTATTAAAAATTATTAAATATAATATTTTTTCCTTTTTATTTTAGTTTATATTTAAGCAAGAATCGGACATGACAATTTATTTTATTTTATTATTTTTTTAATGACAAAATTCTACTCCCTAATTTACGTAACTTTTATAATTATGTAATTTTCTTATTTAAAAACAAAAAAATTGTAGTTTAATACTTTTAAAATTGTTTACTTGGACATTTTAAGTAAATTTGGTGCCATTATTGTTTTACGAAGTTCTAAAAAAATATAAAAATGGATGAAGAATAAATTTAATAAAAATAAATAAAATAAACTATAAAAGCAAATTAAATAAAATTAAGTTTCTTAACCAATTTTAAGTACATATTATACTTTCCAATGGAGGGGTTTGTTATTTTAATAGGATAAGCCTCTAGTACCAAATAAATATTTATTTTTTTATATAACAATCTTATAAAAGAATTTTAAGTTTAAATAAATAATGATTTATACTTTACAAACTTTATTAATTCGGGTTAATTTTTGTTTTTAACTTGTTTTAATGATCAATTAAGGAACAATTATAATAAAAATATAATTAAAATAAATTAAAATAATATAATATAATAGGTAGAGGTATTGTATATAAATACATTTATTATAATTATGTAAAATTTAAGAGACTTCACTTGGCAAACAGTGTTTTTTTTTTTAAAGATCGATTCGGCTATTTAAGATAATTAAAATGTTCATGGTTTACATTCACCAATCGATTTTATATCGATAAATAGCCCAGTTTGACATGAATCTTTTTTCATTTCACACCATGAGTTGTACGTTCGGTTATTATTACCGCATAGCTTTCCTTCTTCATAGCGAATATTCTGAAATTAAAAAGAAAATTTATTTAATAATTTATTTGATTTATCGGAATATTTTTTCGATTTTTAAATTCTGTGTCTCTTAAATTTCAGTTTCGTTTTGGAAGAAGAACGGAACGATGATTGCACCAGATCAAAATCTGCACCAAACAGTGACTTTTTTGAATGCATTTGTTTGCTGATTTATCTCGTGTGGATTAGTATTGTCCCTGATTGGACAACATTTTTGATTGTTCGGCATTCTCACTAAAGAGGCTGTTGCGAGGATAAAAATCACCAAAGGCGCGGTACGTTTATCGAACGGAGCACTGTTTTTATAAGATTTGCACAAGTACGCTTCTATATGTTGAATTGCCATAAACGACAGAATATAATTCACAACAATTTTGACAGATTTTGATTTAACAACAGGTGTGTTCCTTTACTTTAAGACTCTGTGCATTTGTGTGATTTTCTACGTCATTTTATTTTTTATATGAACTTTAACAGACTGGTGTAGAAATTCACAGAAATGCACAGAGTTTCAAAGTAAAGGAACTAGGCTAACATGGCGGCCATAATATGGATGTAGCGGCCATGTTGTTTAACCAAAATCTGTCAAATTTGCTGTGAAACTTCGAGCGTCCTTATTGAAAGATCTTTAACTATAATTCTTGTAGGATGATCGTTTTGTCTTGGTATGGTCCAGATAAATCCAGCACTGGAAAAAAACAGCTTTATGGCTTTCTCAAAGCAAGGCGAAACATTCGGAACGACAACGAAACTTTTGGCTGTCAAAACATATTTATATAGGGCGATAACTAAGAGTATACCCACACCAACGCGACGCACGTTGCGATTAAGCGTAGTTAAAAATTTATTGGCGAAAGTTTCGTCGTGGTTCTGAATGTTTTGCGTTGGTTTGGGAGACCCTTTAAGTCAGGTGCCAATCAAAAAATGTTTCTTAGTTTGGAACCAACGTAAACGCATCTATATTTTGGAAGCCACTTTACAAAGTCAATGCGGAGATTTAGCGGAACTTTGTAGTGGATAACATCGATACAACCATTTGAATCTTAAAAACTATTTTTTCTGACCTTTGAAACTATCTTCCCGGACAGGATATGCTCGTTTCGAAAAATTTCAGTAATAGCAAAATTCAACTTACCGCTGGTCGACGTTTCCGCGAACATTTGAATTTGCATGAAACGCATCTGGGTCGGTGAGTTAACAAATCTGCTAGACATGTCATTTTGGCTCCACAGCTTATATCACTACAACTAGACCGTTCTTCTGCAAATAAAAATAATAGAAACAAAAATTTAAATTAAAATTTTATAACAAGTTTAAAGTTAAGTTGAAAAGTTTAGGTCAATCAAAAAACTGCATTCAAAACAAGAATGCACCACCACAACACAAGAGCTAAGTTCAAAATTAAAATGCATTCTCACAAAAAAAAAAGAAAAACAACAACAACAACAACAACATCAGCAGCGGATGGATGGATGCAAAATTGCGCAACGGGCTGCAAAAAATAATATAGTGAAGCCCAAAAAAACAAAACAATAACAAAAACAAGCAAATAACCGAATTAAAAAAAAAATTAAGAAGGAAGACAAACACAGGAAACTTATTCGAGAACTTCAAGACCTCAGGTTCGGGAGGATTGGGATGTTATTTGTTATGCACTCGCTCGCCCGCCATCTACCAAAAAACTAACCGCAGACGCAGATAAGAAAAAATGCATTTCACAAAACCTGCACTGATGATGGCAGTGGCAACAACAATATTTATACCTATATAAGAGGAAGGAACATGGACGACAAGGCGAAGGCATATCATGCCGCGACGCGACCGGCGATGCAGGGATAAAGTTGCCATTCCTGCAGCTCCAGTTCTCTTCTCTCTAATTTTATTGTTTTCGATTACTTTCGTTAATAGGCGGACGAGGACGTGAACACTGAACATGCAGTGCAGCAGACAGGACAGGGCAAGGCAAACTACACACACACACAGGATGTTAATGCGCCTGATAGATACTGCTTAAGAGACTGAGAAACAAGGGGTAGATATTATGTTTTCGTCTTCCCAGAGTTATTTATTTCGTCCTTTCGTCAATGTGTTCGTATATTGTATAATGCAACTGCTGCTGCGCTGATTCTGGCCCGGCCCGGCCGGCGGATGCATATTTGAGCCTTGATCTGTGAAATTTGAACACACGTTGCACACGTTTTGGATGCCTTTCCAGAGTTTAAAAAAAAAATTAAATAAATTATTACTGGCGAAGTGTATCTTGCAGATACATTATACCTAATTTGATGGTTGGCCATCTTATGAGGTAAAAGAAAATCAAATGCATTTTTAAGGAGCTTCTCTTGTTATCAGTGTTACCATGTTGAAAAAACATAATTTAATTTTAATCTGTAAACTAAATAAAAATAAAGTACCTACCAATTGGTAGGTATACATGTATTTATTTGTTTAGAGAAAGCATATCAGCTCAAAATCAAATAAAAAAAATGGAATACAATTTTAGAAGACCTCCCAGGTCATTTAAAGTTGGTCTTTTGTCAGTTGCGAAATTTAGTTGAAAAATAATTTTATATTTAGTAGGGTTGTTTTTATGGTGAAGGTATGAACTTTTCTTAAGTTTTCTCCCGGGCGCCAATTACAAATGTTTTTTTTTTTATTCTAGATTCATCACATTCTCTACGATGGATGACGGATGACTGAAAACTCCCTTTATTCTCCAATCGATTGGAGAGAGATTAGAAAGCTCTTCATATAGCTCTGTACATACAAATCTGAACGCATCCAACTTGTTGGTGTGATCGACTTTTATCGAATTGAACATTAATCAAGTCTCTCAATTATGACCTTTCCTTTGTTTATTTTAATTTATTAGATAAAAAATAGATAGATACTTGTACAAATGTCTAAAAAACCAACAGCACCTTCTTTGGAGTATTTTATAATTGTGTTTTTTTTTTTATCTGGCATTGCTATCTATAACTTTTGGATCAAATGAATGTTTAACCCCAAAGCAATACAACCCTTGATAACAATTTCACTGTTGCACATGTGCATCTTTGTTACAAAATTGTTTCCCATATATACATATATAAAGTAAATTAAAATATTGTAAAATAATAAGTCGTAGTAGTTATTATATAGTGAAGGGTATATGCACTGTCCTCACTTTATCCTCAAATGTATTTTTTTTTATATAGCAAATGAGTCCTGTTTTACATCCATGCACCTGCATTTTGGGGAGTAGGTAACGGGTTAAAGAGTGTTTGGTTGTTGGATGATGGCATGTCTTGAAAAATCTCAAAAACCAAACCACGTCCTGGCGGCTGGCACTGGCGGTTCAGCAGCGGCGCGGCGTGGTGGCCGACGCACGGCGCGGCGTGGTGGCGGCAGCAATGGCAGCCGAAAGCAGGATGATGTGTTGGGTTATTTTTTTTTTTATAGGATTTGCGTGAGAATTTAAGCAGGTGCAACAGGATGTTCTTTCAAATGTTACAATTTGTGAGCAGATGAATGGCTAAAAATAAAAGTGAAACCAACATGCAAGCAAAACACACTCGGACAAAATTTTTGGATCACATGGCCTTGAATTGATGTTTTTTTTTTTTTACTTTTAATCTTAGCTTCAACGATAAAAGATAAAACAATAAAAATGGGTAATTTAATTCCATTCTTTTTTTGCAAAGGAACAGTTTATATGTATTTATAATGCGGTAAGCTGAGGTGTAACCACATTTTAAATACCGTGATAAATGATTATAGCCAAATTAATTATATTAGGTAGGTATAATAAATGGCTATATTAATTGCCAAGAAGTGCATCTAACTGCAGGCATTTATTTCAGGGTATAAATTGATGCTTTTGCTTACAATTCACTAGACAAGATATTTTTTATTGAGATCCGTAAACTAAAATATGTGCACGACTGGGTCGCACGAACTTGATCTTATGTGCGATCACACAGTGTTTTTGAAGTTTTAAAATTCAAAAACTATATTTTATCTTATAAAAGAAATAAATTAGGTATTTTGTTAGTTGATCATATAGTATATCCTTAAAGTTATTGTTATTTGGGCTTTTATGATCATTCTAAATGGATGCAATTAATTGAAAACAACTAATTCATATTTTACCCAACGTTTCGCTTGACTAATTTCCAGCTTCCTCAGGGGTTTATATTTATTTAGTTATATCAATTGATCTGTGATAAAAAGTGATACTAGCTTAAGTTTTGTTGTCCGATAAGTGTTTTAATTTATTTAAAAAAAAAAAAAAAAAAAAAAATTTGTTTTTAATTGTTCATTTCAGTATTGTTTTTTGTTTTAAATGTTAATTTATTAAATTTCTAATTGAAATGTAAACAATTCAAAGAATAACTAAATAAATATAAACCCCTAAGGAAGCTGGAAATTAGCCAAGCGAAACGTTGGGTAAAATATGAATTAGTTGTTTTCAATTAATTGCATCCATTTAGAATGATCATAAAAGCCCAAATAACAATAACTTTAGAAATAAATTAGTTATGGCTGTTCTATCAGTTTCTTCGTGTAAAAAGTTCTGACTTATTCAGAAGCAGTTTTTTGGTGCGCAATTTAACTTCAGAATTTTATATTCTATTCTATTTAATAGGGCATCTCTATTCCGCAAAATTGAAATATGTGATTTCAATAGTGTTGCCTTATCTATATTGATGTTGTTTTCACAAAAAACTCTCATAAATATCTAATCCAGAGTTAACTCACCAATATTCGAAGAGTTAACTCGGGATCCTAAATTCACTGAAAAACATTTCTCAGGAGGATAATATATAAATTATTTAGCCAGTTTGGTGGCAGATTATTGTGCTAGTGTTTTTAGATCCATTTTCAAATTAAACCAAAAATTTACTTGTTGCAATTTAGAAATCTTAGGACTTTAAAGTCGTGGTTAGTAATTTAAACTAAAAGCAGGAACTAACATAAATATATTTTTCTCTAAAAAGACACTATTACCCCTAATACACGTCACGTCAATCGACCTCATCGACAAAGTACTCCGTTTTTCTATGGGAATTCACAACCCACAGGTCATCACGTTGACTAGGAATTGTTTGTCAAAATTAATCAATTTCCACTGAAAACAACAAAAGTAAAATAAAACTGTGATGATGAGGCGAATCGAGACTTTTCACACACCAATGTGCCTTGTTCGACATAGAACATCGGCACTGAGAGTTCGAACTACTGTATCGTGGTGTGCAAAATAGGTATATGTCCAACAGTGAACCATTTCTGAAAAGTTCACAGTAAACCATGGAAAATCTTTACTATTTCTGGTTTCTATTATTTGTTTTCTTTTGTTTTGTACCTCAAACTTTTGTTCAGCTTGTAAATAGTAAACGAAAGTCTTTTATTTTTATTTTAGTATAGTGTTTCTCTTAAAATGCTGAATGCTTATTTCTGTTTTGTTTTCAAATAAGCATTTAGTTTTTGATCTGTTTACTTTTGATTCTTTTTATCCATGAATATTAAATACAGTAAATCAAACATTATCGGTTGAATGTGTACGAACATTTGATTCACTATATCGAACCCCTGGTACGAGGTGAACCAGTTGAGATACTTCTGATAAAAATTAAAAATTTACTTATTTCTATGATATGAAAAATCAAAGTTCTTTAACGAAATTATAAATGTCTTTTTAGTTCTAGAAGTTTAAGGGGCCAGTTATAGCTTTCATTGAAACTCATCATTGAACATTTAAATTTTAAGTTTTGAGACACTTATAAAGCAAAATCAGTGATAATTTTGATGCCAATATAAAGCTACTGATTTAATTATTGTTTTCTGTCAAAAAAAAGTTTTCGTTTTGGTCCAAGTTAACACGTGAAATGAATTTCTTTATTTCAATGATTGAACTACCTTACCATTGATCATTGAAGTCTTAGAATTCATTTCTTGGGAAAGGTTGGGCCATAATGAAATATTTTGTTGACTAGAAATAATAATTCAGCTTTTTACTGGCATCAAAATATTTACTGATTTTGCTTTCAAAGTGCCTCAAAATAAGAAATTAAAATTTTCATTGATGAGTTTCAATGAAAGCTATAACTGGCCCCTAAACCAATAGTTTAAAAACAAAAATCGAATCTAAAAAAAAAAATAGTTAGTTCACTGTTCCACAGTTTATTCTAAGCAAATAAAAATTCAGATTAAACAACAAATCAAAGACAAAATTCATACCTATTTATATGGAAAATATTTTCAACCAATGCTGAATGTTTTTTGCTTACACTTACACTTTTTCTCTCCAACCAATAGGAATTGAAAAAAATCTACTTAAAAAATGAAGAAACAAAGAGGGGGAAACTTTTGTGTCAGAAATACACCAAGTTTTATTTGTATGTTTGAAGAACAAAAATATTCAAATTGCAAATTGCACGGGGCCATCGATATATGGCCGGTTGTGGAGTTACATAATTTTGGGGTTTATTATGTCTTGTCACCGTTGATACCAACCTGGAAACAACATTTTCTGCTAGCACCTAAATCTGGATAACCCTCTGCAGTAACGTTGCCCTGCTTCCCTGCGAATAAGTAAAAGTCAAAGCTGAATCCCGAATTTCCGCTTAAAACGAGGTTTTTGTAACCCCATTTATATATTTTTTTTTAGGGTTATATTGCTGAAGGAGGGATTTCCTGTTCATTAACTGCAAGGTGTTGTTCTTTTGGTATAGGATAAGGGACGTCAATATGGATATACTGACAATTTTTTCCATTTCACTTTGAGTAATTTTGACTGGCTTATTAATGTTATCTTGCAATGCTTTGTCAACCAATGTTAAACAATTCTCTCGTGCAAAGATCTTAAAGTGGACAATGGTTTTTCGTCCATCTCCATATCCATGTGCAGCCTTCGATTCGATTTCCACTCTGGTTTCTATCGCCAAGAATAACAAAATTTTTTCTGTAGAAATAATTTGACATTTCAGATAAGAAAGTTCTTTTTGTGAATACACAAGCTGCCATACATATATGGCATCAATTAATATTTTTGTGAATGGATAAGGAGCCATATATGGACGTTGCCAAAAACGCGCCGTATTTTGTTTTCTACATGTCATAATTAAACATTAAAAAGTTAAATTTAACTTACCAATATTGAATATCACTAAAAGAAATATAAATACAGTCTCTAAACTATTCTTTAGCCAATAATAAATTATCTTTTGTTTTTATAGTTTTGCACTGCACTCTCCTTTCGCGCACTGTTAAATTTCACTGCGGTTTTTCGGGATTGCACAAAGAAAAAAAAACCAAAAACATAAAAACACATAAACAAAGAACTTATCTAAATGATGAAAATGGTACTTTTCCAATAGCAGTTGCCAAATCCCAATATTCGGCGTTAAAAATTGAAAAGCCATATATGGCTTCTTGTGCAGTAGAGGATTTTAAAGGCGAAATTTCATTATTTAAAGTTTTTATAGCCTGCATACGTATCTATATCTATAATAAGATTCACGGTATACCTCAGACCGTCTATCCAGAAACTGGAGGAATTAATGAATCATCAACCATAGTCAAATAAGCGGAGCTGTCGAAATGCTCCTTGACGGTGACACAACTCAATTTCAAATGGAGTTTTCATAAAATGGCCAGAAATTGATATCTATCCGCGAGAGCAATACATTCTTGCCAGAGGGATAAACGGTGTTCGGTTGTTATTAACTTTGAAAAGTCGGTACATACGCCAGAACTTGGTGGCAGAACCTCTAATAACTAATCTCTGGGTGAAATCAGATTTATGAGATAAAAGGCGTTGATATCCCAAGTAATATTTTTCCTCTCATAAGATTCTCCAAGACCTTAACTAGACTATAGTAAGGGAGCTAAAAGTAATCTTGAAGAATACTCCTAGATTGTTATAACACTGCTAAAAACGTTAAATTACCTAGTTATGGGAGGGTTTCACCTCAACTAAATCTTGGTATAAGAATGCGTCTCTTCCAATAAGATTCGCTCAGAAGAGAACAGAGTATGTATATATTTTGTAAACTTTAAAAAATTATATAAAGGGTGTTTTTTTTAAACGTGTGGTTTCCAAGAAGAAATAAAACGCATATAATTTAATGTTATGGCCAAGAATTTAGCTAAAAATGATTTCGGGCAAGTGGCCGCCACGGCTGGCTCAAATAAACTCCAGCCGAGAGGCCCAAGAGGCCCCAGCTCCAATTGTTGCGCGCCTTGGCACATGGACTCATTTGGGTCTTATTCGATACTCTGCTCCGCAGCAGCAATAGCGTCTTCGGTGTGCACTGTACGGCGTTTCTGAGGATGCGCATTATCCACTAGAGTAAACGTGGTGCGAAACCAATCCTCCTTGCTCGAATTACTCTGCTGAGGGATTATGTCTACCGAATATTGGATGCAGCGCGTGATGCGTCGCGCCCACCGAACCATTATTTTGGTAATAAATTTGCACGATTTGCAAACGTTTTTCAGGAGTAAGTCTATTCATTATGAAATAGCAAACCAAACTGAGCATAAATCAAGTGACAGCTGTCAAAAAGACCAACTCAATGATCTAACAAGCCTCCTATTACAATATTTTTAGATCCTGTAAGGGTTTTCATAGAAGTTTAAAAAGACTAAAACTCTTATATAAGTGTTGTTATGAGTTTATAAAGACTTCGAACATATGTTTAGAGCTGAATGTACACAAAAGGATTCTTATAAGAATGTAAGTTTAAATAATCCTATTCCAAGAAGAAAAATTGATTTAGCTATAAGATTTAAGTATTTTGAAGAGAGAAAAAGAGAGAAAAGTGTTAAGCTCTTAAATACAAAAAAGGCTATGAGACCTATTTAAGTTTCATAACAAGACAATAATTTTTAAGTATAGCAATGGGATATAAAAGAGTCTTACAGAATTTTTTTTTTTTTTCAGTTTTCAAGAGCTTAGCTCTGGAGAGTTTGTTAGTTGGGATACTATGTCAAAACTTACTAATAAAAGCTAAAGAAGCTTGATGGAGACTACTCAAACGTTTAAAAAAGAGCTATTTCAAATAATGCATAATTTTTCTTCGAGTTTTTATTTTTGGTAACGTTAAATATTATCTACAAAAGTGTGTACCTACGTAGAAAGTTCTTACCTGACAAAATCAATCAAGAGCAAGCAGCAGACGAAAGTAGCAATCCGTTTTTAAAGATTCATGTTTTTCCCATTAACATTTTCTCTAAAATTAACAACTATCCTCCTCTTCAATTTGACTTTGCCACTGCATTTCCAAAAGTAATAAATGTTCTTTGGCTCATTAAAAAAAAAAACAAAACTAAAAAAAAAGAAGTGTTCCACCAGATGTCTGCGGAAGCAGTATTTCGACAAACTTCGTCATTTTGTTTTTTTTATTTTTTACACATCTTCCTTGCCATCACTGCTAAGTGATTATATATTTTATTTCATTTGCAGTTTTATTTGCTGCTTCCTATCCTCGATACACGTATGTACAATAAACATAGTTACATATACCTATATCTAAAGTCTGAGGAGGTATAGCGAGGCACCTTACAAAACGAAAGGTGGACTTAAACGAAATTCCTTTTTCCAGTTGTATAGTAGCTACTGGTGTTAAGAGGTGACGTCGACTTCAGACGATAAAAATAATAAAATAAAATAAAATCCAAAAAGCATCATTTATAGAGCTCTGTGGCATGGATGGCTGGCTGCAACGACAACGAACGACATTAACTGCAAGTAACGTTGAAGACGCCCGGCCCGGTGGACGCGTGAAAGCCATTGGCCGTAGAGGGCTTCTGTCTTGGTCAGCGCGGTGCAGCGCTCTGCCTCTGCTTTTATGTGTAACATACGATGCCCTTATTCTTGTACACGACAACGGGGTCGATGTTGCAATCACAATTATACTCCACAATGAGGTGTCGTCTCCTGTTCAATTGGATTAATATGTGCAATAAAATTCCAAAAAGGAGCACACAAACATGGTCAAGGCACTCAGTTCACGAGGATTGAACTTGTTTTATTATTTTTTTTCAGGCAGCGCATTATAGGGCGCATATTACTCGTATATATATTGGGGCACAACTCGTTCTCTCTTTCCGTCCACGTCCGGTTCGATCTGCAGACACTGGAGTCTGGTCTGGTCTGGTTATCCAGGTTGATGATGGTTATTACCTGTGAAGTTTTTCGTCTGTCTCACCTGCCATTGTTACCAGGGACACAGCACTATCTAATCTGAGTTGTGAAAATATTCCCAAAAAGAAGATCCAAAAAAAAAAAAATGCACCTGGCATTTCTTTGACTTGCAACATTGTAAGGCAAAGAAGATAATGTATAATAACCTAAACATGGAAACAAATTTTGAACTTTCGTCTCCCAATCTCAAGCCATACATACTTCGCTGTTTCGAATGTTGTTTAGGAGGAGAGGACTCTTGTGCAGCCTTGCATGATGTTGCAGAAATGCATATAAATGCAGACTCGTGTTGGGCAAGTTTCTTGGGCTTTTACCGGAATGCAAAACACGATTCTTGAATTAAATTGAATTTATTTGGGGCTTGGCAGGGCTCCGTTTTTTTTTTCTTTTTTGCTTTTTCATTGGCAAAGTATATTGCACAGTTAACTGGGGGGAAATGATGATCGTCTCGGTCTGGGTCTGCGCGCGAGAGGAGCTGTTCCACCCGTACACCACTTCAGGTAGTGATTGCTTTCCGTGATAGGGACCATGATAATTTGTTTTCCACTCGAAGAGAAATGGTTTTCTGTTTGCCAATTGAATGGATCATTTATTCTGGATCTTTTAGACCGTCGCGTCGTCGTTGTCTGGGAGGTTTTTTTTTTTTTTGTGGAACATGATTTCAAGCTGGGTAGTTATAAGGAAGGGAAGGATATTTAAGTGGGAAATGAAATATCATTATTTCACTTGTTGTGTTTTTTGGAAAGAGTATATGGTATTGGTGATACATTAAGAGCTCAAGAAATTTAAATGGATTTAAAAAATCTAACTATTAATCCATTTTGTATATTAGACCAGTTTTTTTACCAGTTTCATCTACTTTTCACCAGATATAGGACCGTTTCATTTGAGAAAATAAATAAATATTTGCAGAAAGCATTTCTGTTCAACACCCATAAAACCCACTTCAGTCTTTTGTTTAGACCAGTTAAGTGCACCGTACCTCGCAAACTATATCCATTTTCAAAAACAGGTCAAATGAAAATTTTAAACTAAAGATTTGATGTCAATTTATATATCGAAGCGACGGTAAAATTTCGTAAACCGAAAATTCAAAAAAAAAATACTAGGTATTAATGCAAAAAATAGTATTTATCTAGTATAATCACCTATTGGTAATTGTATAGCGTAACAATTTTGTTGTTTACATTTTACAGAAAAAAGCTGAATTCAAACCCACATTTTGGCAGACTTACGAGGTTCTGAACTTTAACCGTCGACATATATATAGTTATCAATTAGTGAGAGAGAAAAATGGAGCCGGGTAGAGTATTTTACATTCGTGTTGTCCAGCTAAAGAAGAAATCTCTGTACTTAAAATTAGGTCTGGAGCTATTGGCCTAATTGTTGAGTTTTTCAAGAGAAGTTTTATGATTTTAAAAGTCAGCAAAGTGTGAAAAAATTTTCCCAGCAGGGCAATTTCATGGTGTCATCAGCTTATGAGTTATGCGACTGTGTCTCCGCTTATAGACATAGTCGAACTAAGATCTGATTATCCCAGTCGGAATAATCATTTCACCTTGGAAAAATTTTACTGTGCACTTATCTTTCACAATTCGTTAGAGGAAATTATGAGCTATGTGTAGTTTTTGGGGAAAATCGTGTTGGAGCTTAAGCCACCATCTTGGAAATTTATTAAAAAAATGACTTGTAATTATGAAAATATGTTTAAAAACAACGGCAACACTTGATTACCTACCTAAAAATAATTAATTTACAATTTTTTGTTAATTTTGAGCTTGAAAAATAATTTTCCAAAAAGTATTCATTTAAATAATTTGATTTAAAAACAGAATTATAGACTGGATTTCTGGCTTAAAAAATATAACATCAAATTGTAATTGTTGCCGTGTTTTTTAAATATTTTGTTTTATATTTTTAGTCTTTTTTTTTTAGTAAATCCAAGATGGCAGCTTATTCTCATGAATTTTCCCGAAAAACCACAAATATGCTTGTGAATTGTGAAAGAAAGCTGTATATACGTTTCCATTAATTTGGCTTCAATATTTGGCTTAAATTGTTTCAAAAATCCTAAAATTCTTCATTCAAATAATGGTAGTAAAGTACATTTTGTTATTTTTAATTTTCCTAAAAAATTAGGAGACATTTTAGCATCTGGTTTTAATCGTTTGACTAAGAATTTAATATTGACAAAAAAATACTACCTACCCAATATGCTTAAAATTTTGAAGAAAAAAAAATAATTTAAAAATTTTTTTAAACCTTTTCTGTTTCTTCAAAATCTTGAATTTGAAAATATGTAATTTGATTTAAAAACAAAATTAGGTAATAGATTTATGGCTTTTAAAAAAGATATATAACACGACACTGCAAGTGTTGCCGTTGTTTTTAAATATTTTTTTTTTCTATTTTAAGTAATTTTTTTTAGAAAATTCAAGATTTTCCCGAAAAACTACATATTATGTTATGATCCTAATAATCCCCTCAAACAAATTGGGCATGTTCAGGAAAATGAGATCTCGGAGATCTCAGCAATCTCAGTTACAGAACAGGATTCACAAAATTTCTCAATTTTCCTGTCAAAACTCTGAGGAAAAAAATCTTGAATTCGCTTTTTCACTTTTTTAGTGAGAAAAATCTGTGAGATCTAATTTTTCTGAAATCTGAACACACCAATTGTGAAAGAAAAGTGTACAGGAAAATTTAGGTCTTTTTTTACATATAGCTAGGCGAAAACTGCCACATTCCAAAGCAGGGTAGAAAAAAACCCTCCTCAATGTGTGTCTCTACATGTTTCGAGATTCTTCACTCAATTTGGTTTAGTTTGGTCGGGTTGATGTTAATATACTTAGTCTTAAGGGCTTATCGCATTGTGGCTGTTTCGATGTTCTTCACTCAATTTGGTCTAGTTTGGTCGGCTTGACGTTATTTATAGACTTTAGAGCTTACCGCATTGTGGCTGTTTTAAACATTTTTGGAGACCTCTTCTATACAAACACAAGCTTAAATTTTACAAAGCATCTAAACGAAATTGTATACGTAGCCCTTTTTCATCAGGTAAAGCAAACGTTTGTTTCTATTTAGTCGTCTGACAGTTTAATAAAAGTTTCTCTAATAATCGCTTCTTATCACTTTTTTTCCACTCAAACAGAAAAAAAAATGGAGAAAACAAAATTATTTTAATTCGAAAAACATGAACTTTTTGCAGATCGAACAAATCTAAGTTATGCAAATTTTTATCAAAGATTATCGTAGTCTGGAGTACTACTGTGATGTGCAACAATGTTGCACTTTGGATGAATTTATATGACCTGACATCAACAAAAAAAAAAAAACACCAGCCATATCAAAAATACCTACATAAAATCATTTCTTCGTCACGCTGCACATGCGCAACAGCCATCTTCCAGACACAACAATATTATAAAGTATTTCCATTGCATTTTAATTTTTAACTTTCCGTCTGACTTACATATATTGACGCAATCTATAGAGACTGGGACAGTGAAATACACTAACTCATAAAAAAAAAAAAAAAAAAAAAAAAAACAAACTTGGCGCAAAGATCGGCAATAGCAGATACGCACATAGATTCCATGGCATAACCGACACAGAGAACATCGAATTCAGATTCAATCCAGTGAACAGTAGCTTCATCGAATCCGACTGATGGCGATATACATTGTTATTCTTCCGTCCTGTGGTGGCAGAAAATAACAAAATACCATTCACTCCTCATGAAACTCCCCCAGGAAGCGACGAGTCCCCAGAGAGACAGACGAAATAAAATCCCAACGAACAACGAAGACGATAAGACGAGACGAGCTTTCCATATAACGATGGGATGAAGGAGGCAAGTGCGGCACAAGACGACCAGATCAAGGGAATAAGAAAAACAACAAAAAGTGGGCGCGCAATAATATTCTGAATGAATAAATCGTCCGCCACGCAAATCACTTTGCAACATAAACAAAGTTTTTTTTGTTGATTTTTTTGTTTTGGGATTCCTTGGGCTTCGTCTGATGCTATAGTCGATCTGCAAGCCACCATGCAGACACCTTGATACCCTATATAGCTGCTTCTGGTGGCATAAAGTCAGTAATAAGAACGGCTTCTGTGCTGCACCAGCAGAAGCAGATGACATTACGATCACGACGATGACGAAGACGAAGACCGATACCGATCATGATGGGTTGCGTTGCGAATCATTATCGTCAGAGAATTTATGTTGAATTCCTGCAACTCATGACGCGTATATAGATGGATAACAAACATGGTTATCGTCTAGTGAGAGAGTGGCAATCTTTCGGCCACAAATCGCTGGAGACAACAATTTTTATTATGATAACGAAGATCGGAATGGCAGCATGCGCAATATATGCACATGGCCATTATATAAAATATATCCAAGCGTCTGATGGAACTCACGCGCACAATGATGATGATGGTGATGGGCTTGTCCAAATGTTGTTGTTTTTGTCATTCATCCCACAGCAATTATAATATTGTTGCTGTCTTATATACATACAATCATTTGTAATAATAAAATTAATTGATTGCAAAAGTTCTTGGATTGGGTGTCAAAGATCAAAAAAATGAATTCATATTATTTATATAGAAGCTAAGCAACACTTATTTGCAAGAACTCTTTATTGTTAAGTGTGCAAATTGATTGGATACAATGTGATCATAATATAGAATCATTTCCGGGGTCTTGGGTGATATTCCTTTATCATGGTTTATATTATAGAAAGTTTACATACAAACGAGTCAAACATATTATAACGGGCATTACATTCTTCATTTAATTTGTCCTAATTTTTGAAATTGAATGATCTCGAAATCGACTGGTTGTTATAGAAATCGTATAGTCTAGTCGACTATTTTTTGTAGGAATCTTTCTGACCTACAAATAAACCCTAATGATTTGTTTACTTTACCCTTTCACTAAAAACAACGGTAAAAGGTAAAATAAAACAAAAAATGAAACTGTGAAAAGTTTGTGAGGAAAAGAAGGAACAGTTAATGATTATTGTATTTTCCTCTCCAAAAAAATGATAGATGCTCCACTGGATTATATTATAGTAACTAGCTGAACACAATGCGACGGAGCTGCAGTCGGAGCCGCAAAGGTTCGCCAACTTTTAACTTTTCACGTACAGCATTTTTGACGTTTCAATTTATATGAAGAAAAAAGAAATATATTGAAGTTTTTAGTGCTTATTTGTGTCGCGAAAAAAATTATTAATTAAAAGAAAAATATTGGAAATAAAAACGGTGAATAATAAATTCGTGGCTGTTTTTTTTTTCTTTGAAATATACAGAAAGCTGTACAGCTCATTGTGGTCAGATAAAAAAAACGACGTACGACATTTTTTGAAAGCAGTTGCAGCTCCGGCTCCGATTCCAGTTGCAGCAGGGCATTGTGTTCAGCCAGTAAGGGTTATTCCACTGGACAATACTACTAGCAATAGGTTTGTTCGTGCACTTCTCGTAC
The DNA here is from genome assembly GCA_929447395.1 of Epistrophe grossulariae. NCBI lineage: Eukaryota > Metazoa > Arthropoda > Insecta > Diptera > Syrphidae > Epistrophe > Epistrophe grossulariae. The sequence goes on along the minus strand of OV839566.1, from coordinate 141,299,211 downwards.
TAAATCCGGCAAACTGTCAAATTTGGAGGAGTGAGGGTGAAATTCTCTCAAAGAAAAGCGAAACTGTTCGAAAATACATGAACGCCTTAAACCAAAATATTTGCCACTTTTTATACGTCAACAAAAAGTAAACAAAAGCAAAAAGGTAAACAAAGCGACAATATTAAAAATTTTTATTATAATTTTCATATTCTTTATTCAATTTGATGATGAATAAATTAAAATTACCATTGTAAATATTTACAGATGGAAAATACACACTAAACAGGAACATCACGTAAGTTTTTTTATTAATCTCGAATTCTATGAAGAAATCATAACTACAGTAGAACAGAATTAAAAAAAAACACTGAAGTAAAGTACACTTCATAAGCAAAATTTTCTTAAATAACCTAAATACATATTTCAAGTTCAAAAATGTCAATTAAAAGTTCGCTTCTTTTATTAAAATATTTCATTTTTGTAAAGGAAAGAATTAAAAAATCCTCTTCTAACAAGATAAAACAACATCCTGTGACGTAATGGTTAGTGCATAGAACTATTACGCCGAAGGTCATGGGTTCGATTCCCAGCCTATGCCGTCTAAAAACAGAAATGTTTTTCACGGGCTACTGCCTCTTGGGAGGAATAGACAAATCCTCCAAGAGTATCTCTTGTCATGAAAAAGTTCTTCTAATTTAGCCTTCGGAATCAGCAGAAAATAAATCCCCTCCATTCCTGCCATACGCACACAGGAATGGTTGAGAGTTGTAAGCCACTAGACCCTGGTTCAACAATCTACACGAGCTATCGCGCCACCCAATTTATTTATTTATTTAAACAAAAGCCATTTTGTATTTTTTTTTTGCGCTTTGTCTTTCAAATTGGCTTCCGACAGAATACAGAACTTGCTAGTTTCTGCTCGAAGAAATTTCTGGGGTAAAAACTGATAAGAAGGGGAAATTATTTTCTCTCTCAAGAACGCTCTCCTGCCAGAAACTACCTAAAATTAGAGTACGCCAACACCTTCCTATTAAATCTGGTAAAAATGGTAGTTTCTGGTAGTTTTGGCCGAGTACTCGAACGGTCCTAATATATTGACGGGACAGTGCTGAAAAATAGGCGACGAAATGAAACAAAAAATACTTTATAAAATGAAGTTTGACAAATCAAAAAATGATCGTGACAGCTTGATGTATAAGACGCTGTTTAGATTGGGAAGATTGAGGCCGGTATATCACGGCAGTTCGCAGGCAAGAGAAGTGTGGGGTGAGGAATCTCGTGAGGCACGAAGAAAACATAAAAACCGGACTCATGAGTCTACTTTGTTGTTGTTTCAATGTGTGAAATGTTGAAATTGTTGTTGTTTGAATGTATTTTGAGGCAACTCAAAGTTTCAAATGTAAATACGATGGCACTCACCAGTCCGGACTCAATCTTCCCAATCTAAACAGGGTCTAAGGGTGTGTGCTGAGATATCTTAAGGTTGGCCTACATTACACGTAATACACACTGTATAAAATATAAAAACTAAAAATATGAGTATTTGAGGAGTTCTTCTAAGGCAAGAATAGTGGGATTTATGTCAGCTATACTGAAACATACTGATGATTTTTAATACGATCCTTACATTTTAAGCAATTAAAAAATGTGTGCAACCGTTTGGGTTTTTATTTAATTTTTTTTTTTGCAAAGAAAGATTAATATGAAAAAAATATGTTTGCGACATTTTTTTTTATTTCGTTGGGGACTATTTTTAATTAAATTAAATTATTGGCGGAGTACTTTTTTTGTCAATACTGATCCATAAAAGTTGACCTACCGCTTCTATACTATTACAGTGACAACTACGAGACGAGACCTTAAAACAAATTTATATTGGACAGGCTAACACAACAGTACAATTTCCCAGTGCGATAATAAAACGATTTCATTTTTTTCTTGAAGATTCGTAGGATGTTTGAAAAAATTATTTGTAATCAGTTTTCTTTTCGTTTAAAAGAAATAATATTTCCATATCAACATGGATTTGTACAAATTTAACACTTTTTTCTAACTATATATTTTGAAGAATATTGAAAAGATTATCAAGTGAATGTTGTCTATACATATTTTACAAAAGCATTTAATAGAGTAGATAATAAAATTTTGATACAAAAACTGAATCAAATACGAATAGGATTTTACCCGAAAATGCTTTATTGGTTAAGTTCATACCTAATAAGTTGCACTCAATATGCTAAAATTGATTCGATAAATTCGAAATCTATAATATTTTTACATCTGGAGTTCCTCAAGGAAGCCTACTTGGCCCACTTCTTCATATCTTTTTCTTGCATTTATTGACGACTTACCAATGTAATTTGACTGAACCTCAACTTGTTACAGCATCAGTAAATCATTGCGGTTAAATCGTTAGCAAAAGAAATAATTTTGGTGTGCATATAGAATTTTTTCAATGAGTAAATAATGCATACATATAATTTTGATTTTGTGAGCAAAAACAAATGTGTACAGTAAAAATCAAAAACACCCCAAACATTTCTTTTATTCGAGTAATTTTTATTTTTTGAAATTTGAAAAACATTATAATTATAATATAGGGTTAAGTCTTCTACTTGGCTGATGTATTTCAGTAGTAAAGTATATAGAATTTGTATTATTAAAAAAAACTTATTATAATTTTTAGTTTAATACCCAAATGAATTGTAGAAAACGAGATTGGTGGTATTTGACGGGATTTTAATACATTGGGATTATGAATAAACGGGATTTAAAAAAAAACGATATTTTAATGACTGGATTTTAATTTTTTTTTCAGAATTTTCAAAAAACAGGATTTTAAAAACCGGTATTCTTATACGCTCCGATTTTAAAAACTTAAGAATTTATTTTATTTTATTCTCGTTAGTTTATACCAATCTTTTCAAAAGAAATTTAATTTTTGTTATATATAAAAATAAATCCCAGAATGTTCTTCAACAATGTAAAAGTATGTAGTTGGTCTGTTTATCTTTTGTAAATGTAATCAAGTGAATCTTTTACTTATATTTTTTATTACTATAATTAAATGTCGTATGAAATAACTATTGAATATAACAACTGCTAATTTCAAAACATAATACTAAAATTAATGAAACTGTAAATGCAGTTCTATATTATATACCATAGCATTAATTTTTTTTCTATTTTGATTCCATAAATCTAAACATATATAAAAATTATATTTCCGCTTGAAAGATGCATCCGAAGCAATATATTATTATCAAGATGTAGATTGCACCAATATTTCCCCCCTGCAATTAATACCACTCCGACCGCTTGTAATTAATCATAGTGCAGGGCATAAATATACACGATCTGTGGAAGCACTTTAGTTTATTGCTGGTCATAAACTGATATCCTATTACTGCCATAACGCATTAATTTAGCGTTAATAATCGCGCGCGCAACAAGTATACACTACAGTACACTCTTCTCTCACGGTAGCACAATTTGAAAACATACTGCCCATAAAGTTAACGCTCGCTGGCAAATGCAAATATACACGCTCTCCGCAATGTCCAGACAAACGTACATATATGTACTTATTACGAATGCAGAAGTCAGTCTGTGCAAATCGATAAATTTTAAATAGACACTCGGATGTTGAGGATGACTATGACTTGTGGTCGAGTGTGTTTGTAGCCAAGCTGCAGCTATATCTATACATTTATCTGGCCAGCAACCTGGTGATTCTCTGATCATCGTTGATCTCTTCGCAAATGAGTTCTTCGGGCAAATACTGGATTCGCTTGGCTATATATAGATTTGTAGAAGTTTACCATTATATACGAATGGATTGAATGATATATGAAAATGGTAATTTTGGGGCAATTAATCTAGAGGACGGACGATGCAGTGGCAATACCAAAACCGATCATTACGATATCTGCGATGGATTTAAAATTAACAGCAGATAACTCTTGCAAGGAGCTGTATATATGTACATATACATAGGTGTAATGACATGAAATTATAATTCGTGTTTCACAGAGAGAATAATGGGCCAGTTCCAAATTGTAGGTATAGTTAATCGATTGATTAACTTAATTAAGACAAAAATATAAGAGACTTGTGTGATTTTGCAGTTTTTTGGTAAAGTTTGTTATTTTAATGTCTACGTAAAAATAACTTATTATCCTAATTTATTTACAAGTTTTATAAATGGGACTGAGAAACAAAGGAATTCCACATTCGTGTAGTACGGTTAAAGAAATATTCTCTATACTTGAAGATACGTTTAAATTTAAGGCTCAATTATTTTTATGGTTAGCTCAATTTTTTTTTAAATTTTATATACAAAAATTGTTCAAAATGATCCACTCTTGTACTTGTATAACGTCTTAAAAAATTTTGTTTAATCCAATGTATCGAAAGTACAACATGGAATACCAAAATTGATAATTCAGAAGTTACTTAACAACAACTTGCATCTTTTTCATCTGGAGCACCTTCGGACTTTATTTCCAAAGGCTTATCGACAAAGACTGGAATTCTTTCGAATTATGTTTTTAAATTAATAAAATTCAGGCTTTTTCAACAAAATTTTATGGACTGCTGACTTTCGGGACGACAAAAACGATGGATGCGTAAAATGTTAATAAATTATAACCTTTACAGTAGGCAATTGGAAAACCCACATTTGCTACGTGAAGGCAACTCGCAATACCACTTCAAAATCAATTAACAGGGACTGTCATTCTAAATGCCAAGTTATAAGACTCAATGAACCATCAGCAGCATTAAACATTAACAACAACTTATTTGGATTTTTCTGGAAAAATACGGGATTTTTCTGTTTGACATCTTCCCTCGGACATGTCCATTGCCGTTGTCTAGTAAATGAGGCTTAAATATAACAGCATAATAGCAGTATTGTAAAACGCTTCTTTAACAATGTTTACCATAAACAATGTATCGGACCTGGTGCACCAATTTTGTGTCATCTCGGTCACCCGGCTTAAATCTTTTAGAACTGTTTTTGACAGATACAAAATTCGGGAAGCACAAAACTCGTTGAAAAGACATTTTTTAAGATGTTGTTGAGCTTGTACAAGTGCAGGTGAGGACCGCATTTTGAACAATGAACAAATGAAGTAAAAAAAAAAAGGTTTGATTAAAATGCCATATTATTTTTTATTTATATCAAACATATTTTAATGCACAAAATTGGTCTTACCATCATACAATATTTAAGTGAAAAAATTAAGAAAAACAAAAATCAATTATGGACATGGTGACCAAATACCTGGTTCAAAGTAGGGATTTTTCGAAATTTCAAAAAAAACTTCCGTTATTCGAAAACCGTTACGATGCGGTACGGACAAGTTACTAAATTCTAAGTGGTCATGACCTGGCCTATCACCAGTTTCAGTTGGGACTGTTAATTATGGGACACCCTGCATATAACAGACCGGGAACAATGTACAGAAAAATACCGAGATCTCCCATAGTTTGAATATCGTTCCAATAACGAGCAGCGTTGCAGTCCAAAAAAAAAAAATTCCGTGGAATATTAAAAAAAAAAACCATGCCATATGAACAAAAAACTCAAACTCCTACATTAAAAATGAAAATATAGGTAATTCAATTGTGACCTGACATCAAAAAAATTAGAAAAATAATTTGATACATTCAAATTTTTCAAATTCTTACAAGGAAGTAAGAAAAACGTGCCATACTAATTTTTTTTCTTTCCCCCGATCCACGATGAAATGTTCGTATCAAAAAAGCACGATCGGGCCACTTCCGACACATTGATTACGAGTACTTGGTGAGTTCCTTTCAGACTGTTATTAAGTGCCGCCTGCTATCTCTGATTCGAATTTAATAGCGTCCAACTATCTCAAACTGTAATTTAGTAGCGTCTGCTATCTTAGACTGTAATTTAGTGGCGTCTGCTTTTATCAGACTGTAATTTATTGGCGTTTGCTATCTCAGACTGTAATTTTATAGCGTTTGCCATCTCAGACTGTTATTTAGTCGTCAGCTATCTCCTACTGCAGTTTAGTGGCGTCTGCTATCTCAGACTGTAATTCAATGGCGTCTGCTATCTCAGACTTTAATTTAGTGGCGTCCCCTATCTCAGACTGTAAAACAGTAATCAGTCTTGGTAAAAAGGTTTTTGGTTCGATTCCCACCCTATGCAACTTAAAAAAATTAAACAGAAATGTTTTTCACGGGTTACTTTACTACCTATTGTTGGCAACAGGCAAATCCTCCAAGAGAATCTTGCCATGAATAAGTGGTTCAAACCTTAATTTCTCAGAATCGGCAGAAAATTGTAGGTCCCATCAATTCCTTATAATACAACGCACACAGTAAATTTGTGACAGATCAGAAGTGGGAAAAAATATTGAAAATCGCATAGAAATTATTTTGAATAAAAACTACCTGGGAAATTTACGTCTTCATTGGTAATAAAGGCGATGGTAACGAGCGAAGCAATTTCCTATGACACTGAGTAAGGGAAAATGAACGTCAAAAAATTAGCATAGTTCCTCTACTTTGAAACTCTATGCATTTCTGTGAATTTCTTCACCAAAGTCTGTCAAAGTTCATAAAAAAAAATAAAATGACGTAGAAAGTGTCACAAATGCACAGTGTTTTAAAGTAAAGGAACACGCCTATTTTTAATAAATAAATGAATGTTGGCATACAAATTAGAAAATCGATATTTTTAACCTCCTATTCCAGTCAATGATTGAAAAAACCTGCCACAACTTATATTGTCATGAAAAATTCTTCACATTATATCCGCTCCAATCTTGGTCAGCCATTGGTTCAATATAATTGCACACTCTGTGTGGGCTGTGGAACTTATAACCCTGCGTATTTTATTCAATTACAAATCAAATGCCATGACATGCATTTCTTACCACAAAAACATTTATTTACTAACTCGGTCTTAAATATACAATACTAAAAGAATAAGTCATCAATATATCTCCTCAATAAAATAATATAGACTTAAAATAACAAAACGTAATTTAATCCCTTATAACATTGTCAGACACAAAACAAATACCACACTTACATGACGACTAACAAGGAATTTTTCAAATAGTGTGGTGTAAATAGAGAAAAATTAAGAATTAAATCTGATCATTCTTGAGATTTCCTTGACAAAGCCACATTTAGACATAAACATATCTGTAGTTGATGTCTGGTGATGGTGATTCCATTATACAAAATCTGACTTATAAAACAAAAATATCATGACAAAGTCTCTTTACCTTACATTGCGGTCTCATTCGTTATGGTCTGCCAAATTTGCCAGATTTCATCTCGATTACACAACTTGTATGACAAGTAATTAACAACTATTCTGCCACGAGTTCTACCAATCTATAGCTAGCATAAACAATAACCTCCGCCGTGAGGTAAGGGTTTTTTTTTTTTTTTTTTTTTTTGAGTTGTCTGTTGATCTTGTTATCGGGCGTCTCATGAGCTCAATTACACAGTCATCACTATTATACTCATATGTAGTAAAGATGCCTTGAGTCTTGTGGTTATGGTGGCGTCAATAGAGACACAGACATTATACATTAAATATGCGCTTCTAGAATCCAAGTTAAATGACTTTTAGTCTTAACATAGATGTGTATCATTTAAAGCATATTTAACTTGACCTATGACTCTATTAAGAATAAATACACAATACGCAATATGGCACTATTTATTAAATCGGTAAGGAAATAGGTAATCGTGATAGTGTTATTATGGCGGAAATGTCATACACTTCAGTTAAATTATGGTAAACAAAATCGAGCTGAGACTGTCTCGCGACTTGGTTTCATGAGACTTATACCTTGGAATGTGCAATGATAATGACGTGGGAATGGAAAAAGGTGTGATCTTTAGCATCTAGCTATTAAGTAGGACACTCACGAACAAAATGTTTGATAGGGTGAAATATGAGTATACTTGATTTTTCTATATAAAAAGGTCAAGTCGATATGAAGATGATTAATCAAAACTTAGAAAAGTTTATAAGTTGCATAAGTGTATTAGTATTCATTTGTTTAAATGTTAATATAATAAACATTTATTTCAAGATTTCCAGTCGCACAACACAAATATAGCGCCCTTGGTAGATTGGGACACGGTGGCGTATGAGTACTTTTTTTGTGTAAAACTAAAAAAAAAATATTTGTGTACACTCTTGGTCGAGCTATTCTCCATGGTTTGATAAATTGAACATATTCCTATATTATGGAAAATGGAATAACAAAGGAATTTTTAAGTTTTTAAAAAAATAATAGTAAAATCAGTTTTTTTTTTGTCAAAAATAGATAAAAGTAAACCGAATGTTCAATGATTAAAAAAAAATTGTTGATACAAAAGAAAATAATATTTTTTCTTGACAAAAACCTATTAATGGCCCTAAACACCATCAGTGTTACTCCCCAAATATTATTCAAGGATTTTTTTGTCAGGTAAAATTGATGGAAAAAGAGCCTCCACACGTAGAAAATCAAAAACTTGTGACGAACATTAAAGTGCCTACTAACGATCAATTTTACCTAAATCGAGACTTGTTCAAGTATAATATTGTCAGGGAACATTGATGGTGCAGTGTAGGGTACTTAATGTTCGTCCACTGTACATCAAAATAGAGCCGATTTGTTTCAAATTCGGTGCAGAGTATATTTTGTATATGTGATTCACTATGAGCATTATAGACCCTTTATATAGCCTCCTTTAAGCTTTAACCAAAATAGAGAGTTTGTGCGATACAGTAACGCATTTAATTTTTTTTAATTCAAATGTTTAGGGCCAATTTCATAATAGGTTCATATTATACTTCCCGGAATAAGTTGCAATTAAGTTTCGCGTATATATTCGTATATTTAAGGTTCATACTTATATGTAAGTGGCACTTAAGTGGCCAATATAGGACACCATGATAGTGGTGCATAATTGTGATATTAATACCTTTATTTCTCATATTGGCTTCTACTTTATTCTACTGTGAAACTGGGGCTTAATAATGTGTATAGAATTGAATGATAAAGGTAAAGTCGACTTAATTTTTGAAAACTATTCATCTGATAAAAAAAAAAATAGCTATGGGAGCCTATAATTTATGACACCTGCCAAAAACGTAGTTTAGTTCACATAAATATCAACAATATAACATCGGTGTTGCATTACGGACATGGACGACTTACAGTGTATATTGAAAAATTGTTAAAAAATCAATAATTATAAATAAATGGATTAAACAACCTTTGAAATTTTTTTGATACAAACGCGGATGTACACCATCTGATTTCTTAAAAATTCTTTATTTATGAGAACAAAAATTTAAAAAATCGTTGGAGCTTTTTTTTTAAACATAAAATTTTTTTATATATAAAATTTTGAAAATAATATAAATTTTTTACCAATTTTCGAAACATCGAATTTAAAAAAAAAAACGAAATTTGTTTTTTTGAAAATTTTATAGATTAATTTGATTAATTTTTGTTTAAAATCTGTTAGAAAATGCATATTAAAAAACAATGCCAGGGTGCCAAGATTAATAAAAATCGAACAAGTCGTTTTCTAATTACATATCTAGTTTTCAAAAAAAAATTTAAAGATTTTTTAAAAAATCCAGAAAATAAAAAAATGCTTCTATTGCCATTGGAGTTGCCATTTATAACCATTTTCCTTTTTTTTTTTTTTAAGAGTAGCTTCTTGTCAAAATAATCACTGATTAAAAAAAAGTGGGGGCACGTTTTTGAGAAAAGTAAGATTTTCATTATGTATTTGCAAATAAAATTTGTTGGTAATAAAAAAATTAAGAAAATATGTCGGGGGAGTTCCAAAATACTAAGAACCAAGTTTAAAAAATTCAGCAATCGGCACACAAACGGACAGAATTGCGCCACCCTTAGACTTTGACTTCGCTCCCACCGTAATGTCAAGTTTGACCTAATTCTCGAATGTATTTTTTTACAAATCCATAATTTGTCATATCATGCATCGGCTGAATGCGTAAAACTGCTAAGTCCATCTTGAAAAATCTTACAAGAGAGCGAAAAAATAAACAAATGTTGCATAACTAGGCTCTAAAAACTGATTTTCTGAAAGATTCTTCAACACCTACGTTTCATTAAAACAATAGAATGTGTTTTTTTAAGAAAATTGGGTCAAAATTTCAATTTCAGCCAAAAGTGCACTTAGGAGCTTTATGGATTTAGCCGACGTTATAATTTTATTTATAATATATCGCGAGTAAAAATGTGAACTTTTGATAAAAAAAAATTCAAAAACCGTTCAACGATTTCCTTAAAAGATATTTTTTATTAATATCTATGTAAATGCCAATTTCATTTAAAAAAAATAGAATCTTTTTTAAATGCAGAAAATATTTCGTTTTGAAAATTGGTATATTCCAATACAGCGAATAACGCGAAACGCCTATGTAATTGTTCAAGGTGTTATATAAATTGGAATTTCTTTAATGTTATTTTTACAAAAATTAAACTTATCTTTATACCCAAAATCAAAAACAGTTATTCAAATTTTGGCCACATTTTTCGTAAATTTTTGTCAACGTCTTTTTTTATTTTGGAGTTAAATGAGTTTCAGTTCATAAGCAGTTTTCTGCTCATGGTTGGTTTGTGAATAAAAAAAAATATTTCACTCACATGATGATCGATGCAAGTATGGCTGGTTAATTTTGACATGGCATATATTTTATCGTAAAGAAACTTCATCGTTCTTAGCTCCGTTTAGAGAGTTTTCAAATTTTACCAAATAAATGCAAGATTTTATTCAGTAAGATTTTATCAAAAAAATTTAATGAATTCTATAACTAAATAAAAAAACGAGCATTTCTCTTTCAAAAAAATAAAAATTCAATACACAAATCACGATCCGAAAAGGAATCTCATCCAATTCCCAAATTCCAAGGAGCTTGTGAATTCAATCTTTTTGCAATTCACAAGCCAAAACAAAGCTTTTGGCTTAACGTTATTTCAAATTCATAAACTCGTAACCTACTGATGTTATGAGAAACCAAAGAAAAAAATGCGTGATTTTGTCGAAAATAGTATATAGGTACTTAAATTGGCGTTAGGCAACAACACCCAAAATAACGCACAAATCGATTTAGAAATATCGCACAAATAAATTCTGAACAATTGTTGTTTATTTTTCTCGTTTTGGGGATTATTTACAATATTTTAATTTTTTGGTAAATAAAAGATTTTTTTTTAAGATTATCTTATCATTGAAATTGAAATTTCACCGCCTAAAATTTAGGAAAGAATGGCCAAATTAAAAAAAAGTTTGGAAATATCGCCCAATTGGAATTTCTTTAATGTTATTTTTACAAAAGTTAAACTTATCTTTATACCCAAAATCAAAAACAGTTATTCAAAATTGAGGAAATCACGCCCAAATTTTACAAAAACTATTTAAATTGAAGATTTGGGCGATATTTCCAACATTTGGAAAAATTTAAATTTGGGCGATAGCTATTTAATTTTTTTTTTGGCGATAAAAAAATTTGTGTGATATTTCGAAATCGATATGGGCTTTATTGCCAAATACCCTTAAATTAAAGCACGAAAAATGTTTACAGTTTATAATATTTGCGCATGTTTATCTCAAAATCTATAATTGGTTTTAAAGGAACAAAGTATGAAAATTTTTTTGTGTGTAGAATTACATAAACAACAATTTTTACATTGGCATTCAAAATAATTTCGAGATGATAAATTTACAAAAACCAGCTTTGTTTGATTTTTTTTAGTTCTAAATATTTTGTAAACTAATTTGCTTACATTTCTATGGCTATTTAAAATTATCGAAGGGTTTGCTTAGAAGTGAGTCTTTTTTAGGTTTTAAAGCAAGTCTATCTTTTTGTTCTCTAAATTTTAAATACTTGGTAATTTTAAATTTAAAAATCAGATAAGCTTTAATGGTATTTGTTGGTAACTTATGCTTGACATTCAATTTATCATTCAATTTTATTTAAGCTTCAGATCATTTTCGGATTCTAGACATTTTTTTTGTTGCAGAAGTTAAACAAGAACAATTTCAATACTTTTCTATTTTATTAAAAAAAATTTACTTATTGGCTAACTTTTTTTCAAAAGACTTCTTTTATAAATCAAAGAAGAAATCAGTTTCCATATTACAAATTACAACCTAAACCCTTTATTACCTTCACTTGAATTATAAGAGGAAGTATATAAGTCCAACGCAATCGTGCATTTAATTTTTTAATTACTGTTATTTTTTTTTAATTATCTATACTTATTTTTATTTACTTTCTAATGTGTGTATCTGTAAGATAAAGATTTTTTCCAATCAAGGTAATGACTTTTCAAATTTCAATCACTCTTAACTTATATTGACCGATGTATCACGTGCTTAGTGTTTTTTTTTTTTTTTTTTTTTTTGTATTTGCCAACATATGTACAATGTACATACCTCAAATGCAAATGTCATCTTTAATTATATGCACACCCAGCCTCTATAAATGGACTACAGACATCTGCTTCCAAAGAACGAAATGAATATAAAATGCTATGCAGCCAGCAATCGGCCATTGCCAACAAAAATAATCTAACATCTATCTATCTAGGTACAATTATAATATGCCTCCCGTCATTGCACTTAAAAACTATGTAAAATCTAAAAAAATCGTTGTTGCAACAAGATTTCTCTATACGCTGACTCTGACTGACAGCAATATAATCATAATAACAACAACGAACTGGCGCGTGGTGTCAGTTATTATTTTTTTTTGCATTTCGTGTTGTCTGGAATAATTGCCCTATTTGTCTCCCACCTGTTTTTTTTTTTTTTTTTTTTTTTAACTGCTTTAGGACTGGTTCTCATGTTTCACCTTATATGTAATTACAATTTAATTGTCGATCTATAGTGATTAATGTATGAGGGAACTGGCCTATGAAATCGCAAAACAATAATTATCGTTATAGGAATATCTATCTAAGATATTCATAAAAGTTGTATCTGTATGTAATATGTATGTATATAAGGAGTGTGTAGTGGTTTGATAAAATAAATAAAGATGGGTCTGTAAATTTAAGAAAATGATTTGAAGTCTTTGAGTCTAACTTGAAGGGACAACGCAGTAGAAAGAGATTTTGCTATAAATGCGGATTTACACGACTGGTCAACATGTCATATTTAATCTCATTGTCCTTGTCATAGTCGTACTTTAAGAAAAATAAATGCAGAAAATATGGTCAGTTATCACTGTGTAAATCATTAATAACTGCAACTCGGCAATTTGTCAGAAACTTCAAAGAAGAACAAAACATAAAAACTCTTTAATGAAACCACTGAACACCCCCTAGTGATTTGCTTTAAATTCAAAAATGGTAATTCTGTTTGGATTTTGAATACAAACAGCAAGGGTAGATGGCAAACATACGATTATTCTGTATTTGGTTGTGATGGCATAGTGGTAATAGTGAAGTTATGCGGAGAATTACAAAAACTAATTATTCGTTTTTTTTTTTTTATTTAGTGTATTGACAGTGTTACATTGGCACCACTGTTATTACTTGCGACATATAGGTACTATATCGTCGCTGTTGATCGAATACCTCGTAACCCAGAAAAGTTCACTTTTTAGGTAATGATGCACTTTTATTGTAAACAACTTTCCGGATCTAATGAAAAATACCCTGTTAGCCTAAGAACGATATTTTCAAAGCTTAACCCATAAAAAGCAGGTTGATTTCATTGGTCCTCAATACTTTTATATCAAGTTTTTTGTTTCTCCTGAAAGTAAAAAAAAATCGAACTCGAGAGTTTGATCAAACTTGACTTTACGATGCTAACAAAGTCGAAAAAAGTGAGTTTCGCAATTCTATCTGTCCTTTCGACTGCAGTCGAAACGGGTGGGTCGATTTTCTTTAAACTTGGTACAAAGCATCATTTGGGCATTCTGCATAAATACGTTTTTTTTTTTCTTTTTTTTAGGACCAAAAATAACAGTAGCTGCTTTACAAATTTTTATAGCAAAAAATGAAAATCTTATTTTTCTTAAAAACAACAACACAACTTTTTTTAAAAAAACATTCAGTAATTTTTTTTTTACATAAAGGCTACCATTTTATAAACAAAATTTCCGAAAAATGGTTATAAATGGTTTCTCCCACAGAACCATTTTTTTGATTTCTGAAAACGGTTCAACTGATTTCGATAAATTTTTTTGTGAAAAATGTTTCAAAAAGTTTTTAAAGTATATGTTTAAAAAAAAAATTTTCAAATTTTTTTTGAGAACTTAATAATTTGAAAACGACTTGATCGATTTTTATTAAACTTAGCACCCAGCAGTTTTTAAATATTATCTAACAGATTTTAAAGCCAAAAATAACGGTACCTCCCATTAAAGTGTTTAAAACCTGGTTAGGAAAATCTCGTTTTTCATAAAAATTTTTAGGGAAACAAATATCGATTTTATTGAATTTTTTTCTACAAGAGCTTCTAATAAATTTTAACAATATTGCATATAAAAATTTTCAAAAAAAAAAAAAAATGTACGCCATCTGATTTCTTGAATAAATCTTAATTTATGAGAAAAAATTTCAAAAATTTTTTGAGCGGTTTTTTTTAAATTTATTTTCCTTTTATAAAATTTTTAAAATATTTTTAAGAAAAAATAGATAAACCAATTTTTAGTTTGGAGTTAAAAACAAATTTTGAACAAATAAATCATCTACCCATTTTCAAAATATAGAATTTTCAGAAAATAATTTTGAAATTTTTTTTTTAAATTCTGTATTTTGAAAATGGGTAGATGATTTATTTTTTCAAAATTTGTTCTTAACTCCAAACTAAAAATTGGTTTATCATTTTTTTTTTTCTTAAAAATATTTTTTAAAAATTTTATATAAAGAAAATAAATTTAAAAAAAACCGCTCAAAAATTTTTTGAAATTTTTTCTCATAAATTAAGATTTATTTAAGAAATCAGATGGCGTACATATCGTTGGCGTTTATTTTTTAATTGTTTTTTTTTTTTTTTTTTTTAAAGCTCACCTATAAGTCATGTACCGACAATTTTTTGTCAATGTGAAGCCCAACTATGTATGTCATGTTATAGTTTTCTATCAAGAGAGCAATTATGTGTAACCCATTCGTACATTTAATTTTAGTTCAATATAGTTCTCAACAAATCAAATTTACAACTTTTACTTCCGTACTATTCATTCAAAAATGACAAATTAATTATTAAACAAATCAATGAATTCCCGTTCTTTTTCTATTGAAATGAATCTATTTATAGTATGTGGCATTCTTCTTTTATTGAAAGTTCAAAAACCTATCCGTCTGAGTCTATAAACTTTATAAGAATTCTCAGAAGAAGGTGTTTAACCACTTTAAGAAGTCTGTTATTCCAGCCCTTACTGCACCAGAATCACCAGCTCCTTCAGCATATTATTATAGATACATTGTTGCGTTTCTTTCACTTAAACCAGTATAATTTATTTCCAATGCGAACAAAATCATCAACCGCGGATAAAACAACAACTTGGTTTTAGATTGGATTTATATCTGCTGTAGTCTCCAATAAAGCTCATAATAATTTATATCAACTCGGATTTCTCATCTCAATAACGTTAGAGGAGGCAACCACAAAAACAAACCCCCACAATTTGCTTGAAACAATGTATGCTCGACGCTTGTAACTTGGTTATAGAAGAGTATTATGTTTTCTTAAGTTGTGACTGGGCTGCGCTTCGACTGCGGCTACGACATATACGACTGCGGCTTAGGAGACTTTGTTGCCAGGCAGTTTTTATAAGTCAATTGCATTGCAATAAAATATTATTCCCTTTGCGAGAGAGCAACATGGTAATTCGATCTAATTTGCAGATCAATCAGTGTAATTGCGGTTTCATCTCCTTACGTGCATGAGTTGCAATCAATGCGCATAGCTATGATGATGGTCGGTGATGATGATGCCATGGAGCCTATGTATATACGCAGTCTCAGTTGTCTGTTCTGTTGCATGCAGCATGTAACTTTGTTTCAATTAACAAGATTGATTTGTACGCAACCCGGGCAGCTAATCAAGACGACATGATTACAATGGAAATACCGCTGCGGTTATGTGTTGCTTTGCTGTGTATGTTACACGAATTCCTTTCCCTCCCCTCTCCCAACCCCACTATCCCTTTATCTATCTACACACACGCACATATATCAGCATCAGAAGCGGATCACTTTACTGCCCAATGAACTCCTCGCTTGATGCATATCAGAAAGCAATATCAATCACAATAACAATCATAATAACATTCATAGTCAATTTGGGCTGGAAAGTATTCGTATATATATTAATAACTTACCGCGGCACGGTCCAGGGTATGCCACTGCGATCGAATGTCCGATCTTGCAGACCATGCGATTTATATCACATGTACTCTTGTACGTGTTTCCATCGACGCCGCAGACGGCTCGTGTCGGGTCAATCTTATTGGTATTGTCGTCAGCTGGACACTCAATTGCACAAACGATGCAGTGCGGTATTGCATAATGATCTTCGACGCATTGCAATCCGTTCATGCAGTTGACCTTTTTACAGGACGCTTAAAAGAAAAAGAAAACGATGAGTATTAATAATATATTTTGCACAAGATAATAATGCGAAATTTATATATATTTAATGGCAATTTATTAATGTAAATTATTGAATGGATTTCAATCAAGAGTTGGCAGCCTTAACCAAATTTTGTGTTTGCAATTGGTGGTACCTTCAATTGGCTGGAGGTAATTATCGGCTGAGGCCCTAAGTCTTCCATGGTAAAGGTAAATCGTCTTCCACACACTATCTCTAAAGTCATATAAGACTGTCAAATTTATGCGGTGGAAAATGACTTTCATATCGAAAAAATCAGTTCCATCATAACCTCAAACAAATAAGTGAACTAATCCTAAAAATTTCTTTTATTAATAGACATTTTATTTTATTTTTTATATGAACTTTGACAGACTTTTGTGTAGAATTTCCCATAAATGCACAGTAAAGGAACTAGGCTAATAAGTGTTAAATCGTGTGAGAAGTAATGTCAAATTCTGAGATATGAGTTAAAAAATTAGCTTATCACGTGTTTAAGTTAATCATGATTAAAGGTCAATGACCCAATGAGACCTCTAAAGTAAAAAAAAAATGAAACACAAACTGCAAAATCGAAACAAAAAATTAATAAAATCATGAAGATCACGTCAATTAAAATTGTTAAAATTGTGTTAGTGACAAGTATAATAATGACATTTTCTATTGTTTTCGTTCATCTCCTTTTTGTAATAACTTTTCATCATTTACTTAAATGAAATATAAATTTAAAAATATAATAAAGTATAAAATCTGTAAGAGCATTTTACTACTACTTTTAAGGAACAAAAAATACCGTAAAAAGTACTAAATCTCGAAGACTGATTTTTTTATTTTTGAATTTTTATACGTTCTAACTCCTTTTGATAATATTTTTGGTGAGTTTCTAAATTCTCTCTTACGTCTTGACGTGTTCATCTTTAAAATCCAACGTTTTATTCAAAATTGTATGTTTTTTTAGTTTTTCAAATCTGTTCTTTGAGGTTGGAGTCTTTATTTTTATGCTATGTTATAACTCAACATTTATTGTACAAATTTGTTTTAATATGTTTTATCCGAAGTACTGGTACCATTCTTAATAAAAAAAATTACAAGATTTTTAGCAAAATTGCTTGAAATCATTTAATTTAAGTTCATCATAAATAAATATACCACGGTACTGACACCCACGGTACTGACATTTAGGCTTTAATATAACCTCATATCTCAAAGCTTCTGAGAAACATAAAATCCGTTATAATTTTAACTTATATGACTTAAAAGAAATACAATATTCTAAAAATCACCCCAACACATTTCATAACACGCTTGGATAATACTAACACGGTACTGACAGGTAATTTTGTGACACACGATTTTAGAATAAAAACACTTCACTCTTACAGCAAAATTACGTAAGTAAAATAAATTGACTTTTGTTAACAATAAATAAATAGTGCCTCTTTCAAACGGCACCACACAAATGCCATAAAACAAAAAACAAAATGGCGGTTCAGCGGTTAATCTACTGAATTCAAAAAGAAAATGAAATCAGTGGACAACATTCAATTATTATTATTTAATTAGAGAGCAAATATTTTGACTTGATATTCTCAAAAAATTATCAAGCAACTATTGTACTCAAACTTTTCTGAGAACAACATTTTTATTCAATGATGTATTTTAATAGAAAATTGTAGATTGGAAAAACAAGGATGGGACATGCCACGGTACTGACATTTTGCGTATACTTTTTTAAGTCAAGGGGAAAGGGTGGCAAATTTTTAAACAATCTGTAATGTAAATTTTAGTACCAACTTATTTCCACAATTCATACCAGAAATTCATAAGAAATTTTTACATTAAGCTACAAATAAAGCCTTGGACACAAAGAATCACAGTTGGCAGAGAATCACCCATATACATACATACAAAACTATATAGAAACTATTTAGACCAAGAGCCGCAAGCATTATGGGAGTTTAGGTATAACCAAAATGTGTAGGTATACGCAACATTATACGAAATTCAACCGTCCGGCAGATTGTTTTTTCAGCAAGGGGTGAGGGTGGGCGTTCAAAAACGGTAATTTTTCCGATATTTGTGTAGAGGGTATAACCACTTGAATTTATATAAAAACAATAGAGGGTTGGGCACTGATTTCAAATACCTAGGTCCCAGACAAGTTAATGTTACGTATGTGACAAAGTATGATTTTTACACATGAGCTAAATATAATAAATAATATTTTTTAATTAAAAATTATTGCCATTAGATGTGTAAGTAACTAATTCTCACAAGTAGTGGAAAACACTACAAATCTCTCCTTGTAAAGTGAATTTTTTTCTCAAAAGTGAAAAATTTCTCACTTCAATGCAATTTTATTCGTATTTTCACTTATAGTTCTTTAAATTCCATTGTAATCTAATTCCATACAAACGGTTTTAGTTTGGTTATGTGACCCTATGTTACGTATGTGACACAAACCTTAAACCATAAATTAAGACTCAGAAAAAATTAAAAATTCAACCATATTTTGTCTTATCCCAATATTCTTTTTATAATTTTATTCCTCCAAAAATCATCAGATTGCTAACAAAAACTATATACATATTTTGGTTACGGGAGTGACACTTATCTATTAATTTATGAATCAGCAGTCTAAAAACTCAAATACAGTTTGTATTAACGAAAGCCAAAAATTAAAGGTGTATTCATGGCTTATGCATAAAGCCATGCACATACATAGTAAGAAATTAGTGTAATTTCCAAGAAATTGGTTATTCCCTCAAATTGATCTGAAAGGAATTTCATTTCTATAAGCCATAGTTCTTCAATCAAGTGATTTTGATAAAAGCCCTTAGTCTGTGTTATCAAAATTTCATAAAATACGTAGTTTTCAGTTTCCCTGAAAACTTGGATTCTTAGAAGTTTTCTTGAACTTACAATGTCTAACCTCTAGAGTCCAGACTTACAAACAACATTTTAAGCTTCTAGACCCTTGAAGTTTTAATTGTTGGACTCTTCATCCCCTCTTTATGAAAAACATAGACAACGTAATTGGATTTTATTTTTCCTTGTAATTATACTTATGTATGTAACCTCTATGTTGTATGTAAACAATCGAAATAAGCCACAAGAGTATAAAGAAAAAACGCACATTGTTGCAAAATATTGTTTTCTATTATATGTAGTTAAAATTTGTCATAAGAGCTTTATATCGCCCGGTCAAACGGTCAAGTCGACCTACCGGTAAAGCAAACGTTCTCACTTCTCAGATCAACAAAACAACAATAACAAAATATGAAATCAATGGAGCGTCAACTACACACTGTTGATTGGATTTTTACTGATGGCTGGCAGCGGTGGCGGTGGCGGTGTCGGTGTCGGCGGCCGAAGTGGTGGCTAGCGGACAGCAAAAGTACATTATAATATTCAAACTTACAACAATTTTAACTGCGGGGCTTACACGTGGTTCTTTATAATATAACCACAATGTCTGCAATCAATATTATACAAGCGTATATAATTTTGTGTGTGTCAAGCAGTCTGGGTTGTTAGTTGTTTTGCTATAAATAAAAAAAAAAAAGAAAATCTAACTTTCTGTAATTTTTTGTAGCCTTTTTTGCATAATTTTATGGTCAGAATGTTACTACCAAATATAGAAAAAACATTGTATACCAGAATCAGATTTATCGATTAACGATACTAATCAAAAGGCTTGTTGCTTTGGAAGTTATTTTATTTTTTTTTTACTAAGACTTAAGAGCCTGAAGGAATTGAATCTAGTAAATTGTCTATTCGAATCGAAGGTGTGGCGATGGATTTTTCAATTAAAATTTGCAATTAGCCAAGAAAAATGTCAACAAGTTTTTTTTTTTTTTGTTGATTACTATTTTGTTTGTCCTCTATATATTGCAGAACATTCACTTTGGTTTTGCAAGGAATTCCAACACCGAATGGACTATCCATGCCAACTCGATTTGGAAACAAAAAAAAAAATCTTCCAACCTTTGTATTACAAATGTATCCATTACAAAGTAGTAAAAGCCAAAACTTTTTGCTCAAAGTCTCATCAGTAACGGTTTTAGAAGAATATATCCGCATCATGTTCTGCTGATTGGATAATAGGCATATACGTGTACCCTTAAAAATTGTATCAAAAGAAAAATAGGACTTCAAAATATTGTTTCGTAAAGGTTTTTGTATGTATGACTTTGGAATGTGGCAAAAAACTTGAGTAGGTAGATTGACCAAAAATGGGTCTTCGATAAGTTTATATTCTTCAAACTTTGTTAATTGATATGAAGATTGAACGTGAATACGTGAATAAAGCCCCTAAGCAGCCAACTTCAGGGCATATAAAAATGGATCCCTGTTTGAATTTTTCGTTTAAATATTGACAATAGATGGTAGCAAATGAATTTGTTTGTCCATGTCTGTACAGGTAGAATTTGTTAAATAAAAATAAATTTTTAATAATGTTATTGCTAAATGAACACAAGATTTGAATTTATCGCCGTTTATTTAGTAAAATTTTAGCAACCCTTTAAAATAATAATTTGACAGCTGACAGTTTAGGGTTAGTAAAAATGGAGAATTACACGAGAGAACAATTAGCGCGATCAGCAAAATGATATCTGAGAGAATTTTCTCAAAAAATGCAATTTTCTCCAGAATTTTGACCACAAAGGTGACAAATTTTTGCTGAAGAATTAGCTGTTTATGCTTAGAATAAGAAGATTAGGAAGAGGTGTATATCAAACCACCAAATAAAAAAAAAAAAAAATGATCCCCATCTGTCATTTTGCCGAGCTATTGGGAAGTGTTTCCAGATTTTATAAAACGTTAAAATAGTGGGCTCCGGGATCTTAGCACCTCATATATGGGATATTCGCAAAAAAAGTATACCATCTTAAACGTCACTAATTGGTCATAAAAGGTCAACTTTTTTTCAGAGATTGGTCAGACTTAGAAAACTTGTAATCCAAGCATGAACTTTTTCAATATCATTAGCGATTTTTGGCCTCATTTGTGGGATATTCGTAAAAAGTATATACCATCTGAAAGGTTACTTAATCCTTATAAAAGGTCAGGCAGTTTTAGAAATTGGTAAAGATATATAGATTTTTTTTACAAGCTTTTTAATTTTTTAAAGGTCATACAAGGTCATGTGGACCGTTAGCACCTCATTTAAGGGATATTCGAATACAAAATATACCATCTGAAAGGTAACTCAATACTAGTCAGGTATAGTTTCAGAAATTGGTCAGCCTTGGATTTTTTTTTATTAATTTTTAAAGTTTTGTCCGAAGGTCGTATCGATTGTTAGAACCTCATTTATGGGATATTCCAAAAAAAATATATACTTTTTAAAAGGTAACTCAATCTTCATAAAAGCTCAGATATATTCAGAAATCGGTCAGGCTTTGATTTTTTTTATGAATTTTTTAAATTAATTTTTTTTTTTTTAAGTCGTAAAGATTTTTAGCACCTCATTTGTGGAATTTCACAAAAAAATGCATACCATCTGACATTTTTTTTTAATCATAAAAAAAACTATGCCTGACCAAATATGAAGCTGACCTCTTATAAGTATAAAATAACCTTTCAGATGGTATTCATTTTTTTGCGAAATTCCACAAAAGAGGTGCTAAAAGTCTTATACTGTGACCTTGATTTTTTTTTTTACTGAAACTAGCTGACCTTTTATAACGATCCGGTGGCCTTTCAAATGGTATACTTTTTTTGCGAATATCCCATGAATGAGGTGCCAAAAATCGCTAATGACTTTGAAGAAGTTCAAGCTTGAATTACAAGTTTTCCAAGCCTGACCAATATCTGAAAATAGCTGACCTTTTATGACCAATTAGTGATCTTTTTTTAGATAACATACTTTTTTTGCGAATATCCCATATATGAGGTGCTAAGAGCCGTTTTTTAATAACTTTTTCCACTTTAAAGTCCGTGTTTTATTTCCTAAGGGAAAATATCTATGGTGGAGCCGAAACAGCCATGACCATGATAGATTAGAACGATCACTGATCAGTCGATTCAACAGTAATTGTCGTTTCAACGTTTGCTCTCTCTCTACCTCTCTCTTACTTTTTCCATATATTTATTAGATAGAGACATGCAATTTTCTTCAAAACGAAAATTGTTGAATCGACCGTTCTTTTAAGTCTTGACCTTGATTTGAACTGGTTTTTCGTGAAAATAATATTATTTAAAATTATATCCAAAAATATTTGTTTGTATGGCAACACTAAATTGATTACCTATTATATTAAAATGTTTTCCGTCGCTGTTGTATTGAAATTTGAAAGTATTTTTCATTTTGACAGCCCACCACTATTAATAAAAATGCAGCACAACTGTCGCCATTGCTAATAAATCTAGCATTTTCTAAGTTCATATAAATTTTCCAATTAATAAATTTTTTGACATTTTGCAAGTCAATTTAAATTGATGAAGGTTAGAAATAATGCAATAATGATAAGGTCTTTTCATACACACTTTATAGAATATTAGACAAATATAACACATTTTGAATTTAATCGTTTCGTTTATATGAAAAGATAAAAATATAAAAAATCCATTTGCACTAGCATAAGAACGCATTTCCTGTGAAAATTATTTCATTGCATTATTGGCAAATTGCCTGCTAGTCTTGGCATTTAATTTCTATTGAATTTAAATAAAATCGGTGGGTGATATACGCGCTGACGGTGAAACCAACCAAAGGTGATAATTTCTTTTATATGATGACTGATTTCCATCAAAACTGTGTTCTTTAGAGTGTGAAAGTGGCAATTAATTTGAATTTTCATCTAATATGTTAACCCGATAAATATAAAATAATTATATATTTGTGTATTTGCAAAATTTCATTTATATAAGCTCAACAAAATTTTAAAATGCGATGACTTTTTTTTTCTTACTTATGTCTTTTAAAAATTTCAGATTGGTTGATTTCTACAAAGTTAAATAAATAAAATGCAAAACTTGATCGTAAAAATGCTTTGGGTTCAAGGTTATAAAGTTTTTTAGTATTGAAGGTGTAAAATAACCTTTTGCGGTTTGTAAATCCCAATCCTTGCGAAAAAAAAAATTTAAATAAAATTATTAAAGTATTAACGAGATGAACGAATGAGAATGAAGAGAATATATGATAATTTTGGCAACAATACAAATTACCAACATATATTTAATTTTGTATGACTTTTTATCCAAAATTCCAAAGTGCTGTTTAAATTACTTTTTGATATTTCAATTAAACTTTAAAAAAATGAATATTTCCCTAAAAAAACCTCTGATAACAGCTGAACAATATAAGATTTCAAGTAATAAATCTTATAGCCAATGTTTAGAAAACAACAACATTTAAAATATGTATTCTTACGAAAAGACTCCTATAACTCCTCTGTGATTCACATAGGATAAATGAATCAAACTCATATTTTGGGGAGAAAAATTAATGACCACGTTGCGTTTCTGCAAACTATCAAACAAAGAAGAGTTGCTAATTGAAATTATAAGAAGCAAACACCAAATTTTTTATACAAAGCAGCTTAAGGTGATCGCAAGGAAATTTTTTTTGAAGAGTTTGGAAATTAATGCATAGCGCGTGTAGCTAGAAATATAGGGTTTTTGATTGATAATCCGCAAGAGAAATGCCAATCGAACGCTTTAAACAGATCTAATCGATTCTGAAGTGTAAAGTGCTTCTAGTTCCGATTCTAAATTCAAATCTAGAAGCATTTTCTCTTCTATACAGAAGAAAAACTGTTATTTTGAGGAGTTTAGAAGGTTTCTGGAAACGCCATAATAGGTCTGTTTGGTATCTTTTTCAAGAAAAAAGTGTAAAACCTGTCAGACTTTGAAAGAAGGAGAAAATACTCTCAGAGAGAGAGAACTTGTCCAAAAGTTAACAAACACACTGAACCACTTTTTGTATAAAATGTCAGTTTTGTGTAGGATACAAGACGTAGAACATTGACAAATCATTTTGAACCCTGTAATTCTTAAATTGTAAAATAATTTTTATACTGAAAAATATCGAACGAAAATGTAACACTGGTTTTGATGCACTTATGTGAATCTTCATCAAGTGAATGAAGACCATCTGAATCAATATTTTGTAAATTCCTATAGCCAACGTCAAGTACCAGACACTGTCAGCTATGTATTTGACAGTTTTTACACTCCTTGCACACAGAAATTTGTGTAGCAGAAAATTGCAAGTTATCCAATGGAGGGGAAATAGTTTTCTCTCTCATTGTGCTCTCTCGTTGCAATTTTTTTGAGTTAACAAACAAGAATTTCTGACAATTTGTGAAAAATTGTGAAAATTTGTGCAATTTTGCAAGAAATTTTACGTTACCAAACACAGCTAATATGAATCAGCAATCACAAGTTTTGCCATTATTTTTTAGAGAAGCAATAAATCGTCGAAGACGACTCTTCACAAAAAAAAAATCGTTTTTTTTTTATAAATTTTTTCTTGAAGCTAACGATGTTGTATTTTTTGTTTGCATCTCTAAGATATTTTTTTTTTCCACTTTCGTTACGATATCTTAGGATATTTTTGCATATCGGTTGTAATAACAACAACAAAAAATAACCAAATATCTTCTGAATGCGTTTCTGATACGATCGACTTTTATCGCATCGGAGATTGAAGACTTAGATGATAAAAAATAAAAAGAATAAAATGTTATTCTAGGAAAAAAACTGAATTTTTCGTCTATGACCTAATCGATTGAGTTAAAGGTTAAGGTTATTGTCAAATAAAAGATCCATATGGTAGGTAATGCAAATAAAAAATAGGAATGCCACTTTTAAAATGATTATATGTGCCTATTAAAATTAAAAAGTGTGAGAAAAATATTTATTCTTAAAACCATTCGTTGAGTTTCTATATGATACCAAATGAAAGCAAAAAATAAAAAAAATTATAAAACAATTTAAGTGATAGTTAATATAGGTAATATTTAAATATTTAAGAAACGAATATGCGCAACTTAAATGAACAAACTTGTTTTTGAGGCTCAAAACTAAAACGTTTGGGAAAAAGTATAAATCAAAAAAGAATTTACCATTACAAGGGTTGCCAGGCTTAGGGTGATTGCTACAACTCTTTTATTTTTGTGTGTTTAGATTGAACGGTGAAAGAGCTTTAATTCCATTGTCCGCAGTTGTGGTTAATACTACAAATGCCGTGTAATTTACCAAACATACAATAAAATTCACTACTCTGGTGTGGTGAGATTTACTACGTTACTTTGTAAAATTTATTACAAATGCAGTACCTCATTTTCTCGCCTTTTTTCCAAATACTCTTGCGGCAATTACTACAAATGCAGTGAAATTTACCACACATACAACAAAATTCACTGCTCTGGTGTGGTGAGATTTACTACTTTACTTTGTAAAATTTATTACAAATGCATTATTTCATTTCTCGCCTTTTTTGCAAATACTGTTGGGGAAATTACTGCAAATGCAGTGAAATTTACCACACATACAACAAAATTCACTACTCTATTGTGGTGAGATTTACTACGTCACTTTGTAAAATTTACTACAAATGCAGTACCTCATTTTCTCGTATTTTTTGCAAATACTCTTGGGGCAATTACTACAAATGCAGTGAAATTTACCACACATACAATAAAATTCACTGCTCTGGTGTGGTGAGATTTACTACTTTACTTTGTAAAATTTATTACGAATGCAGTATATCCTTTTACCCCCTCTTTTGCACATACTCTTATGGAAATTACTACAAAAATATAATGAAATTTACTACACATAAAATAAAGTTCACTATTTAGATGTAGTGAAATTTATAATTTTATTTTAGCCACAAACATAAAATTTCATTTATATTGAACTGAGTTTAAAAGTTACAAATACAGAGTTAAATCCGTTTCGGGTACATTCTAAATAAAAAACAAAACTCTTGTGTGGGAGAAAACTGTTTTTGGATGTATGAGTTAAAAAAAAAATGTCTCTTCTAAGGAAGAATATTAAAAAAATGAAGCAAATCCTTCTACCCGTTTAAGCGATTTTAAACTTCTTCATTATACTTATGTAGAGTTTAATGTATTATTGAATCGTTCATTCGCTCGATTTCGTTACTATGAAAGAAAAGTCTAAAAATAGTGGTTTTAAAAATCGTGTTATGCTTCATTTAAATGAGTGATAAAATGTCAATAATTCTGTAATTTTATACCAATTGTGTGACTTAAAGTAGGATTGTGACAAACAATTTATATAAAATGACAGAAATAATGACATTTTACGATTCTTGTAAATGAGTCAATGATGTCAGTTACCTCCATTTCAAGGTTTTATACTAGTTTTATACCAATCATCAAATAATTAACTATTTATATGCAGACATCATCGCTTAGCATATGCCAAGATAATAATCAAAGATCATGTACAAAAATTCTCTTCTACATTATTATTGTGACGCAAGTGTAGGCATTCATATTTTTTTAATTATACCAGTCAGTCATTCATATATTTAAAGCAAAACTGTATGTTAAATAAAAATCAAACCAATCCAATCAACCGGTTCGCGGCACTCCAATCTTAATTACTTTAACATTTCACCTTGTATAGGTTTTAATTGATATAACATCTACCCGATCAACTTTTCATAGAATATTCATATATACGAATTGCATTTATCACTGCACACACCCGCCCACCAAACAAGATCAACCAATTCAACTGATCTTCAATTGAAATTGTGAATTTTTCGTATACTCGTATAAAGACTTTATGCCAATTCTCCTGCATTTACATTCGCATTGCGGGCATCATTCCGCTATATTATACCTATACATATAAGCGGAAAGATCTTTTGAGATGTGCTCCTCGGTGTTCAACATCGGTCGGATCTTGTTGTGATCTTGTTCTCGGCTAATTAATTGCCAGGATGAAAATGTTCACGCTGCTCCTCATTTAAATGAGATGTGATTTGCATGATAAATACCACAACATGTGAGCCAACATGCTCCCGACTGCAGCATGATGATATTATATAGACCTGCTGAATGTAGACAAAGATATATAAATACATATACCTACGTATGTGTTGGGCGGGATTTATTCAGAGAACGGTATCTTCATCATATTAAGTGTAGTATAATAGTGTCAAGAGACTCCGGGATATTTTGGCACTTACTGTATATGTCATTGTTGTGTGGGAACATTAAATGCAACTTCTACTTTCGCAAGTGACATCTTGTGTAGTGTGTTAGAACTTTAGCTGCGATGCTAAACGGTTAAACGAGCAAAAATTCCCATCATCAACAGGCGACAGGGAAAAACATGCTGGTCGTTCCCTAGGATATATGAAGTCTAACATGCACCGGGCTATTAAAATAGAGTCTTGATATTTGCATTGCAAGCTGACAAAATCATTTGATTTCCCCGCAGTGGCGCCGAGACTGCCACCATCCATCGCATCGCCCCGACCCGAACCGAACCGACTCTCTGGAATCAGAATCAGGTTTTCTATTTTCGCATCAGATTTGAGTTAGGATAGAGGGAGTGTCATTGGGGGAGCGAGTGAATTTCTATGATACGGGAACGAGAGATAACTGTCAGTGTGTGTTGTTCCGTGGCTTCTTGTATTCAAAAAAAAAAAAAAAACTTTTAACAAACAAGTTTTGAAGTTTTTTTTCTTCTTCTTGAACTCAAACCGTCTGAATGCTTAGCGATATACCTACAAAACTTCAAATCCTAGGTCAAGACTTGTTGAGGAAAAAAAAAATATGAATCGAATGTGTTAGCGGTTTTGACAGAAACCCACGCTGCCGCATGTGCGACGCGATGTGTTCAAGGTGTAAATTAATAAAAAAAAAGGAAAGAAAATGTTATATTATTGCGGCACAGAGCAATAATCACTGAAACACGGGTTTTTGCAGTCATTAATGCGCCATGCCACAACCAATATAATAAAGCTGATGAAAATATTTTGACAGAACATACCTGCGAATGGTTGCAGTGTTAATTTGTGTAATGGCGGCGCCAAAGATATTGACACTTAGGCGCCATAGTAAATTAATTTCCAGTAAAATGCGTAAATTTAACATTCAATTCGATAAAATTATGATGGAGTTTATTTTGCTTCTTTTTTTTTGTAGTATGTATTTGTTTTTCTATGTGACATGCAGTTAGGTGGAGTTGTTTAAAATAAAGATTCATTAAATCAGGATTGAAAATTGAAGGTGGGGCATAGTCAAGATGTCAAATTGTGAGATTCTAATGGATTATAAACAAACAACTCGCTATATACGAATAAACAAAAAAATACCCGTTTTAGTCGGCAGTAATTATGCACTTGAGTGCATTTAAAATGACAGGAAATGAAGGCCATGTTAGAAAGATTATATCCGTTATTAGTTTTTTAAATATGTATGTATATTTATATGACAGCAAGCAAAGCAAACATATAATATGAAGTTGTTTTGATTTTATAAATTCAGGAAGACATTTTTTTTAACACATATTATGTATTATATTTCTTTAATATTTTAAATTTGAATCTATATTTGATGTGAAAATTACGAACACGAACTCAGTTCAACTTTAAGCTGAGCTTATATTACTGTAAAGTTATTTAATGTGTATAATTTGTTAGACATTGACAGCTGTCAAATAAAACTAAACAAAAATGTGAGAAATCGATTATCGAAATAGCTCACGTTTGTTTCGAATAAATAAACAGCCAAACTAAGCTATAACTATTCGTCTTAGTACACAATCTGCAAATCGCCAGCAGTCACACATATTTACGTTTGTATCGAAAATTTTGGCTAAATGATGAAATCATTGGAGAAAATTGTGATATTGATTAAAATTGTTCAATGTTTGTTCTCTATGACTTGATATTTCATTTCTGTTTCAGTCTGGAACAGATTAAGAAATGTATAGAGGGCCCAAAGCAAATCAATTATTGACAGTTGAATGTTTTCAAATTGATAAAAACAAAACTTCAGACTTGTTTCTTGAGAAAAAGTGTTACAAATAAGAACATTTTCCAATTTTTAATTTTAAAATTTTAATTTGTTAATTGCGCAGGTTGTCAAAGTTGAAAGTGTACAAAAATTAAAAATGGCTGATCGAGTGCCCACAAGAACTCAACACGCATCATTAGAAATAACAACAAATCAATACTGAAATTAGACAAGTAAAGGGGCACTGGATCCACCATTTTCCCTTCCCATAATATAACTTCGATGTTGACAGATGCACAGAACTGGACAAAAATGAATATTATGATGTCACCTTTAATATATGTATGTGTACTGTGGGCACACTTTGAGTATTTAAGGATGCGTTCGTTAATATTTTTCAATGTTTATGCTTTGTTTTCATTCAAACCAAAATGTGTTGGTTTGCTACGGTTATCGTAAATAATCAATGCGTTGACTCCTTGCTGTTACAAAAAATTATCAATACACACAATGTTGTTCCTAGATGCGTTGGCATATAATTTCTGTGTAAACAGGTGAACGCTTGTGGCATTAATTCCCGAATTAAATCTAGATTTTTTTTCTATACTTTCAGAAGAACTGTCGAATCGAAAACGCTATTTGAACTTTCTGGTGACAGTTCGCATTAAATATGTAAGTACTGAATAAAAGCAAGATAATAGCCCTGCTCGTTTACTTCGCAAACCTACCCATTTCTGACATTTTTAGCCCGAAAGACTAGTTCCTATAAAAAAAATTAAATCCGGTAGAATCTGGCAGTTTCGAGCTAGTACGCGAACAGACCTACTATATCTGTTTGAAAACTGCAACTTGAAATTTTTTATGGGATTTGACAACAAATTGTGTTACGTTGTACGACGTACTACAACGTTTCGAGTTACCAAACAGATATAATTATGTAGTTCGTTCCCTATCTGTCAAATGAGAGTGGTAATTACTATCGCAGGATAACTACGATGTAAATGATAAACCCAAAAAAATTTATATTTTTTATTTCACTTCGCAAATCAAGAGTTTTGTTGTTGCATTTGGAACAAAATATCGTATAAACGTTAAAAGTTCGTCCCTTATCAGTCAAGTTAAAGTATCAAATTTCATTGAATAATGGTTAAGATTTTCTTCTTCTATATTAAAAGTCGAAATATGGAAATAAAAAGTAGTTTAAGCAAAAGCGAAGCTTCCCACAGAAATGACCAAAATGTCATTCCCAATGAAACAACTAATGACAGTCATAGACGTCTTTAAAAATGTCTTCCATTTTCTTAAGATTTATAACTTCATCGTGTTAATAGTCTAAAAACTGTCATTTCGTCGTTTAATCTATAACATAGAAACTGACGTTTAATCTAAAATAAAAAACGGTCCTCGGACCTCGAGTAGTATAAATATTCTGAGAAAAATTTTTCTTTATTTTTTTTTTTGACTTCGTGTAAATAAATATCGTTCATTATTTTGGGACAAAAGTTTTGACAATCGTGTGAATTTAACAAAGATGAAAAACCATCTGTTTATGTTTTGATTGAGTTACGAATTTCCTATTTTATTTTTTCAAATTCAAATTATTTAAAAACAATTTTTAGTTGTATTTTATAACTCAAGCAACGTAAAGTTCTTAAAAATATTATTTTTCACAAAAGTAAGCCTTTAATATGGTAAATTTTTTTAGAAAAACGCCGGGATAAATTTTTTTTTCTTGTCATTTCAACAGTTACTCAACCCTAACTCAACTTAACCTGCATATAACCATTTCATCCAATTTAAATTCACATAAAAAAGACAATATTTTCCAACACATCCCCTAATTTAAAAAAAAAAAGATTTAGTTATGAGTTGGTATTTCGTATTTGTTTTGGAAAAGAATCACCCAGTCCAAATAAATGGCGATTTTAACACTTTTTAATTTCTATTTTTTTGCCAACTAATTTTGCGACGGTTTAAAAGTAAATATAAAAGCGATTACGTTTTATTTGGACTTACATTGCTTTGCTAAAGCTAAGTACAGACGATTGTCAGATCTTACAATATTGTCAGAACTGTCAGTGAAAAAACTGTTCCAAATGTCTTACAATCGTCTGAACACACAATTTTGTCTGACAATATTGTCCGACACGTCATTGTCAGTTGACAATCTGACAACAAATTGTCAGGTATCTTACAATCGTCTGAACACACAATTTTTATCATTGTCAGTCGATTAGGACATTGTCAGACTCATTGGTCATTGTCAGATGTTTTAAATGTTTTAATTTCGAAATTCGATTCCAAATTATCTCATTTCCCATACAAATTCAAGTTTCGAATTGAGGTCATTTCAACTAAATTTGCACGAAATTTGGTTGGAAATTACATAAAAAACTTTATGAACACACCCAAGTTTAATGCATCGATAGTGGTAACCTATTTACAATGTCAAAACTCAATGTATAGAAAGCACAAACAGAAAGAGAACACAACAAAAAGAAGCTATCAACTGCCAAATCAAATTCAAAATGAAATTATCTGTCAAACGAAATTAGCAAATTTGGAATGAAAACACTTTTTCTGTAATTTACAAAATTACCTCATTTCGGCTTAAATGAGAACGTAGTATAAACCTATTTGTAAACCTTTTCAATTGTCAAAGTGACATTTGTAGTTAATATAATACTAAAAAGATTCATTCTTTACATTCTTTGCATTCTTTGCTTTTTTTGTTGCATTCTTTGCATTTTTTTGCATTTATGGAGGGCAATGACAATGCAAAGAGTGAAAAGAATGAAAAAGCATGCAAAATAATTCAAAAGAATGCATGAATTCCCAAAAGATTGCATTCAATTGGTTGTTGTAAAATTAATGGGACAGACAAAATGATTGCAATCTTTTTGATTCAAGTGAATGGTGATTGCATAATTTGAAGTCTCAAAATAAAATAAATAAATGCAATCTTATTATTGAAGCTCATTAACGATTGCATTCACAAAAGATTGCATTCTTTTACAATCCTATTTCCAATTATGCCAAGAGCTGCTACCAATTGAATTTTTTTTGTTTATTTATTTTGTTGATTTCTATAAAAACTATGGTCTAACACATTTTGCACCTTATAAGACTCTTTGAAAATGATTTGCAAATCAAATAAAAAAGCTATTCATAGAGGGAATCTATACAACTTATCCTGTCATGAAGCGGAAGCATTCCACAACAAATATTTATCTAACGAAGGCATCTCCAAAGAAGCAATGACATTTCCAGGTTCCAACCATAAAGTCTCTTTAACAAAGTGAGTATACGTATACCTTTACCTCAAGTACCATTATACTTGAACTCTAAAAGGTCATATACAAACACAAACGTTCTTTTCGTCAAAAAATGCAAATTTTGTTCTTCTATCCATAAGTATATTCTGTAGGTATAGGTACTTACTTTGGCAATGTCCACGATAGGCAACGACCAAAGCTGAATTATCTGTCCGGCAGGCACGTTTCTTCAGCTGACACTCAGTGTTGTAGGTTCGTCCATCGCTGCCACATACCGGATGAGTATAACGACCTTCGTCTGTCTATATAATATCCAATCTCCCCCCGCCAAAAAAAAAACAAACGCACATTGCAATGACCATAAATTCCAATTTCAAAGAGATGGATCGTTTTGGTGCGTTTGAAGAAGATTGTTTCCAATATCCAAACCAAAGGCGGGTGAATAGAAGGTTGTTCAGGATGCACATGCAAATTAGATAAAGAGGGAAAGCCTGCAAGTTAGATGATGCGCACGCGCAACATACGGTCGCTAATTAAATGGATAAATGAGCTAGTTAGGCATTGAACGCGCACTGTGACCACGAGCGATGGTTGGACATAAATAACGAGTCATATATACATATACAGCTGCGTCCATTGCCAACTATATATAAAATAGGTAGACTTCTTCTAATCTAGAACTTACCGACAGCTCCTGATGCGGATACGGGAAGCCATTGCTGAAGAATCCATTGTGGATTTTATCATCGAATGTCAGATCATCAGCGCTATCCTGATGCCCAAGGTGAAGATCTGTGTTTTTGTTGTTGTTGTTGTTATTGTTATTGGATGGATGAAGCATGGGCATGGATTTCCTAGGCTTAAATCTTTTATCCATCGCTGATGATGAAGCAAATGCTGCAGCAGAGAATCCATCGTAAGATGGTGGACGATGGCGAAGTCTATCTGCTATTTTCATTTCGTTACGGTACCTGTGTGTTGTGGTTGGAGTCGTCATCATTGTGGTCGCCTTGATGGCTGTTCCATTGTGGAAGGAGTTATGCGTTGCTCCATTTTGATCGCTGATTTTGCGTTTCGGTTTGGCATGCTTCTTGAAATGATGCCTGCCATTTTGATGATGATGATGGGTGTCCGGGGCCACACTGTCGACATTGACGACGACGCTGGAACTAGTTCGAATTCTTAATGAATTGCTTTCGGCCAAGTCATTATCGCGCTCCGTACTGGGACGGACCAAATCATCGGCTGTTATAATCAGTTGATCGCCTTTGGTGCGGTCGGTGTTGGCGTGACGGCGCTGAGGCAACTTTGCCGATGTGTGATGTTCTTCCTCTTGTTGTTGCTTCCTATGATGATGATCATGCTTGTGATGGTGATGATGAAGTCGATGTTGTTGTTTATTTTTGGTTGGAATTGTGATAGGATCTGTTGATATGATGGGTATTCTTTGGTTTTTTCTTCGGCTATTCAATTGGGAGATAATATGATCTCCTGGACTTGTCAGTTCCATGGCGGTTATTGCCGCAGTTGAGGAGAAGGACGAGGACGGATTGCTATTATTAATTTCACTACTTAAACTACGTATATCTCTAATGGTTATTGGACTATGAAAATTAACTAATGAAACATGCTCCTTGCTGCGACTTATGTCAATGACATGTGGTGGCTTTAAGGAGCCGTTTTGTTGGTGTAATTGCTGTTGTTTGCGCTTATGGGATTTTTTGTGCTTTTTACCCGAACCACATTGGGGTGAACAGACGCATTTTGGTCGACCTTTACGTTTGACACAACGCTTGTTAGGACCACAGGTGACGTCTTTGCAGCTTTCTGAAAAAAAAATAAACAAAAGAGAAGATTTTTTAACCGTTTCCATTAAAATGGCAGAGAAAGTTAAAAAAAAATATATATATTAGAGGACTACGTTGAAATTTCGGGGTTAGGTTGGTACTATAATGTCAACAATTGTCTTGGACAATAGTTACTTAAATGTAAACAAATTAACGAAGCGTCTCGTCATAGATGCGTACTTTGATTGCTTGCAGCATGTGCGCAGACTGCAGGAAGTGTGAAGCTAACGGGTGTTTCAATAGACAACCAAAACGAGGCGTAAGCTGGATTTATTGGTCGCATCACACAAACTGCTAATCGCTGGGCGTACAGCACTGTCAGTCGCCAGGCGTACAGTTTGAAGTATTAACTTTACGTTTTGATGAAATGTCAATTTCAAATGTCAATTAATTCCAAAATTGTGTCAAATTGAATGTTCCTTTACTTAGAATTCACACAAATGCACAAAGTTTTCAAGTAAAGGAACACACCTAATCTGTTTTTAATCGATGACGTGACGTTTCGTGTGCAGAAGGTTAGCAGTAGTTGAATCGTCACTTCATGACGAATCATGTACGCATCAATGACTAGATGATTCGTGCAGTGCAAAAGGCCTAAGGGATAATAGTGAAAGTAAATTTTAAGAAAAATAAGTTCAGTACGCACAGAAAAATAATTACTTACCGAGACCGTCTTTTGGTGGGTTAAAAAAAAATGTGTTAAATATAACGTAGTCAAGGGTAAAAATTACACAGTTCACTGTGTTATTAATTCTATAATGTAGTCGACTCGATTAAAATAAATTGTGTGAAATATTAAAACCTAAAAAAGTTCTATTAATGGAGAAACTTTGTTAGGATTCGCAATTTTGAAGATCGTTTATTTTAAACGCGTTTTTTTTTTTTTTTTAATTAAACTTAAAAAATAAATAAATGAAAACTCACCCAAACATGGTACACACTCGGTGCCGCCATTTAATGCCAATGCAAAAAAGTACTCCACATTCGATAGATTCTTTTCGGTATAGGAGAACATTTGATTCTTGCCACAGCATTGAGCCTTCGTCATGTTCTTCGAGTACACGGTTTCACACTTTCCATTATCCATGCGCTCCATCCAGCATGTTCCGGCTGTCGGTTGGTATATATAGAATTGAAAAGATAAACATAAATTAAAAAAAAAAAAAAAAAACACTTCGATTAAAATCCAGGTCAGCATAATTAAAGTAATCAATTAGTTCAAGTAGGTACTACAACAACAACAACAGAAAGAACATAAAAACATTAAAAAAAACGCTCAAGAGTGACATAATTGCTATAGCAAGTCGCACGCGACTTAAAGTGAAAGGCCTTGTTGTTGTGCCTGTAATCGTCATCATCGTCATTGTTGCTACAGTGCTAGTGCTGCACTTGGTCTTATTCAGAAGTGGCATGGAACTTCATGTCTACGACAACAAACGACAACGTTGAGTACATTTTTTTTTATAGACAAAAAGGTACTCGGGCTTCTGGCAGATAGCTGAGGCATTCTTAAGACAAATTGTTTTTATGGTATAGGAAATGTGAACGAGACGTGTTGCGTCGGAAACTATATAATATATAAGAGCCATGCCAGCCAACTGCAGCACTATGCAGCAGCAATCGCAAGTCTACCTTAACCGATCACACAAGTCACAACACACAATAATGCCGCACAATTTATGGGTTTTACGCTCCCGTGAACGCGTTCGGAGTTCGGAATCGAAGACAAGGTCGCCTTCGCCTTCTTGCCTGAGCTTGCGCTTGCCTTTGCGTTTGCGCCTGCGCCTATATATTGGCCATAATTGCACCGAACATGAATAAAGCGTCCGGACAATGCAATAAATTTATCTCGGCTACTGTGTTGTGACTATATGGTTGGAGGGACTGTTCATTTATTTTTCGATTATCGTTTCTCTGTCTGTCTGTCAGCTTTGTGTCGGTTGAAGTTTGAGGCCCGATGGTGAGTGATTAAAAAAAAAATCTAGGTCCAACATGGCCAAAGATAGATGATCTTTGAATGATTTTCATTTTACACTGCAATGACGGTTTTGCAATATTAATGTTTTTATTTATTTTTTTCTGCTACCGTTAATATACTTCTCTTAAGATTGCGCAAAAATGTGCAGGTTCGATGAATCATTATAAATGCTTTGTTCGGAAAGGTCAGTTGTGAGTTATAAGGTTTTTTTTTTTGTTGAATGAAAACATTTGTCTTCGCAGCACTTCTGAACTACATATATGCCTATAATTAATTATTGGGAAATAGTGGAACAGCAATTTTATGACATTTTGAATATATATCTAAGGGGTAATTGTGTATTTTTTGAGTTTGAGGTATTTTTGTTAATAGAATGTTTAGAAATGTGACTTAAGTCTTATACAGGATACATAAGATAATAAGAATACCTAGAAGGCCTTGACGTACAGTTCGTCGGGCTGTGTCAAGTAATTTGCTTAAAATTTGGTATTTTCGAGAACTTGGATCTAAAGGGTTTTTCAAAAGGGACGCTACAAAAGTAGAGCAACAGGGACAGCAAACGACGCCATATTTCTTCCCGGTATTTTGACATTTCTCTTCAGTAAGGTTTGCCATTTCATAATGGAAACGAAACGCCAACAACGAGTCGAAATTGTTAAAATGTACTACCGAAATTCGGAGTCAGTGGCCTCAACGTTAAGAGCGCTACGTCCAATGAGCGATGAGGCTCATTTCTGGCTGAATGGCTTCGTCAATAAACAAAATATGCGGTATTGGTCAGGTAACAATCCACACCTACTCCATGAGTCATCATTGCATCCCGAAAAAATTACGGTTTGGTGTGGTTTATGGGCCGGCGGCGTCATTGGGCCGTACTTCTTCCGTGATGATCAAGACCGGCACGTTACTGTGAATGGGGATCGCTACCGTTCAATGATAACCGAATATTTTTGGCCCTAATTGGATGACATGGACTTGGAAGACATGTGGTTCCAACAGGACGGCGCCACAAGTCATACAGCGAATGTCACAATCAATTTCTTGGAAACCAAGTTTGGAGAACGTGTTATCTCACGAAATGGTCCAGTCACTTGGCCGCCTCGGTCGTGCGATTTGACGCCGTTAGACTATTTCCTGTGGGGCTACGTCAAGTCTATGGTCTATGCCAACAAGCCAGCGACGATTGATGAACTTCGTATGAATATCGAACGTGAAATTGCAGCAGTATCGGCCGATTTATGCTTAAAAACCGTCGAAAATTGGGTTCAGCCTCTGGACTTCTGCAAGCGTGCCCGTGGTGGCCATGCAAAAGAAATCGAGTTCCATACATAATGGCATCGAACGTACTTTCACAGGAATAAAGAACTTCATTGATATCCAAAACCGTTTTTGTTTTATTTAAAAAGACGCGCTCTTAATGAAAAACCCTTTACATGGTTAACATAAAACAATTTCTATTTTTTTTATTATTCTCTAAAACGAATTTAAAAATTTTCATTAAATTAAATAGTTTTTCAATTTGGTTCTACTTCGCAG
Source organism: Epistrophe grossulariae (assembly GCA_929447395.1). Lineage (NCBI taxonomy): Eukaryota > Metazoa > Arthropoda > Insecta > Diptera > Syrphidae > Epistrophe > Epistrophe grossulariae. The sequence continues at coordinate 141,261,002 of OV839566.1, read as the reverse complement.
TACTTACTTCTAGTAATATTTCATATAAACAATTTATGATTTTTATAAACAAAAAAAAATATTTTTTAGAGAAAATATGAAAAAGAGTACTAGAAAGTCCTTTTTATTACTCTTCTCCATACTTTCTCGGTACCTAATAATATCAATACAATTATTGAATATTAGCATTCAATCATGTTCAATGTCTAGTGACGCCATACCTTTGAACTCACAAAAGCAAGTTTATTCAATTCTAGTTGTGCATTTTTTTATTCATATATTTAACAACACGAATAAAAAAAATTCTGACAATATTCCAGTTTAAAAGCAAAAAAAAAATTAAAACAAAAACTTTATCACAAGTAGTATTACAAAAAAAAAAAATACTTGCTAAAAAGTGTTCAAGCAGCAAATTCCTCATCCAACTCTCAGGCCATGTATATAGTAAAATCTTTGAGATGAAAAATATTTACTTAGCAATTATATTTTGTGTTCGCTTCACTGCAATGACGTGCGAAAATTTTCAAATGCATTTACAGTCACATAATGAAATGCAGTTAACCGCTTAAGTGGCGTATAGCAAATTTGAAAAAAAAAACAAACAAACAAAACTAAGACTTAAACTGTTAATTAAATATTTATTAGAGAATAAATAAATTAGAATTTTATTTAAATTTTTTAAATTGCTTTTCAAATAAACTTACAAAGAGTAAACAAAATAAAAAAAACAGAAGGGGCACTTTTAAATACATAGTTTGAAATTTGAATAAATTTAACTAAGAATAATAATATTCATTGAAGAATTCGATTCAGTCAATAAATCGTACGTTTTTCCATGTTTTATGGTCAAGCACATATTAAAATTGAGACATTTCAAATGTCTAATCACTATTAGGCTATTAATAAAATAAAATACAGTATTATTTCCATGAGTTGAAAATTCCTGGAGAACGACAGCCATATATAGTGACGTACAACTCTCAACCGTTTCTGTGTCCATATTGTTCTTCAGCAAAAATGGTGGGGACCTACAATTTTCTGCTGAATTCAAACGCTTAAGATGATAAGAGATAATATGCTCTTGGAGGATTTGTCACTGTTTCCCAAGAGGCAGTACTCCTGAAAAACATTTTTGTTTTTTAATAAAATGTATTTATACCTTACATATGTAGATATTTGTACTTAATTAATTTGAATTTTTGGAAATGCTCCATATAATTCCTTAAATACATAGCAGCCTTGAAAGACAAATTTTCTGAATTCTTAATATAAAAATTATAATCAAAACAAAATTTAGCTATCTGCCACCCAAATTGAAACCAACGATCTAACTAATGGCAACTTGTCAGCCAATTCAGACGTTTTGGCTACCACAACTAAATGAATAATAATATATAAAAAGTCTTATTCTTCAAAAAGAAAATATTCATTGGTTTTATTTAATTTATTTGTTTTTTTTTTTTTGTTGTTGAAATAAAATAACATGAGTAAGCAGAGAAAAATAAGCTACATCAAAGAAGCGAGCATCTTTCTTGTCACATCGCATATCCACCCAGTAGTTTGTAATGAACAATAAATCAACCATCTATATGTATCTCATAAACCATTAGAAATAATATCATCACACTGCAATGCACTGCATTGCACGATGACAAAAATGAAAAATTTTTCTTGGCCCCTTTCCATTGGCTATACGTACAATACAAGCTACAAGTGTCTGCCTCTCTTGTTGGATGGTTGATGGCTGACAAGAAGTCCGACTATTTCCCTTGGATTAAGTTGAGTTGAAATTTATAATTTTCTCAAAAATAAGTCAAAACGGCTTAACGTATATAGTATAGGAAGCTGCGATGACGAACGACTGCATCGCACTGCGACTGACGGACGCCCGCCAGCCCGGCCGCCCGTAGCAATGACGACGACGTAACGATGCAAGCCAGATAGATAGAAATATCTAAGTGAACCTTGAAGAAGACTTGCCAAAGGAACTGCACAGCACATAATATTATACACCCTGACCAAGAGGATGACTGCATCAATATTGAACCTGTTGGCAATCAATGCCAAGGTGCCGCTTAAAAATAATCGTCCATTAAATTACAAGAGGAACTCCTTGCGCGCACTTGTATATATGCCTGTGCAATTTTTGCCCCCGATCTTCGAATATAATGTGATGTCTTAAAGTCTTAAGTTGGATGATTATGATCTCTTATGGCTTTCAAAACTATCCGTCTGTATATACATACGAAGCATGAGCGCTAGAAACATATTGGCGGGTCGTTGATCGTTTAAGATCCCGCAGCAAACGTTTCGTATTCTATCCGCATCGCGGAGTTGAAATGGCCATCAGCCCTAGCTATGGCGCCCAGTACACTTATATAAACTGCACGATACTCATCGATTGCTGAACTATTTTTCAACTTTTGCTTTGGGGCTATTTTGAGCTATATATTGAAAAATGCGCTTCTTCCAGCAGCCAATAAAAGGTGAATTTTTTCAGAAATTCAACCTAATTTGCCCAACAATTTTAACAATTAAAAAATATTTGGTTTGAAATAAATTAATCGGAGAAAAACGTTTGGTAAAAATTTAATAAGTATCTTGTTAAATTTACAAGACGCACTTTTACATAAAAAGTTTTAGAAATCTTAGAAACTTACACAATTTCAATCATTTTATACTCAATTTAACATTTTTTAACAGTGCAGCATCTTTGGGAATATAATTGTTGTTTTAACAATATGCCATGTTAATTCAAAATACAATTGTTGTAGCAGAAAACATTTATATATATTGGCATGTCAATTTTAAGCAATCTTATGTTATTTTTTAACATTTCCTCCTTTAAATTTTAATTTAACTATATATCATTTTGACTTAACGTTTCATGTAGTTAATTTTACAATTTTTTAACCAGTTGAACTTAGTCTTGAATCGTATTAAACAAGCACTGTATTTATTCAAAATATTCAAAAATTTGTTTATTTCAACAGTTATCGGGTCATTTCGTTAAATTTTTGTCTGCCCTTATATTTTATCACTCACGCAAGATCGTTCTACGTTCCTTTAAACTTCATTTGTGTTATTTAAACTATACAAGTGTTCATTATAAGACTTACAGTGTGTCATATCAAGTCATCCTTATACACGTGTCAGAGTTGTAATTAAACCCCCCTTATCCCATGTGAACACGTATACCCGTGTTACACGTGTAATTAAATTATTCGTGTATGAATACGTGTATTTATATTTACACGTGTATTTAACAGATCAAATTTGTATTGCTTTAAAATCTTACTTAACATCTTAAATGGTCCAAAAGACGTAGAAAAATATATAAAAGGCCATAACTAGATTTTTGGGAAATATTTTTTTCTTGCTGCAACATCGCGAAAGAAATTTCCCCGGAGTTTTTTCCCATTTTGGGGAATTTGCTATCGCGAATCATCTTGGGAAAGTATTCTTTTCAGCAAAAAAGCTATCGTGAAAAATTTTTCCAGGGAACTTTTTCCTTATATCAATGCAAAAATTTCTCCAAGTAAGTTCTTGGGGAAAAATTAATTCGTGGGAGATTTGCGATTGCAAATATTCTTGCCCCGGTATTTTTTGTTTTTCCGGGGAAAAAAATTCCTATTTAGTTGGCGATAAGGCTGAATATTAAATTTAAACCGTTCTTTCACACTTTAAAATATTTTGAAATCCCTCTATTCCGGGCAGTTACAAAAAAGCGGTGCTTTATAATTACACGTGTATTTAGAACCAACACGTGTACACGTTTTAAAATTTTTGTTACTACACGTGTACACGTCACACGAATACACGTTTAACTAGATACATACTTAAAACCGAGAGCTCTAGTTGTAATACCATAGGTTGAAAGTGACAAAAGGGCCATGTAAACTATACACTGGTTGATATTATTAAAATGACAGTGTGTCATGTTAATTCATTCTGATTTGCGTGCAATTGTAAAAAAGCTGTTGAGTAAATTTGTGATTGAGTAACGAAAATTCAAAACATATCTATATATATCAACCGTGTAAAAACAACCTGATAACTGGTAAATTTCTGTTTAATTTGACATTATGTTCTCATTAACTGTGAACGAAATAGTGGAAAACAAAACAAAAAAAATGTCCCAAGTTTCACGTGTCTATCTTATAATACTACCCCTGGATTTGTAATATTTAAATACAATATACTCGTAGTTTTCTAAAAACATCCAGGAAGATCAAAAATTTAAGCGAAAAATTAGTAAAATTTCCTCATAGATTAAGTACCTACTATATGAAAATAAAATTGCTTTAACTTTAGCAAAATTTACATAGTAAAAATAACCATAGTTGTGCAAAAACAATCATATTTATTGTTATTTTAAACAGTATATATATATTGTGTCACATCCAGCTATATAAATTTTAATTAAATCTACCGAAATAGTAGATCATTGTTATTTTCATTCTCTAAAGAAAAAAAAAACCAACGCCAAATAATCTAATCTATGTATGTATATGGTGAAATTCACCTTCAACCAAACCGATCATTTACTCGTTTCTATTTTAAAGTGCTTTGCAGTTTAAGCGGGGGTGGTTGATTTCTTTTTTTTTATTTTTCACTCATTTGCGATTAGAATCGCACCAATTCCAACCCCTCAAAGTCGATCTTCATAGTAATTTAATAAATTTATCGACATTTAATGAGAATACGTCTCGCTTGGTTAACATTTTATGTGTTTTTATTTTGTTTTTGTTTTTTTTTAATTTATTTTGATCCAACACAATTAAAGACTTTTAGTTTGATTCAATGCGGGGGGCATTATTTATTCAATTGAAATAGCGGGCAAACAACATTGTTAAAGACCGTCTGGGCATGGCTGACTAATTTTGGGTAGAAAATTGAATTCCAATTGTCATCGCTATAAACACACAGACAAAACGAACCAGACAGACGTGATTAATGAAGTGCGCTTAAAATTTCAAAAAAAAAAAAAACGTTAGGACAGTGTTTAGTGCTCATTAGTTGGTTATTGTTTATCTGATTTGATGTTATTTTTAAAATTCCGTCTGGGTTTGGGTATTTAATTTATATTTTTTTTTTTTTTTGGTATTTTAGCAAAACAATGCTTACTCATCGAATGTCTGAACGAATAAAGTGCAGTGACATAACCCCGCGATTAGCTGTACCTAATGATGATACACAAGATACAAAAATGTTGAAATAATTATAAAATGAATTTAACAGAAATGTATTATCGATATCAGCTGAGAAATGATCACTAATGATGTCAATTATTTTTTAAGATGAAATGTTGCAGCAACATTGTGGTTGTATACATTTTTGGTTGGAAGAAGATCTTTCGTTTTGTAGTTGAAGAAGTAAAGTTGAATTCTACACATAATTTATAATGAATTCCTATGTAATGGTTTTCTTAAAAAAAAATAAAAGGTATAAAACTGAAAGTTAATATGTGGAAAACACGCAATTTTTGATGAGAGTGTCTTTTCGAAAGGAAATATATCTAAACACATTCATTCATTCATTAGTGCTCAGAAATAATTTTTGACATTAAACGAACTTTTTTAACATTTCTTAGTTTTTTTTGTTAAAAAAGGGATTGAAATTCGACAACCAAAAACATGTAATCGAAGCTATTGTTTATTTCCAAATAAATTTTAAGAATATTTTTTTTTTGTAATTGACGAAAATTGAACATTTTTGTGAAAACTAGTTGTTTTTCGAACTTTTAAGTTGAAGTCTAAATTTTGACATGTCTAAGAAAATTAGTTTTTTACTTGTACTCAACAATTTTCATTGCGTCCTTTATAAAATATTAAATAAAAATATTTTGAATTGGTTCACTAGGGCGTATACGTATTTTTTTTTTTCTTAAATGATATATTCGTTATTTTTATGTTAAAATACAAAATCTTAAATATTTTTTGAAAACAAAATAACAATAAATACACATAAACAACGATATTGATTTTTTTTACAGAGATTTTATTCTTTTGAAAAAATCGGAAATAATTTATACTTTACATATCTCTTGAGATATTTTCCAATTTTAAAAATTTCATATCAATCTTAAAAATGTAACCGAAATTTCAAGTAAAAAAGCATGTAAACTACATACATATGTACGTATTACGTGTATTTTTTTTGAAAATTCACTGGGAATATACGGGTTAATATTAAGGTAGAGACTTGAAACTTAGAGAATTTTTTTTTTGTATTTATTTCGAAACCTTTAAGCACGTTTGTGATTAAAAATTCAAACATTTTTAAAACTTGTGACACCCCAATACTTATGAGAAGTATTAAAAACGTCATAAATGAAGAATTAAAAGAGGGCTGTCGAAGGGTGTCTTTTTTTTGAGAGAGTATTATTTTAATTGGTCTAAGGAAAATACAACCTAGGTTAGGAAACCTTTGGTATTGTGAAGGTTTGCACTTGCGTACTGGAAAAATTAAGGAGTACTGAATTAAATAGTACTGAATTTAATACAAAAACAAGCTATTAACTCCCAAATCAATAAGATGAGATGAGCTGTTAAACGAAATTAGCAAATTTGAGACGAAAACACTTTTTCTTGTGAAATTACCTCATTTCAGCTTTAACGAAAACGAATTAGATATTACTTGAATTCTTATATGAAGTCAACAGCGAAGTTTTTTATACAATTAAATCTCAATGTATAAATTTGTTTTAAATTCGAAATTCGTATACCTTCAGTAATAAAATAATAATAAAAATCTAATGAATTTTTAAATTCCAATCCAATATGTTGTGTGATTTCCCACAACTTCTCATCATACTTAAAGTGCATTAAAATAATTAAACCAATAAATTACTCATCACCTCACATAAAATCACATGAAATAAAACTCAACAACCATCAGCACTCACCTTCTACTTCGTAAGCTGTCATCCAAAGTGCAATAAAAAGTGTCAAGTAAATTAACTTCAAACTCGCACTGACTAATTCCAAGCCAAATAATGACTTGCTCCAGCTGACTGCCACTGTCATACCATATCGCCATTTTCTGCTGATGCTACCGCTCCTGCTGCCGCCAACAGAGTCCGATGTGAATAATCTTTTCACCTCAACCAACATCTTCTTCTCACTTAGCTGACAAAATAATTTATTGCTATTTTTACACCACACCCGCGACTCACGTACAACGCCTCTACAGAGACTCAATAAAATATCACGAAAAACAATAACGGCGGTGCTCACAATAAGCCCGACTGCGACAACTTTAAAATAACTATCACTTGGCGGAGGCAATAGATGCCGAAAACGTTTCACTTCCACTTGCTCCGATGTGGTCCACTGTGATGGTGGCGCTGTCATCGGAGTTATTACTTGTGCGGTTTCACGACCCGCCACGTACTGAAGCTGCGGCATTCTTCTTTTGTACTTGTAATTTGACTTAAGAAACGGAACCATGTTCTTCCGGTTTCTGTTGTCATGAATGTCACACCGGTTCGCCGCATTAATCCCGCTGCTGCTGCCACCACCGTCGCTAAGTAGCAGCGTAGTAGTGTCAAACGGTTGTTGTTGCTGTTGTTGTTCCGATTCAGAGTCACTAGCATCATAGGTGGACAGCAGCTGTAGCTGATCCATGGCTATCATTAAAAGTGTTCCTCGGTGAAATATTATGTTGGCTCATTATATCATGGACAAGTAACTTCTAGATTCTGAAATGAAAACGAAAGAATTTTTTGTAGCTATGTAGATTAAAAATATGTCAATCAAGAGAGTTCTTAAAATACAGCAAACTATAGGACAAAACTGGAGAAATTTCATTTTATGCCCACGAAACTAATTGAAAAGAAAAAATAGTGATGTGCATATAGCAGAGACCAATGACAACGATGAACAAGATGCCTAGCTGGCACCAACTGCACCGCTAGAGGCAGCACATATCGTCGCCAGAGCTGTCATCAAAAGAAGTAAATCAAAACAAAAATATGAGACACCCGCACTTGTTTATGGAGTGCATCAAAACCTGGTGGCAGTAGCAGCAGCAGCAGCAGCAGCAGCAGCGTGTGCAAGAGTGCTGGAGGCGAATGGCAAAGTGGAATCGAGGCGCCAAATGGCGAACGCGTAATTTGCCTTCCATCCGGGTTGAGGGATTCATCGTCAGTTTTAATTTTTTTTTTGCGAATGCATTGCGTATATATGTATGTAACTAGGAACGGTACGGCTGGCACGGCGTATGGCGACCGACATGCGCAACCGCCACCACGCCGCCGCCACGCTGCGCCGCGCCGCACTGACGACCACGCTCGATAAGCGATCTGGAATTTTGGGGAATTTTAATTGACAATAAATTCTCGATGTATTAATGAACAAATATTTTCCTTCATAAGTGGGTTTCTATTTTGGATTCACATTCACATTGCATTTGTTTTTTTTTATAATTTATGGTAATGATCGTTGTTCTACTTTTATATGTGCATTATGAGTGTGATTTGCTATGGTGCGATTAGCATCAAACTGGCAACTGCAAAGTGGAGAGTTTTTGACACTTGAAATGATCAGTAACGTCGAGGAATATGTATGATTTACTGTAATGAATGAAAGACTGCACAGTTAATTTTGTTTTTAAAGTAAGAAAATAATAATTTATGATTGCTTCTTAGAGAATCATCCATAAAATATATAAAGGTTTCGAATTTAAATGAAAAATTCCAACACCAAATTGGAATCCTGGAAAGCGTTGAAGAGTTTTTTTATGGAAATGTCAAAACTCAATTGTAAAAATTGAAAGAGAAAAAATAAAATAAACGATTAATGACAATTCAAATTCAACAAAAATTAAATGAGGTGTCAAGTAAACTGAGCTAATTTTAGATGAATTTCTTAACGGAACCACACCTATCATCTCGCTGATTGGTGCACAGTAATCAGAGTTTTTTTGTTGCAAACTGTAATTTTTTGTTTCTCTATATTTATTTATTCTCTTCACCTAAGACTGTCTTCTCTTTTCTATACATACAAAAGATTGATTCTAACACAACACAATACACCACACCACGATGCGATCTGGTTTTTTAAATAAAACTTAATTTATGAGAAAATTCAAAAATCTTTGGAGCGTTTTTTTTTTAAACTAATTTTAATTAATTGTATACAAAATTTCGAAAACATATTTAAGAAAAATAATTTTTTAGTGTTTATTAATACAGAGTTAAAAAATTAATTTTGAGAAAAAATAATCTACCCCTTTTTGGGAAATATCGAATTTTCAAAAAATAATTTTGAATTATTATTACGAGCCATGAATTTTAAAAGAAATGATTTAGATGGATTAAATGAGGCTAGATCAGGGTTCAAATATGTGATAATAGCTATTTACATGCAGCGACCAGCAAATCAACCAAAGTCGATGAGCTTAATTACTAAACGAAGGTCGAACCACGTTTGTGAACCCAAGTCCCTTAGGAGCAGTTTATCAGTGTAGGTTGACTTTACTTTAACTTTCAGTTGTCAAAAATCTATCAACATAAAACTGCAGCACTATGGAAATGCACTTTCACTATCGAAACAGAGAGGGCGACACTGGGCGGCCTTATGGAAAACGATAGTCAATGTTTTGACATACAAACATCTGTGAAAATTATCTATTTAGTTAAGCCAAGGTTAACTCACCAAATTTTTGAGTTGAATTGCGAAATGTATCTCGAAGCTGAACAATTATTTCGTGCCCTAAATTTTGACAGAAAAAATATTTTTTTGGATCTCATTCGATGCTGAAATAATTGTCAAAATTTTAAATGGGATAAATTGTGGAGAAAATTTTGAAAATTAAAATTTTGTGGTACATTGAAAGAAAAAATGTACTTAAATTTTCATTTGATGTGTAAACATCATAGTTCTCGGTATTCGAAAATTAGAAATAGCGGTAGAGAAAACAACTTACGCAAATAGAGAGTTCTGTCTCTAAAAAATGCTGATTATCGAACGCACGATCCGGATACTAAACATCTACAAATATGCAATGGTTTTTTACCATTTCGTTCGAGGGAAATATTTGAAATTTTTCGGTTGAAATTTGAATTCAATTTTATTTGAACGTTTTTTTAAAGTTAAAGAAAGTACACACTATGAAATAAGTCGTTTGTCAATAATGTCTTTATACACATCTTCACCCTGAATCAAGGCACTCACACTTTTATTTTTAATTAGTTGATAATTTTTTGGATAATCTAATTTTACTCTTAAAAATCAAATGGCGTTTTTAGCCCTGTCAAACTTTCAGAATTTACAAGCTTGATTGAACATAGTCACAGATTACACACATTAAAAAGTAAGTATAGAATAAAATCGCGCGTTTTTTTCGAAAAAAAATGCACAAAAACAATTTCTGTGAAGTTATAGCTTAAGACCAATCAGTCAAAAACCTGTTTACTAAAAAGATCCAAAAATATATTACCTCAGTATAAAACGCTATAATTTCGGAAATAAATAACGGCATTTTAAGTAAAATTTAGCACTTTATATGCTGAATTAACGATTAAATGTTAATGACTTGTATATATGTATGAGTAGATCGGGGCAAAAGTGTTCGAAAATACAGAAACATCTAATTTTATTTGCCAATCAATTTCATTCAAAAAATAAAATAAAAATAAATCAGCAAACGGCCTTCCCCTTCATTCGGAAAATTTCAAAATGTATTTAAAAACAATTCAGAAAAACGTACATACATAGAACTGTACAATGTACATACCTCTGTCGCGTCTAAATTTAGACGAAACATTTATGGAATGTATTTTTCATTTGCAGCTTGCGATAAATTTTGAAGTAGATGAACTAATTTTATGGAATAAAAATAATAAATAATAAATGAAATCCTAACAGAGTGGTAATTATAAAAATTGAAGAACATATGAATGCCGCGACCGACAACGATGCTGACGCTGCTGCTGACGACGACGTCGATGTGAATTTCGATGTCGAAGTCGTTGTCATTAAGTGAAACGAACGGTTTTAAATAGTCGTCGAAGGGAAAAAAAAAAACTGGCGAAAAAAATTCTTCTGAATCTTGAGTCACGTACATGGGGCGAAAGTATTTTACAGACTCGACCCTTCTTCATGTCTGATGTTTTTTTTTTTTTAGATTTTACTTTGTCGTTGTTTTTTTTTATTACAAGAAGAGCATCAAGACAGCAAACAATCATTTTATTGAAAGAAGCCACAACAGCCCAAAGATCGTAGAGGGGTCCAGCTATATAGGTATGCAGAGAACAGCACTGCACAGCACAGTATCGCTCTCAAGAAGACACTTTTCAATGCAACAGGTACTCCATCCTCCATCATCAACATCATCATGATGCGATGGGGTAGGTTTTAAGTGAAATGTGTTCTGGTTGCATCTGAAGTACATTATCGCTGTTGTGTTCCAGAGATACTTTCAGCAACTTATGTCTGCTCAAATGAAGATGATTACCAATAAGACTCAAGAGCCATATATACCTATATATGTATTCTTGTTATCCCTTTTAGGTTAACATTGTTGGTATTCCTCATTTTGAATGGCGCTCTCTGGATCCGGTAGCAATGATGATGATGGTGGTGATGGTAGATTGAGATTTTGAGTGTTGTGAAAAAATTTTGAGGAATGGATTATTTTATTTAAGGGAATATTATATCATTCTATAATGGGAAAGGTCAGTAACATGCGGTTGGGTTTATATACTTTAAAAAGGTTATTTACTTCATGTACGTAAAGAACAAAAGTTTCGTCAATTGTAGTTATGTGTTAAGGGGAGTCAATGCAACTTGAAGAAGCTAATATCAATTACTGTATATGGATATAATAATGAACTATACTGAAAACGTGCTCATTTCTATGAATTGCAATATGAAAAACATCACGAATAAAGGGATACTTTTAAATACTTATATAGTGAATACTCAAAGAGTGGAATTTAGTTGACTGTTTTTAAAAATTTGGTTATAGTTTAAAAAGTAGAGTAGATTTTGTTTGAAATTAATGTTCATATTAACTGTTTTTGTTAATTATTTTTTTTTAATATCATGAGTCATTAAATTGAGCAAAATGATTAAGGGCCAGTTTTCAGTGCGAGATCATCCTAGTCTCGGGGTTGAACCTGGGGTAACTCCATAAGCGTGTTTTTCAGTCAATTGAAATCCTAAGTTAACTCACCTAATTTGGTGAATTATTTCAGGGACCAAATTGACGGCTTTTTCAGTTGTGGCACCATCTCGATTTTGATAATGAAAGTTATTCACAGTGCAATTCTGTTGTGGCGCCATCTCTATTTTAATAGTGAAAGGCGTAAAAAGGTGATGTCCTTAGTGTCGCACATCGATGATAATAGATTTTTGAATGATAAAGTTAGTTCTCCACTGAAAAACTGCTTCCAGAGTTAACTCATGGGTAAATTTATTTGCGGGATCAACTAACTGACTTAACTCTGAGTTAACTGAGCACTAAAAAACTGGCTCTAAGAGTACCAAAATGACTAAACAATAAACATAGATGTCTAAGCTTAAAAGAACGAGTAAATAACAGATATATTCAAACCAGATGGCCCAAAGTAAAAAACATAACATGAATCAACAAGTCAATTGGTTCTTATTTCTCTTATGGTTATTTGAATGCTTTGAGAAAATAAACTACTGTTTTTAAAATATTTGTCTATCTATTTGTCTGGGATAATCTTGGAAACTGCTGATCGGATTTTAAAGGAACTTTACACACAGTTAGACGACCTTCCAAGGAATGTTTAAGGTTATTTTTTTTACCTAAAATTGTCAGGCTTCCTTGGCAATATTAACATAAATTAAAAACTGGAGCAAACTATATGCTGAATAAAAATTAAACTTTAAAATAAGTTTTAACATGTAAAAATCAATCCTCTTAATTGAAAACAAAAGAAATAAATTGAATTTGAAGGTATGTATTTATTTGTTTATTTCTATTTTACTTGTTAGAGTTTTAGAAAAATATCTTCCTTAAAATACTCATCATTTATTCCAGCCCATTACACGAAAGGGGGTATAAAAAGCAGTTAATAGGGCAATTTTCTATAAAATATACTATACATGTTGAAAAATAGTGTACATAAGGTAATTTAGTTGGTATATCTGAAGATGCTTTAATTTTTGCAAATGGCGGCAAAAAATCACCCGAAACTAGTATTCCGTGTCTTTAACCGCCATATTATTCACTCCATACATCCAGATTAAAACTTAAATCCAGATGTAAATCATACATAAGTCAATGTAAATACATCCGAATTTAAATTTGAATCTGGATGTATCGAGTGAATAATATGGTCGTAAGAGTATAGTGAGTGATTCATGTCTTATTGACGTGTATTTTATATCTGTTTACTTCACGTATGTCAAAGTAGAATTGACATTTGCCACCATTTGCAAAAATTATAGCATCTTCCGATGACTTTTGCACCACCTTGTTAGAATTAGAATTTTATTAGAATTTTTTTAAATTTTAATCTGAACATGAAAACAACTTGATTTAAAAAGCTAAATGAAAAGCATGGACATATTAAATGGTATTTTTCGCTTCATGATTGTTTAAGATTTTGATTATGTTCGCGTTCATGGTTTATTTTAGCAAAAAAATTAAATTTTTGTCAAAGGCAACTTTTTATTTAAATTATATTCACCATTTTTTCTGAGGACTTATAGCGATTATTTTTTGCATTAAAAACTTCATCTTATATAGCGACCTATTTTTGTTTGCGGCAACACTGTTTCGAATCGCTAAAATTGACAGTACGAACGAGTAAATTGCCAGTAATCTTTACGTGAACTTCGACAAACAGTTCGTAAAAAAATTTGTATTTTTTAATGAACGCAATAATTATGTGCGTTCCTTTACTTTGAAACTTTGTGATTTTCTGTCCAAAACTATAAACATTTTATTTTTTTTATATGAACTTTGACAGACTTTTGGATTGAAGTTCGTAAAAATTTGCAGTTTTAGACAGTGCGGTTACAGACAATTTTAAATTTGTAAATTTTTTGTTCCGAACTAACATTTGACGTTTGAGATACTTGCCATTATTGACAGCTGTCTGATTTGCTGTATTGCCAATGGCGCTTTCTTATTGGTCAATATTGAGTATTGACAAAAAAAACTGCTTGGAATTTTGAAAATTTGTTGTTAGCTACAATTCTCTGTAGTTGTTATAATGCATAAAAACACACAAAATGCAAACTTCCCAACTATAAATTTCATCATGCTTTAAACTGACTAACTTTTATAAAAATTTGTCACTCTCATTAATTTTAGAAAACAGACTTTTTTCAAAAACATTTTTTTATTATTAAAATTTCACGTTCAGGCCTTGTTTACCCATTAATTCAAAGTGATGTCAGAAATGTTCCCATCAAATATTTATGGAGCCTATTCATTTCATTAAAAAAAAATGTTTTGCAAATTAATTTGCTCACATTCCATCACAAATTATATTAGTTTATTTTTAGAAGAACAGTTTAAACTGATTCCAGTTTCTATTAAATTTGTAACTACAGTTAAGAAAGAGAAATCTCTATTTTGAAATTGAATATCGGTGTGAATCAAAATGTGAAAAGTTTTGTTTCACAAACAAATAAAATGTCGCATGCAATGTTTTGTAAAGTCAAGTGAGGCAGGTAATCTTATCTGAAAATTATTTTCACACGATTGCGATAAAAAAAAAAAACAATTTTCCACAAAAATCCCACATTGCTTAGATTGTATATAAACTCAATTTTATAGACAATAACAATAGACAAGTGAAGTCTAAAAGAAAAAAAAATTTAATTTGAGAACTAAAATATTTATTTTAAAAAAGTATTTTTAGATACGAATTTAAGAATGTGTTTTTGCGTCAAGAATTAAACAAAAAACAATCAACTTTAAATAAACAAAATCAAATTTAATAGTTTCACATTAAACAAACTCACGTCACCATACAAATAAACAAATCACAAATGATGTATTTTTTATTTTTTTTTCTGTTTAAATTAAATGCACATGTGTGAAACTAAATATGTTTGAAAAATAATTATATTATAGCTTCAAGAAAAGTAATTAATATAAAACACAAATTTCAAAAGAAATTTGTTTTTTTAAGTGAATTTAACCACAAAATTAACTTGTAGGCCAGATATTGATAATCCTGTTCATTACATTACTCATGAAATCCATTTAAAATTTAAGTTAAAATTCATCGGACATCTGTAAGTATTTTGTGTGGTTTCATTTTCCCAGAAGAATCACAGCAGCACAACCGTTTTTTTTTTTTTTTTTTTTCTTGGCCTTTGAAGTATATAAACATTTTTAAAATCACCATTTTTATGAATGAAACAAAGTCAAATCTCAAATAATTTTATATATTTAGAAACATACATAAATTATATTGTTCCTTCAAAAGATGCCAAGAGGTTTAAGCGAATACATTTATTTTCTTCTTGCTTTAAAACGTTTCTATACCTAAAAACAGGAAATTGATAAACTAGATGGAACTGGTCATAAATTAGTTAGACACATCTCACAAAACTGTCAACCGCCTAGTTAGTTATTTAAATTAAAATAAGCATTAAGAATTAAAAAATATAATTTTTCAATTTTTTCTCCCACTTGACATAAAATTAACGAGATGATGGACATATGGAAGACATAATTCAAATACGCATTTTGAAATTGTGAATAACTTATATAAGGCGTGTTTTTTTGGGAATCTTAAAAAGTAAAGTAAGAAATTCCCAAAAAAACAATATCATGGTTTTTACATTTCACATTTGATGTAAATGTTTGTTTGTTTCTAATCTCAAATCCCCGAAAGTCCGAAAAGTTGTTTTGAAATTTTAACAAAACATACGCACGTGTTTTTATGTATTTTTTTTTAAACAGCGCCATCTATTGGTCATATACACAGCCCCAGATCTACTGAAGTCTCAGCAATCTTAGTACAAGATTCTTTATTTTGTTATAAAAATATTGAGGCGAAGAAATTTTAAGCGCTTGATAAAAATTTAACATTTATAGGAAAATTAGAATTCGATTTTAAAAAAACTTTATTTGTTTAAAAAAATGTTACTTATATTTTTCAAATTTTATATGGTGACATTGGGTTAAACTAAAAATAGCATCGAATGTTTAATCCTTTTTGGTTCTGAAAGGAATCATATTACCTACATGAATATTGAGGACTGGATATTTTAGAAATTACTCTTTTAATAGGGCGAATTAGAGTAAAACAAAAACAAAATTGGCATCCGATTTTAAAAATCTCTTGGACTTTGAAGATATTTTAGAGGGTGTATTGGGAAAAACAAAAGATTAGCATCCCATTTAGAATTTTCTTTTTGTATTTAATCTTATATTTAAAGAGGATGGATTTAAAACAAACAGATGTTTTTTGAAAATTTACTAGGGTAAAATCAGTTAAAAAAAAAATATTAATTTTATGTTTTGAGACATAATCAGTGATTTACTTTATGAACACCATATTTTAAACACAGTACACACATAAAATGTAACATCATAAGCGTTTTCAATTTGGTTCAGTTCTGTTCTGGAATCTGTCAAAATAAAAAAAAATGGCGGACCCAGGCGCCTTCACTTTTGTAACCCAGCGTCTCTATTGAAAATATTTGAGGAGATGAATTGCTTGGCTTTTAACTATTGCCTCGAATATGGAGACGCTTTGGCAATAGCCGCGTTTTATTATCTACGGGTCGGGGTTATCTTTTAACACGTAATACAAAAACAAATTTGAATCTAGGTTTCTATCGGGGTTTTTGCTTTAGACGTCTCTTCAGTCGGCAGAGAGTACAAACTGCAGTGCGAGGAAAAAAGACAGTATATCTACATGAAAAATAAACAAACGTAAGACAAAAAGAGATGAGCATACAATAGTGTTTTCATTGGGAATCGTATCGTTTTATCGTCAACCATATGGGTTATTGGCGATAATATAATGCGGTTAAGGGCAATGACAATATTCCTCTGCTGATGAAAGGCAATTATTGATTTCCATCTCTGAGGCAATAAATTTTGACGTTTTACCTTTTTCAAAATGGTTTCTCTGCTTTTTCTTCGTTTTGAAATTAAAGTTATAAATATAAGAAACTAGCTGTCCCGGCGAACTTCGTTCCGCCTAAAATTAATTTCGAGAATAGAGCCTCTATATTGAATTAATGAAATTTTTATGGAATTAAATTCAATACATTTTACTTGGAAAATGGATTTAACGCTTTACATGTCGCTGCAACGAAGCCGAAAAATGGAAATTTAGGGCCCAAAAGAGGAAAATCGTGAAATTCCGACCTATAAGGGGTGAATGGTGGTATAATATCAATATTATAATGATACAAAAATCGAGCCTGGTGGAACACTAATACATTCAGTGATCATATGGCCAAAAAATACTTTTAGAAGTGAATGGTGGCGTTTCCGTCAAACTTTATCGGTCACCCCGCGATCAACGCTTGCCTGAATTTATAATTTCTATGGCGATAGTTAACGAAGTTACAATTGACAACGAAAATGAGAGTTGTGCTGTAGAACAATCTATCAGCCGATAATTTCTCAGAACAACTGTTGACAATTGGAAATACAGGTATTCTGCTTGATGCTACAAATTACCTGGTGCAGAATTACGGCATCAGTGACTGAACGACACGTGAGGGAAATTTCATAAGAAATATGGAACATCATCGATATTTTGTATGAAATTTCCCTCACGCGTGTCGTTCAGTCACTGATGCCGTAATTCGGCCCCTGATTTCTTTCCCGTCGAATTTTTATGAATTTACATCATCAAAGGAAGAACTAATTAGCAAATATCTAAGTGTTACCCAACATCGGCCGCAATTATTTGAACCACGATTGGCTGAATGAACGCGCGTCATTATAGCTGCGAAGAATAACGACGTACATATGTAGATGATTTGAATTTAATTATTCAAAATCAATTCGCAGCCACAGTGTATTCGGTTGATCGTAGTATAACTGATAAAGAAGCAATAAGCTACCCAGTCAAATTTTTTAATTCGTTGGATGTACCTGGTGTACCACCATAAAATGTGCAACTCAAAGTCGTCAATGTCATCATAATGCTGCACAATCTGAACCTACCGAATTTTTGCAATGGAATCAGGCTGGTGGTAAAGAAACTTATGAACAACGTCATCCAAGCCACCATAATCAAAATCAAATTCAAAGGCGAGGAAGTTCTCATTCAAAGAATTCGGATGATATCGATCGACTAACCATTCGAGTTTAAAAAACCATTCAGTTTCTCGTTCGACTCGCAAGTGACTCCCCAACATAGGGAGTGAAGTCAAAATATATTCACATGGCAATAAATGAGTGTACTCACACCAACACGACGATAAGGTTAAGCGAGTCTCACGGACAATTAGATACAACAATGTGTTTATCACAAAGCGTTGCAGTGCACCTGTAATGTGTGAAATCCATTTTCGGTGTAAATATAATTTATTAAATCTTATTTCAAAACAGTTTCTCATTTAATATGGGGGCTCGACATAGTAAAACATTAAAATATATTGTTTATGAAATTGAATAGCTACTTCGACTTTCATGATAAAGCAGTGATTCTTATAAAATACTATTTATCTAATAGAAGAAGAAGAAGAGGGTCGATGTTAACAACCCAAGTAACATCGTTGGAGCTATTAGATGCAAAACTGTTCTTTTTCAGCTCTTAGCTAGCAAAATTGAAAGCTATTGCTCTGCTGTAAAAGATTATTTCACAGCTCCTTTCATTTTATTTAAAAATTATGTTCTATAATTGAATTTTGAGAACACTTTTAGCTCTATTAACTTTCTAACGCATCAAGATTTAAAAATATGCTCCATAACAAACTTTACACGTCTACTATCGAGCAACCTGTCAATATCAGACAATTTAGAGACGTTATACAGCTGCTAGCAACACATGAAATGTAAAAATTTAGCATTTACACAGCTGTACAAAAAGCGGCTGTAGAGCCGAATTACTAATATTTGCACACAAATACTTCGTGAAGTGCATGTGCATTTTCAAGTTTTAAAAAAATTCTATAACAGCTGTACCTATATGAAACCTCTCTAAAAACAATTCTATAGCGCTCATGTTATAGGGTATTCCACAATAGAAGACGAAGAAAATTATTATTTCAAAAGAAAAAATTAAACCAGTTTAAAATAAATTAATTAATTTCATTCTGCATGCGATGGGTCATTGTTCTCGTCATATTGGTTGTTAAAAGGAATGTTTTTTTCCGAATGGCGAGTTATAAAAACTTTATTTGATGACAATTTCGTTTCTAAAAATACGCTTTGAAAATTTTATTACGTACATACAAAAATATACCGAGGACCTAAAATACATACATTTTTGGAATAAAATATTCTTCAAATAAGAATCTTCGTTCATAGAAATAATTCTTTTTTATTTATTATCCACTTGCCTAAACTTTCAATTTCTGAAACAACCTTTTTATTTCATAAAAAAATATAAAACCAGGAAAATGCCATCTTGTTAAAACTAGCTCCAAAAGTACAGAAAGCAAATCTTTAAGTGATATAAGAGCTCGATATCAACAGTAATTAATATTGCAGCTCTATAACAAGCAAAAATATAGCTCAAAGTGATTTAACAGCTGTATTGAAGAAACCTTATTCCCTTATGAAAACATGGCGGCGAGAAAAAAAATGATGCAACATTTTCTTTTATTCATTAAAAAAAGGAAATATATATCCCCGCCCTCTCACTCAAAATCAAACTAAATTGTATTTTTAACCAAAATAAATTTATTTCGACTTTGAACAACTTTTTTTTTTAGAATTTTAAATTTGTTAAGTTATTATCTATTTTAATTTGACAGCTTAAAATACAAAATTTCGAAGGCGCGTTGTAATTTAACAAAGTACCGGCATAACATTTGTGAAAAAATTTAATTCGCACTTAAATTAAGCTAACATTTCACCGAAAAATATTAAATTCTTTTATTATTTATTTTGGTAGGAAATTATAATTGACATATCTTACAAAATTATATATTATTTATACTATCAAACGATTCACTTATTCTATAAGTATTAAAGCGTGCCTGCGTTTATGTTTAGTATTATATTTTATTACTCAAACCTATACGAACAAACATCTTTCAAAAGATGCTCTTTAAAGGTGTATGACATAGTCCTTCAGAGTCACTTGCCACTAATAACGTGCTTCTTAAGAGCAAAAAGTGAATTAGCTGCAAATAAGCTCGCCTTAAGCTCTAAATGTGTTTCTAGAGCTCATTATTAAAAAAAGGAGCTTTAAGATCAGCTCTAGAAGCGCTGCTAAAGCCTTTAAAGAACTAAAAATGTTACTTGGGAATAATGATCACTTAATCGACGTATTGGTTCTATTTTGTGGTATATCTTGTTTATATGTACAATGTAGATATCGCCGCCATCCAGCCTTTAAATTTATGCAATTTCACGATTTTTCATCTTTCAACGTATAAATTTCCATTTTTCGGCTCCGTTTTGTTTTTACAACAAATCCATTTGCAAATCGGATGATGTTCAGTCGAGTTGCACCCCTTAAATTATGCAATTTAACTATTTGCTAACTATTCTGTTCTAAAATTCCAATTTTCGGTTCCGTTGTGTTCTTGTTACTTAATACTAATCCAACAAAAAAATCCCTATGCAAATTGGTTGATTTTCAGCCGAGTTATGTTGTCGAGAACAAAAAAATCAATTCATTTTTATATATATATAGATAGAAGATTAGTGAATGGTTTTTATTATCAATTAAAGAGATTTAAAAGGACAAACAAACATTGGAAAGTGGTAGTAATCTCTATACTGACATTTGACAACTGAAATTATCTGCAAAGCCCACCCAACTTTAATCAATGGTCATTTGAATTGAAATATGTTGCCTAAAATATTTCCAATGGAGCCACAGCGTAAATTTCAATATGTGTAGTTTTTGGGGTCACTCGAAAAGCTATTTTTAATTTCTGACAATTTTAACTATGACAACTTACATAATATATTTCCTATATTACCTTACAGCTACTATAGTGTTTTTTGTTTCCTTGTTTACCACTGATATGACGTATGGTGTAACTTCAGAATTTTACAAACCTCAGCAATTTTGTCTACCTCCCCCCCCACTAACGTCCCAACTTGCTTAAAAATCTTAAGGTGAAATTGCATCCTTTAAAAGAAATTTTTGGGATTTTTTTATATTTTATCAGTATATTTTGTTTGTATTGAAATATGTATGAACCTGCTTATATAATTATTAAAATTATTTAGTTGTTAAGGCTACGGAACTTGATTAGCTACTTTTTTTTTTGGAAAATTCCTTCCAAGAGCGGCAAATTAGGTTAAAATATAGGTATCCAAATTCCAAGTTTTAAATTATTTTTTTAAACAAACATTTTGAGAGCCAAAAGATGTACCTATATGTACCAATCAAAATAAAGTTCAAGAAAATAATCATTTCTTAGCCTGTAATTCCTTCGTAAGAAATCTTCAAAAAAAAATTGATTACCTTTTGAACCGAATATAGAAGATACCTGAAGAAATTGTTTTCGTTAATAAATGCCTCATTATCTATAAAAACGATTGGATGCGAGAACTACAAATAGAGACATTTATTACTGCTGAACTAATGTACCTATTCCTATGTTTGAAGAAGTAGATGAAAAATGATGTATGAGTATGATGATGATAAAATAATTGTGGTTGTAAGTATAAATTTCTGAGAGAAAATTATGTTCTTGATATGATTACTCTTGGTCACGATATCTCTAGCTGATGTATGTAGGTATAGGTTTATTTGCTCTTTCTTTGTTTTATTATCTCAATGCTGTGAAACTGGTGTATTTTGAAAAAAAGTCTTATTACTTAGGCACAAATTTATATTGGACAGCCTCTGGCAAGTGGCTACAGCTTTTTTTACAATCTAAACTATTTATAAAGTACCTATCTTAATTTCGAAGGTTTAACTATTAAATTAACTTCCTTAAAAAAAGTTCGTCAAACTTGCTTTAATTATTATTAAAAAGTTGACTGATGACAATGGAACTGCCTATATATAATAAAACCCTAAAGGTGTCAATAACGAAGGTAAGTTTGTCTTTATAAATTTTTATTATATTAATTTAATTTGTTTCGATTTAAAATTTTAGATTCTATACCTACTTAACAGTCATTAATAATTTCTTCATCTTCATTATTCTTCACAGTCATTGCCCTGTTAATTCAGGAAATATGAACTTCATTGCTCAACTTTCAACATCAAATAGGAACAAAACGAAACAAACACAAAAATGTCAACTTCATATCCCAAATAGTCTTATGATTTCCCACTCCTACTCTTGCCGCGTGGTGTTCCTCAAAAAGCGTACTCCCATAAAAAAAAAAAAATCATAACAACAACAACAGAAACTCTTTTCAGATCTCTCAGCAGAATTAAAGATGACTACCTATACGAAAACGTTGACCAAAACGACGCAAGTCGACAATTTCTTGAAACATTTCCTCGTAAACAATTAACGATCCATACTGGAAAATACCGAAAATTGTTGTTAATGTATATGCAGCGAGCGATATGACGATCTCGAAGAAGGCAACGACAACGACCGAAGTGGATGAGGATGAATATTATGAAGATGAAGACAAGAATGACGGAGACTACAACGACGAAGCTTTCCCGCCCCGTCAACGCGGCCAGCAAAAAGTCTGTTCGATTTATTTTCTGGTCAATCTGGTGATCGCGTGGCTATTTTTATCGCACTGCTACACTCAAAGCGGGCCGGCTCGCCTTGCACATTTTTAACGTCTCTTACGCTTTGCGTCGTCGTGTCGCGTCATCATCATCATTATTATCATCATAATTATCAACGGTGAGACGAAGACCTGATGTGGGCCTGAAACTATAAGACCAAAACCAAGATTCTGAATCTAAACTGAACCACAACTGGCACACAACACAACTGCATTTCCTTCCATATATATATTCCATTCCATGCCAATTCCATGTTGCACTTGTTGCACATGCTAAACAGGTATTTTGAACTTCTTTAAAAAAAAAAAAAAAACAACAATAAAAAAACATCCTACGAAAAAACATCTGAATGTGACCAAACAAAACCAAAAAAAAAAAATTTTAAAAACCAAAACAAAAACAACAAAAAACCGCCCAAAGAGAAATGAAAGCAAAATGTAAAAAAAAGCACGTTGTTGTTGTTTTTCGATGTTTATATTTTTTTTTTTTTGTTTACTGACTGCGCAATATGTCCTCCGTGGCGCGGTGCTGCGGTGTGGTGCTGGTGCTGCGTTCTTGTGCTAGTGGTTGTGGTGGCAAGGCTGAGGACGGTTGAATTGCATCTTCTGACGCGGTGCATTCCAGCTTGCCACAGTCAGTCCTCCTCTGCCCTGAAAAATAACAGCAATAGCGCATGAAAAATGTGCAACGTGCAACGAATGGAACACGAAAAAAAAAAAACCAAAAGGCAGACCATGTGACCGACTGCGTATCCCCTTTGTCATCACTGAGGATAGAGAGATTTCGCCAATAAGACATTCGTGAAATAAATTAAAATCATCGAAAGCTTTGGAAAATTGCAATGATTATTTTTTCAGATGTCGTGAATCTCAGGAATTGTTTAACGATTTTGGAGAAAAAAACTGAACGATTTCATTATCTTCATAAAAATTACAATTTGAAAAGAAATTTGGAATTAAGTAGGAAAAAAAATTCTAGTTTTAGATCTTTTTTTAAAGGATCATATAATTTTAAGGTTCAAAGAAAATTTCTCCAGGCTTTAATGAAAGTTTGCAAAACTTTTAAAATTTTTTAAAAAATTCGTCATAAAAAAATAAATCAAAATCAGTTGAACCGTTTTTGAGAAAATCAAAAATCAAAATAATGGGTTTATGGGAGGAACCATTTATGTATAACCATTTTTCAGAATTTTTTTTTAATGGTAGCCTTTTTTAAAACAAAATTTTTGATTTTTTTTTAATTGTGGGCATATTTTTGCAAAAAATAAGAATTTAATTTTTTGAAATAAAAAAAATTGTACGGCAGCTACTGTTATTTTTGATCCTAAAAAAATGAAAAAAACGGGTCGGGAATGTCTAAAAACGCTATAATGTACCGCAAGTTTAAAGAAAGTCGACCCACCGATTTATAGGCTCCAGCCGAAATAATTGCGAGACCCACTTTTTTCGTCTTCGCATATATCATCGTAATCAAAATCTCGAGTTCGGTTTTCGTTACGAATTTTTCACAACTTTCCATATAGTACCTATGTATATATATCGCAAGTAAAAAGAAGACATTTCAAGTTTAAAAACGATTTTTATTTCTGCTGTGACAGGAAAAAAACAGAAAAATAGATCTCAGAGATTTCGCTTCGACAAGGAGTGAGCAAGCATTCTTCAGTATTTTGACAGCAAAGCTGCGAAATTTTTCTGACCCTACCATGTAACTGAAATTGAGAAGATCTTCGAGATCTCATTTTCTTGAACATGCCTAATGTGTCGAAATATTCGTGAAGTAGAATTTTATAAAATAGAATTTACTTTATTTTGAAATTTGAATTCAAAGAAAAACGTTGAGCTGAGCACATGATAGTGGGGCTTTTAGTAAAGAATTGCAAAAATAAACAAATTTATTCGTGTTCATAATTGTACACCAAGGTAGAGGCCAAACTAAACGGGTGGACCGATTCGCTTCAAATTTAGTACAAGGCATTTTCATATAATTTCCTAGAGGTTGTTTAGATTTTGCCATAAAGTCCATATAACGACAACAGGGTTACCGTTTTTTTTTTAATTGCGTTAGTTTTGTCGTATATCTCCTTAATGCCTGAACTGATTTTGTTACAATTTCGCAATCTGGTAGAAGTACCATATGCACAACTAAATAATATTACATTTAAAAAAAATTATTTTATTATTTGTTCTTATAAACAAAAACAATTTAAGGAAGGAATAAATAAATTTAAAAGAGAAATAAATTCAGTTTTAGTACTTTTTACATTTTCTCTCTAACGATGTAGGTAATGTTATTGAACAATTACCATTAATTTGCAAAATAAGCCACATTTTATTTTTGGACCATAAACCCTGGTTTTATATAAACAAGTGCTTTTAAGTACAGAGGTTGCATTTCAAAAAAAAAACGAATAAAGTTCAAAATTATTTTATTTTTATTTAAAAATGTAAAATTATTATATTTCAAAAATAAAAATTTAACTTTATTGACACAGAATACTCAAGAATTAATTATTTGAGATTAAATTTAACTTCATTGAACACGCTCCTAATTAGGTATTAGGCAATAACGTCCAAGGAAATAATGCCAAAATCGATTTGGAAATATCGCCCCAAATTTTGTTTTATCACCCAAAAAAAAACAAAAAAATTGGAAATACATATCGCCCAAATTTATATTTTTCCAAATCTTAAGTTCGAGATATCGCCGAAATATTTTCAATGTAAATTGTTTTTATAAAATTTGGGCGTTATTTCCTCAATTTTGGGCGATATTCTTAATTTTTTTTTTAATTTGGGCGTTCTTTCCTAAATTTTAAGCGAAAGTGAAATTCCAATGATAATATTATCTTAAAAAAAAACGCGGCGCATAAACAGTGCGGTATTTATGGGGGGCATGCATTTATTTACTAATATTGTAAATGTTAGTATTGAGTTTTATTATTATTTGGGCGTTATTTCTTAAGATTTGGGCATTATTTCCTTTTTTTGTATTTTTTTTGGGCGATATTTCCATTAATTTTGGGCGTTATTGCCTTCGGCGTTGCTGCCTAACGCCTTCTAATTCACGTACGTATGTTATTTGCTTATATGTATGTGATCATGATCAGAATTTAAAAAAATTTTAAAACTTTAAATTAAAAGGCTTAAATGAGTTTTTTTTTTTTTAATTTTATCACTATATTCTCGGTGAAATTCTCCTAATTTATAAATGCTTGAGAGACCCATTAATTTCTAAGTAAGTTTTTGGCGGAAGTTTGTCTTGTGCCATTGCCATATCTGGCTCTGGTGTTGGGTCTTAAGCATATTGAAGAACGCGCAGAGCATAAGGGGTTGGGTGTCTACACATCGCTCGGTCGAGGTGCACGTTGGAAGGGAAGACGTCTCGAAAGACTTAGACATTGCTGATTTTGTGAATCTTTTCACTTCTACATTTTTTTTTTTTTTTTTTTCAATTCTATTTTCATAGCCAGTTTTTCCTTTAATTTATTTTTCAGTTATTTTTTTGGTTTTATTTATTTTTGTTGTCAAAGTTCTCCAGTCGAAGGAACCTAGTATTTATGTAGGTTTTCCTGTTGTTGCAACTTGCAAAGCAGAACCATCCATCCTATATTCACATACTGGTGGGTATATCTACATATCTACCAATAGTAAGTTCTATAGTGAGTATATACATATTCTGGCTCAACAAGTGTAGCGAGTTATGTTTGTGTAATGTGTATGCACGTTGCACAATAATGTGCAACGTTTGTGTTCTTTTTTTTTTTTTGCTTTTTTATGTTTGTGATGAACGTCTGTGACTCCTCTGGGGATATTACGACCTTTGGAAACTGTTCACACTTAGCTTATAAGTTAACCTCGTAGACGGTGATTCGCCTCCGCATTCTTTAGCTTATATGGTTTGATAAAAAATAAAAAAAAAAAAAAATTTTAAATCAAACAGTTTTTATGCAGAGGAGATTTACGATTCAGTTGAACTTGCAAGAAAACTAATGAAAATACTGGCGCAAAATTTTAGACGTTTTAGTACGTACGATTTTATAAAGCATTTTAAGTCTGTTGTTATAGGTCAAAAACAGGGTTTTCCAAATTTTTAACGATGCTAACTCAACAAAAATTCAGAATTCTGAAAATTCCAGATGCAAAACGTAAGGCATTGAACGCATCCATTTACAAACTTGAAAATGGTATGTTTGATTCCTTTTTTCTGTGAACTGTCATTGTTTTGCGAGCGTGTTCAACTGAAGTTTATTTAGAAAATATGTTTAGTATGACACAAGTATTTTTTAATGAACTTAGAAGTTAGAAAAAAGTTAAGAAGTATATCAAGGTATTACGTGAACATCACAGGCTGTTTTAAAATTTTTCACCAGTGCATTGTTGAGGAATAAATATTTAATTTTTGATGTTTTTTGCAGAAGTGAACACAATTCATTTTGCACAACTTAATTTGATAAAATCGAACAAACCTAGTGTTTTACAAAGCGATGTGGATTGTGGAAAAAATTATACGAAAACTAACAACTGATACTGTATGTTTGCGCACGTTTTTCTCAAGATCTTGGTTTTAATTGTAAAATTCCCAGAATCTCTTTTTTGTAGAATTTTATAAAAGTTGTTTGACATTTAACTGAGGTTTTTTTCTAATCAACCTGTTTATACGCACGTTCAGCAAAAAGAGAACTCAAAAAGTAAACAAGTGAATTCTAAATTTTGTCTTCTGTTTCTTTGACATCAAAACTGAAAAATTTTGCTAAGGAGTTCTGTTTTTGCCCGATTTATTAACGAGCACAAGGTACAGGAAAGTTCCAATTTATGACGAAGAGATTTATTGAAAATTTTGACCCACAACTGTATTAAGGGTTGGTTAATTTAATTAAGAAAGAAGAAATCTTACACTTCCTCTGTATCAAAAAATTGATGGGCAATCTGTACAGAGCCTAATTAGGTATTTCAAAGAAAACCGTAGGTAAAACTTTGTCATTTCTGTGATAAAGTTTAACTATTTACCTACAAAAATTGATAGGTACAAATTTAATTTGTTACCAAACGATTTCAAAACTAACGCGAGAGGAATTTCTTTAATTTTCGAAAATTCTTTTGAAAACGCCATAAGTAGGTAGGTATTGGTTATAAAAACCAAATTTTCGACATTTTACGTTGTCATCTCTTTCTAAATTCGAAGATATGTTTAGTTATACATACGTAGGTATATACCTATAGTCTTCTTCTTTTAATAATAATAAATATCCAGCGGCAAATGAAAAAACAATTTTTCGCACTTCAACAGAGCTCACGGAACAACAAAGCCTCATCATCAAAGATACAACGATGACTTCGTTTGTTTTCTTAATTTCATCATCATTTTTAATTCTATATCAACCTTTACCTAGCTAAGCTACTATCGTCCAAAAGGAAGTAGTAACTTCAGCTTTCATTCTCATTTAATTCTATATACCTATACTAGAGTAGGTATAAGGTCTCTCTAAACAACAACATTGAACAGACAACAACAAAAAAAAATGTATGCCCCATTCCCCATTACACAATATTCTTCGCCAGGAAGTAATCTATTCGATTATGTAGAAGTAGCCAAAGAGTATCATATATACTACGTTGTTGTTGTTGTTGTTTTTTTTCTCCGATCCCAATCTTGATGGCAAATCTTTAAAAACTCTCAAACTCAAACTAAGAAAGAAGACACTTTTTTACGTTCTGAGTCATCTTTTTCACTTCACCATCATTGCCGCACAGTGTTTCCTCCTTAATGGCCGCGCCAACAACGACTTTGTAGATTGGGTTGGGATTTGGACTGCGACTTCCAAAGACCAACTTATAACAACAACCAAACCACATCCCTTTGCGCGACGAACATCAAGGTCTCTCTTGTTCCTCATATCGAGGTTGTGTTTTCATTTTTTTTTTTTTGGTTTTATTCCATTTGTAGTGATAATAGTTGTGCTGGAAGGAAGTCTCATCATCGCGAATGCACACGACCAACCTGGCCGGTAGACTCTGACGCTGAAGCGGACACGGTCGAAAGCATGGAGTATATAGGTAGGTATATCTTGCATCTGGACCAGGTTATATAGTATCGTTTTATTTTTAGTGTTCTTATGTTTCTTTGCTGCCTTGACGCCAGACATAGACAACCTTCGCTTCGCATTAATGGACGAGGAATAATAAAATAATAATAAGGTATCCAAAAATAAAAATAAACAAAACCACGACAAGACCACGAGACGAAAAAGACGCAACGCAGTGCAACCCAGAACAGAACGGAGTCGAGAGAGAGAGCAGAGAGTCTGGCTGGTATCGGCATCGGCTCAGAATGACATAATCAAGTCCTCCTTTTCGATGTTGTCGGTGGTTCGGCACGCTGCGTCCGCGTCCGTCTGTCGTAGCGTAGCGTGTAGTAGATACGTATAGAAGTCTTGTCGTGGTGTTCTTTTTCTTTCTCGATTCTTTTTCTATAAAGATTGTCGATCCGTTGTTCTTCTTGTTTATAGGAGAAGTGCGGTGTTAGGTAAATCCAACCAGCCAAGCCAACAGCATCTGGGATGAAGATTCTACTTTGTTGTTCACTTCCTGCTTTGGGATGAATCAAAATAGTTTTTTTTTTATTTTATTTTTTTTTTTTGTTGTAGCAATAAGAATGTCATTAATCGTTTTGGGAAGAGCATCACAATCCTATAAGCAAAAAACACTTGAATCAATAGGATTTGTGTTTGCTGCTGCCGAAAAATTCCCAAAAAGATTTGATTCTTCGGGCACACAATTGTTTCTGTGTGCCACTGTGGAGTATAGGATTTCATACAAAATTAGCTTTCATCTATACATATACAATAAACATAGATAGGTACCTACCTACATATAAATACGTATAGGAAATGAGTTACATGTATATGAATTCTTCAACAGCGAATCATCAGTAAAATTTTTATGTATGAATTCTGAATAGCGGAAGATATTTTGTGTGAAACAGGTAGACTTTTGGGGAATTTCAGAACAACGGACTTCACTGATCTATTCATAGAAATTGTGGATGGTTTAGATTTTTTTTTTTTTTCTTATAATCCTAAACTTTTTCGTAGAAATTTTAAAGATTTCATCAGAATTTGATTAAGTTTCCTGTAGGTATACCTATACGATATGAGTCAATGGATTTTAAGGTTTGACTTTTAATTTATTGAAGGTGACATTTTTGGAAGATGATTCCTTGTTGAATTAGGTATAAATTTCAGTTTTAATTATTTTTGCAGGGATTGTTTTTTTTTTTTGTATTTTAAATAAATTAAGAGATTAAGAATATTTTTCTTGTCTTAGGCGCCAGTTATAGCTTTCAATTGAATGGTCACACAAAATTTGAATCCTATCCATTACAAACTACAGTATATTTTTTATTGGTTTAGTTTTTCGTCTTCGTTAATTGAAAATGATTATCAAAAGTTGTAATTGATAATTTAGGCTAAATATTTTATTATATCATCGATTGAACTAGGTACCTTACCAATGATAATTTATTGAACTATTAAAAGGTTTTTTATGTTAAGGTTTGGTCAATATGACAGTTTTTTTTAGTTACAATTAATTAATAAATAATAATAATAAGTCATAAATTTTATTTTATTATAAACTCTTCAAAATTAAAATTTTCAATAACGGTTTTCAGAGCAATTTTTAGTTATGTAAAATCGTGCCTTAAGAATCGTACCAAAGCTATGTAAAAAGCCAAACATGCTTCATTTTATATCCGCAATTTATATAAATTCAATTGTACGTCAAATTTTTTCGGTGGTGAGATTTGTATTTAACAGAAAAATTCATTAGAATGTTCGAATAAGTGAAAAACAAATGAATTTTACAAACATCAAACTTTTCATACCTGAATTTGAAATAAAAAAGGAAAAACAAAAGATTTTATGGACATCGGTTGATTCTTTGACACGAGAAGATAATAGTATTTCTAACTTTCAGTTTTCCTCCATATCAGCTCAAGTTTTCGAGATATGCCTGTTTGAAAATGATAAAAAAAAAATGTTCACAACTGACAACTTGTCAGAGATTCTGTCACAATGACTTCCTGATAATCTGTCAATTTAATAACAATCTGCCTGAAAATAATGGGAAATTTCAATCTTTGTGTGTGTGTCTCATAATTTGCAAAAATAGTGTTAATACAAAATTTATAAAATGAAATGAAAAATAAACTTCAATGACACTTTTTCAGTTTTTTCTTTTAGTTAATGATAATAAAACTGTAGATTTAGGGCCTGTTTCACAATTTCTAATTAAAGTTCTGATTATAGTTATCCAGTCACAGGAGCAAAACTCATTGTTGTCTTGTGACCCAACCGAATGAGTTACAAATCAAAAAATATTTATGTGTCGGGTAACTTATCAGAACTTTTCTTATTAGTTGTGAAACAGACTTTTAGATTTCAAAACGTGTGAAGAGTTCAAATAAAATCACAAAATTGCGAAGAACTACGCACTAAAACATGTCCTATTAATAAAGGATAAAATATTTGAAAGAAGAAAAATTCGTTCTTGTTGATTCTCACTCAATTAAAGCACCTTTTTTAAATTCACCACCTATAATTAAGCATTTGTAATGCACGATGCTCTCCCAACCAATGTGACATTGTAATTTATAAATCCGCATTGAAGATGATTCAAATGACACTAAAATCTTTTCGAAAGGTTTATAATTGTTTGAGATATATTGAAGTTTTAAAACATAAATTTCCCACCGGAAACCCTGTATAATATTATGCGATATCGCCTTTTTTACTAGAAATAAGCCTCATGTTTTATAATAAAATATTTCGCAAATTAAATACTAAAATAGGATCTGAAAACGTAAAAAAAAGATGTGTCTCAACAAAATAATATGTCAATAATTATTTACATTGGGCACAAAACAAGCTTAAGAAACTGGAACTGACACTATAAGCTGAAGAAACTGGAATAGATAAAGAGAGAGGACCTGAGTGGAATAATTCAAGTTCTATTTAAGTTCATCTATGTAAAAGTGTATAGGTAGATCTCTCCTAAAACGGTTTTAAGTATTTTTTATTTTTTTCAAATCCTTTTTTAAAGTATAGCAATTAAACTTCTTACTTGTGATGTTTAAATTTATTCCAATAAAACTGCGTTTTAAGTTATTGATGAAAATAATAGCAAGTGTTTTATAATTTTTTTTTGTTATTTAGCGTCTTTAAAATAAAGGCCAGGTTTTCTATGTAAATACATATTTTTTTCCGATAAACTTAGAAGAAAACGAATAAGATAGTTTTTAGAATCAGGAAATTTTATTTAAAATGGCATTTAATCGTTACAGCATATTTTACTATAGATGCATATAAAAGCATATTCGGCTCTTTTTAGGAATATTTAAGTAATAAATGTATTTTTTTCGTGCATATGTTTGAAATTTCAGAAAAATCTTAAGAGTAAATTTTGTATACTATTCCGAAAGTGTATATACGCACCTTAAAAATTTTAATTCCAACTACAATTCCAGCTGTCAAGTTTTTCCAATGTCATTCTCGTTTTCTTTGCTTTATTTAATTAAAACAAATTGCAAATTGGAATGACAAACGGTAAACGTTTAATACAATTTTATTTGTCCTAAAAAAATGAGGGGTTTCTACAAATGAAAAAAAATCTCAAACATATTAACGGATAACTGCCACGAAGAAGAGATCATGAAGAACTATTCAATTATGTCGTTTTCCATTGGACGTTTGGAAGCGTCCAGAATCAAAAAGAACTCTTCTGAAACCATTCCATTGGCAAAAAAAAACCGTCAACCGACGCTTTTCAGAAGAAAAGGACCATGGGCAACTTTGTATGGAGTTTGGGCCCACTTTCAACATTGCTCAACAGTGATGAAACTTATGTCATATGAAAGCGTATGGAGAGCACTTTATTTCATTATATGGCAGCTAAATTGAAATCGAGCGCAAAAGTTGTGTTTTGGCACGTTTTATAAAAAAAGTATTTAAAATGCAAAATAAAATCTTTAAAAAAAATGGCAACACTTACTTAAAAGTGTTTCACCTTTTCTGAAAGCCTGAAGTCTGTTCTTTCATTTTTATTTTAAATCAACTTATTTGTATAAATAGTTTTCGAAAAAATTACTTTCAAACTCAAAAAAAGTTTTATTTTTATTTATTTAACAAGCCTGTTTATTTGAGTTAAAATTCTTATAACTTTTAATCTAAGACGTTCATTGGTGAGTTTTATACCTTTTAAGAAACTTCAATACCATGGCCAATTTTTAAATCTAAAAACCGGTATTGAGTCACATGATTTTTTTTTAGGATGCTCTTTTAAAAATTGAAGTAAAAAAAAGGTTTGATCAAAATTTCGTATTATCAATTTATTTAGAGAAAAATGGTGCAGGATATCAATAATATTTTAATGCAGAAAATTAATCTTTCTATCATAAAATATTCAAGTGAAAAAATTAAGAAAAACAAAAATCAATTATGGACAGGGTGACCAAATACCTGGTTCAAAGTAGGGGTTTTTCGTAATTTCCAAAAAACTGTCGTTATTCGAAAATCGTTATGATGGAGTACAGACAAGTTACTAAATTCTGAGTAGTTATGATCTGCCCTATCACCAGTTTCAGTTTGGACCCTAGTTTATGGGACACCCTATATACAGAAAAGTAGTAACTTTCTTTTTCAGCTTTTTGAATTTGAAAGAAAATTTTTCGAAAACTATTTATACAAATAAGTTGATTTAAAAATAAAATGAAAGAACAGACTTCAGGCTTTCAGAAAAAGTGAAACACTTTTTAGTAAGTGTTGCCATTTTTTTTTTAAATATTTTATTTTGTATTTTAAATACTTTTTTTATAAAATGTGCCAAAACACAACTTTTGCGCTCGATTTCAATTTAGCTGCCATATAATTAAATAAAGTGCTCTCCATACGCTTTCATATGACATAAGTTTCATCACTGTTGAGCAATGTTGAAAGTGGGCCCAAAATGCCCATGGTCCTTTCGCTTCTCGATTTGAAATCAGAATCCACTCAAGAAGCACTAATACATTTAAGCTATAACTTCCAAACAAACTCACTCAAATGTCAAAAGTAAACATCGGACTCTGTTTGCTTGTATGCCTGTTCGATACATGAAATGTTCACGATTATTCACCAATACGATGAAAAAATTTCTAAGTTGAGTAGAAGAGCGCTAACTTTGTTCCATTGGATTTCAGAATGAGTTAATCCCTGAGTGAAACCAATGGAAAACGACATTAGTGAAATTCCCTCAAAAACGCTCCACTTACATCCGTCGAAGTTCGGTCATTTTCTATGTATAAGAGTTTTTTTTTCAGAACTAACAGACAAAGTTTTGTTTTTGAAAACTTAAAAAAAAATTATAGTATATGCTAACAAGACTTATTCCAGTAATTTGGAAAATAATAATTCAAATAAAATTTTGAATACAATTTTTTAGTTTTTTTAAGTTCAGAGAAGAGTAGGTATACCTACATACTTTATGTTTATTTATGTTTACTTATTTAAATAATTTTTACTTTTTGTTACTGTTGAATAAAAGACTGATTTATTTTTAAATTTTCAACGTTTTTTCTTTACTTCTTATTCACTTTTATAGAGCATATTTTCATGTTTTAAGCGAATATTTTCTAATTTAAGTGCATGTTTTATGCGCATATTTTCTGTTTTTTTAGCACATAAAAATCCGAGCCCTGAAAATAACTGTAAAACGGTGCAGATTTTTTAAAGGTTTATGATTTCGCACTTAACTTTTTGGAAATTGTTGTTCACTAAGTAGTTAATAATTTCACTTTATTTTTATTTCGCAAAAATATTTCTCATTATTTTAATCTCGCAATTTTTATTTCGCATTTTTTCATTATAAAACTGTTTATATATCTTCTACACTATATTATTTCTCATTTTGCATTACATTAATAAGCTTTGTTTTGCGTGAACGTAATATTAAAAGTTTATCTTTGTTTTTAAGCGATTAAAATTAGAAAAAAAAACTTATATTTTGTGAATGTCAGTTTTATTTTAGAACTGCAAGATAAATATTAAAGTGAGATTGCAAACAACGGGTAACAAAACCCAAATGGGTTAAAAATTAAGTGGAATCGAGATAAAATACTGAAATCTTAAAATAAATCATCTGACTGAGTTAAATATTTCATTGTAATGATTTTTAAATTACAAAACTGACGTAAATGTAATATAATTTGAATAGAAACAATACTCATCGTGCACAATCATATACCTAAGAACCAAAATTCCAAAACTACAATTAATGGGTATACTAATACTACTACTTGATGAAGGTGAAGTGATAATAGATAAAATAAAAAACTATGTACATAATGATAGATTTCCAAGTTCCAACACTTGTCATTATTGAAATGGTTTATTTTTACGTCAGTTTACAACATTTTATGTATAAATGAAAAAGTTTAAAAATACATTAATAGCTGTCTTCCATTTGACAGACAGTATTTGTCAATGAAAGAGACAATAATGATTTTGCACGACAAGTGCGGATATAGCTTAATTGTCAAACAAAACGTCCCATTATATCTCTGTTTAACTGACAGAGAAAATGTTTTTGCATATGAACGAATATTATACTGTTCAAAACTTTTGTTAATGGAAGACACTGAATGACAGATAGCAAGTTTCATTGTTGGCAAACGATTTTGTTTGATATTTTACATATTTGTCGGTCTTTCAAAGAAAATTTTATTATAAATTAAATATAAATCGAAGATTTGTTAATCGACGGAACACCATGGATGAATGAATTGAAAAAAAAATAAATAAATAGAGAGGTCCAATATATGTACAAGTGCAAAAACACCATGTATAAATGTAATCTATTTAAAGGCTGTTTCAAATGGTCCAAAAAGATGGGAAAATAGGCGAATTAGAGAAAAATCTAATAAAATTTAGTTGAGCAAAACTTAAATCAATGATATCAATTATTTTATTTCGCAGAAAGATAAAACAAATACATACATATAACCTGTATCAGTAAACTAAGAGATAATTTTGTGTCATTTATTTCAAGACAAACCTATCTTATGTAACAAATTAAGAGGAACTATAAATCTTTAAAACCAACTCTAGTAGCGTATTTAGATTTTTTTTAAGTCAAACTTTATAATGACATCTTTGAGTCAACTTAGAAAATTCGACAGAGATGAAGTGACGTCTCATCACAATATATGACATTGATGAGAAGAGTTATAAATACAAAAAATCAAAATAGAAAAAAAACATGACTCGATTTTTTATTTTCATGTGATAGTTGCATTTCCAAAAAAATACCTCAATTTTGAAGCAGGGCTTTAAATTGAGAAGCACAATTTTAAAATTATCAGATTTTTGTAAGCAATGTCAATGCCAAGTTAGATTTTTAACTTTATAAAATTATACTCAACAAAATTGAAACAATTTTTTCGTTAGACCAATATATTTTGAAAAAAAGTTCTCAAACGCACCCAATAGGTACCTAATATCGCGGTGATGGTGAAAAAAGTACATTAAAACAAAAAATGATAATAAAGTTTCCGCATGATTTTTCTCAAAATTTCTTGGTCCTTCGCAAAAAGTGGAAGAATATTTTTCATGTATGAATATATATAAATTATACAAATTTAGTCTATAAAACTATAAGTTTATAAGATATTTAAGACTTGAGTTCACTCCCTTCACTCCCCCTTTTGAAACTTAAGCTGTGGTCTAAATTTAGTGTACTTTTTAGGAAATGTCAAGATATAAAAATTTAGTAGGTATCTCTACGAAAATTCAATTTTGTCTTAATTTTATATTTGGACTATTGATATACATATTTGTGAATCTAACAATCAAGAAATTACAGGCACAGAATTATGTTTTTACGTAAAACTGAAGATTACCAAAAAATATTCCTAGATTATTGTAAATAACCATGAAATTTTAACAGAAAAAAAACTGAAAAATTCTTGAAGGATCTTTAAGCTGGAAGTTAAAAATTATCTATGCGTTCAAGTACCTATACATTTTACCAGTACTATTTTATAGGGAAAGTAAATTGATTTAGTGTACATATAATCAAACAGATTATGATGGATTAACCTATACAACAATAATGTTGTTTGCTCTCATACTGTTCAAAAAATGTATAATTAAATACAAATAAATATAAAATACCTTCAATACAAAGGTTTTCATTTGTTCAAACATTATCAAAAACGACTAAAATGATTTTATAGCGATAATTTATTGTTTTATCACACGATTTGAATTATAAAAAAGATACGAATCGATGATAAATCACTTGAAATATATTTTTCATAAACAAAATTTTCTTTTTAGGAAACATACTTTACAAAACTACCATTTATTAATTTTACTGATTGAAATTCGTTTTCCGTATGAAATTTTCATCAGTAAAATTGATAAATGCATTTTTTAGACAAAATATTTCCTCCAAAGAAGATTTTTTTTATAAAAAATATATTTCGAGTAATTTATCATCGATTCGTATCCTTTTTATACTTCAAATCGTATTAGAAAGTATTAAATTATCAAAAAGAATTTGTTTTCCTGTTGAATTTTCCTGATCGCTATAACCAGCCTTTAATGTTTAATATTGGAATATAAATTTTGAAAATGGAACCTGCTTAATATTGATTTTATAAATATTTCTTCTATTTAAGTAATCGTTGGGCGCCAGTTATAACTATCATTTAATTTAAATTTAATTGTTAATTTAAATTGTTAATTTTTATCAGTAATCAGTAAGTATTTTCAGGCAAAACCAAAGCGGATTGCTTCAACAAAAAAAATAATTTCTGAAAAATATTTTTTTAAAAGTCATTTCATGTGAAAGTTTGTGTCGGTATCAATATTTGTTACTCATCAATCATTTTTATAATTAAAGTATTTACTTATTTTATTTTATAAACGACTCAAAACAAACAATTAAAATTAAATCTTCAACTGGCGCCCAACGGTTACTTAAACAAAAAAAAATGTTAAAGATAAATTTCAATGACACAAGAATTTTATATCCATGTAATATCTAAGTTATGATACTCTGCAGGACATATAAATAAATTTGTACTCTCATGAACTTTGGAAAAAACTTTGAATTTAAATAGAAACCAGGACCCATGTTCTGTAACTCGGCGATAACTTTTCGCGGCGAGAAACGGTGAAAAATGGAACAAAAATGGAACAAAACTCATAGGAATCCTATGGGTTTTGTTCCATTTTTCGCCGTTTCTCGCCTCGAAAAGTTATCGCCGAGTTACAGAACATGGGTCCAGGTAGCAAAGAAAATAGCTCAGTTTTATAAGAATTAAAAATAGATTTTTGTATGAGATTTTTGTGCCATTTAAAAAATAAATTCCGCACCAACTGCTTATATCAAAAATTTCTTAACAGATTAACTTAACCTTAAAGTAGTATTGCAAAGTTAGTATGGATTTTTTTGCTCTGCTGTAAAATTTTATCAAATTGAACATTGACAATGTTTTAATATCAGTTTTTTGTCTATAAAAAAAAAAAAACTACTGAAATAAATCAGCAAAGTAGAAGACTAAGCAATAAGCACTCTTTAATTAGAATCATTTTGTCAGTTTATATTTTAGAGTCTTCACCAATTTTCCTCCGACAATAAATGAACAAACGAATCCAGAATTTTTTTCCTCGGTATTTGACACAAAAACTGAGAAATTTTGCTGAGGAATCCTGTTTATATTTGTGAGATCTCTGATATCTCAGAAATATAAACTGACCAATTGATTCAAAATAGGTTTTAACAACCTTCAGTGTACGAAAATTGGTGTTTCAGATTCAACATTTGACAAGTGAAGTCCTTTCGCCGGTACGAAACGCCCATTTTTGGTGGTTTAAAAAGCCTATAAAATCAACTCTTTTTTTTGACACCATCATATCTTTGTCGCAGAGAGCTTAAAGCAAGCAACAACTTGCAACTTATCAGTTAAACACATTAATCCAACGACACTTAAGACCGTTAAAAGCTTTTTTTGAATCAGACATGACTTTTGGTTTGTTTGGAAGTTTTGATCAAGATTTACAAGATACGGTAATGGAGAAGTAAAAAAATATGGTTTTCATTCTGTGTACAGCATTGTATTTTCCTGGAGAGAATCAGTTTTAAAAAAATGTGTATTTATTTTTTAAAGATTTTCAAAAATGTCTCTAACGATTTTGATTAAACTTTACACCATTAATCTTCAAAGTGATCGCTAAGCTTTTTGCAGTTATCATGACATTTTAACAAGTTCCATCAACGGAAAATTATGTTCCGTCTTATTTGACCTGGTTCTATTCTGAAAATACAGTCATCCTTACATAAAAAAGAAGCTGATTTCAGGAGATTGAAAAAAAACCTTTAAATCATTTTCCAAAGATTTTACTAAAGTAAATTTGAAAACTATAAAAATGATTGCCCAATTTCATCCAAATACCCTTGCTCACCATATCACTACGTCAACTTCAATCAAATGTAAAAGTAGTATGTATATAGGTAGATACCAAATTTAGTGTTTCAATCTGAAATAGGTTTTTGTTTTTGTTTACAGAAATTCTTCCTTCAAAGAAATTAAATGTCCTTGAGAAAAATGCCAACCATCAGCAATCTATCTTATTTCCAAACAACATACAATTTATCACCAATGTTTGTCTTTCACTTTATAATTCCCATAAACCATTTCAAATAAATTACTATACCTAATATTCCTCCACGTATATAAAAATGAAATACAAAAATATAACGAAAACGTATAAAGATCACCACTCTTTTGGCTTCTGCTGTGGCTGATCTACATCGTGTCTTCACAGACGACACGAACATCAACCTAATAATTATTCATCTAAATCACGATTTTCTTTTAGTTTTGTTTTGTATTTTTTTTTTGGCAAGACTTCATAACAAAAAAAAAAAAGAAAAGAATAACAATCTATACTTAAAGTCTTAAAAATGGGTATAGAAGGAGGAGAGGAAAACAAGAAGCGCAAGCAACATAATATTTTATTTACCTTTATATCTGTCGAATTGCAGCAAAATAACATAAGCCATACAAATAAATTTCCAAAAACTCGTAACCATTTAAAAATGTGCAGCACGATTTACAAATCAATCAACAATATTTTTTTTAAAAAGTCCCGATCCCGACAATACTATAGATACTTATTCCGAAGACGACAAACAAACACGATTATAACTCCCGGCTGTTGTTTCACTTTTATTTTATTTCTTTTTTTGTGTATATGTTGACAAAAAAAAATTATTTTTTTAACTTAAATTGTTATTAATATATACCTATATGTATATTAAAAATGCAAATTTAAATAAAAACATCATTTGTTTGACTGAAGATGGTTTGATCATTTTTTCCCCATCTTTAAGTTCACTTACATATTATACCGCCAAAACGTCACAAGAAAGTGCGTGCCTTAAAAAAAAAAAACAATACAAAATAAAAAAAAAACTGCACGTAATCGTCGCTGCTGTCTCAAGACACCACCACCACCGGCAAGATCAATTTTATGAAGTGCGTTTCTCCACTTGCATATGTATGTATGTTTGTATATACGTCACATCACACGCCACTAGACAAAAAACGATGAATGGACATTATGAGAGACATAAGATACTCAATATCGCGATAATGTATCTGAGTATCCAATTATCGTAGAAAAAAAAGTTTTTTTTTTGTTTAGCCTTAACGGTAAATAATATAAAAAAAAATCAAAAATGCAACGCACGAGTTAAAAATTTTCAAAAAAAAAAATTGTATACTTTATATTTAACTCCAGAGACAGAGAGAGAAAAAGATCACTGTGGGTATATCTGAATATCTTTAAAAGATCGCTTGAGTGTTTATTATTTTTATATTTTTTTTGTATTGTTTAAACAAAAAATGCATTATATATTTTCTGTTTGGCAAATGAAGAAGAAAAAAAAAAAAAAACTTTTCACGTTTCAATGCGGAAAAATTTCGCCGAATGAAACAGACAAACAAAAAAATAAAAAAAAAGACGAAGTTCACGCGTTCTTACACCGCCACCGTACATATGCAGGTGCAATGGAAGTGCACCGAGCGCACGACTCTATATACCAAACCTTTGCCGCACTTGCACAATTCGACCGAAATTTATGAATATAGCTCTGTATAGGTACTTAAATTTCTTCTGTCATATTTTTAAAATTAAAAACAAAAAGAGAAACAAAATAAAAAAAAAAAAAAAACATCAAAGAAGTATTATTTATTATAAAAATAATAATAAGTTTATTTATTTTGTTTTTTTAGTTTAAAATTAAATTTTTGCGCCACAATAATGGGATTTTTTATTTAATTTAAAATATGAGGAGCCGACTGCGTTCACTACATTTGATGATCGGAAACGAACTGAATCCAAACTCGACGACGGACAGACGAATAAATTTCATTGCAATACTTTTTTTCAGAAGCACACCACTGGCACTCTGGCTGACACTGGCTCCTCCATCCATGAGCCCCAGATACATTATACACAGAATGGCAACAAAAAGCAAGCAACACAGAGTGCAATCAACAAAGTGTATGTGTATCTTCAGTATGTATCTGTGTATCTGCAATATGAACGTGCGTCGGGTGAAAACGATGGGAGGAATGTATCTAAACTTTGAGCAGTTAACATGAAATGTTTCAGAAACAAGTATACATATGTATATAATTCAACCACCCCCTGATGATGGTGGATGGGGATGCAACATGTTTACGAGGTTAATTTGTGCAGCAAGTGCAGCGACATTGTAATGTGTATAGCAAGTGGCTAGGGAATTTGTGCAGTGTGCAACGTTACTATGGTGAAGTAAATATAGATACCTACTATATGCATTTTCTTTCTTGGGAAGAGGTCTGATGTGACGATGATGAGTGGGTGATGTTGGGGGTCGTGTCTTGGGGGAGTTGCTTGCTTAGTATGGTTGGTTGGTTAGAGGAAGAAGAAATGTCAGATGTTAAGTGCAGAAGTAGTTTCTAGATGCGATGGAGGAATATTTATTTTTAATTGGAACCGTATTCTTTCAGGATGTTTTTTTTTTTTTTATTTTTATTTTTTTGAATGACATTTAGATCAACGGAAATGAGGTCAGCTATAGCACTTGTAGTAATGGGATATGAAACTAAGGTAAAAATTTTAGATCCGATGAATGAATAATTTACAAAAAAAAAAAAAACTGTGGTATATAGAGTGCTCATCAGGATATCCGTTCTATCGTGGGCAGAAAGTGGAAGAAAATAACACACAATTTAACCATAATGGATTTTATTTTTTTTTTGTTTCGTTGTGCACTTCACCTACCTGAAAAGATTTAATTTGCGTGCTTAGATGAAATTGAGCTTGAAAAAGTATTTTTATAATTGATTTATAAAAAAAAAAACA
Organism: Epistrophe grossulariae; assembly: GCA_929447395.1. NCBI lineage: Eukaryota > Metazoa > Arthropoda > Insecta > Diptera > Syrphidae > Epistrophe > Epistrophe grossulariae. The sequence continues at coordinate 141,218,772 of OV839566.1, read as the reverse complement.
TATAATTGGATAAGTTAAGTTTTTAGTAATTTTATTTTTTTTTTCAATTGAGAGAAATTTGTAGTTTTTTTTATGTTTTTTTTTAACATGAAGGTCATTTTCAATGAAAAAAAATGTATAAAAGTTTTGATTTTTAAATTAATTATTTTTTAATTAAAATTAAAAAAAGACATTCGTTCGCATAATAGAAAAAAAACTTAACTTTATTAATTATTTAAATGAGTCAGATACGTTAGAGCTTCATAAATGTTGCATGAAGGCAAAGAGATCACCGAACACGGTTGCCTTTTTATATATTCAATCCAAGCTGCCATTAAACTTATATTTTAATGCAATTTGTGTTAAGACTTTTTAAATACATAATTATACTCTAATATTTATGAAACAATTTTATGTGTTTTAGTGCTAGATCTTATGTATACTAAAAAAAAAAACAATAAGGGTATTTATGCAACGTGCATCGCATCGTAAGTTTACAAATTGTGTAAAATGATAAGTTTACACAGAGGTTTGCATGAACACCATTTTTAATTCATTTGGTTGAATGCTGTGTAATTGAATCAGCTGTTCGTTAAACGTCAAATATTAAACTACAAAAGTCGCATTTTTTTTTTAAGCCTGAAGGGAATTGGATGAGAAAACGATTTCGATAAAGGTAGAACTGTAACCGTCGCAAACTCACGACAGTGTCCTAACGAAAATGATCGAATACGAGAAAATCATATATGGCGCGCACGTAATGGTGGATATTTTCTGTTCCTTTAGTTTAGTTCACGTTCGCTTTCGGTAGTAAATGTGGTCCGAGATCAACTAAACCGAAATTTTGTGAAAGAAGCATCAACAAAAAGAAATGGTTCCTTTCATTTCGATGACAATGCAGAAAGCGCATTACAAATACAGTGAAAGCCGCTTAAGAGAAACCCGGTTAAGAGAAAAACCCACTTATCTGAAACACTGTTTTCGTCCCCGAGTTTTTGTCGACCAATTACCTTTAAAACACTCCGCTTAAGCGAAATTTGCTTAAGTGAAAAACTTGGATCTAAAAAATATTTTCAGATAAATTTCATGGTTTTCATTGAAAAAAAACTCTTTTAAGTGAAATAAAATTGAATAGAAAATTTTCGGAATTCTATCACTTCTTTTTTATTTTTTACCTCCACCAAATTTTCAACACGAAAATGCAATTTGAATTTTTGCTTAAGTGAAATTTTTTGTTCACTTATCTGGACTCCGCTTAAGTGAAATTTTGTTTCACTTAAGCGGGGTTCGTTTAAGTAAGTGACATTTTGCCATCTCTCTTAAGCGGGTTTTACTGTACAAGTAAAAGCATTTACTTTTGTTTAAACATGTGACCCAGCTTATTATGTAAAATATGTTCAGAAAATTTAGACGTTGCAGAACATGGGCATATTTCATTATATTACATCATATTTCTGAACATTCTTAGTTCTAAAAGTCACAATGACGTCTCGTTAAGTTTATCAAACAAATTTGGTTAATTTTCCGCAGCACAAAATCTTTGGGGAATTTTAAACAAATTGCTTAAATCATTTCTCATGTACAAAACTTGACAGTTCATTAACCAAATCGTAAACGTATCTAGTGTTTTACGACATTGCATGAATATTAACCCTTAATTTGTTTTTGAAATTAATTGTGTTTTTAATTTTTATTATAGGTATAGAGATGAAAAAGTCGATTTTATTAAAGTTGATCAGATTACTCTGAAGCACAGTACACATATTAAAGGTAATATATTGCGCAGGTTGTCAAAGTTGGAAATGTCAAAAAATTAAAAATGGCTGTTCGAGTGCCCACAGGAACTCAACGCGCATCATTAGAAACAACAACAAAATATTGAAATTAGACAAGGAAGGGGGCACTGAATCCACCATTTTACCACCATAATACCTCGATTTTGACAGATGCGCAGAACTGAACAAAAATGAAAACGCTAATGATATTACCTTTAATATGTGAACTGTGACTCTGAAGTTCCGTGATTTTTCGTTCATTTGTATGAGTTTCAGTCAAAAGCCACAGAACTCAGAAGCTACAATTTTCTACTGCTCGTTCGAACAGCAATACTGTTTGAGGATTTGTCAGAAGGAAGCACCCCTGAAAAAAAATTTTTTTTTTAGGTAGAATAGGTTAGGATTCGGTTCACAGACCTTTGTGTGATAGTCCTCAAAACCGATGAAAGAAATACTCTTGTTGCTACACACCTGCCGAAAACATGGTGGCTTTTCATCGATACTATTGCGACTTGCGAGCATCTACGTTAGCTCGATATTTAAACCGGAGATTCAGTCTTCCTTGTCAGCAAGGAAATGGATTCTCTCAAGCAATTAACGATAGTCGATAGGCGACAAAATCCAGAGCAATAGACAAAAATTTGTGCTCGACAAGCGACATTTCTGAACGACAGCAAGCGACATCACTCTCTTTTCAAATCTGTTCTATTTTGTGGTTATTGAATCCTGTTCATATACGTTCTGTAATTGGTAGTGAAACTTTCAAAATTAAACAATACTCATATGATTTGTTTCAATTTTCATCGTTTCTCGACTAATTTTGTCGATGATGCGAGAGTCACAGAACGTATAGGCACTGAGCAACAAAATACTATAATGTTCGTGGGTATTCAAAATTCCTGAAGACACCATATAGGGCCATAGGGGAAGTACTTCTGTAGAAAAAGTTTTTTGAATGATGCTGAAATTGTCGACATTCGACAGACGTAGCATTGCTCTCAAAAATTTCTTGAAACACTTTTCGAGAGTTTTGCTCAATATAAATAGCTAATTGTAGCTCTGTCACTATATCGCTTATCGTTCTCTGCCTGGCTGACCCTTTAGGAGTTTTGTATCCATTTCATTCCCCACACCGAAGTACTAAGTGGCAGCGGTTATTCAAGTCGTAGTTTACTGCTATCAAAAGTGTCGATTTTTACTAGACAGTTAGATATTTGTTCCTTTGTTTATAGCACATACATATTTTGTCTTGTGCTTGGTTACTTTAACACGAAGGAATTTCTCATGTTTTCAAACTTCAGCATCAAGGAATTTCTCATGTTTTCAATAGCTGTAAACGTTTTGTTAGAAGCGGCCAATAATGCCACACACAGTTCTGTGTGTATCTGCTTCAAAACGATATTAAAGAAATCACATTTCGAGAATCTATTTTCCGGAACCCTGTGCATGTTTGTAATATAGTTGCGAGACTCGCAATACGAGTTGTTATTTCCTATTTGCGCAATGCACCAGGTATTATTCCAAGCTTGGCCATTGCTTTATAGAGCTCCTGGCTATGAATGCTATTAGCCTATTACATGTGGCTTGGGAGTCAGTAAAAAGATGGCTGACCTCACTTTCAAATTTGTTGATATTTTCCAGGAGGATGAAGTTTTGGTGATATAAGATCGATCTACAGGACTGAAAGCCAGACTGGGATATTACTAGCTGATTAAAGTGATTTCAGAACGACTTAAAAAGCTCAGTTTATTTGTTTGGGTAGGCGTAGGACCTTTGCTATATGATAGCTATCAGGGATGTGCCTCAATAGTTCTTGCAAGCATCTTTTTTTTTACGGGACATATAAACTGATAGTTCATTCACTAAAACATTGATGATCTTGCAAAAGAAAAACGAGACTTTAACAATTGCGAGATATTACCATTAAGAAAAAAACCATTGATTAAGATCTCGAAAACAATTTTTGTAAAAGTCTCGAGCTTAACTATATAGTTCCTCTACCTACCTCTTTTCATCCATTTCCAGCCATCTTTACTACTTCTTAGCTTATACATAGAATAAAATATATCAATTCTAAATCATTCAATGTCGAAATCCCACGGTTGGATCATGATCAGTTTCTTTATGGGAACTCAAGTTAAAGAATTTCCCCCATTTGGTCAGTATATGCATTCAAATGTTAAAATAGATTCTTTATGACATTTTGGGTATCGTGCATCTTTTTAAACTTCAAACTATTTAATGATCCAGCATCACACAGCGTGCAACAAAGTATATTGTCACATAAATTGAATTCAATTACCTTTTGTTCTTGCAAATGTGCCATAATTTAAGTTTTGTTTTTATATATAATCTTATTATACCAACGTCTAACTGCAAAAAACTGACAAGGCTAACTGCTGGCAGTTGGTAGCCAACTACTATAAAGTTCTTGTTTATTCTTCTAGCTCACGAATGAAGTAAATTCCGATTGAAAAGCAGACAGCAGGCACACATTGTATAGCTTGCCGAAACGTTTTCTGTTTATTGGAGAAGTTTATAGAAGACTTGACCGCACAGCTGACATCATGCCATATAGTTACTTGAATTGATCCTGATGTATACCCACTTCAACTGTGTGCGCTTCTATAGACCTAACTGAGTCATAATTCAGATCTAATTGTCCGATACAAAAGGTATAGGTATATAAACATAGGTACCTATACACTAACTTTGGCATACATATATATATCTATGAGCTCCAATTGAAACTTTATTTTATATAGAACGCGTCGCTCTTCGGCTTCGATTGCAACATTGTGCCTCATGCACAAGTCACAGCGCGATGCAATAATTTCCAAAACTCTAAGTTGCGGCAGTAAATAGAGTTTTATGGACCGTTTGCGTGCCGGTTGCTTATTAAAGTATATATACCTACCTCCTTCTCTGCAAAGCCTTTAAGAATAAACGTCCTCCTCTTCATCTAATGAGATTTTCAAATTTTCCAAAGAAAACCATTTATCTCGAGTTCTCTGTGGAAAATATCGCATGCCATGTTGAAAACAAAAAAAAACGACAAAGAACTGCGCCATTCATTTGCCATTGAATGATGTCATCCGGAATCATTGCCGCCTATATTATAGCATAGCCGTTGCAACTTGCAACCTACCTCAGGACTTGAGAACCTCTATACCTATATACCTAGAACAACCGCTGGCTCTTTTGATCCAATCCCAGTCATAGTCATAGCCATCGTCATCGTCCAGCCGAAGTGTATTAAATTCACTTTTAATGAGAACTCTTCCGACACAAGCCATATGTCAGCCCCGTGTTCTTCATCGTTACTCTATAGCTGCTGATGTTTGGTATCGGTATTGGCCTTTGCTATATAAATGTCAGAGAGGTGCACCTTTGATCTCAAAAAAAAAAAAAAAAACCTGCACCATCTCTGCCAAGGTATTGCCTCTAATCGACTTAGTACACCTCATGCGATGCATAATGTAATGGCAAACGTCTTAGAACTCTGATGGGCACAATCCACACACCCGACGACCATTTCCAAAACATATTATTATTTTTTTTTTTTTTGTGTTCCTTACATGTAATGTGGGGGAACTGGGAGATTATTTCACCATCATGGTATATTTTGTACGTGTTTGAAGAATTCTTTCTTTTTTTTTGACAATTTTGGGGAAAGTTTTCAACACCTGTGGCAGCGATATCGATCAAACCAAAAGATTAACAGGCGAATTTATTAGACTTTTATTAGTTAGACAGTGTTTAAATAGTTCAAAATTGTTCGAAATAGTTAGAAAAATGCTACATTTTATTAAATAAAATGTCCGAGTCTGTTTTCCAAGTTAGATAGCGCTTAAACACCAAATAAAAATGTTTATCTATAACTTTGACGGCTGTCCAAAGTTAGACAACGTTTATAAATACGACCGTAAAAGTCTAGCTACTAAAGCCATATGTAAATCGGGGGTTCTGGAGTTTGAATATTTACCTGTATAGGATTTTAGGCTTTCTTAGTTTGGGTATTTGGGTTTTTGGGGTTTCAGAATTTCGTGATTTTGATTTTTCTGGATTTTGAGTTTTCGGTATTTATGGTTTTCAAGATTTCAAGATTTCGGGATAATGGTTTTTTTGGATTGTGGGTTTTCTGGAGTTTGACTTTATTTGGGATTTAGGGCTTTCGTGATACTGTTTTTTCTGTATTTTAGGTATTCGGGATTTTGGATTACTGTATTTTCTGGATCTTGGGTGTTTGGGATTTAGGGTTTTCTGGAATTTGGGTTTTCTGGTTTTTGGGTTTTCTGGATTTTGGGTTTTTTTGATTTTGAGATTTAGGGATCTTGGTTTTCGGTGGTTTTGACACCAGCGCAATAGAGAAATCCGTCATCTCTTCTCATCTATAATCCCTTATGCAACTTATTTAAAAAAAAAAAAATCTTCCAAAACTTTCCTGTACAAATTCACCTTTGTTTCTTGAAATCGCAGACACAATGGCTAAGCGGTTACAACAGGGAAGTGCATCGTGTGTGTATGGGTGTGTGTGTGTGTATGTTTTCGACGATGTATATTTCTATGAATGAATGCGTATTTCAAGGAAATACGGCTTCTTGTTCATATCGCGCCTCGCGGCCGGTAAGGTGGCGGTGGCGACGGCGGCGCGGCGTTGTATTCTTTTCACGCTTATATTCCTTAAACAACAATATAAACGATGTATGGCACTCTAACCTTTGGCAATCACCAAAGATTTAGTTCAAACAAGGCTTTTGCTAGGCTAATCTGTCTGTGCATTTCGTATGGTACAAAAGCTTATATAAAGTCCAACATTATATATACCACAGCTTCATAACGTTGTCAAATAAATATACATCCATATAATGGCGGGTTTGCTGTTCTTTGTGGCTTTATTGGTTGCATATGTTATATACATATATAGTTGTATGTGTATACAGGTATATAGTTGCTTTGTAGTTTAGATAATTGGATTTGAATAGGCTTCAACCGAATGGGTATTGGCGGTTCCAAGTAGCTAAGTTTATTTTTTTTTTTTTTGTGTAAGCTGGATTCAGTCATTGTAAGATATGTGTTTACGTTTGATTTTTTTTTAAATTTAAATGCACCTGATTGAGTTGTGTTGACAATGCAATTCATGTATACGAGTACCTACACATATTATGTACACTTTAAGCTTATTTATATAGGTATATACCTACCTATATTTGTAGTGTAAAAGTCAGATTACAAGTGCAGTGGTCATGTTTCGACGAATAATTCAATTTAGTTCGAGTTAATATTATGAGAAGGACATATCCTTAGAAATACATATGTAGTTTAAAAATACAATATTATAGTACCTATCTTACTTTATGTGAAAAAAAAAATTTTGATTACGATGGAGAGTATGAGTTTTACAGATCTTGACGAAATATCATCAGAACAGGACCAATTGCATTCGATTTGATTGATCTGATGGATTAAAATAACTCGCAATCACAAATGCACTTAAATGAAGAAGAGTTTTCACTTTTTTCTTCGGGAATACTAGTAAGCTTAACAAGGGGTCGGAATCAGAACTCATTAGATATCATTTCAAGCACTAAGGTTCCCCCACACCAACGCGAATTATCGGTGGCGACGACGCGACGAAAACAATAATAACAACGTGTTGATTTCATTGACAACCACGTGTTGTTGTTGTTGTTTTCGTCGTCGCCAGGGTTGTGACTTTACTGCAATTGCAGTAGATCTACTGCATTTTTTTCGAAAAATAAATCTACTGCCTTTAAATTAAATCTACTGCACTTTTGGTTTTACGAAAAAAAATCATTCAATAGGCGTTTTTCTTTTTTAGATCAGAGCTGATTGAGCTGAGTACTGAGCAAAGTCTGAGCGAACAGAATAAATTTTAAGCAGAGTATGTTCAGAGTTCTCTGATTTAATTATGAAACAACTTAATCACTGAAATGTCATGATTATAAATTATTTATTTATTATTATTATTTTACCTTCTCCACTAGAGCAACCAGCCTATTCCGCCATTTTTTATTGTTTTGACGACGTTTTTTTTAATTTCCCGTCATCTCGTTTGTTTTCAGCATTTTACTCCGTTTACTCTCCTATTTTATTCTGAGCTCACAGAGCGTGCCTGAACATGCTCAGAACTAAAAAAGAAACACAAATTTGAAGCCTTGAACGATCAGAGCTAAAACAGAATATATATTTTGTTATTTTAAATTATTTATGTTTATTTATGTTATTTCTTATTTTTATTTTCAAAATATAAAAATCTACTGCGAAAAAGTTGAATCTACTGCGTTTTTTTTCCAAATCTACTTCGGACATTTTTTAAAAAAGTCCCATCCCTGGTCGTCGCCACCGAAAATTCGCGTTGGTATGGGGGAACCTTTAAGAGACATTTTTTTTTGTTGTATATTTTCTTTGAAACAAAATTTTTGTTTTAAATTCTTTAGAACTGAGAAGGTACCATGAAATAAAGTCCAAACAAAAATATTTCAGGGCACGACTACGATAACTTTGGCTCCCCCAAAATAATTTGTTTGGAGCAGGAGACAGAGAACCCACATAGGGAGTAAAAATCCTTGGAAATAAAACTTTTATTGCACTCTTGAGAGTGAAATAAACTTCAAAATCGATAGATGTTTCATTCAAACCTTCAATATTAATATGATGTTTTGAAATCTTGGCCGCCTAACTATGCAAGATGTGTATTACCCCTTGTATAAGTTCGAAATCGTTATGGACATTGCATTTGACTTTATTTCATGGCACCACTGAGAGAATTATCCAAGTTTCTGGATTAGGTATGCGCGTTTGAAGCTTCGAACAATTTACATAGAAATTACTATGTTTCGGAGAACGGGCCTTTTATTAAACTCAGATATATTATTCTTAAATCTCCAGAAGAAACGCTCCCTTTATCGAAGCAGATTCTTCATAGATAGATATTGCTGCTAATCTTTGGGGATTTATTAATCTTTAACTTTAAGTTATAGTCATTCAATAACCTCGTTATTATTTTATTAATCATTGAAACTTTAACATTCACAACCGAAGAGAAATAAATCTGACTCTACTCCAAGCATTATACAAAATTAGTCTATTATCCTTATAGGTATCATCAGTTCAAGTTAAAGACCCGACAAGACATCTTGTTGCTAAATTTTGGATTGTTATTAGTTCCACAAATATCAAATTAAAAAGCTCAAGATATAAAGTCATAGATGAAATCAGAAGTTGGTCTAATTTGATAATTTCTCAGAATTCTGCTATTCAGCTGTTATAGAGATGTTCAGGTTAAAACATGTCAAGCAATGAGAATTTTGCATATGATTTGTCATACGGGACCCAAGTTGTCCCGTTTATTTATTTGTATTTTTATCTTCACTTTTCGTCGAGTTCGGTGGAACAAAAATGTTGTTCTACGTCATTTATTGGATGTTTGAATTCGATTCATCATCACTGTTATGCTGTTTGCAAACATGATTTTTCGATATCGTCATCAGCATCGGCTGTGGGATTCAACGAGAATATTTTCCATTGATCGTCATTGTATATAGTTTGAATTCGGGCCATGTAGCCTGGAGAGGTTCTTAATGTTATGAGATTGAGACAAATTTTTAACTTTATTGATTTCAATAAATGTGAATTTATTGTGAAACATATCGTCATTGTTCTATGAAAACTCCCTAAATCCATTTTGTTTTTTTTATGGAAACATTTGTATTGATCTTTTACTGACAACAACTCGAACATTTTTGTGTTTGAGTAATTTTGAATTAAGAATTTGTATTCAAGATAGGTAAATTATTTTACTTTGTAAAGCGTATTTTACTGTTTAAAAGGAACTAGTACGTCCAGCCCCCGAAACTCGAGTGCTAATAACATTATCGTCTAATTGAAAAACAACTTCTAGAAAATATATTGTAATTCACATGAAATTCTAGAAAACTTTATTTTTCGATGCATACGATTTTTGGATGTGGATACTCCAACATTAAGTAAAAAATCGCAAGAATAATTCCATCGTTTAAAAGCAGTCTTGAGCGTGGAGAAAAACTGAGCTAGTTATTTTATATGAGCTACTTATTATTATTTCCTGCAGCACTGAACGCTGCCGGGTTGGGTTTAGCCGATCCCAGAACCACTGGTCCCAAGACCATCCCCGAAGTAGTCATAAAGACCAATTAAATTTATATCGAAAATAAAACTCGTCGAATACATTGATTCGTGTATTTAATATATCTATTCGTTAAGATGGTTAGTGAATTGGAGCGAGGAATATAAAAAAAAAGTTATTGTTCCACGCCTCAGCTTAAACATCCCCCACACTACATCTACAAATTGAAAGTATTCTTCCTTTTTTGCTCACATTTTATTTCAATTTAAAAAACAACACCCAATGAGCGAGAGACACAATAGATTGCAGAATATTTCCATGCAAAACCAATATACCTACAACTATACATAATTTATGCTTCCTCGCATTAAATCGACCAGTGGCCGAAAATCCAAAAATCCTCAGAAATAAAATTCTTCCCATAAAAATCCCTCACTCGAATTCACTAACCATCTTAACGAATAACGAAATATTAAATGCACGAACCATTGCATTTAACGAAAATATAATAAGTGTTGTGAACAAATACTCGGTCTTGCTCTTGCTATGGTTCTCGCTCTCCTCGCACTTATAATGCAATTTTACTTTATTGTTTTTAAGTCTTTGTGGTAAAATTATTTAATAAATTTTTGCTTTGTGCACTTCTGTGCAAAAAAACCTTTCCATCGATATATAATTTATATACTTTTGGCTTTTGTAGACCGCGTAAATGGTACCCCAAAATTCGTGTTTGTCGTTTTATTATATTGATGATGATGATGATGATGATGATGATGATGATGATTGATATGATTGATATATGATCTTTTACTATATTTTTTGCTTCGGACACCACTGTACTGGTTTGTGTCTGAGGCCATATGTGCGCCTCTAGGTATGTTCCAAAATCTCTGTTACCTACTCAATAAGTACCTTGCTTGCATCGTTATATTGCCAAACTGATGGTTGATTGATCAGGGATTTTCGTTTTCGATTGTAGAGATATATGAACTGAGTACTATAGCTGCCACAATAGGTCCGATCTTTTTGTCATGTGATGTGATTGAATAGGATAAGCGAAATTAGGCCCCAGGAAATGAGACCAAAAATGAAATATTAAGACCCCGAAATTCAGGCCACTTTTCAAAATTAAATTATACTCCATGCAATAAGGTCCTAATAAAATGAGTGAAAGGCCCAAAAATAAATAAAATAAGACCCAAATTTGCTTTGAAAATATTAATATTTTTTTTTTCGAAAATGAAATAATACACCAATTTGTTTTTTTTTTCTTTTTTCTCATACTTAAGTTTATTTTCGGCAGTGATATAATTAATACCTTACAACGTCATGCAAATACTAAGTATGTACACACATAGTTCCCCTGTCCTTCGGCAATCGATAACGCTTGAATTTTGCATTCAGCACACATTTTTTTAATACTAACAAGGCAAAAGAAAAGCTGGAATAGCTACTCAGCTATTCTGTTGCCTTGTAAGCATTAATTTTCATGTTGCATTCAGCACAAATTTTGCAATGCTTACAAGGTAACTGAATACCTGAATAGCTATTCAGTTATTTTTAATACTAGCAAGCATTAATTTTCATGTTGCAAGGCAACAGAATAGCTATTCAGCTTATTCTCTTGCCTTGTAAACATTAATGAATTAGTGCTGAATGTAAACATTTTAGCTGAATATAACATAAAAATTCGTATGTTGAAAACCATCAGCGAGTAAAATAATACCTTTCAAAAATCGCTGACAAAGATGATTGCTCAATCCACAATGGGTGGTATTTTTTAAGCTCTGTAAGTCCTCAATTAGCCGATTTTCATAAAAACTATTTTGAGAAAGCCATACGATGTTTTAGCAAAATGAAATAGGCCCCACAATATTTTTCAAAATTTAATGGAATTAAACCCAAAATATATGTTGGGGTCATATATCATTGGGGCATCATAAAATTTGAGAATGTTTGTTGTTATTGTTTTGAGGCCTAATTTCTTTCTTCTTTTTTTTTCTTGGGGCCTTATTTCCTGGGGTTTAATTTCGTCTAGCCGAATAGAAATTTGAAGAACAAGGATGAAATTCTCTCAAAAATTTCAAAAACTACGCAAAATTCTTACAAGTGCTTACATTAAGCAGTGGGTGATGCACGTGTAAATACTGGCACGCAAATTCATATTCATCACAGGATTTCGCACTACCTAATATCTATTGTGGATAAAACGCACGGTACGATGTTTCGATTTAATTTTACTCTCAATTTGTTTTTAATGGAATTTTGCTGAATTTTGAATTACTTTTCACAGTAATTTTTTAAACAGAAAATCACAGAAAGGGAACATATTTTTTTTCGCTCAAGAGCAGGCCTCTTTCATTTCATTTCTCTTGGTTGAATTTAAGACATGTAAATGGAGATATATATTGCAGAAATAGTTTTTTGATGTTAATTAACTGCAGATTAAACCAGAAATTGTAGTTTTTCAGGAAATAAGATTAAAGTTTATGTAAAAAAAACATGACTGTTTGCTTAATTACCCGTCTATTTCTATGAGAAGTAGTTGGAAAAAAATTGTATGCCATAAGCCCTTAATAACTTACATCAATTAATAATTAATAATTTATGATAGTTTTTTTTTTTTTTTTTTAATAACATGCATAGTTTCAAAAACCCGATGAGAGCTTAAAAGCCTTTCCTTATAGATTCTATCGCCATTCCCATGTCACTCTAATAGTTTTTTTTTCATTCCAGTCCAAGCCAATTAAAGCCCCACCTTCGTAAACCGGTCGGTCGCCTAGCTATATATTTTATATATTAACCACCTTTAATATACAGTTTAACGCTCATTCCTATTCGATATGTAAATTATCCATTTAATTATTTTATCATCGCATCCATCCAAATTAAGTGATTCTGATTGATTGTTTCTGCTGCGGCGATAACTCTTATTAATTGGTTCGCACAATCACACGAACAGCAAGTTCACACAACCCATCAGCCGCAAGTTAATGTGGCCGTTGCGGCTGTGAACTCAACCCGATCGACCGGACGTCATTTTTGTGCTGTGCTGGCCTGGCCTGGCTGTTGTGCTGATGTGCGAGCTAGCAAATTAATTCGAATGGTCAAAGCGTACAACTTAATAACAATTAGCAATCCCGTATCTCAAAGAACTTCGAAGAACGATGGATGATGATGACGATGGCGGCAGTAAGCGGGAGCGGGCAGCAAGCATGCATTAAGCTGGCCAGCTAGTTCCAGCAGTGCACCCTGGCTAAGTATAGATAGGTTTTGTTTTATTTTTTTTCGTAGTTGCTGTTGTTGTTGTTATTATTTTGTTGCAGCAAGTTTGACTGCAATGATTTATGTGCCTGCTCATAAGCGCAGTGAAGAAGTCTGCCTCCAGTTTGCCATATGCGACGTCTGAGAGGAGACTAGACTATGAATTTATAATAAACCTACCATAAAAATACATCGCCAATCGCCAAACGCTTTAGGTTAAAACTGAGATTGTATATATAAATATGTATGGCGGGTTCTATACTTCTATACCGCGTGCACCATCAACAGACCAGAATGCTTTTGGTATTTCTCTCATGATATATAGGCGAATTATTTATTAATTTGTCTGACTAAGTGAGACATTATACGAGTGTATTATGAAACAGTAGACTTAACGTCGTCATTAATTATCATGCAACTATATATGCAACTGTGTTATATAGAATAATGCGTCCAGTCTAGACTAATGATTTTCCAACACGCTAACTCTATATATAATATGTATGTACATAGAATTTAAAATTACAGAACTCGACAAATATCTCATGTTCTGTTCTATTAGTTCGTTGAAATTGATTTTGTTCAATTTTTCATTTTATAAAAAAAATATTTTGTTTGTACAAAGTTATAAGACTCAAATCATAAATTAAGGTTGAGGCCTTAAGTAAATAGCTAGTTCTGGCTTGAGAATTAAATTCAAAATTTTTAAAAACTTATTTTTAACGAATGTCCAGTAAATTGATTCCGAATACAGAGAAATAAGAAATCTTGAATTTGAAAGTTTAGTATCAGAAAACGTTGATAATCTTCTATGAAAATTGAAATGTTTTGGAAAGGATATCGATATTAACTTTAGCAGTAAAGCAATTGACAAACACTCACACCAGGTTTTGCTATTAAAATTGAGAAAGATGGGGTTTAGCGGTACTTGCCAATGGTTGTGAATCAATTAAGTTTAAGATGAATTCTGGAATACCACAGGGTAGCCATTTAGGACCCTTACTTTTCATTTCATTTATTAATGACTTACCGTCTGAAAGCTGTTTGTATTTCCTGCAAATTATTTTCTTAATGGTGTAATATTATCGCGAGTAAGCGATTTGACTGTCTTTGGCGTCCTATTTGATCAAAAACTTGATTTAAACAACACATTAACTCCATAACAAATAAAGCAAATTCAATTCTTGGGTGGATAAAGAGAGAGTCCAGGCACTTATCTGATCCTTTTGTTATCAAACAGTTTTTTGTGACATTTGTGCGGCCTATTATTGAATATGCTTGTCAGGTTTGGTCACCCCTCTATGACTGTCACAAAGATTAGAACAGGTGCAAAAAAGATTTCTGTGGTTTGCACTCAGAGGATTGGGTTGGGAAAATCCTTATGAACCCCCGCCTTATATTAACAAACTGAAACTGATCGACATGCCTAGTCTTGAGAGCAGATACTCGTATTTATCTTTTGACTTCATTATAGCTGCGTTTTATTCATTGCTGCATAGCCAGCGCAGCACAAGTCTGAATAAAACGATTACTCGCTCTATACGTTCATTTCAATAATTCAAAATTCTATCGCCAGCACAGTCATCTTTTTTTTTCCTGACTTTTTTTTTTCGCCAGCAATAAAATTGTTTTTGTTTGCCAAGGTAAATTTTGCTGCACTGGCTATGCAGCAATGAATAAAACACAGCTATTGTAAAACTTAGAAACGGAAACGTATAGAACCTTTGCACCTTCTGTCTCGTATAAACTTTAAGGAGCTTGAGGAATTTGGCCGGATGCATATTTAGCTAGAGCCTAAGCGGTTTCACCATGGACATATCATGGACATGCTTCAAATTTGGTACAAAGTATTTTTATGCTATTTTCTTGAGAAATTCAAATTTTTATTTTAACTCATTTATAGAATGAGTTTTTTCGCATACAACGATTTTGTTTTAAATTTTCTATCGTCGTTTAAAATAACATAAGAAAACTATAAATACTGTAAACTACTGCAAAATAATAAAAATTGAGTGCCGACTGATGTCTTGAATAAATTTGAATGCACAGAAAATTGTAATCGTCTAAGCAATTTCATTGAAAACTAGCTGAGCCACCCGGCTTTGCGCGGGAAGATTTTAAATAGATCTAAAAGTTGAGAACAAAAATTTATGAAAGAAAATATCCATAGATACACTTTAGACAAACAAATACCTTTACTGTGAAATCATAAGATATAGCACGAGACAGTAATTTGATTTCTTGTTTGTCATAAGAACATCATTTTCTTTACATTTTTGTTTAACGATTATGATATTTTTATGAGAAAAAAAAAATTAAAATCTTTGGAGCGGTTTCAAAAAAAACAATTTTATTTGGTATAAAAAACTTTCTAAAATATTCTTCATAGAAAAATTGATCAAAATCAGTTGAACCGTTTTTGAGAAAATCGAAAATCAAAAAAATGTTTATATGGGGAGTAGATACATGGTTAAAAACCATTGTTCTGATATTTTGTTTTTTACATTTTTACAGAAATAAACCTTCAGATGAACATACATATGTATGTTCATCTTTCCGAGCGGTTCATCATTTAGAACACTTCCTTTTTCCGAGATTCTACTATGTATTATGTCATGCAGTGGCGGATCCAGGATTTGGTAATGGGGGGGGGGGGGGGGTCCAACTACAAATAGAAAACTTTAAGATAAATAAAACTTGCGTGGGCTTTGTGGTACATTATTTATGTACATGAAGTTAGCACCGCCATTTTCAATTTAAAAAAAAAAGCACAAACTGAGCTTAAAACAGCGCAACTATAACATTTTAAAAGATCATAATTTTGAAAAAACAATTGCAAATTTGCGAATTTAAAAATACTTACGACACAATGGCAACACAAGTTGAGCACAATATACAGCGTAACTTAATTTTTTTTTGAAAATCGAAAATGGCGGTGCTAACTTAACGCTTCCCAAAATGTATTTTTGGCCCTAAATGCTATAAATATTCGAAACATTTTTTGAGCAAAATGCAGTACAACTTTAATGTTTTGGAAAATCGTAATTTTGCAAAAAAATCATCCCTAAAATTTCAAAATTTGCGAATTAAAAAAAAAATATTTACGGCATCACATGGAGTTGAGCACAACACAGTACAACTTTTTTTGGAAATCGAAAATGATAGTGTTAATTTCACTCTGAAATCCTTTGCAACATTTTCGTTCGGTCTTCAAAGTTGCAAATATGCGATTTTGTTATCTCCTCGATTGTATATCAATTCCTGAGCACAAAAGAGCACAATTACTTACAGTTTTTGAGGTAGATACCTATTCATTACACTTGAAGAAATTTTTAGTAAAAATTTTATAAAAAGATGGGCCTTCTGGAATTGGTTGAAGGTTGAAGAGAATTAGACAAACATTTAATAAATAAATAAATTAATATAAAAATATTTGGTTTAAATGCTAATGGGGGGGGGGGGGGTCCGGACCCGAAACCACCCCCCTCCCCCCGTGGATCCGCCACTGATGTCATGTAAACCTTTATCTTACCTAAGTAGTAAGTGGAACGGGGCATCAACCAGTATCTGAACCTCTTTCAGCTAGCGAATAAAATATGTAGGCTATCGTTTGGTAGTATTTTGCATGCGGAAATTATTTTTAAAGAGTAAGTAAGTGCACTTAAAAAAAATATACACACCTCCTACCTATTATGCCTTTTTTATGCGTAGAGGTTCTGTGGCCATTTTTAATTTATGACCATAAATCAAATCAACACAACAAAAAAAAAAAACAATTTCAATTCTGTGTATATAACTACGTTGTCATTAGACCGAGTAAGAGTGAAAACGTCTAATTAAATATCAAAGTTCGTGACGTTAAAAATCATCAGCTCCACCGCACGCAAGGTATAGTGTTTCATTCGGATTCATTTCTAGATTAATTACTACTCTTAAGCGACTATATATATGTATGTATGTAATAACCGCGCATTGACTCGATTATACTCGAATGACACAAGTCTTCTTGCACTTAGTTAGACATCATCCATGTAATCGCGCATATATAGGAAATGCACAACAAAAAGCGGCCCTATATAAAAGTAAAGGGAGGGAGCTAACGGCCTCCCCCCACAATATATCGGCTTACATTTCCTCTTAACCCCAATAATTCATGTTCCCTTTGTATCTATTTTGATTATACATCGATGGTGGATATACATACATATGTACATACATAGATGGTTCGTCTCTCCTCCGTGCGTCGCCATCCCGTCCTGGACTTTTTAGATTTTCAAATACAAATCAACAATCTCCACTTAATTTCAGTTCGATTCGATTGGATTTTCTATTTTTGTTATTCAAAGTGCATTCAGAAATTAATTTAATGAATGCACTGCACCATAATCCATCACAGCATGGCACTGGCACTCACCCACTCCCATCAATCACCGAAAGCCATTGCGTCACTGATGAGTTTTTGCATGTACTCGTATCGTATACGAGTATACCTACTTACAGAAAATCGGAAACGGAATAATTACATCTATATTCTAATTTCCGGTGATTGTTTGAATATTTCCCACACAGTAGCCGGAAGATGCAGATTTTCTCTTGATGACCAATATACCCATCAGGTATCGAATGAGTATGATGAGCTTCTATATTCCGGGAAATGATGGTTGATGAATCAAAGGGTAAGAGTGTTTATACTATATGGGCACTACATCTACCTATATGTGTGTAGGCAATGATTTTCGGTAAAACTTCCCAGAATTCAAGTGCAGAAAGCAGCTTCCGCAGCACTGCAGGCTGCATGGTATAGATAATATATTTGCTAATCAAACAGTTGGATTAAGCAAGGAGGGGGAGGGAAAAAATCTATAAATTGTTTAACCCAGTTACAACGGTAATGACGTTTCTGAAATTTGATTTATTTCAAAACAGGGTGGCCCTTTTTGGGTATTAGCTAGCTATAGGGCAAACAAAACAATTTAAAAGTTTCGATGAAAGACTTGCATGAATATCAACTGAGCAAATGCTCGATCGTACAAATGCTTAAGAAATAGTGAATTGTTTTTTTTTGGGCACCTATAGATATAAAAGTTTTGTTTTTACTCGTGTATTTACAATGATTTTTTGGTTATACTTGATGTTTATCAAAAATTCTCATGTTTTATCGAGTAAAAACTAGATAATGCTTGAGTATTTTATAGACAATGAATATATTTACTGTCAATTCAAGCGTTATACAAGATGTGTTAGATCTTGTCGAAAATCCATGCTTTTTTGAACGTATCAATTTCTATTCTTTTGTGATTTTGTAAAGCTTTTATGTACCTACGTTGAAATGAAGTCCCGAGTGTCCACTTGAGTTGTATCCTACGAAAGCAAGTTAAACTTGCATTTTTTTTTTCAAACGTTCGTGTAAATATTTTGTGTACAAATATTTTATTTTATTTAAATTAAAATTCCTTGCATAAACAGAATGCTAACTGAGAAGACGACAAAAAATAATTTACAGATATGCGCCTTTTGGGTATGCCTCAATTTATGTACTTATTGTGCACATAGTTGATTTTTTGTTGCATAATTCAGTGGTAGACAAGAAAAAAGCTTGTCAGTGTTTTTTTAGATCTAATATTCAAAAACACAATTGGTAATATTCGGTACCACCGGCGAATGAGGAATGAGGAAGATTTTTATTTCTTAATTTAATACAAAATTGCATTGGGGGAAGTTTAAAGTTTTAATACTTTTCCATCGCTTTTGGACCATAATTCATGAGGCTTGGTCCTTCTTAATGGCTGGGCTGCAACTGCTTTCAAAAAATGTCATACGTCAGTTTTTTTTTCTGGCCAGAATGAGCTGTATACAGCTTTTTGTATATTTTAAAGAAGAAACAAATAGTCACGAGCTTATTATTTACTTTTTTTCTTTTAAGCCGAGTATACAATTCTTTTGAACAAGAAAAAAACATAAGTGGTAAGAATTTTTTTTTTCAGAAGAAAAAAATCCACGAAACAATGTCACCAACATTGTTTTGCGCAAAACAGTTTCCGTGGTAAATATAAATTTTTTTTAACAGGTTTGGTTCACAGTTCGATAATAAAATTTAAAACGTCAAAAATTTTTTTTTGCGATAAAATCACTCACATAAGAAGTACATTTATTTTTTTTCGAGGAGGAACTGATATACTAGCCACTAGGCTTTAATTAAAATTTTCTTCGTGACACAAATAAGAACTTAAAAGCTTCAATATTTTTTTCCGGCTCTTTTTTTCTTCACATAAATTGAAGCGTCAAAAGTGCTGTACGTGAAAAATTAAAAGTTCACGAACCATTGCAGCTCCATCTGCAGTTGCGTTACATTCTGCTTGTAGAATTGATTTTTTGTATGTTAATATTTTGAGAGATGTTCCGGCTGTGAATCCGGCTGCGGCTCCGTCGCATTGTGTTCAGCCAGTTAAGTCTGCCAACATTAGGTGTGTTCCTGGGGATAATTTAGTTGAAAAAAATGACAACGGGGATTAGCGACGCCATCACAGAAAAAAACATGGAGTTCTCATACAAACTATCGATAACAAGTATGTAATTCATGCCGGTAACACAGTTTTTCTAAGCGCTTGAATTAAGCCCGAGTGTTCAGCTAAGCACGTTAGGGATTAGTGGTTGTTGCAATTAATATGCAAATTATTTAGCCCCAAAAAATTTTTTTTCGTCCAATTCCTCCCGGACTTGCAAAAAAACACGCCTTTTGTCTTGTAAATTTAAGACAGTTTTCTTCTTGGAGTTATGTAGAATGACTATGGAGTCGCTGATTATGTGATTTCTTGTACAACAAGGCCAAGTCGCATTTATTATTCCACGAAGGACTTTGTTTTTGAATTTGTGGATGGCCTCAGCATTTTTTGTTCTTCTTTATACAGACCCACAGCTAGATGCGATAAGTCCAAACGGCTTTCAAAACTTGGTTGTATAGCATTATTTTGTTCTGGATAGATAGATTAGAAAATTCTTACCCAATAACCAATACATTTTCTATATTTCAGCTTTAGTTCTTTTCATTTCTTTTTGATATGCTCCTTCCACTTTAGCTTGGTATCCAAAGTCATTCAAAGGTAAGTAACGTAAGGTACAGCTTTACTGTTAATAAAAATTACTTACTTACTAAGATCCTTGGACCTATTACGTCCGTGGCCTCCGACCGGGTCTCCACTTACTCTTACGATTTCTGTAGATTTATCTCAGCTCTCTCCAACTCTTCTCCAGTTTTGTTGATTCCTCTTCAACTGTTGTTCGCCAAGTACTGCTAGGATGGCCCACCCCACTTGTTAGCATGCCTTGATAAAAATAGGAACATTAATAATCTTTTTGTTTGTAAAGTTTATATAAGTTGATTTTGTTTCATTTAGTTTGATACGCCTTTGTTGCGTCCAATGTCTTAAATTATTGGTTGTATTATGCAATTTTCCTGTAGCCTTCACAAAGCAGTTATTAGGTACTTAAATGACAATATCATCTGCAAGAGTTGCGATGATATAATTATTGTCCACTGGAATATATATAGTACAATATAATAAATAAAGTGTTGGTCCAAGGAGACTTCCTTGTGGTACACCAGCTTCAAATTTATTAAGTTCCGAATACACGTCTTGCTCGTACCATACTCTAAAGAGTCGATCGGTAACATATGATTTCAGTATTACGTAGAACTGCCTTTGGAGATCTTTATGCAGTTTGTACTCAAGTCCCGAATGCCAAACCTTGTCAAATGCTTGAGCCACATCTAGAAATAGAACGAAACACACTTGTTTTTCTTCAAATGCCTTTTCAACAACATCCGTCCGTTAGTCATCGTGTTAAACAAAAGTGTAACGCTTTATTACCTATTAAATATATTTCTCTGATTCAATTACGATCTTGTTTCATTGTTGAATGCTAATATGTATCTGTATGTATTTTTAAAATCAAATTATAATTAAATTAATTACAAGTTATTATTTAAATTTTTCTGCATCGCTTTTTGAAGAACTACCCTGTAGATTGAAAATATTTTTTAAGTCTTTATCGGCGAAACCCAATAAAGTTATAGAAATATTTTAATAGCTATTTGCTTGGCCGTGTTTTATTTTCTAACACATCAACCGCAACAAAACACGAATCAGCCGTCAACTCCAATCACTAGATAGGTATAACATCAACGCGAGAGGTACCTACTACCTACCTATAAAGGAGGAGACGGCCGGCACGAAGAAGTTAAAAACGGCCGCATAGGTAAGCCGGATACAACTGGAACTGGGTCTCTAATGGCGTATAATGTAGTCAAGACCGTAGTTTAGATAATAGTTCAGAGGGGAATATTTTATTATTATTTATTTTATTTTTTGTATCCACCAAAAGCTCAAAAATTGGTATTTTTAATTATATATTCCATTATTAATTGTTTGGTAAAATAAAAAATAAAATGCATGGCTGGGTCGCACGAACTATAAGTACAAACAAAATTCAGGGGGGTTGGTGGTAGCGATATCTGAAAATTCCATTTTGTAAGGGAAGTAGAAAATATTGATTCTTATGAATGAAAAATACTTCAGATTTGACAATCGGCTGATTTTACCTATCGAGAAAATGGGATCGCCACTAGATGGTGTTACGCTCTCAGACTGCTACATATTTTGTGTGTAAAAATTATTGGATTGTGCAAAAACATTCATTGTAAAGCATTGTTCAAGCTCCTATAAATTTTATTTTCTCTTTTTTAAATACTTAAATTGATGAAAAACTCCATGCGAAGCTGGGCGGACCAGCTTGTATGTTTTATTTGTAAAATAAATAAATTATGCGAGTCTATATTTAATGACATCTGCCAAAAACGTAGCCTGTAATTATTATTTGTTTAAGCTAAGTACAGACGATTTTCAGATCTTACAATACTGTCAGAACTGTCAATGGTCTGACAATAGCTAACGATTAGCTGATAATTGACATATTTCTTACAATGAAAAATTGTCCGTTCAAACGGTTGGTAGATTTCTTCCCAATTTGATTGTCAGCTATTTTTTTATTTCTCTTTAACCAACTCATTGACATTTCGAACAATGAAGAAATTGTCAGCAATTGTAAGATGTTTTCAATTAAAACATCTGACAATGACCAATGAGTCTGACAATGTCCTATAAATTGACTGACAATGATAAAAATTGATTGTAAGATACCTGACAATTTTTTGTCAGATTGTCGTCTGACAATGACGTGTCTGACAATATTGTCAGACAAAATTGTGTGTTCAGACGATTGTAAGACAACAGTTTTTTCACTGACAGATCTGACAATATTGTAAGATCTGACAATCGTCTGTACTTAGCTTTTTACAAAAAAGAACAATATTGCACCGTGTTGCAAATATTGCATGCTCATGTAACTTCTGTAGTTTAAGCTGAAGTTGCATCAAGACCCCAAAACCCGCATTAGCATAGTTCCTCCCTCACTACGGCTTTGGCATAAAGTATTTTTGGTTACCTATACTGATGGCCGTATCGATGGCGTGCATTGGCTTCTATGCTGGTCGACGTCCGCGTCGGTTGCCGCAATCATCGAAATATAAATCCAATTTCAGATTGGTAATTAGTGAACGTGGAGTTTTGGCTCATATATAAAAACGATGTTGTTGTATATGTTGCTGGAATATATAGAATCAGTCCTAAGGTACTCACATCAGGCTCTGATTCTTTGAGCCTGATTCATTTTTAATCAAACTGTAATAATCATTTCCAGTGCAACGTGCAATTACATTTGGTGCTGTAGTTGGTTTCGCCATCATGACTTGCATTTGCAGACAGCCTGACTGCAGCAACAACAGCATCAGCAAATGATGGAGCACGGCCCACTTTTTGGCTTTTGGTTAAGCGGCTTTGATAGATTGTAATTTTCTGTTTTGACGTGGGCTTACATATATAGTCAGTCTGGTATGCACCTATAAGTACCTTTAAAATGCAATATAAAATATTAAATTTGTTCTAGGTACATTATTTATTATATTTATATTTGATGGTGGATTAGTGAATGGAATTTTGTATAGGTACATATAAATAGGTATTACAGTATCTACATAATGAGAAGAAAGTTTAATTGATGAATTTTGGAAACAAAGTACAGTAAAACCCGCTTATCTGAAACATTTCATCCCCGAGTATTTGTCGACCAATTACCTTTATAACACTCCGCTTAAGCGAAACTCGCTTAAGTGAAAAACCCGGATACCCGGTTAAATTTAATATTTTTCATTGGAAAAAACTCTCTTAAGTGAAAAAAAATTTAATAGAGCAGAGTAAAAAATTTGCTGAACGCTTTTACTTCTTTTTTATTTTTCACCTCACCCAAATTTTAATCACGAAAATGACATTTGAATTTCTGATTTGTCAGAACCCTTTTTGGAATTTTTAAATCCGCTTAAGTGCAATTTTGTTTCACTTATCCGGACTCCGCTTAAGTGAAATTTTTTTTCCCGTGAAATGAAAAATGAAAAATTAACAAAATACGCGTGGACATTTAATATAAACCCACAGTTAATTCTTCACATTAATTTTTGATACTCAGTTTCTAAAAGGTATACTCACTTTGAATGAACAAAATAATATTAATTTGAATGACTACATAATTGTATAGTTTCGAAAAACAAAGTGTTAAAATCCGTGTTTTGCTCTTTTTTTCCTCCTTGATGAGAATATAAACGCCATAAAACACAATTGTTTAATATATATATAATAATTTTTTTTATTTATATTTTGAGTAAAACAAATTGACTAATGTCACAATTTTCCACAACACCTTAGTTTTTTTCCTAGTGGTCGTACGTTGGCAAATGAAAATTTTACGTGAAATTGATTGAAGAACCGGTTCATATTTCATTTTCATATTTTGGTACTCACTTCTTGTTGTGAATTTCATATCAATGAACGAGGCGTCACTTTTGTATGGCAATTTCATTTTCACTCGAACTGAGTACCAGGCTTTAAGCGGGGTTCATTTAAGTGAAATACCCGCTTTAGTGAAAGAAAGACATGTATAACATTTTGCAGTTTCTCTAAAGCGGGTTTTACTGTAACACCAACCTACAATAAAGTTTAGCAATACCTGCAAAAATGGGTTATAGGAATTTCAAATATATAGAGAGTATAGCCATTGTCTGAAGCAAAAAAAAAAACTACATTCACTTCATAAAACTTGAACATTTATCAAAGTAATTTTGTTCTATTTTAAAAATACACATCGCGAGTTCGGAGGGAAAATTGCAGATCTTTCAACAAAAGATACCACAATGCAACGAATAAGCGAAATGAAACCTAGTTACAACAAGTTAGTTCCATCTGGTCGAATTGCATAAATTTATGTTTTCATATTCGTCTTCACTAACTTGTTTGTTTTAGACATTTAATAAGAACCAATAAAATTGAAAAAAATTAATATAACGCATAATCGTAAAGGTATGTATAGTTATTAGGCATAAATGTAATTCAGTAATAATTTTCATATAACATTCTCTTAAAATTGATAATAAAAAACAATTTTATATTCACATATAAAAATCAATTATAGTGGAAATATTATTTTGTTGGTTCTTAATTTTTTATTTCTGTAATAAATTTAATGGAAAATTAATGGTTCATTTTTTTTTTTTTAAGTACCTACCTAAACTTTTTTTTTTATAAATTGATTAAACCAATTTATTATTATTAATATAAAAAGAGGCAGTGTCGTTTTAAGTTTAACTATTTGATCATCCAATTTCCAGTTCAGATGATTTTTTATTTTAAGCTAAATGTGTTGTAATAACAATTTTCACTTTATTTCTTAAAGTATTTTATCAGAATTAAATATATGTATAGGTATCTTAAATGAATTAGTGAAGCAATATATCGTATCTATTAGTTGAAAACCAAAGCCATTTTGTGGTTTTGAAGTCTTAATATTTTTAAAACTATTCATCTGATTTTTTTAAGAAATAAATAAATTAATGGAGCCTTTTTGTGAGTATATATTTATGAACAATATAGCACAGTGGCGTAGATAAGGATCGAAGGGATCAATCCCCTCAATGAGGGGACTAAAAATTTGGTATTAGGTATAGTTTCAAGGTTATTTGGTTAACCAAATTTCATTGCCTTTGAGTCGCGAATTTCAAAAGGTAAATTTAGATTTGGTACAAGTTATAGATCTCGCCAAAGACTATAAAATCTTAATTCATGAGAACAAAAATTTGAAAATCGTTTGAGTAATTTTTTACCAAAAACATTTTTAAGAAAAAAAAATTTGCAGGGCATTTTTTAGTATTTATTAATACGGATTAATTAATTTAGAAAAAAAATCATCTATCAAATTTCGAAATATCGAATTTTCAAAAAATTAATTTTTTGAAAAATATCGTACGATATTAGCTCATATGAAAGTTTTAATCAAAATCATAGGAGTCGTTTTCGAGAAAACTAAGATTATTAAAGGTTGTCTGATAAATACCATAATTTTTATAATAAGAATAATCTATGCTTAAAATATTCTAAATAATGTTAAAAAAAAATATTGGATGCCTAATTTAATAAAAATCGACTGAATCGTTTTCAAATTATTAAGTTAAAACAAAAAATGGAACATTTTTGTAGAAATCCAAAAAAATTTTGGATACAAAACGTTTTAAAATATTCCCATACAAAAATTGACACACATCAGTTGAACCGGTTTTGGGAACATAAAAAAAAACGTTCTATGCGAGCATTTCCATTTTTAAACATTTTTCTGAAAATTTTTTTTCTACAAAAAAAAAATTTATGTTGTTGGCACGTTATTTTGAAAAATACGATTTTCGTTTATTGCGGCAGTTTAATTTTGGTCTTAAAAAAAGTATTGGGGAATGCCCAAAAAAAGAAACAGAAATCAAGTTTAAAGATAGAAAAGATTTGTATTTTGATTCTATGTCTAGTGTGACAATCTTTCGCACTTAAAATTACGCTACTATCTACGTGTATTATATACGAGATATCATTTTTTTTATTAAATTGGTCAAAAGTCCAAAACACTGGTTTTTCGATTTTTTGCTCTTCACTCTCAATTCTTCGATATACAGGGTGTCCCGAAATCACCGCCTCAGAAGAAAACCATGAGTTTCTGAGGTCATTTCAAATCGAAAAACTTATGAGGTAATTTTCTCGTTTTCGCTTCGTTTTCGACTTATAACGGTTTTAATGATTTGTTTTCTTTTTTCCTTTGACTGGCTCTAACTTGTCCAAACAACAACCGATTTTTGAAATTTTTGTTTTATTTAACAAAACCAGTTAGAAATTTTTATTTGCAATACAACTTTTTTCTGTGTGGATAACGGTTTTCGCGCAATTTACTATCAAACACTTTTTTTTAAGAATTTTAAGGTTGTTTTTTTTTACTTCGATATGATTTTTTTTCTAAAAAACACGTTATTAAGTATAACTTTTTTCTTTTTATTATGAAAGTCCAATATGTGTTCTTAAAAATATTTAACATTTTTGACCCAAAAATACATTTTAAATTATTGAAATTATTGAAAAAATAAAAAATAAAAAATAAAGGAAAATCAAGAAAATATGAATATTTGAATAAAAACGAATTAAAATGAATAAAAAACTTTTAACGGTCTTACTCTTACTTTATCCTTTCTAACATTCAAAACTCAACACTCACTTTAGTTTTTTATTCGTTTTAATTCGTTTTCATAAAATATGCATACTTTCTTGATTTTCCTTTATTTTTCGTCTTCTATTTTTAAATAATTTTAAATGTATTTTTAAGTACAAAAATGTTAAGTATTTTTAAGAACACATATTGGACTTTCATAATAAAAAGAAAAAAGTTATACTTAATAACGTGTTTTTTAGAAAAAAAATCATATCGAAGTCAAAAAAACACCCTTAACATTCTTAAAAAAAGTGTTTGATAATAAATTGCGGGAAAACCGTTATCCACACAGAAAAAAGTTGTATGGCAAATAAAAATTTCTAACTGTTTTTGTTTAAATAAAAAATTTCAAAAATCGGTTGTAGTTTGGCAAAGTTAGAGCCAGTCAAAGGAAAAAAGAAAACAAATCATTAAACCCGTTATAAGTCGAAAACGAAGCGAAAACGAGAAAATTACCTCATAAGTTTTTCGACTTGAAATGACCTCAGAAACTTATGGTTTTCTTCTGAGGCGGTGATTTCGGGACACCCTGTATAATTTATTCTCACTTTATTGTTTTAAATTTTAATACATATTGTTCATACAAGGCATCAGTTATAAGATATTTACAAAAATAGGCCCAATTTGGGGGAAAAAATCCAAAAAGAAAAAAAAATATATTTATCTACATTTTGGCATAAGAAATACTGTCTAAAAAATTCATTTTTTTGACAACTCCGCCATTTAAGTGAAAAGAAGAAAAACCGGTATTTTTGATTTTTAAATGCTTTCATATAAAGGGTCAAATAATCTTAAAAAATTGGAAAAAAAAATCGATAAAATTTACCCCTTAAAATGTGTATGCGAAAAACCTATGTTTTCCACACTTCGCCATTCCAACAATTTAATGGATTTCTAAAAGGTGGCGCTACATATTTAAGCAAGAGAAGGAGGTGAATCTGGATCTACATATATACAAACTGAAGCATCAAAGAAAATATTGTAAACTATATCTCTTTCAACAATGTCTGTACAATGTACATCTAATCTCATGATCTGAAAAAAAAACCCAGACATTTACAAATTACCTTTGCCTAATCATATTCGTAGACAATCCTCTACTCTGATGTTTTTTTTTTTTTTTCTTTACACAAATAGACTGCAGTCACATTATTTAATACCATTTAACCGTGTGGCTCTCCCCATACTTCCTACATATATACACATTTATACTTCCACTTTATACCCGATATGTCATCTAAGGGTGCCCACATCCACTCCACATATTATATACATAGGGTATAAAGGCATAGCGCATAGACTAAAACCAACTGCAAAGGGCGTATTAATACTGAATCAACAAAAAGATTAACGTGTAATTCGATCGGGTATCAAATAAAACAGATGACCAAACAAATCCAATTCTTTTGACTTCAAAGGGGTATATTCGTCGAATATCAAAGAAAAGCTGAAAGCCCATAAAGAAACAATAACTGCATTGTAGCTATAAATTCTATATTGTTTTTTTTTTTTTTTTTTTGTCAACGACCCACGCGATTGTCAACTTTGTGGCGGCATCCCTCAAGGGAAAACCCTTTCCCATATATATTTATTTTTTTTTATTTTGCCCACCACATTCTTGCTTCACTTCAACTCAATTACACTATAACCTGTGTGTGCACCCGTCTTCCCGTGTCAACTTATCTAATGACACTTTCCCGTCTGTTGACATCGAAATTTGAAACTTGCCTGACAATGACGATATACCTACACTATACACTCGTATAAATATATAGGAAGAAGAAAAAGAAACGAGCAAAGCCTAAATCCCAGCAATATAACAGTATAGGCTGGAGTTAGGATGGTCGCTCAGACATAAAGCTAGAGGGAGCTATATACCTACTGAAGGATCAATTGGATTTGTGGGAATCAATTTGTTTAGGGTTATTCCTCCCCATATCATCATTATTAAGTCCGTCTGTGTTGGTCGCCTGGTTGGCAATATTTCTGTTTCCGGACCTACCTTAACATTAACTTTGTTTTTTTCTTTTCTTTGTGTGTTCTTTGAATTGAAATGGTTGGAATAAATCGATGTTGTTTTTGGAAAACCACCCCTCCTTGATATAAACACACACATAACACTTCACCATTCCTTAAGTAGGATTCGATTAAAGAAAATTTGATTTTTGGAATATTTTCGGAACTCTATCTTTTCGTGCCCGAATTATAGAACTACATGTTTATAATTATTATAATATTGTTTACATTATTTAAAAGCAGAAGATTGATAACAAAATCATTCCTGTCATTCACGAGATATTCGGGAATAACCCAAAAATAAAGAATTCTCTTTAAAAAAATGTTAAAATTTTATTTTCATTTTATGAATGTTTTTGAAATAAACCTTAAACGCAGTTTTATATCTGCTTTAAATATTATACAGGTTCGAAATTAATCAAAATCGTTAGCGTCGTTCTTGAGAAAATTTGAAAAAGAAAAACAAAAATCATTGTGCGGCAGACTGTTCAGAAAAACTCTACCAAATTTGAATCAAATCGGGTCAGTCGTTTTAGTTATACATAGTTCGATGTACAAAGACACAGTGGACGTACATTCCAACAGGCTCTATATTTTTGCAGTTTTTTTTTTTAAGAAAAGAAAATTTTGAATCCATCAATTAAAAAAAAAAAGTGTGAGTGCCGGGACTCACGGTTTAGTGTGTAAACATACGTAACGTAACGTGAATCACAATCACAGAATCACGATCACAAGATACGCTACGTTT
This sequence comes from Epistrophe grossulariae, assembly GCA_929447395.1. Classification (NCBI taxonomy): domain Eukaryota; kingdom Metazoa; phylum Arthropoda; class Insecta; order Diptera; family Syrphidae; genus Epistrophe; species Epistrophe grossulariae. The sequence continues at coordinate 141,189,179 of OV839566.1, read as the reverse complement.
TTTTTTCACTCTACCGCCAGTATAGATGTTTACACATCAAAAAATCATTCTTCATATACAGTTTGGTTTGAGCTTTTCCTTGAACAGTGGTTATGTTATTTTTAAACATCAAAATGAAACATCAGTACCTACCAACTTAAACTAATGTTTTTTGTTTGTTGAAAAACTATTTAAATCATAAATATGTTTGCTTCATATAAAGGAGGCAGGTAAAGTACATATACAAAAGTACCTCTTAAACAATATGATAACTTTCCAAATTTAATGCTGAAAGTTTGAATTTATTTGAAGAGGCAAACTGTTGAGTGGTGAATTTTTCCAAAAAAAAAAAGCTTTTAATATTCGATTCAAAAACCTTTACGAAACAAAAATCATTGTTTAATATCGTAAATACGATATTATCCTATATTTAAACCATTTAGTTTTGCATTATTGGGTGGTCGGTTGTTATATTGGCTTTTAGACTAAAAATGCAGAAAGTATTCGTACACTTTTTATTATTTTAATTGAATAATCCGGGGAGGGAGAAGAGTGCTGGCCTGGCCGGAGGGGGGAGAAGTGGAAGAAAAATAAAAATGTTTTTTGGCGGCATTGACGGCCGCTGATTACATTAGCCGCGTTTTATTATCTACGGATCTAGATCGGGATCATCTTTTAACACGTAATACAACAACAACTTTAGATCCTGCTCTGTATCTGGATCTATTTTAAAGATCCGAAAATAAGTTTCAACTCTGGCGAGTAGACAGCACTTTAGTCGGTAGGGAGTACAAACTGTAGTGTTAAAGAAAGAAGACAGGATCTACATGAAAAATAAACAAACATAAGAAAAAAAGAGATGAGCATACAACACTGTTGTCATTATGGACCCGTATCGTTTTATTTTCATGGGATGATCCTGATCCAGATCCGTAGATAATAAAACATAGCTAATTATTAAGCAAATATGCATTTTAAATACTCTTTGTTATAGGTACACTGCAAATCAATAAATTAGAGATAAGTACACATATTCAATCTCCATTAGTGTGTCAAGAAAATTATGTTACGCATGAAAATAAATGTACAGCTATTGCAATAGGAATATATGATAAATATTCATTGGGCATTTAAATTCATAAAATTTGGTTATATAAGTACTGATTCATTTGCATATAAGACGCACGGTACAGTGGTTATGTAGAGCAAAGTATGGTATGTAGAGTTGAAGTAAGGAAAAAAAATCATATATGTATATGGAAATGGGGCACTATTTCCCCGCTCGTTAAAGAAGAAGGTATATAATTAAAAAACATTGGCTTATTTCCCAATATCATGCTATGGCTTTTTCAAAGAATGACAAATTTAAAAAAAATAAATTTACAAATTAAAAATTTTGAAAATTTTTTTTTTATTTCCAAACTTATTAATTTCAAAATTTTAGGTTATTAAGTAGGTATCTAGTATTTTTGTTTTTAATATTCAATGCTTTTGTCAGTCAAACGCTTAAAACCAGATGATCAATGTAATGTTTGTTTCCTTTCTGTCCAAAAACTGTGAATTTCTACGAATTTTAATCGAAAAAAACTGTCAAAGTTCATATAAAAAATTAAATGTGTAGAAATTTGGAGTTTTGGACAGTACGGGAACAGACAAAATATTTGATCATCTGGGTTTAAAGTGATTAACTCAATGGACAAGAGCATATTTTTATGAAAATGATAGAAAATTCTTTTTTCTTCTTCTTTTATTTTTTTTCTTAATAAAAAACTTTTTAGTTTGAACGTGATTGATGGACTTTGAGGTCATTTTTTGAAGTAAAACTTCTTTTGCGGCATGGGGGTAAAATATTTTTCTATGGAACTGTCAGTGACATGTCAAACCGACATACAAATTTTCGTCACGAATTACAAAATTCAGCGTCACGATATTATATTTTCGTTAAATGCAATGGTTCGTGCATTTAATATATTCGTTAAGATGGTTAGTGAATTCGAGTAAGGGTTTTTTGTGGGAAGAATTTTATTTCTGAGGATTTTTTTCTGTTGTGTTGGATTTTCGGCCATTGGTCGATTTAATGCGAGGAAGCATAAATTATGTATAGTTGTAGGTTTATTGGTTTTGCATGGAAATATTCTGCAATCTATTGTGTCTCTCGCTCATTGGGTGTTGTTGAAGTAAAACTTCTTTTGCGGCATGGGGGTAAAAAATTTTTCTATGGAGCTGTCAGTGACATGTCAAACCGACATACAAATTCCCGTCACGAATTACAAAATTCAGCGTCACGATTTTGCAACGGTTCTGAGTTTCAAATCGGGTGCTCTGAGTGGTAGGACTTGAAAAATACTTGCCCTGTTTTCGTGAAAGAAGTTTTACTTCTAGCGCGTGTACATAAGTACGCACACTCTTTTTTTTTATAATTTAGCGCATTCAGAAAAATGAGATCTCAGAGATTTTTCTCACTGAAAAAGTGAGCAAGCGAATCCAAGATTTTTTTTCTTCTGAATTTTGATTGGAAAGCTGATAAATTTTGCTGAGGTATCCTATTCATGCAACTGATTCCTGAAATCTCCGAGATCTCATTTTCCTGAACATGCGTATTACTTTTTTTTTATATTAGTTGCTTTTAGCATACCTACAATAAAGTGACATTATAGTAGCAGGCTTAATTCAGATTGGGCTACTTATCAGAAATTGTGCTATCTTTTTTCGAAATTGTTGACAACAATTTCAATATGACAGCTCAATCTTAATTGGGCTATAAATAGCCCAAATATAAATTTGGACGATTTTTTTTCGTAAAAATAAATCATATAAATAAAACACTTTTCTACCCCTAAACATAGCCTTGACGAATTTCACAATTAGGCACCAATTTGTGTTCAATGAATATAACATCTAGGTACTCTATTCATTGGTTTTGACATTTCATATCTAAACTTTAATTTCATTCATTCTCCACTGTTCCCAGAATTTCCATTTTTATTTTTAAAAATAAATTGTGATTTAAGTAATGAGAGTTTTGTTTTTATTTATATTGGGCCAAAAAGTAGCTCCATACCAATAAAAACAAATTTTCTCATAACTTCAATCTACTTTTTCGACTCCGATTTTGGGCTACAAACATTTTTAAATTAGCAACCCTGCATAGTATAGTAAAGTCTTGTTTTTCATTGAGAGTCCTATTTACGAGCATTGAGTTGCAAAATAGAAGAAATGTCGAAGCGAAAACAACACAAAAGTTCTACCACTTTTTGAAGTTATTGGTATGTATACTTCTTTTCAATTAAAGTTGACAAGCAATAATTGCTGAATGTGATGTATTTTTAGTCAGCATTTCAGCAATATGATTAAGGTCTTTTTGTTTACTAGCCCAAAACTGCCAGTTTCTAGGTACCTACTAGTTTTATTTTTTTTATACGATTTTTGACAGCATTTGGATTCAAAATGGTAGAAATGTACAGTTTTTCGAAGTAAACAAACAAGGTTTCTATTTGATGGGAGTACAGTTGGGTCGCTGTCAAACCTAATGAAAGAATTGCCGTATTGACATTATTATTTTACTTTGAACATGATAGACGCTGCAATACACGCATAGGTACGTTAGTACCGCTCGTTTCCATTCCAAATTGAAGCTTTCATAGAGGGCGCTCAACACACTTTCAGTGATCACTTACAAGTTTTTTTTGCAGCCGGCAGCCGATCATTTATCTAGACGTTATATTCAATGGCACTTTGTCCGTCACAAATATCTTTAAAAAAAATAAAAAAAAATAACAAAGTTCAAGAAAAATATTTATAAAAAAATAATGACTGACTGAAAGTGGAAACAGCGGCCATTATCACGGCTTCAGGCACTACAATGCATTAGATTCCTACACCTCACTCTTTTTTTTAATAAGAGAAATAGATTTTGAGAAAATTGGTACGTAACTACTTGTATCTCATGTAAAATTAGCGAACAACCCGTATAAAATTAAATTCCAACAAAACAATACCTAATTACACACCACAAATTACAAATATATATAGGTACCAAGAAGAATTTCGAAGCATCAAGCTGTCAAAATGAAAAAAACAACATCTCTCACCACAGATATTTTATGAATGGCGTCTATGACCTTGATACTTTCAAGTTGGTTGGCATTGTCGTAATCATGTAATTAATTTCAACTAGCTCCTTCTTGTCTACATAAGGAAGCTGACAGTGTTGATATTTACTGACCTATCTCTTTCGAGCAACAGAAGCGAGTTTTTGCATTTAAAGTCTAATGAAATGATAATTATTATCATTATTTTCTATATTCATCCACCCAACGCAACAAAAAAAAATACAAATCAAGCCCCACACAACTCCAACTTCAACCCTTACATGGTATATAGTTGAAATTGACAGACCGTTAATAATAATAATTGAGTCTGATTGCAACTGAATGTTTGTAACCATTTGATCCCATTGATCATGATTATGCCCAGAGGCAGACCGTAGAAGAAAAAGCAGACGCAGCGCAACCCGCATGTTCATTGATTACATTTATGGTTTAATTAAATTGAATAATATGTTCCGACTCCCGCCAATGGAACGTGGACGGAATACTTTCAATCGAATCCGTTTTTGGTCAATCCGCATGATGAGGTGACAACAACGAAGACGGAAAACACCTGCGGCCCGAACCGAAGATGTTATTGTCTTGACACGGCAAAAATGAATAATTTAATAAATAAATATAAAATGGTGCAAAAACAACTTAATGGATTATATTATGTACCTACAAAAGAGAAATTGCCTGGGTATACTTCGAACACTTTTACTTCTTCAAGACTTGGCACGTTACTTTGAAGAAGATTCATTGTTGATGTTTCTGTGAATCATCTGGAACTTGTAGAATGTAGGTAAGTATACAGAAGAACAGAATAGCTGTTAATCTGAAATTAGATCTGACATTTAGAGAATAGGAAACATAAAAACATACCATAGGCAAAATTTATTGAATATACCGGAAATTAAGAGGAAGACAAATACAATATATAGGTCTGTTTCGTATATTTTTTAAGTAAAAGTTGTAAAACCTGTCAAACTTTGAAAGAAGGAGAAAATACTCTCAGGGAAGGAAAGTTAACAAATGCACTGCACCTTTAGAGCATATTATTATATTATATGCAGTGCTTGTTCCTATAGACCCTGTTTAGATTGGGAAGATTGAGTCCGGACTGGTGAGTGCCATCGTGTTTACATTTGAAACTTTGAGGTGCCTTAAAATACATTGAAACAATTTCAACATTTCACACATTGAAACAACAACAAAGTAGACTCATGAGTCCGGATTTTATGATTTCTTCGTGCCTCACTAGAGTCCTAACCCCACACTTCTCTAGCCTACGAACTGCCGTGATACCGGCCTCAATATTCCCAATCTAAACAGCGTCATACCTAATGCATAGTAGTGCCTGAAGCCGAGATAAGGGGCACTGTTTCACTTTCGGTGACCACTTCAAGTTCAACTATCAGACATAATTTTGTTACATTTTCTCGTGAAATTTGTTATTATGTATTTGTGATTATTTTTTTTTTTTTGTACTTTTTTAAATTGTTTAAAAGATATTTGTGACGAAAGTTGTGGTCCTCTGCCCACGGAAAAAGTGCTATTGAATATTATATTCACGTCGATTATGGAATACGCAATACTGGATCAGCAGTGAATCTCAGAACAGTGTTCTCTTTTCTTCTCACGAAAAATGGGTAAAGAGAAAAGAAAGCACTGCATTGCGAATCACTGCGGATCCAGAATTGCGAATTCGATAATTGACATGATTATCTTGATAATTGAAAACTTTAAGTGGTCACTGAAAGTTGAAGAGCGCCCCCTATGAAAGCTTCAATGAACCAAAGACTGAACCACTTTTTGTATAAAATGTCACTTTTTGTGTCAAGTGGTGACAATTCATTTTGAATTTTGTAATTTCTAAATTGTAAAATTATTTTTTATATTGAAAAATGTCGAACAAAAATGTAACGCCGATTTTGGTGGTGAATCTTCTCCAAATGAATGTGAAGACAACTTGAATGAATATTTTGTAAATTCCTAGCCGATGTCAAGTTTCAGGCACTGACAGCTGTGTATTTGACAGTTTTTATCCCAGAGAATTCTCGGGACTTAACTTAAGCGCGCCGAAAAACTGTATTACCGGCGTGAATTACATACATGTTGTCGTTTTTTTTTTCAACCAATTCCCCCAAGGGCTTGAAAAAATCACGCCTATTATCTAATGGAGAGGAAATTATTTGCTCTCTTGTTGTGCTCTCTCGTTGCATCTTTTTTGATTTAACAATCAGTAGATAATTTTAGACAATTTGTGAAAATTTTTGCAATTTTACGAGAAATTTCACAATATCAAACAGGCCAAATATATAAACATTGCGTTTACATTTTTTTTTTATCTATTATTTTTGTGGGGGACATTTTTGTGAGTAGGATGCTTAAACAAATATCCCACGAAAAAAAAAAAATTAAATACAGGTACTGTATTTTTCAACGCACAAAATGTCAGTATGTGTGTTTTTTTGTGCAATGCCTCAACAAACAATCAGTTTAAATTCAATCTACCATTCTTAATTAGTTCGCACAATTTTTGAATAACATGATGGTGAGGTATGCAATTTGCTAAAAAATTCACAATTTCTCTCAAAATTAATAATTGTCACATATATGAGATAGCTACGTAGGTAGATAATATATATTTTTGGCAATGGCGTGCGTCGCATCATCCAAATTAAATAATAACATAAAACTTAATTTCAAGTAATTGATAAAGAAACAAACAAAATTCCATGACAATGATCACCATTTTGTTTTCATACAAAAAATTGTTTCATTCGATATATGACTCAGATATTTTGACGTTTCCATGCAAATAGAAAAATGATAAATATAGTGCCGGTAGTATAGTTTTTGATCGGACTTAGCTAAGTCCATGTGGACTCAAGGTGTTTGTTAATATGGAAGATTTTGATTCTATTTGAAAATACAATTGTGAGATTACATGTGCACTGTGCAGACATTACAATATTTTCAAAAATTTTATAATTAGAAACTTTCTTGCTAAATGCCCTTTTAATTAAATAACAAAAAAAATTGATATTTTACAGTTTTGACGTTAAAGGTAGAACTGCACTAAGCGGAACTGCACTTCAGCGACACCGTGCGTTCTTTCGCATGAAAGTGAACGAAACTTCACGTCGCGACACAGTTGGTCAGATTATCAACTTTGTCGCATAGTGTCGCGCCGTGAAGTTCAGTTGTCGCTTAGTGCGATATAGCTCATACAATTTCCTACAAATAAGTCGTGAAGTTCAGTTCCGCTGAAGTGCAGTTCCGCCAAGTGCGGTCTTAGCTTAAGAGTTTGGATAATATGTGCATTGTGCAATGTGCATCCTTCTGGTTTTCATAATACAAATCTAGAATCGATTTTGACTTCTTTTCAGAAGAAGAACTGTCATTTAGTTCCAAGGAAACGATTTCAATAGCATTCAGAATGCTTCTGGACGCTTCCGAACGACCAATTCACTCTGTGGTTTTAGGAAATTCAGTAGAATTTTTATATTAGCATTTTTCTATATATAGTCACGATATCTGTAAGTATTCATTTAAGTTATTATTACTTTTGCAACTTCAGCGGTCATGATGTCGAATATTTTATTTTTTTGGTGATTTTGTTCATATCTAAGTTCATGTTTTTTTTTTTCTATAAATAAATAAAATTAATCAGAAATAAAGACAAAATGTGCAATACATTTTTGTAGTTTTGTATATAGAAATGAATCCGAATATAGTGTCTCGTTTCTTTAATTTATGGAGAGAATATATAAACTTTTAAAAATACATACCTAAAAACTTATTAGTCTTATTTTAGTCAATCGATCATGCTTTATTGTAAAACTGTAAATTTTTGTAATAAATTAAAAAAAAAATATATCAATTTTTTGTCAGCCAGGGCTCGACTTTATTAAAAGTTTTTACGGTTTTGGTATATGGTGTTATTGCTATATAACTAGAGCCATGATATAAGCCTCTTCACCAACTCTCACTTTAACGTTGGTAAATTTTTTCCTGATTTTTCTATAGACATTTTTGATACAATTTTTTTCTTCTGGAAAATTTTCAAAATTTTGATTGCTTTCATATTATTGTGCAACCAGTTAGGCAGGGTTAGAACCTCAGCAGTAAAATTTAGGAGCAGATTTGTAATAAAAGTGGAGTGAATTGAAAATTTCGGGAGTAGATTTGAAAACGAAAGAAAAACTCTGGTTTTCAAAAACTGTGTCATATTTAAAAAAAAAATTTAATTTTCCAAAAATAAAATCACAGAAATTTCATCTTTTTAGAACAGAAAAGAATTTTAGATTGAAACATTCAGAGTTGGTTAGAAAATTAAATATAACAGTGCTGTCATTTTCTTTATTGTGGTTTGGCTTAAGAATTCTTAAATTTTTCAGCGGTAGAAAAAAAGGAATACCTATACCTAGATCCAAAGAAAGCATAGTGGCAGAGTAAAATTATTTTCTTTCTTAAAATTGGAGTAAATTTACTCCGATTGGAGTAAGGTTCTAACGATGCACTTCAGTCAGTTATGCGACCTCGCCATAACCAGATTCTTGCATTTTTAAAGCTAATTTGAAAACAAATAGAAGCATACCTACCTAATTATCTATATATCCTTGTCCATATGCCACCGAAACCATAAAATGTTGACATATTAATCAACTTCAAAGACCCCAATCAATTTTAATTTTGTACTTATGTATATATGTAGGTAGTTAGGTATACACATGCCCTTAATTAGGTAGCTGTTATTATTTCTGATTATATAAACCTGTAACATAACCAGACTAAATATCTACCTAAATAACTTCTAAATTGCAGCCCCTTTTTATAAAATTTGAACTTTTCAAAAATTGCATACAATTGTGCCCCTCTAAAACTTTAATCAAGTCAACATCACAATAAACATGAAACAAAACAACAATGCTGCTAGGTACATAAACTAAGTCGGTGAGTGAGTTTTTATAGTATATATCTAGCCTACCATAAATTAGTACCATATCCGTAATTTAAAAAAATCATCCACTTGTGCGTGCTGCCCTACGTCGCAGTTGTCGTCATCGGTCGTCGCGGTCGTCGTTCGTTGCATTGCACTACAATATAAGTGCAACATCATTGCAACGACAAAACCATTAATTTCCGATGGCGCTGGGATGGCGACGGACATTTCCCTCCCCCGCCCGGTTCCATCATGCATCATTCAGTCCGTGCGATGTCTCATTTTCATTTCACAGAAAAGTTCAAGTGCTTAAGGGCATGACCTGCTATCAACATTAGCTCTATATAATATGCCGATAAAAATGAACACAACAATGAGACAGATTAGGTACTTACTATATACCGAAGTCGGAGGCACAACCGAACCGATATGCAGGATGTACAGATACGGTGACCATATGTGACAAAAAGAAACAAAATTCAATTAAATTTTAAATTATTCCGTTTATAATTGAAAAATATCTACATACCTAAAAATGGGTTAGCTTAAAAAAAAAGAGAAGGTACAGAAATCCGAAATTCAGTCTTTGTTTGCATAAAATTGAACTTAAACTTAAAAACAAAATAACTCACATATTATTCACTCGATACATCCACATTTAAATTTAAATCCGTATATAACTATTTACATTGAATTTGTATATGATTTTCATCTGGATTAAAGTTTTAATCTGGATGTATCGAGTGAATAATATGGTGGTAAACGAAAAAAGTCTTTAAATCTAAATTAACATTCATTTTTTATGGATTTTGAAACTGAAGAGTAAATTTCTTTCACTAAGTTTCGTTCTTTTAATATTCTTTGACCTCTGAAACATCAGAGTTTATAATTGTATTTAATAACCTAGGTATATCAAAATAGATTTTGCAGTCTCGAACAAATAATGAACAACTTCTGAAATACAGAATATTTATGTGTTTTTGTTCAACAAATAATTCATAATGCACATCGTCTTCAAATACATAACTGTTCATTATTATAATGAACGAATGGTCACCGTATCAGTATAGATGCTCTATATATAGCAAAAGTGGCCCGTATCAGTGGCGCAGCTATTGTTAATTGTACGCACCCAGCTCAGCTTTGATTTTTAGAAATCTTAATCTAAAATAAATTACACACAATCCTACACTACAATATGTACTATATAAAGATATCTACATTAGGGCTATGATGGAAGAGATTTTATTTTTTGTTAATTTATTTAAAGAAAATAGGTAGTTTCAATGTGATTTTTATATGCGTTTTATTTGTCATTATATTTATTGAAACAAGAACAAAATTGCCGGGCAATGACCTTTCTTGTCTGATACGGAATCGTTTGTTATAATACAATAATACATATATAATATGTATGTACATAGGTATGATATGAGATTTATGTAGCCACTGCATATAATGCGTCTCTGTGCAGCTTTTACCTACCTGTATGTTGTTTTTATGGAATGATTTCTTTGTTCGAAGCTTTACAATCATCACTTTGGAATGTGCGATGTAAGAGAGACTTCGATCTTACAGCGTGCATTCCCCAAAAGTTATGGCCTCATCCCAAGTTGAAGGTTTTAAGTAACGAACTGTCTTATGTTCATATCTAGATACACTGAACAAAATGTATGGATGGGTATATATGTACCTAGAAAATTAAATCTGAAAAAAAAAAAAATAGAATAAAAAAAAAACATGAAGGAACAATTTTTTTGTTTTTGCTTCTTTCAAGTGGAATATTGCAATTATTCAGAAGAAGCCATTTAAAATTAAATCTTTGATTAATGTCATTTTGCATCCAAATAGCTATTAGTTTAAGAAAAAAAAATTAAAAAATTCATGAAAAAGTGTTGTTTTGGTTTGAAATGAAACTGACAAGAGTGTCGTTCTGCAGGAAAAATAATATTTTAAAAATGTTCGAAAAACCTGAAACGAGAGTGGGTAGTAAGTGAAAAAATGTAATTTTGCTGGAAAAAAAAAAATACCAAGAATCTTACCTTAAATGCAAAATGACACTCACGCCCTCAAACTGTAAATTTAGGAGCCATAATTATGGCGGTAAGATAGAAAATAGTATCTTTTTGCAATTCGTTGTGTATACTTATGTTATAGCTCAAAACTTCAAAATTTCGACTTATGTCTCTTTGCTTTTCAATCGACGATATGTATTTGAATTATGTACCTACGTATATACTGAAATTCCAAGAATTAATTTAATTTAACGATTTTCTAATACAAAAACACTTCTTTGGTATATTTTTGCCCGAAAAAACAATTCCTATGTAACTAAAAATCTGAGTAAACATTTTTATAAATGTTTAAAAAGAAGATAAAAAAGAATTTTAGGTGTCATATTCAAGTTTTTTTTTTTTTTAATTGGCAGCAATTTTGATTGTAGGAATTTTTTGAAATAAAGTATTTCATAATAGAAACAGAGGTAGATATTTAAATTAAATTGGTGCGTTCAGAAAAATGAGATCTCAGAGATTTTGCTTCGTCAAAAAGTGAACAAGCTAATTCCAATTTTGTTTTCTTCACCATTTTGGCAGCAAAGGTGATAAATTTTGCTTCAGCCAGCAAACACACAGAGTTCTTTATGGTCGTTTTCCTTCAAACATATGGTTATTTGTCTTTATGGTGTTTAAAATAAAGAGGAAAATTAACAAAAGCTGTGTTTTATATTCCCCCCAATTCAGATCAGATCATAAAAATAAAATATTCCAGGATTTCAGTGACAACTTGTTATAATATCGAACTCTTTTTTCCCTTTGTTTTTTTTTTTGTTTGTATACAGCCGTTGTCTTGTTTCCTTTATACACTACTGACGAAATTTACAAATTAAGGGTGTGTGTTCAAAATGGATTTGAACATTTAAATTCAAATCAAAGTTGGATCTTGAGTTATTTTTGTAATACATGTATTTTTTTTAAGCAAATCCAATCTGGTGGAAAATAAAACACAGCTTATATATAAAGTAACAACTACCATGAACCATGAGAATTTGAAAGTTTACAGAGAGTTCGATATTAAGGGTCAATTGTAAAAATATTTAAACTGTGGTTCAGTAATTTTTACTCACCGACTTCGGCGGATTAATTGAGATTCAACGGTGGTTTACGGTTCAAGTATGTGATAATAACCAATTACATACTTGAACCAGCGTTAAACGTTAGTTAATCCGCCGCAATCGGTGAGTTAAAATCCTGAACCGAGGCTGAACCACTTGCTAAGACAGCGAAAAGTATTGCTTCTTCGATTTTGTCAAATCCAAATTGTTATCATTTTCCATTACTCCATTTACCTCATATGACTTTAAATATTTATTTTTGAATATTTTGAATTACAAAAATAAGTATTTTTTCAACAGGCTATCTTCAAAAAATTATTTTCCTTTCGGTGTAGTTCAATATAAACATTAAATAGCCGCCGCGTCGCCCACCGCTCCGCTGAAGATGCGTTGGGTCATTGCAACTTCCCTGAATGATTCATTCAAGGCGTGAAGAGTGTAATGTTATGTAGTTTAGAGTATGTATGCGCAAAATAGTTCCAACAACGGAACTGACATTGAACAATTCTTTTCCGTCTCAGAACTACATAGTTACTGGAACCATGTCCGCGGAACTATTTTTTTTTACAAATTACCCATCAAATCGTATAAGTATAGGTACCTATGTATATACTACATACCTACATAGTTCCCAAAAATATATTGTTTAAGTTCCATGTCCTTTCTTTCCATAGAAATAAATATTTCTTTTGTTATTAGAAGAGAATGGACTTAGGAATATTATTTTGTTGTTTGAATCAAATAATAAAATATTCCTTAGTCCATTCATATCTTATAAAAAATTAGAGCTACCTTCAAAACGAAAGAACTAGATACTTCGGCTACCACTATTATATTTCGATTACAAACTACTTTTCAAAAGTATGCACAAACATGATTTTTCACTTTTTAGCAGCGTTACCGAAGTCAGAAGTGGCACGGTCGTGCTTTTTTGACACAAAAATTTCATCGTAGCACGGTGGCACGAAAAAATTCAATATGGAACATTTTTGTTATTTCCATTTTTTTACTTCAAATAAATCGAATTTTGAAGAAAAAAAATTGTAGGAAAACAAGCATGGCCATTTTGACAATACACGAATAGAGCAAATTATTTCTTCCAATTTCAACAAAATTTGATTATATTTTTTCTTGAGAATTTGATTTTTTTTTTCATATGGCACGGTTTTTTAGAAAATGTGGCGGCAACGCTGCTTATTAGGATAGCATAATCATGTTTGGAACTATATATTTAGGTACATAAATATATATAGTAAGAAAAGAATGTTCCAACTATATTTTGCAACCCTTTTACTTCGGCTCAATTATATGCACAGTAATGCGCCAGTTTTATTATTTCTATGTGTGTATTTGTTGACATTATTGTTATGTTTGTTTCTCGGACTAAATCTGGTAAACTGTCAAAATTGGAGGAGTGGGGGTGAAATTCACTCAAAGAGAAGCAAAACTGTCCGAGAATACACGAACGCCTTAAACCAAAATATTTGCCAGTTTTTAAACGTCAACAAAAAGTAAACAAAAGGAAAAAAGTAAACAAAGCAACAAAATTGAAATTTCACATTCTTTATTAAATTTGATGATGAACAAATTAAAATTAACGTTGTAAGCATTTACAAATACAAAATACGACGCTAAACAGGAACATCACGTAATTTTTTTAATAATCCCCAATTCTATGAAGAATTCAGAACTACATAAGACAGAATTAAATAAAAAAACACTGAATTAAAGTACACTTCACAAACAAAGTTTCTTAAATAATTTATTAATTTTTTTATTAAAAAGTCACTTTTTTTATTAAAATAATTAATTTTTGTAAGTTAACTAATTAAAAACTACATTTTTACTAAGACAAAACAAAAAGTAAACAACAGCCATTTTGTAAATTTTTTGTTGTTTTTTGTCTTTCAAACTGGCTTCTGACACAACACAGCACTTACCAGTTTTTGCCCGATGAAATTTCTCGGGTAAAAACTGGCAAGAAGGGGAAATTATTTTCTCTCTCATGAGCGCTCTCTCCTGCCAGAAACTACCCAAAATTTGCGTACGCGAACGCCTTCGGACTAAATCTGTTAAAAAATGTCAGTTTTGGGTAGTTTCTGGCGTGTAAGCGAACGGACCTAATATGTTTTTCCTTCATTCAATTTTGTTTTGGCTCTGTAAAGTTGGAACTTAAAAATATGGACATGTTTAAGTTCAGTTTGCAGAATGAAAGGAATGTTTCCGATAGAAGACAATAATATATATTAGTCCCCTTTCACACAAGGAAACTCAGTTTCCAGCAACTTTCAGTTTTTAGGAGAGAAGGGCACCAAGTTAAAGGAATTAACGGTCTACTATTGGTGGAAATTGGAAATTAAAAGAAAATGTCAAAAAATCTCCAACAACTTGTTTACTTGTGTGAAAGGGGACTTAGCTGCATTTTATTACCACATAATCTGATCTGGATCAGATCCCCATATAGACGCTGATTACACGACTCGTTTTTTTCAGTTGTTTTTCCTTTCGTCTTTTTGACAGCTCTGGTGAGGGGTGTAGAATGTAGAAATTTCTACAAGCTGTCAAAAAAACGAAAGACGAAACAACCGGAAAAAAGACTCGTGCAATCAGCGTCATAATAAAACAAACAGGATCACAGTGACAGCCAGGGTATAATATATCCGTCTCTTTTTGCATTGTGTTTGTATATTTTTCATGTTTTTGTTGGCTTTTTTATTTGCACTACAGTTTTCACTACCTTACCATAATAATAATAAAAAAGTACTAGATTTTGGATCATGAAATAGATCCAGAAAAAAAAGCAGGATTACAATATGTTGTTTTTGTATTTACGTGTAAAAATTTGATCCTGATCAGATTACTTCTTTTATAATGACGAACTTAAAACAATGAAATAATGCATAATATACATATGTAAAGCATTTCTTGTCATGTCTTTTATTGGATATTATAATTAAAACGCAGTTTTATTTTATAATTAACGAACAATATAAAAAAAGTTGAAAGAGTGTAAATAAACAAAAATTAAAACATGATTATAAAGTAATGAAAAATAATTTTTTTAAGCTATAAGTGCTTAAGCGCTGGGTTGATACTTCTTAAGTCTTAACAACTTTTTATCTTAACTTTACGAACGCGTTTTAAATTCTTCATTAAGAGAGAACAACTGAAAAGAGATTTCGTCAAGTAGACGGTTAGACCGCGCCGCGACGTCTCTTTGTCTCGTGTAGTTAGCTGTCGGTCGTTCGAACTTAAATGGTCTGTTTGGTAATTTGAAATTTCTTACGAATTTGCACAAATTTTCACAATTTCTTCTCAAAACCCATAGAAAAAAATCAGTTTTTGGGAAATTTCTTTGAAAAAAAGTTACCACGTAAACCAGAGCCCTGATATGGTTTGCGAAAAGGAGATGGGCTTTATTTATGTTTTCTTATTATTTTTAGTTGAATGACAAAATGCATATCGTGCCGCTGCCGTGCGTATGATTCCTAAAAAAAAAACCATTTTTGTTAACCGAATTCCCTCTTAATCACTCGAAGCATTAATTTTTTTACATGTGATGTCTCATAACGATGTGCTAACTGCTAAGCGTGGTTATCATTGTATATTTTTTGTCACTCCCTTTTAGTACATTATTCATTTTTCTTTGCATTGTATGTTGAGCAATCAGCAAAGCTAAAATGTATCTAGATTCTAGAATACATTTTACTCGCAACAATCTGAAATTCTCAGTGTACGATATACTTTCAACGCGAACACATCACCAACTAAACAGTTGCTATAACCGTTTGTCCAACAGCAATGTGCGTCCGATTTTCTTGACATTTTGTCTTCGTTTTGTTTTCGTTTTGTTTTGTTTTTTTTTTTTTTGTGTATTTATTTTTTTTTTTATTAATTTAATTTTAAGTGCTTAAGTGGTTTGAAATAAGAAGAGGAAATAAAAATTTAAATAATTGTATTTTGTCTTCTATATGTGCTATGTGTAAAAATTGTCTTGTTTTGTGTTGTACCTGTAGTATTGTGATTTGAAAAAAAAATAAAATAATAAACAAAAATAAAATATATTTTAAACATAAATACCTATAAATGTTAAAACAAAAATAATAATAATAAAAAAAAATGGTGCAAAATAATTGTGTTGTGAAAATTGTAGTTTTGACATTTGTTTTCTACTTAACAAATGGATTTAACTTATCACCTAAACCCAACCTCATCTTTAAGGAGCCGAATTTAAACAACTATAATATGCCGAAGGTTCAAAGTTCATATTTTGGATTCACAATCAATCTAAGAAACTCTAGGTAAACACACATAAAATGTTTTTTTACTGGGCAATTTTATTATGTATTTGCTTATATTTTGTGCTGGCTAACTGAGTGAGTCAGTTATTACTTTCACTTGGATCTGGACCGTTTTATAGCTAAAAACTGCTTATATTAGGAAGATATATACAATGAGACTGTCCGTCAGTAGGTATATCATCTTTTTCTTTTGTTTATCAAAGTGAAGTCACCAATAACAACAAAAGATTCGAAAATCTTTCGCAATAAAAAAGAAGTAGATATTTTTTTTTTAGTTTATTTAAGTGGCTTTTAAATTAGATCTTAGTTTCGCCACTTAAGTTGGTGTTTGATGATCATTTGGTTTGGATATAAACGCTGTGTCAACATTTTTAAGATAATATATTCATTCATTCATAAAAAACTAGAGCATTCTTTTGTTGTTCTAGTTATTTGTTTATGCATTTCGAAAAAAATAATTTGAAATACCTAAATATACTAGAAGGTTATAAGTATGTAGATAAAACATGCAAAATATTTTTGATTTGTAACGAAGTTAATTGAAATGCCCCCACGCATTCTTATTCTATACGTCATGCAAAAAAGTTTTGCCGATAGCTATATCTCCCGGTTTTTTTTTTTAAGTTGACGTGGGAATTATAAGGAAAAAACTAAATATCAAAGTTAGAATCGAGTCAAAAGCTTAATTGGACATTTTCAAAAATATGAAAATATTAATTTTTTTCTGAGAAAATTTTTTTCATTGCTTCATCATTCGAAATTCGTATTCGTATTTCCTCGACAATTTGTTTCCTTTTTTTTAGGACCAAAAATAACAGTAGCCGCCATACAAATTTATTTAGCAAAAACTGAAAATCTTATTTTTCTTAAAAACGTGTCTATACAACTTAAAAAAAAAAGTTTTATAAACAAAAATTTCCAAAAAATGGTTATAAATGGTACCTACCATAGAACCATTTTCTTGATTTTCGTTTTTCTCAAAACCATTCAACCTATTTTGATCAATTTATGAAGAATGTCTTAAAAAGGTTTTTAAAAGTTTTTTAAAGTTTTGTATAGCAAAATTTTCATTTTTTTTGTTTTGATTTAAAAAAAAATGTTTCAATTTTTTTTTTTGAGAACTTAATAATTCGAAGACGACGTGGTCGATTTTTATCAAACTGCACCCAGATTTTTTTTACATTTTTTTACGTATTTTTTTACGTCTTGTTCGCATTGTCATTTTTTATTCCATTTGGTATTTTTTTTACGAAATGAAAAAAGAAACTCGACTTTAATTTTTATGCAACCTAAAGCGCTGTTCTTATCGTCTGATGTTAACGGTGCATTAACATGTTTAATTGAACGCACTGATTACACATGCACGATCTCTGACTATACAAACACTGAATGCATTCATTTTCTTCATTGGGTCTGTTTGATAACGTGAAATTTCTTGCGAATTTGTACAAAATTACACAATTTGCTGTCAAAACCAACAGAAAAAAAAACTCAGTTTTTGAGAATTGAAAGAAAAGTAACCAAACACTGCAAACAGCCATATTATTTTGACAATTTATTGACATATGACTGGAAAACTCAAAAATTGTGTGTTTAAATTGGCACGTTCAGAAAAATGAGATATCAGAGATTTTTTTCACTCAAAAAGTGAGCAAGCGAATCCAAGATATTTTTTTGCTCAGAGTTTTGACAGCAAAACTGAGAATTTTTACAGAGGAATCCTTTTTCCTGAACATGCCTAATAAAACGCTGATTACACGACTCGATTTTCCGATTGTTTCGTCTTTAGTCTTTTGAACAGCTTGTAGAAATGTTTGTTTTCGTTACTTCATTCCCCTATATTTCTACACCCTTCATCCAAGCTGTCAAAAAGACGAAACGACCGAAAACTAAATTTGTTTAATCAGCGTCTTTCTTTATATGTTTCGTTATTTATGATACGTTACTTTTATTTATTAATATTAATAATCTAATTTATTTAAGTTTTATTTTTATTGAAAATAATAAAAAAAATATGTCATCTGTGTAATATGAAGAATTTTTTGAAATAAATGTGATGAATTAATTCATTGTTCTGTGTTTACAAATATTTCGAACTTAAATTATTTTGGTAATTTTTAGCTACAGTTAGTCATTTTTATTTTAAATTTTGGAAACATTTTATTTTATATATTTTCAAGTAGCAACCGTGATCAGATGGCGTACATAGCGTTGGTTTCAAAAACAATTTATTTCTAATTATAGGTATATTAATTGTTCACCAATTTTTCAGTTTAAACTGTAAGTTTCATGCATTTATTTTGTGTACCGTGTTGCTATATTGGTATTAGCAGATTGCGTAAAATATAGGCTCCCATAACTAATGTATTTCTTTTAAAATCAGACTACCTATAATAGATCTTAATTATTCAGACTTTAAAGTCTTGCGATCCAGTCATGTATTTTATTTTGTATGGCTTTTGTGAATTTCTGTAGATATAACGGGTGATTTTTTAGCTGGTTTGGTTTTGGCAACACTGGTTTTGACAGCTGACGTGTGTTTAGTACCTTGTGTCACTGTCAAACAGCTTCAGTTTGGTTTGCAATTTAACCATGG
Source organism: Epistrophe grossulariae (assembly GCA_929447395.1). Lineage (NCBI taxonomy): Eukaryota > Metazoa > Arthropoda > Insecta > Diptera > Syrphidae > Epistrophe > Epistrophe grossulariae. The sequence continues at coordinate 141,170,152 of OV839566.1, read as the reverse complement.
ATCGTCTTACAAATGAACAACGCTTGCAAATTATTGAATTTTACTATCAAAATTCGTGCTCGGTTCGAAATGTTCATCGCGCGCTGCTTCCATTTTATTTTTGGTTGAATGGGTACGTAAATAAGCACAATTGCCGCATTTGGAGTGAAGATCAGCCAGAAGCATTGCAACAGCTACCAATGCATCCCCAAAAAGCCACTGTTTGGTGCGGTTTATGGGCCGGTGGCATTATTGGGCCATATTTCTTCAAAGATGATGCGAATCGCAGCGTTACTGTCAATGGTGAACGCTACCGAGCGATGATAACAAACTTTTTTTTGCCCGAAATGGAAGTTCTTGACTTGCATGATATGTGGTTTCAACAAGACGGTGCCACATGCCACACAGCACGCGAAACAATGGCGCAATTGCGAGGCGAGTTTGGTGAACAGTTAATTTCACGTTTCGGGCCGGTCAATTGGCCGCCTAGATCGTGCGATTTGACACCATTAGACTATTTTTTGTGGGGGTATGTCAAGGCTAATGTCTATAGGGACAAGCCCGCTTCGATTGACGCACTGGAAGCCAACATCCATGCATTCATTCGTGAGATACCGGCCGATATGTGTGAAAGAGTATGCCAAAATTGGACTCAGCGGATGGGCTACCTGAGACGCAGCCGCGGTCAACATTTGCATGAAATTATCTTTAAACATTAAATTGCAAGGTTCAAACTATCGATTCAAATAAATATTTCATTCATTTTTTCGAATTTTTTGTGTTTTTTTTTTTTTAAAGTTCTAAACCTCTTAAAAAATCACCCGTTACCTACCAAAAATGTTTACTTGAAATATAAATTAAACATGCACAATGTTCTGTTTTTGTGGCCTAAGTGTGTTAAGCTTCCCTGCTGACAGCCACGTAAGCCTTGGCCCAAGGGTTCGCATTGGGGTATTATATATATTATAAAAAAACATTTTCTGATTTCCCAACTGCGATTGTGCGGTCCATAATGTTGATTTCGCCGTTCTACATTGTATCTGCTTCAATAACAAAAAATGCATTCTTATGCATACCTAATGATTGCGAGCAATATGTATTCATTTTTTGTTTGTTTCGGGTTTGTTTTATCTGCGGTCAGCCGCAGAATGTACATTTAACTGGACGCAGAGGTCCACCGATGACGCGACGATGATTATGACGAAAAACATTTTTTTGAACTTCTCCATCGTCAAGCTCTTAACTTGCATTTCTTTTTTAGCAGAACGACTAACTTCATTATTTTCAAAATTAATTTAAAGACAAAATTCTTGAAAACAACACCAATCTCACAAACAAATCGGATAATTTTAACAGCTCTGTGCTCCTCTCGGGACTTAAAAAAGAAAAACGCCTAGTGTAACTTTAACATTCAATGGTCAAAAACTTGTCGGAATCAAAGGGCGACACTACGGAAATGCGCTTTCACTATCGAAACAAAGAGACGATAACGAAAAATTGTAGCTAGGGATCTGATTTGACATTTTTCAAGTGTTAATTCGGGCTAAACTCCCAGTGATAACGCACTGAAAAACTTGGTTAAAGAAATTGATCCTTGGTCAAACAGCCTTTAAATTGCTTATCAAACATTGATTCTGACAAAAAAAGGTGATAAAAATCAAATACAAATATAATAGCAAATGAGAAAGACAGAGTTTTATGACCACAAGAACAAAGTGTGAATAATTCACAAAGTGTGAATAATCTACAAATTCAGAACATTGTTACATTTTGATCCTATCTTCCATTCATCATCTTTTGAACTGAAGAAGCAAAAATTAAATCTCATAAATTATTGTATAAAAGCTATTATTCTGAATAACCTAACCACTTACTATTCCACTTCTGAGAATTAAATTTAAAATAATATTTTATTTCATTTTTATACCGAGAAATATACCTATACCTAAACTAGAGACAAACTGGTGATCTGATCGTTAATTGAGTGATAAGCAGCGTAAATTAATGACAGTTGGAGCACGAACGGAAAAGAGTTGAGCTATAGGCTTGGATATGCTGATGTTGAACGTTCCACCGATTAAGTGGCAATAACATTCAATAATTTTTAATATTCTAAAGACACGTCCAATTTGAGTTGAGCATGACTTTTTTTATTTATAGCCACTGTCACTCATTCACACTCATAGTTAGTTCAATTGCATTTTAAATTAATGAGTTATTTTTTTTGTATCTCATTTCCTTCTAAAAATCATATTGTATTATCTCTTAAATATTTTCCTGGAATTCGTATAAGTGTTAAACATTAAGATGAAATTAAGGACTTTCATATTTGATTACGACTTTAAATTTAATGGAGAGGTATTCAATTTTGGGTGTTTATTTTGTTGACACTTGTGTAGTCATAGTTTTAAGTTTAGGTATACCAGTGATAAGCACGTAGCAACATAACTTTTTAGATAATATTAAACAGACACAACACGTTCGTGATAACTTGATGCGAAATTACCAAATTTTTCCAACAATGATTTTTATTACATTCCAATCGATGACCTAAACATTTGATTAGAGAACCATTTATCAAAAAAATATCTAATTTTTGAAAAAATTTATGAAATTAATCAAATTGAAATTGAAAAATGTTGGATTCTATTGCATTTTTAAAAGTTAGGCTGGTACTTACATATGACAACATATGTTAATGTATTTCTAGCCTAACAACTGTTGAGTTGGATGAATTCGTGGGTTCAAAGAACTTTTACTTTCTTCTTGGGTTCTCTGTCCGACTAACGCAAAACTGTTAATCCGCTTAGGATATAAATAACCATGGCACCTATATGTCAACAGTTTTCTTGAACAGCGATAAGCGAGACTTTAATTTGCATAATTTTGGTTATCATTTGCGAGATTTTTGGATGCGAGATTAAATTGCGAAAATATGAAAAGCGGGACTATAAATTTCCGAGATTTTGTAGATTAAAAAGAAAATGAGAACCAGATGACATTCACATTCACACATTAATCACATTCGTCAAATTTTTTTCGTTCAAAAATTGAAATTATTTTATCGTTCCCATTTACTAACCACTCACTTGAAATAATAAATTAAGATTTTTGAATTTATTTTAGCCAGCAAAAATAGTTGAAGCATAGAATTTCTGGTGTTAAAATGTTTTTTTTTTTTTAGTTATGAATTTCTATTAACTGTAAGTACTGTTAGAACTGTTACAGTCTACAGATACGATATTCAAAAAACTTAGGAGAATATACTCAACAACTCGCATGGAACATTTAACATGACTAATGTAAAAAAGAAGTAATACCTATTTTTTCATATTGAATTAATTCCTTTTCAAGAATTTATCAAATCAACGCATGTAAAACATTAAGATGACAAATCCGATCTGAATATACGTACATGCATTTATTAAAGTTGAACACAAATTTTTCTCCAATCCTTTTGCGCGCGCATTCTTGGTCTTCCTTTTTATTTTATTTTCTTAAATGATATAAGTTGAATAACAGACAACAGAACCTGTTGTTTTCTTTGTTGATATAATAATATGGTCTTTTCGTTAAAGGTCAATAAAATGTACATACGATCGTATCATTCTTATGGGAGGTCGTGATGGTCATTAATTTTCAAGCATTTCTGAAAATAAATGAGCTAAAAATTTCGGTAAGTTATGTACAAATTATACAGGGTGTTTTTTTTAGACGTGTGGTTTTCAAGAAGAAATAAAACGCATAGAATTTACCTTTATTAAAAAGATAAGGGTTTGCCATTATGTTTTAAAAATGATTTCGGGCAAGTGGCCGCCGCGGCTGGCTCGAATAAATTCCAGCCGAGATGCCCAAGAAGCCCCAGCTCCAATCGTTGAACGCGATGGCGGATGGACTCATTCGATACTCTGCTCCACAGCAGCAATAGCTTCTTCGGTGCGCACTGTACGGCTTCTCTGAGGATGCGCATTATCCACTAGAGTAAACGTGGTGCAAAACCGATCCATGGTTGCTCGAATTACTCTGCTGGGCGATTATGACAACCAAATATTGGACGCAGCGCGCGATGCGTCGCCCGAACCGAACTATTATTCTGGTAATACATTTGCACGATTTGCAAACGTTGTTCAGGAGTAAGTCTATTCATTATGAACTGGCAAACCAAACTGAGCATAATTATCAAGTGACAGATGTCAAAAAGACCAACTCCGAAAAAAGTATTGTCAGATTGAAAACCACACGTCTAAAAAAAACACCCTTAAGAAAGCAAAAACTAGCTTATTGGGTGTGTTTCTTTATTTTTTCCGGATCAGTAATAAATGAGACAGAAAAGGCTCAATAAGGAAGGAATAAAGAAACAACAAAAAAGTTTATCCGGAATGTTTTAGTGAATAAAGAAACGCAAAAGCGGTATTCCAGATATTCCGAATATTCGTAATAAATAAAAAAAACACCCCCATTATGTTTGGTATCAATTGTAGAAATGTAGAACTCTATCGAAATTTCGTAAACATGTTTTTCTAAATAATAATTTGGCTTACCTATTAAAAAATAAAATTAGTTCTTTTAAGACCAATCATTATAAAGTATTGTTTATGCGGCCCCGTCGTAACAAGGCCCTCCTGCACTGATGGAAATACTTCAGAGTCCAGACACTCACAGTCGAATTTATTAGATTTCATTTGAACACTCTTGGACGTTTGCCCAGATAAGCCACTGTCTAAATAGTTGCTCCTTATTTATTTAAAGTAAAACCGCACTCGAAGGAACTCACTTCAGCGGTACCGCGTGACAAAATTGGTCAAATTATCAACTTTGTGCCGTAGAAGTGCAGTTGTCGCTTAGTGCGGTATTGCTCATAAAATGTCCTACAAATAAGTCGTGAAGTTCAGTTCCGTTGAAGTGCGGTTCCGCCGAATGCGGTCTTATACCTTTATAAACGCATTCCAACAAGTGTTGTCTAAATATGTTCTCATGTACTCACTGACATCCCTGTAATCTATCAATTTCTTGAACATTTGGATACGTTCAATGAACATTTCAAAAATCGCATAGCAAAAATAGAATTTTGTGTTTTTTATTTTTTTTTTTTTTTAAATTGCTTTATATTTTTGGGTCATTCACGTAAGTTTATTCATATATCTTTTTAATTACAGGACCGATTTTATTTTAAATCCGCATTCCTATGTATATGCTTTTAAATAATTCGAACAATATGCCATTTAATAATTTTTGTGTGCAAAAAAAATACATAGATGTCGCTTTTTTCGGTAAATCCATATTCGGCATATTATGGACTTGCAAAAAACAACACGACTGTTATACATAAAACACGAGCTTGAATCAAATCAATGCCATAGGACCAACAAAAATAAAATTTATACAAAAGAATTTCTTCAATTACAGAGAATCAGTAATTTTTATTTCCAAATGACATCACTGTGATCTTGAGATAGAAACTGCTTTAAGCAGACTTTGTCTTCAATCAGTAGGTATACCTATCATATACGCAAATTCAATTAAATACAATTTGTAGTTATTTAATTTAAATTATTAAATTTTTTTTTATTAGTTGAATCAGACATATTATATACGTCTTAATTATTTTTGGCAATTTTCTTATGTCAAATATGTACTCATACACAGTTTTATGGTAATTTGATTAATCACATCGGAAATTATAAAATAAAATTGGACTAAAATTACAATATAATGAAAGTCGATACAAATATTATTATTTAATGCAATTATCATGGCAGAACCAATTATGTAGATAATATGACTTGGAGCATTATAAAGAAAAATACAAGATTTCCTATTCATTCAGGTAATCATTCTAAAGTGATATTAAATGAAAGAAAATCTTATTGTCATTATTTTCAAGAATTTTATAAGACACACACAAATTCTACATACATTTTGCTTATGTTCTAATTTAAATTAATCTAATACATCGATTCTTATATAGAAAAGACAAGTCGGGAAAATGACTAATAGTAATATAGGAAACATTCATCATTGGTTTTCACGTACATTACATACATATAAACACAATCGTGAGTCAAAAAAATATTTGTTTCAATTATTGTAATCAACGAGGTGAATTGATTTGACTGTCTGATAATGACCTTGCACAACTGTCATCATGTTAATAGTTGCACAAACTTCTTTTTTGTTTTATTTATTTGTAATTGTTTTTTTTTATCATTATAAGGTATGTACTATGTAAGCACTTTTGTAACTATGTATATTCGAGGACGAGTAGGTAAATATTCAAACTGGGTGCAATTAATATGGAATTGGAATCCAAGTATGGATTTTTTTTATTTATCTTCTTTTCTGTCGGTCATTATTGGAACTATAATCTGATGGTCATGAAGCTACATATTTAATTGTTTTTTCGTGACAAGTATTCTTATAGATATATAAGCGTATACCTAGTCGACAGGCGACTGGCGTTACAATTAACTAAATAGAGATCTTTATCTTATACAGTAAAACCCGGATAAGTGCCTTACCCGCATAAGTACCTTTTTTTTTTTGAGAACCAAAATTTTGAGAATTTTTTATATAAAATTCATCTAATAAGTACCTTTCGCTTAACTACCTTCCCCGCTTAATTGTCTTTTATTTTGTATGCTTTTATTGAAATTTACCTGAAAAAAATTCTTTTAAGTACACATTTAAAATCAGCAGGAAAAGACAAAAGCTTCTTTTCAGTCCTTCGTTGTGTTTCATGCTTTAAAATTCAAACATAAAAAATTAATCTACTACAATGTGGGAGACTAAGTGGGTAGCTGTCAATTTCAAAATTTAAACTGTCAAAGTAATTTTGTTTTGTTGTTAAGGTAAAATGCCTGAAAAACTGACTTCACTTTCAATTAAACAAAAAATTACAAATCCTCCGCCTGGTGAAAAAAAAACAAAACAAAATCAAGAAAGTAAATTGCTAAACAATTAAAATGCGATGTTTCTACTATTAATCGAGTAGCATAAAACAAAACAAAGCTAGAAGAAGCTACACAAACAAACCAAAACAATAAACGAAAACGATTAAAATTAGATTAAGTAACGCAACACAAACCAAAATAACTGATTACTTTACTTTGTATAAATACAAGATTTGCTTTTTAAAATTTACCCGATTTGCCATTCCAGCATAGTTGAGGTACATTAGAAATGAAAAAAGCATTTATGTATGTATTTTAAAACTTTGAATAAATTCTTCTTTTAAATTTGCTCTTCTTCACATACATATCTGGAAAGCCTACGAACAGGGTTAGCCGAATTAACTACACTACATTTTCTACATCATTAACTACGCGTAGTTAATTTAATAAACTACACGTCTTATTTTCTACAAATTGTTACGTTTTCATATACATACAAAGTAAATTTAGAGAAATAATAAAATTTCAATAAAAATTTAACATTTTAACTCAAAATTCAAGCTTCAAAGTTACAACTGACAGATCAATTGATATTTGAAACTAAGTTTGCTACAATTTGTTTCATTAACTACATTTAACTACGTTTAACTACATAAACTACGTAGCAAATGTGAAAAATGTATAGTGGCCATCCCTGCCTACGAACACTTCTCCTTTTTTTGGTGTCCGTTTTATCATCTTCTTCGTATTCTGTTTCCTCAGACCAGTAAGAAAATAGCATGAACGCAATAATTTTGTCTATTCCCCTGACGTTTCGCCCTCTTTTTCTACTCGGCGTTACACTTTTTTGAAATTCTATTGATTTTTTCACATTGTTAGTACGTATGCCTCCGCTTAAACATTTCTAATGTTAAAAGTTTACCGATACTAATCAGTTGAGGTACCTAATGTATTTTCTTATTTTTTAAATAACATTTAATGTTTTTTTATTGTAAATTTTGTTTGTATTTCTGTAAATATAGAGATAAGTGCTTATATGCACTTAAGCTGGTTTTTATAACTGCCTAACCCGCATAAGTACCTCTCAAAACGAGGCATTTATGGTGAGGCACTTATCCGGGTTTTACTGTATATACATAACTTATACTCATCAATTTTACTGTGTACATCCCTGTCTGTATATATGTAATGTCTGTTTGGTAACTGCAACTTCTTGATACAAGTTGCTATTAATAATTTTTTTTTCTATGGGATTTAACAACACATTGTACTACGCAACCGTACGACGACATATAATGACGTTGGACTGCCTTGCGAAAGGTCTTGGATAGAATCCAAGCCTATGTCATCTTAAGAACAATTTTTTTATTTTTTAGGGGCATTGCAATTTGCAAAGAAATGACAAATTCTACAAGATCTTGTCATGATAAAATACTTCTCATCTTAACTACTCGTTTTTGGCGGAAAAATGTAAGTCTTCTAGTACATTTCTTCCGACAAAAAATAAGAATGGTTGAGAGAGACTTACAAAGTCACCAGGGGTGGAATCGGCTAAGATGATTTGGTATAATAAACAATCAAAATAATCACCATAGCTCGGTAAAATGACAGATGCATTTTGTGCGCCCCAGCATTTAGCCGTCTTACTGCACGTCAACCCTATATCAATGCATTTGTGTTTGTGTAACTCACATTATTTTGGAAAAAAGCCTAGAGTACTTCTTTTTTCGGTATGGCAATTCGTGTATTTCTTCTTCTCAGACGTATACATACATAAATAATGTACCTTAAAGCGGAAAACACAAAGTTACTTTTCTGTTAGCGCTGACTCCGTTACGTTACTATACTTTCGATTGTTCTTTGACTGACGTCTGTGATTTTGGTAATCAGCTGTTAGAAAATTTGTTTGTTTTCATTTAAAGTTATTTGAAATCAATAATTTTTCCAATAGACAAAAAAAAATTCACATTGTTACCCATTTTTACATTTTTACCCACACAAATATTTACTTATCATTAAAACAATTTTTTTCACAAAATAATGACTTAATTTCTGAAAATTCCCCCAAACAAAAAACTAAAATATCCGCAGGAAAAATAAGTAGGAAACATGTCGCTTAAATATATCCATATCAAAAAAAGGAGAAAATATTTAAATTTTTACAACTGCTTTTTGACAAGTTACGTATATGTTCCGTTCTTTTTGCGTATGTTAAATTGAAAGTTGAGCGAAAAAGCTATATTGTGATAGGTTGTTAGCGATTACTATGGTTCAACTTTAGACGTCACTCAACGCTAACACAAAATTAGCTTTGTGTTTTCCGCTTAATGAAGGGGTGGGTTCAATAAAAATAGCTAAAAAACTGAATTTTCAGATTTCTGAATTTATGTCGTTGAACGCAAAAAAGCGAAATAAAATAGAACTTTAATTATATTCTTATATTAAACATTGACCGTGAGTACTTGTGAGGTGAAATTATATGCAACTAAATCAGCAATAGGTTTTATTATTTTCATTAAAAGTTTTTTTATTGATATGTATGCCCTACAAATTTCTAGAAAAACTTTCAAAATATCAATATAAAAAATTGCTGACATTCAGTAAACAATAAACAAAAAGTTCGTTCATTTAAATTAGTATTGGATTTTCATGACGAAAACTAAAAAAATCAACCACCAACAAGATGAAAATTATAAAGTTCATCTTTTATGTGTGCTTTTGGCACTTCCCCCACCACAAACAACTTTCATCTGAATTTTCAGATGAGAATTTCTTGTCTGAAAATTCAGAAGAAACGTAACTAAACGTAACTAAAAGTCACTAAAAGTCATCTAACTTTTTATGACAGCTGGCCAATCAGAAGCTCCAAAAATTCAGAAATCTGAAAATTCAGATGTAAAACGTAATCGATTGAACGCACCCAATGATAATCCAAAAATATTCAAAAAGTCATTTTAGAACTGTCGACATCCAAATGTCATTGGAATTGATAAATGCAAATTCGCAATTATACGAAATAGAGATAAACATTTTATCAAATAAATGACTATGATCGTTTTCTAAAACGCACCAAAAATGCAATTCGAATATGTTTTTATAAAAAAAAAAAATCCGAAACGAAAATTTTAAACAAAAGCATTATTTTCGATAATACATTGGTACATACCCACCTAGTACCTATCAATAACTTGATATTAATTGTTCTACATTTTTTATTTAATTTCATTTCATTAAGGGGAATAATTTTCTCTATGAGTTTTCTTTTTATTTTAATATGACAGCAGACATGGCTGATTAGTTTTTGTTTTACATTATTGGGCCAAAGTTGAAAGGGTAGCGATGACATTTTGAAATAGTGATGGGCTAGAAAATGACTTTGGTAAGTGCCGATGTCGTTTTTTTTGCCACTAATTCTATGCCTACATGGACTTGAAAAAATTGGATGAAAAAAACCATAACCGTGCTAAAAGCCCTTCCACACTATCCTACTGAGTATTAATACAAAGTGGAAAAGAATTCCATGCTACTGCCAAATTTGTGAGAGAGAAATTTCTTTTCATTTTTTGACCACACACAGCAGTTTAATTTAACCTCAATAAAAATGTGATTAAATGTGTGACAGAATTAGAACCATTTCTAAAAATTCTCATGTATTAACACATGTCAAATCGTGTAGGCTGGGAATATCATATTTTGTTTCCACACTATTATACATGATTGTTTCACACTTTTTTGACATGTATTAATACTCAGTGGGATAGTGTGGAAGGGCTTTAAACAATTAACACCTTAAATACAACAACACCGAATCCCCGACACGTAGCTGAATCCAGAGAATTCTCGGGGCATGTTATCGATAGTTTTCATACAAACTCTATTTTTTTCTGTGATGGCGTCGTTAAGTGATAATTCCTAGTTTCAAATTACTTTTTTTTAGATGTTTAAAAAAAATTTGTATGAATATGAATAAATAGAAAATTAATTTCTATTAAAAACTCAATATTTCAAAAACCATACAGGCAATTTAGTTAATTAAACTTAGCGAATTTCAACACTATCTAAAGAATATACAAAAAAATAGAATACACGAATCTGTGCTTGTCGTTCAAGTGGCAAAGAATTTTAAAGATTTTATTTTACATTATAAATTGCTAAAACAACTCCTAAAAAATTTATTATTATTATAAATTTAAGCCGCCGCGCCGCTACGTCTTAATTCTTGAAAAATTATTAATTTATGCAAAAATTTATAAATAGAGTTAGAAAGATTTTTTTAAATATGGATATAATTTCTCGAATATAAAATTTAGATGAAGGTAAATCAATTCAAAGAATGAATTTCATCTCTTTTAATCTTTTTTATAATTCCATTATCTATTAGAGATAATTTATAAATTTAATCATAAAAATATTAATTCACTTTAAAAAAGAGCAAGTACGCGCATTTTATTTTTTTTTAGGAGAATTATGCTTCTCTAGCTATATAAAGTTCTAAATTAAACAACAATTACTGTGCATACGTGTTGGTTAAACATATAAATATTTCAACGTTTAACCGCAAATCTATTTTGTAAATGTCGATCAACCAATCAATTAACTGTCATTGGTGATGAATGCCACTATAAAAATTCTTATTGCTTAAAAATATGTATAGGTATAAATTGACTATGTCTGACAAAAATATGTATCTATATTGGTTGATGAAAATTTTACGTTGATATTTAAAAATAATAGAAAGCTCAAATACCCTATACATATGTACATAATTTATTGTATAAATGTAGTTGAAAAAAATTAATATTGATTGCGTATGCAAATAAAATGTTAATTTAAAAAAAAAAATTATTGAACTTGTACCTATATAAAGGGCAAATAATATATGAACATGCTATATGAGACAATATAGCCTTTAAAGGTTAATCCTATGTGATGTAAGAGTTTATAGTTTATACGATGAATAACTATGAGAAGTAAAATAAAGAGATGAGCAATTCATTCCGAATCTCTGGATCGATTTAATACATTATGTACATAGGAGCAAAGTTTATGCACAATACGTTGGAGGAGATGATTTCCAAAACCAACTATCACATGCGACCCTATATGGTAAAATTAGAAAAACATTTGCTCCACTATAGAAAAGAAGTAGAGCAACAACAGGCGTGTTTTTTGTAAGCCGGGGGCGAATTGGATGAAAAAAACGACAACAATTTACATGTTAAATTCAACAACAATTCTCGGGGCTTAACTTAAACGCGCAGAAAAACTGTATTGCTGTCGTGAATTTCGTACTTGTTATGGATACATAGTTTACATTTACTACTATCGTATCTCAAATTTTTAATAAAATTCGGTTCATTGGCTTGGATTAGAATAGATGAATTTAATTTGAAAGAACTCTCCGATCCGGAATGCCATAATCAAAAACACGCTAACAGATAAAATTCTGATGTTTTCGTATCGTTGAATATGTTAAAGTTTTCGTATTGGCGTTCTTAAAAATCTCGGCCACATATTTTTACGAAAATGGTTTACTAAGAAGAATAAAGAAATAATTTACTTAGCAGGTGAATTTGTTCTCATTTATGATAATTTTTTGCTTTAATTTGCAAAATAATTTCAAATTTCAAATTGAAATTGACTTTAATTGATTATATTAGTAATTTATTGTAGAACATTTCAAATATTAAATCTCTCACACAAAGCAATTAAATAAGTTGTTCATACATATACCTATACATCTGTTGATTAATAATAACAAAATATGACTATCGCAATTGCGAAATCAACTTGGCAAGTTATTTACTTCTTTAAGGTAGTTATTAAATATCGCGCTTCATATAGAAATAAAAAAAAAAAACAATCTTCGACTTCAATATAAAATAAAGCCTCGCTGCACCAATAAAGGTTATTCTAAGATAAAAAAAAAAGTGGCGCCCAACACATTTTCCCATGGTTTTCATTTCGATAAAAATAATAACAATATAATAGGCGCCAACCTTACAGTCATTTGTGAGAACTATCAAAGGCATACAAACGATCAGCTATATTTATATTAGTTATCACATCTTTGACTAATTATATACCTACTTATTATGAAATTATTACAATTCTCCATAAAATTAACGAAATTTTTAATTTTTATTTCCAAGCTTATTTTTATCGCTTTTAACGCTTTGACACTATAACGTCAAAAAAATGTAAAATTGTGAACCAAAGGTGTGTGATCTTCAACATGATCTTTAATACTGTCATTGCGTTGACGGCAGCATTAACACCCGCGTTTACAAAAAATTCACAGTCAAAGCGTTGATTATTCTGTATTACCGTGGTAATCATCAACGAGTTAAGGATAGTTCCATGCACAATAGAAAACTGAGTTTCCAACAACTTTCCATTTTTAAGTGAGAATGGCGATTGGTGGAGATTGGAAATTTAAAGAAAACATCAAAAATCTCCAGAAACTTGTTTCCTCGTGTGAAAGGGGACATAATATGTACATCACGAGACTGTTCATCAACGTGTTGACTGTATCTCAAAGTTGACAACAGTAAAATTTTTTACTTTCATCTCAATATGAACTATAAGCCTAATTTTTACATCACCTCCAAAATTTTATTGAAATCTCTGTAATAGTATTAATCGAAATATTTTTATTGGAAAATAATTTAAAAATATTTTTGATTTTTTCGTATTTCAGTGTTATTGTTGGTGCTCCACGTGCTCAATCAACACTCGAATCACAGCGAGGTATTAATGAAACTGGTGCCATCTATAAATGTACCATTGCAACTGGTACATGTGCACCTTTTGTTTTCGACGGTACTGGCAACATAGATGTTGAATGCAATGACTACACTTGCAACTCCGAGAAAAAAGACAATCAATGGTTGGGTGCATCCATGGATGGTGGCCCAAAAGACACAGACAAACTGGCAGTTTGTGCTCCAAGACTTATAGGTTTTGCGGACGACGGACATGCTATAATGAATGGCATTTGTTACTACACGGAAGATACGCAGAGTGACAAACCATTGAAAGTCACAGAGATTGCGTCTCTTCGATTGAAAAGTAAGTTTAACTAATAGAATTAATATTCAAACAAATCTGAAGAATCAGTGTTTCATCCATAAAAAATTTAGATGAACAATATTTAGAAAAAGGAAACAAACGGAAAGATTTTTACTATGCATTTGGCGGGCAAGGTTTAAGTGTCCATATTTCGAGCGATAATAAAGAAATCATTATCGGAGCTCCTGGCATTTACAATTGGAAGGGTAAGCGTGTCTTGGATACCATAGTTTTCAAAATTTATATAATTCTTTTCCTTAAGGTTCTGTCATTAGATACCATCCTAAATCCGATGACCTTGGCATCGTCGTGAGTCGAAGAGATTTGGATAAGCATCGTGCTGTCCGAGAAACACCTAAAATCAGATATACCGCAGAGGTCCTTAAACCAGAAACATGGAAGCAAGAAGAAGATTCATACTTTGGTTACTCAGTTGGGTCGGGATACTTTGATAGGGAATCACCGGACAAAATCTTTTATGCTGCCTCAGTACCTCATGCCAACCACCAGTCTGGAGAGGTTAAAGCGAATTTTAGTTTTGTCGTAAATTATGGTTTTGACAGCTTTTGCATTGCAGGTTTATATTTTCGACATTATCAAGGATGATAATGGGAGAGACTCCATCAAGAAGTTGAACGTATTCCATGGTTCACAATTTGGAGAATATTTCGGCTACGCTATATTGGCTGAAGACTTCAATGGCGATGGATTGACAGACCTTATAGTTACAGCCCCGCAATACAGTTCAGATGAGCTCGTTGACCAAGGAGCTATGTATGTCTTCATCAACAAAGGAAGGGTAAGAAAAACTTAAATCAAAAACATTCTAGATTTAGATACAGAACGTTTTTATTTTTTTAGTTTGTTTTCGAGTTACAAAAGATTATCAAATCGCCAGTCGAAGGAAGAGGCCGCTTTGGATCTTCAATATCAAAGTTGGGAGATATCAATCATGATGGATTCAATGGTAAAACCTTCCGATCTTATTTCAATTAATGAGAAAACACAAAATCTTTTTTTCGACAGACATCGCTGTTGGAGCTCCATTTGCTGAAAATGGAACCGTTTTCATATATTTAGGAAGTTCAAAAGGTCTTCGTGAAGTTAGTAGTCAACAACTTAGTCCAGGCCCAGTTGCAACTTCTTGGGGCTCATCACCAATGTTTGGACATGGCTTATCAAAAGGTGCTGACATCGACAATAATGGATTTAACGACTTAGCAATTGGTGTGCCCAATGCCGAATCAGTTTTTGTTTATCGTGCTTATCCGGTTGTGAAAATTCACGCCACCATTAATTCTCGCAATCGCGAAATCAAACCTGACCAAAAAGAATTCCAAATCCAAATTTGCTACAGAATTTCCACAACATCACCAAACGTCCAGAGTCAAGATTTAGCCATACGAGTCAATGTCGATCCGAAAGTCAAACGTGTTACATTAGTGCAAACTAAATCTGCTGAGTTGACTTTTAATGCAGGAGCTTTATTAGAAAACCAATGCCGTAGTCTTAATGCAAGTGTCAGATTTAGTACGGCTGACATATTTAAGCCGATTGAATTAGAAATACATTACGATCTCATAAATGGAGTTCCAGATTCAGAAGGTTTGTATTGTTACATGAATACGTAAATTGTAGTCTTAACAAACTTGGTGTTTAGATGTCGATAAGATAAGATTTGATAAGCAATCTTGAAAAGAATCTCACTTTAAGAGCTTTTGAGGTTTAATCTAGCTACAAAAAAAGCCTCGGTAGACCCCGCGCATAATTGAATAGAATCTTTAGAAATCTGGAACACCCGTTTGAATTTCGTTTAGTCCCTTGGTAAATACTATTCTTATTTTCGCGGACATTTTTTGGCTGAATTTTTTTGTAATCACAATTTGAAGCTCAAATAGTTTTTTATTATTCAATTTCCTACTTAAATAAAACTGAAGACAATATAAAAATCATTACAAGTATTCATTATAGGTGAGTCAATATGGAAGCCTGACATTATGGACTTATAATTTTTAACAATTCAAATCAATACCAAACTTTAATATTGTTTATCTTTCTATGTTTGGAAGCAAATACATACTGACATTGTGTGCCACATATTAAAGGCATTCCGAGTTTTTATTTTCGTCCAAGTCTGCGCATGTTTCAAAAGAGATTATTCAAAGATACAATTAACTAATAACTTGTATAATATTGTTTTTAGGAGAACTCAAACAGCCATTTTTTGATATAAAAAAATTGTAAATAATAACTAATAGCCTTTTCCCACCAAGCCCAAAACGCGGTTTTCGCGAAATTATCAGTTTTGGCGGAAAACCTTATCGAAAACTCAAGTTTTACCGTTCATTTTTGGTAAACCACAAGTTTTATATAAAACCTCTCGAAAACTAGTTGAGATTCAAAGTTGAACTAACAAACAAACCTTTCGAAACATCCAGAGCTCATTCAAATGTAAAAAAAACTGCTGAATTCTGCTGACAAAAGAAATTGTGAGTGTGTTATGTAAATAAGATGTTTTGTTATTGTTTTTTTTTTTTGCAGGAGATGAGATGGTGTTTGCTAAATGGCAAACGAAAAGCCTATAATAGGCTTTTACACCAAACCCAAAACCGGGTTTTCAGCAAAAAGTTTTCAAAAACTCGAAAAGCATTCACACTGACTATTTACAAGTTTGCGTTTGATATTTAACAAACACCAACTCATCTCCTGAAAAAAAAACAATAACAAAACATTTGATTGAGCGCTGGATGTTTCGAAAAGTTTGTTTGTTAGTTCAACTTTGAATCTCAACTAGTTTTCGAGAGGTTTTATATAAAACTTGTGGTTTACGAAAACTTGTGGTTTACCAAAAATGTATACGGTAAAACTTGAGTTTTCGATTAGGTTATCCGCCAAAGTCGATAATTTCGCGAAAACCGCTTTTTGGGCTTGGTGTAAAAAGGCTATAAGAAATAAACTGTAAATTTTTGAATTTTGAGGAGCACTTAAATGCCCGACTGCGGTGTTTCGACATAATACAAAATACTGGATGAATTTTTTTAACTTTAATGCCTTTATAAAAACAATCATGAATAAGGAGTTAAGGATCGCAGATTAAGATTTTGGTTATGGATTCACTGTTAAAAGAATCTGGAATGATGCGAATGCTTTCCATTCAAGTTTCGTTTTGGGTTTTCGAACAGTTTCTAACAGACTTTTTTGCAGTTTACGAACACCAAACAATTGCTTTTTGACGCAAAAGAGGTTTCGAAAACGACCTTTTTTAAAATCCTAATAACATATCGTCGCTGCAGATCGAATACCTTGCAACTCAGAACAAAATACTTTTTATAAAAGTATTGAGGACCCATAACATTGTCCTGCTATTTATGCGTTTAGCTTTGAAACTGTCGTTCTTAGGCTAACAAAGTATTTTTCTTTAGATCCGGAAAGTTGCTTACAATAAAAGTGCATCAATACCTAAAAATTGAAATTTTCTGGGTTCCGAGGTATTCGATCTACAGCGACGCTATGGCAACGCATGTTGAGAATATAACTGCCCAACTTGGTTTTTAAAAACCCGATAATATCGACATTAACTTAAGGCATATTGAAAGTCCAAATGCGTATATTTTCCCAGAAAAGCACTTTTTGACTTATTTATTTACGTAAAAGCTATTTACAATTGTTTTCTTAATTCTTTTTTAGACTTTTGTGATAAATGTGCTGCAGTTGATCCAGCTGAGCCAAAATATATTCGCGAAAAACTCACATTTAGCACCGGATGTAAGGCTGATATATGCCTTCCTGATTTAAAAGTTAAAAGCTCCGGATTAAAGTGAATATAGTTTTTGTAGTTTTTTGTTTATATAGAAATATATTAATCTTCTATTTCACACTGCGCAGGCCAACATTTATCCTTGGAAGTAGAAGGACAATTTCCGTTACCTACGAAGTGACGAATTCTGGTGAAAAAGCATATTTACCTAGGATCAATATCGAATCATCAAATAAGATGCCATTTAACAAAAAACCGGCATTCTGTGATCAACACGCCGATGTTCTTTGGTGTGATTTAAATCGAGGGCAGCCAATGTTAGATGAAAAACAAAGTATAACGATAGTTTACGATGCCAGCCAAATTGGAGGATCATCAATTATCTTAACGGCTAATGTCTCCAGTGCGGGAAATGAACAGAATTTATCTGATAATGTAGTTAGAGATTTTATATCTTTGCGAGAATTTACAGATATCGAAGCTATAGGGTAAGAGTTTTTGCATTGGAAATCACCTTAAGTCGCAAATTAATTAACTTTTCCCATCGAAACAGCAAACCATATACACCACATATAAATCTGGAAAAAGTCTTCAATTCAGCTGAAATCATTAACAATTACGATGTCAAAAGCAGCGGTCCGAGTAAAATCCAAGAACTTGAAATCGCTTTCGACATACCAATTGCCCACAAGTTTTACGGATCAACTAAACCAGTTCCTGTTATTGATGTTAACAATATCACCATACAGGGTGTCTACAATAGTCAGCTGCTATATGTTGAGCTTTATCAGGATAAAACATTGATGCTAGTGAATCCAACTGAAATATCTATGTCATCAACACGAACAATAGTCACGGAGAATGGAAATCAAATTATTTATCAACCACCAAAGATTAATTCTGTTGAACTTGGGAAAGATACTGAAAGTAAGTTCATACATCCAAAATAAACTTTAGTTAAAGGCGTTTTCTTGGGAATTGCCTTTTGTGAGGGGGAAAAACAAATATTTGTTTTCAGCCATTTTCAATTTGGCAATTTAAAGCTGTTTACCAATTACTGATTATTCACTTTTATTCGTTAAGTTAAGTAACAAATTGTATTTTCAGAACTTTATGCAGCAGGAGTTCATAGAAGACGTCGCAGTACTGAACAAGTGGCGCCCAACAATGAGTTCATCAAAGCAGCACAAAAGAAATCACATGAACTTCTCACAGAAGAACTTAAAGGGTTTCTACCAATCAACCGGACTATTGTTTTCAGTTGCATTGATTCTGAGACGACAACATGTGTGAGAGCTGTCATGAAAGTAAATAATTTCATTCCTGATACACCAATTACGATAACAATTAAGTATCATGTCGATTTGAATGAAGTCAACAAAATTCTAATTGAACCATGGGAATTTTTTGTGATAATTACAAAACTGGACATAATTAAAATTGGCGATTTAGATGGGTAAGTTTTTATGTTTTTTTTCTTCATGAAAAGGTGTTCAACTTTTTGAATTTTTTAAATTACAGTAAATCTACAAAAATCACAAGAAAAATGGAATACAATGTGATATCCAAGCATCAGTTATATGGCATACCCTGGTGGGTGATAGCCCTTGCAATATTGGGTGGACTTCTAGTTCTTTCAGCAATAGCCTACAGCATGCACAAGGTAAGTTTTTTAAGATAATTTTGTTCAAACTGAATTAAAAATATATTCCCCATTTCAAGGCTGGATTCTTTAGAAGAATAACGAAGGAACAATTGGAAGAACTTGTTAAAGAACGACAAGAAGCCGAAGAATGCGAAGATGATGGTTAAGATAATAATCCAGCTTTGTTATTGCTCTCTGTTTTGTACATTGTCCTGCATCCCTGCGCGGGATTATTCTAGGCTGTAAACGAACTTCACAAATCACTTAAAAACACCAAATATTTATAACGACACAGTTTAAATTAGGTATACAATTTTTGTTTGTATAGTTTAGTTTATAAGTTAAAGCTGCCATGTAAATTATTATACCTCTTTCAATATTTCCAGTCCATTCGTATAAGAAAATAAAGGACTATAATTTAATATAATATTTAATAATTGTAGGAGTGATACCTAGTTTTTAGTTTGTTTTGTAGGTACATTGTAAGAATTGAAAATTGTAAAAATGTTATATTTTAAGAGATAAATATAATAACGCCTGTCAAATGTGTCTTTGAAAAAGTCATATTGTAATTACATTTAAGTATTTTTATTTTATTTTTATATACATAATAAATGGTTATTTTTTATAAAAATCTTAACTATACATTTTTAGTCGGCTGAAATCAGGATTGAATGTGCCAACATATTTTAATATTCAATGCACTCTTTAAGATAACTAGCGTTTAGCAAATTGTAAATAATATTTGTTCAATAAAAATAGTTAAATCGTTAAAAAAAAATCTATCAGGATTTCAACAAAATGTGAACTTGGTACTGAATTAGAAAAAAATATAAAATATGAAGGGTACATTTTAAATAGTAATCTACTTTATATGAATATATGAGTAGAGAAGATTAATAATATTCTGGCAGGTTCGAACAGCTAAGATGTTGTGTATAAGAATTACTCTAATAATTGTGTTTGTCATTTTCTGCGATTATAACCTAAAAAAAAAACATTTTTTTATCATACTATACCATTCCGATAAACATTTTGTAAAATTTTGGAGAATATTTCCACAGTAAATTTGAAAACGAATGCAAAACTCACGCATTTGAACTTTTTCGACCTTTTTTTACATTTGATTACTTTTTATGGGGATTTGGGACCTTCTGTTCACGAATCTGAAGTCTTTTTGTTTGTATCACATCAGGATTTTTCAAAATACACAACCGACAAAATCACTCAAATTGTTCTAAAGAGGTGAGAAAAATACATATTAAATGAAAAAAATTAATAAACTATAGATTTTTTAATTGAATGTTATGACTGCTGCACGAAAGCCAACATTTTACATCACTACAAAACTTTTTAGAGGCTTGTGAGACCTTTTTTTTCTCTGAAAAACTTTGGTTGAGCGATTTTCTCTGATTTTGGTTTGGATCATCACGCTTTAACATCAAGCAGAAGTCCAGTTCCAGTTGCCTTGGTACCAGTGTTGCCGCTATGTGACTTTAGTCGAATTTTGACTTCTTTTTTGCCTCATGCGACCACGATACGACCTTTTAAGTGGCTATTTTCACCCTTTTTTTAAAACTTGTGACTTTTCTGACAATATCTCTAGAAAAATGTATGGAAAAGATTAGTACTATGATGAATATATGCTAAATGGGCTTGTTGATCTGTTAGTATGCGATTAAAACTAATCTATTTTTAAATAATCCCGATCGCAACGTTTCGTTGGGTAGGTACTTTCCAACATTTTCAATGGATTTTCTTTGTTGGACTATTTAGTGAAAATTTTATTGTAAAAAGTCATTAAAAAATTGGAAATTTACATATATTGCACTTTTATAATTTGAGACGAGACGAAGAAAAATTAAATAAATAAATATAAAGCACAGATTAGTTCTCCTTTTAGTTGAAATTTTATCTTTCCAACCTTTCATTGCAATTACTATTTTCGATTTTTTTTATTTTTTTATCCAGGGTGTTTTTCACTTTTAATTTTATTTTAATAATTTGGTCGACGCGTTTCGTCATGTTAGGACATCCTAAGGGCACTAGTTATACATTTGAAATTAGAGTTGTGCAAAACTCATACACAACATGAAGACAAAAGTAGAATGAAAAAAAATAAAATAATGAATTTTAACATTTTACTTTCTTTTTAACTAAAACAATTACTTTATTTAAAATATTTTGTGTTTTGTGTCTGTTTATTTCAAGAATCTTGTACTTGTCAAATTCGCGTCAGTAACGTAAAAAGTGTAGGAGTTCTACATCATCGATAGAACAAACATGTCCATAGTCTTTGAGATGTTGTGAGAGGTTGAAGATGGGTCCCATTATAGCATTAAATGTTCGATAAAACGCTTCTTTAAGGTCCTAGCCGTTTTACCAATATATATGCCCTCGCATTCTTTGCTTTTAATTGTGTATACCCCACCTTTTTTTTTAATGTTGTCCGTGCGTCCTTTGATTTTATTATAACATAGGGATTTCCGAATGATATTATCACTAAAGAAGGCTGGTTTGATTTTTGTGAACTGAATGTTTTCATCAACTTTGTTTAAAACTTCATTTTGGAAGTTAATCAGATTCCGGAAACTCAGCTCCAAATGGTGAATATGACGATCCCATTGATAAGCCAAAACCCATTAATTTTTAAATTATTTTAATTGAATTTAATATGTATTTAAAAAATATTTTTGATACTGAAATGCAATAAATCATACTTAGTATACAAATAAATGTAATTCAATAATTATCTGAATAAAAATTTATTTTATTTTTATTATCAATCAACTGAAAACTGATATCTTTTGCTTGGTTAATTCTTTTAATATATAACTAAAATTACTCCAAAACATGCTTTACGGATTTCGTTTGATTTTGCCAACCGAAATATGGGCTGTATTTTGAATTTTTTTTCTTATTGTCTCTTTTTCCAAGATAGTCTTCGAAATGGCTGAACTGATTTTGAAATTAATTTAAAGACGTTAAGATGAAGTTGCAGGAAGTATTTATTGGATACCTACTTTTAAGGTTACTTATTAAAGATGGAGTGAAATCTTGAGCGTCAATTAAAAAAAAAAAAATCAAATAGATGGCTTCTAAACGAAGCAATTACCCCCAGCGATTTTTAAGCGGGGGACGTTAGAATGTGCTGGCCGGGGTATACAAACTTGCTAAGGTTGAAAAATTGCAGAGTAAAGAGTGTGGTAATGTTCCTTTTCATTAAAAATTGGCGCAAAATTTTAGACGATTATGTACAGTGGTAAAGCATTTTTAAAATGTGGATAGGTTAAAATCAGGATTTTTCAAATTTTAAACAAGTTAGCATCGTGCTATCTTTTTATCATTTTATTAAAGTTAAAATCACCAAAGCTTTAATTAGTAAAAATTGAACAACGTGAAAACCGAAAGCTATTTTAAATGACTTAATTTGAATCTTATTGTTTTCACAGCAAATGCCTATTTTAATTTTTTAGCATCATACTTACTCCAAATTTCACTTTTACAGTTAAAAATGTTAAAATTTTGTATTTGCTTACTTTTTTACACGAACTGTCACTTTTTAAGGCGTGTTCAGCTGAAGTTTACTAAGAAAATAGGTTTTGTATGATACTAATTAAAAAATGTTTAAAACCAAGAACATTTTTAGTAAAGAGCTTGAAAGTTAATAAATTGTTAAGTAAATAGTAGGTATCAAGCTAATATACCATAACATCAGGTTGTTTAAAATTTTGCACCATTAACTTTGACTGTGTGATCATGGCGATCGTGGCCAGGTTAGTTTAACACTTAAAAAATTAGAAGATTAGTTTCTATGAACGTTAAATACCTTTCGCAAAATCAAAAAGGTTTACTATTTATTTATAAATTCAGTTAAAATTTAATATTAATATAAACTTTGTTTTCACGCCAGAAACGAATATATGTATATTAGGGTGGTTCATAAATACTTGTTTTTACTGCCAAAATTAAGTTTGGCCCCATCTAAATCAGTTTCAAGTTAAACAGATTTTTTATAAAATTATATCGTATATCTTTTGAATAACTTTTTTTTTATTTTTCTAAGTACTACCTAGTCCAAGTAAGTAATATTCTATTTCGAAAATTGCAAAAATGGTGAATCATATTACCAAAAGTGTCATTAGAAAATCAATTACATATTGGCGATGGATATTTCATACACTGAATATCTAAATCCAATCATTTGACACCTGTAATAGTGCTCAGGGGTTATGGGATTTTTTTTTCGATAGTTTTCATGTCGAAGGTCAAAGGTAAAACTTGTGTGTGTAGATTCCCATTTGAATTTAATAATAATTTTTCAAAAATGAAAAACCTTAAAAAACAAAATTTAAACTCTTACAAAAAAAAATATTAAAAAAATACAATTTACGCAATAAAACTGCGTATGAACTTAAGAGATGCACCGCAAAGTCGTTGACGTGTAAAGATATCGCTATTGCCATGCTTAAAATTAATTTTAGGTTTTAAAATATTTGTTTGTTAAGATTTTATTAGCCATGTCCAAAGGTGCCCCCCTCTCCCCTAATTGGTGACCAAATACCTGTAAGACACTCTGCTGAGGTAAAACTTCTTTAAGTGAAAAATTCGGATACCTGCAACATTTGTTCAATTAAATTTTATATTTTTCATTGAAAAAACTCTCTTAAGTGAAAAAAATTTAATCGAACAGAACAAAAAATTTTCTGAACGCTTTCACTTCTTTTTTATTTCACCACGAAAATGATATTTGAATTTCTGATATGTTACAACCGTTTTTGGAATTTTTACATCCGCTTAAGAGAAATTTTTGTTTCACTTATCCGGACTCCGCTTAAGTGAAATTTTTTTCACTGAAGCGCAGTTCGTTTAACTGAAAAACTCGCTTTAGTGAAAGAAAGACTGTGACATTTACCCGTTTCTCTTAAACGGGTTTTACTGTACCATGATAGAGAATAGGTATATACAGTTGATCCGCATCATTTTGTCTGCCCATGCGTATCTACCGTCTAAAACAACAACATATTTCAGAAAATATATTGTACAATTCAAAAAAAATTTAATATTTTATTAAAAAATAAGAAAAAGCCAAAGATACATATGTACATAAGTACATAAGTACATGTCTGTTTCTTATTTATTTTAATAAAAAAAATATCCTGATGAAAAAGTATCACATGATACTAAGTAGATACTTTATAAATTTCTAACTTCAATTCTCTTTGCTTAAATGTTATTACTTTAATTTTTTTCTAAATTATAGTGTCATACTAAACCTACCTATTTTGTTAATAAACTCCATGCAGGTGAAAACTCCTACAGCCTAGTACATACTTCCTCGTGAAGTGAACAACCATCAGTGGAGAAAGTGAATTTTTGACACAATTTGCTTGACTTTTGCAGCTTTTATGGTCAAATTATCAAAGCTACACCAAAAATGAAAGAGTTCCCGTACATATTGCGCTTGAATATGGTTCACCGCTCGTGAAAGCAAACTCTCCACTTTTTGTCATGGGTTCACGAGCACGCTCACGGGTGAACAAAAATGCAAATTTGTATGGATTCACGACATGATACACAAGTATGTACTAGGCTTAAAACAGTGACATCTTACATTTGTTAATGTCAAAGTGACATTTGGAGATAGATATGTTACTAAAAAAATAAGAAAAGGCGTTTGGTAGACTCGTAGACTCGAAATAAAGTACTATACTAAATATTATGGCACCAACACATGTTCCGAACCCTAATCCAGACAGAACGATTTGAATATTCTGATAAATAAGTCGTTTATTTATTGGAATAGCTTTAGTGCAATGTACTTTTACAGCTATCAATGTACGTGTTCAGTTAAAAAAGGTATAAGAAACTTCAAGGTAAGGCAAGTTTGTGATTAACCTGGAGTAAACAAATTGGCAACATTCTTATAGCACTGCTCAATTATAGAGACTATAGGATCTTGCCTATCTTTGAAGTCTCTTTCACATATAACATTTACTCTGAACCCTGGAACGTACTAAATTTTTCCACAGTTAATGAAGAGAATTAGCCAGTTCAGGTTTCTTGAGATCTCTGAGATCTCAGCAATCTCAGAAATGTGACGTAATTCCTCAGTGAGATTCCTCACATTTTGCTGTCAAAGCTGAGCCTGGATTTTTGGATTCGTTTGCTCAATTATTTTTTGTCGCAGTTCATCAATTTATAAAAACGAGATGCAGAGTGCTTTTGACTTCTAAAGGTGAAATTTTGTTCAGGTTTCTCCTTCTCATCAGTGGAGCTGACAGACGTTGCTCAGTGAGATCTCAGAAACGTGAACTGGCTAAATATGAACAAATTTGCAACCCCTTTTTTTAGGATTTGAACATTTCAAGAATTACATACAATTGCGCCCCCTCTTAAACTCTAATGAAGTCAACGTCATAATAAACATGACACAAAACAACAATGCTGCTAGGTACATAAACTAAGTCGGTGAGTGAGTTTTCAGTATATATCTAGCTTACCACAAATTAGTCCCATATCCGTAATTTAAAAAAATCATCCACTTATGCGTGTTGCCCAACGTCGTCTTCGTGTCGCGTCGGTCGTCGTTAGTTGCATTGCACTGCAATCATAAGTGCAACATCATTGCAACGACAAAACCATTAATTTCCGATGGCGCTGGGATGGCGACGCACCACCCTCCCTCCACCACCGCCTTCTGACCCATTTGTCATCATTCAGTGTGTGCGATGTCTCATTTTCATTTCAAAAAAAGTTCAAGTGCTTAAGGGCATGACCTGCTATCAACTTTAGCTTCTATTTATGCCGATAAAAATGAACACAACAATTAAACAGATTACTTACTATGTACAAAATGTTCATTGTACATACCGAATCCGGAGGCACAACCGAACCGATATATAGAATGGTGGAAGTGGTTAGTGGCCCGTATCAGTGGCGCAGCTATTGTATACGCACCCAGCTTTGATTTTTCGAAATCCTTATCTAAAATTAATTACAAATAATGCTACTTACAATATATAAAATCTACATTAGCGCTTTGGGAGAGATTTTATTGTTTGTTTTATTTATTTTTGTTAATTTATTAAAAAAAAATATAATTTGAATTTGATTTTTATGTGCGTTTTATTTGTATAGGGTCATTTGTTTCGTGGTTTCAAGTTAGGAGCGCTGGAATTTGACACCTGTCAAACTCAGCTGTCATTTGAAGTGTTATAAAATTAGTTAAATGTTTGCCATTTACGATAATGAATCGCTTAACAATCGAACAACGCGTTTAAATTACTAAAACTTACTACAAAAGTGGTGATTCAAACGTAAAGAAAATTGAAGAGAGTGGACGCGTTACTGATTTCGTAAGGCCTGTGTATATCATCGTTATGCACGCTCAGTCGAAAATATTGCTCCTGCAAGTGCAAGTGTTGCTGATGATCCGAATTTAGCGATTTCCCGGCGTTCGCAGCAATGGTCGAATGATACCCGATTTTGTTTGGCCCGCGATTGAAGATCATGACTTGGACGATACGTGGTTCCAACAACACGGGGCAACAAGGCACACAACACGACCAATAGCTTTATTGCGTGAGAAGTTTCCTGATCGCCTAATTTCACGTTTTGGCGACGTCAATTGGCCAACAATATCATGCGATTCGACACCGTTAGATTTTTTTCTGTGGGGATACGCAAAAGACCGTGTTTTCAAGAATAATCCTCGAACTGTAGATGCATTAAAACCAACATCACTCAAGTTATGGCCGGGATACCGCCCGAGATGTGCGAAACAGTGGTTAAAATTACATCTTTTGATGTCATGCTCCGTACCTATCTTCCCGAGGCGTCCATTTGAATGATATTATTTTTCACACTTAATAGCAAAGTCCAAACTTTATAATGAAAAAAAAATTTATCAAAAATGTATCGCTTTGTGTATTTTAATTAGCTTTACTTTCGCACCCGAAAAATGAATGACCCTTTATTTATTGAAACTTAAGAACAACATTGCCGGGCAATGACTTATGTATGTATATTGTCTGCGTCTGATACGGAATCGTTTGTTATAATACATACATATAATAATATGAAATTTATGTAGCCACTGCATGCTTCTTTTGTGTAGCTTTTACCTGTATGTTGTTTTTGTATGAAATGATGTCTTTGTTCGAAGCTTTACAATCATCACTTTGGAATGTGCGATGTAAGACAGACTTCGATCTTACAACGTGCATTCCACAAAAGTGATGGCCTCCTCCCAAGTTGAAGGTTTTTAGTAACGAACTGTCTTATGTGCGTATCTACACTGAACAAAATTCATGGTTGGGTGTGATTATGGTGAAATTAAAATCTGAAAAAAAAAATTTGTTTTAATAAAAAAAAAAAAAAATAGAAAATTTAGTGCTCATTTGACCTGTGAGAGAAAATTGATTTGAAAAGAGAGATTAATGGATATTCCTCCTTGTGGTCCTTGTGGACCAACATAAGCAATCTGAGTTCTACAGCACTCTGCCAAGTTAGTTAGAGTAAATTCAGCGGATTTAGGTTATTGTTACAGTATCGTAGCTATAGGAATTTATTCTAGAGCCATTCCGTCGCGTTGAAAAAAAGATCAAATCTTTGATCTTTTATAGATCAGCAAGTTCATTGAGTTTGTTAAAAAAAAACCCTTGCCTTATTGTTCTCTCATTCTTTCCAAAGCAGGGCATTTACTGGTGAAATTAACGACCAGAACAGAAGTTCATGCTGGTCCCTACAGCTGCGACATTGGAAGTTGTAGGGATACCCAGCTTTGCCGCATGCTCTCTAATTGGTCAGTGTCCAGAACAGGCCGTGACTATATCCTGGCTATGTCTTGCCTGGGTCGAAAATGAATAAATCCGACAATATAAAAATAATAAAATAATTTTAGCAGACAGAGTTATTTTATGCTTTAATATTATTGATGCTTTGAAACTTTGTACAGGTTTTTTGAAAATTATTTCCTTCCAAAACTTTCCGCCCAGGGCTCAAGTCTTCAAAAAAATATTTTTCTTTCGATGTAGCTAAGTAAAAATTTTTAATTGCCGCTGCGCCCCGCGCCGCGCACATCGTGCCGCCACTAACTCTACCAAGATGCGTTCGCACATTTCAACTTCCCGATTGATTCATTCAAGCCATGTACTATGTAGTGTAGTTAGTCGTCGCGGTCGTTCCAATCCTACTACTCTGATGATGTGCGAGAAGAAGATGGGCTTTATTTACATAATGTGTTCTTTGTTTTTTAAGTTGAATGACAAAAGCTATATTATCGTGCGTAGATTTCTTAGAAAAACCCTTTTATTTCACCGAATTAATCACTCGAAGTTGTAATTGTTTTCCATTGTGATGTCGTATGTGCTAAGCCTATGATTGTTTTTGTATATTTTTTCACTCCCTTCTAGTACGTTTTTTTGTTTTTCGCTGCATTGCATGTTGAGGTTTTAAAATGTTTCTAAAACAGGGTTAGAACCTCATTAGTAAAATTTCGTAGCAGATTTGTTAAAAAAAAATTGGAATAAATCGAAAATTTCGTGAAAACGAAAGAAAAACTTAAATTTTCAAAAAAATACTATTTAACGAATGTAGTTTAACAAAAAAATATATACCTACTTTTTAACAAAAAAAAATAAATCACATAAATTCCATTAGTTCCAGAACAGAATAGAATTTTAGTGTGCGAGTAACAGTGCAATATAACAGCGATAATGAGTTTTTTAGAATTTTTTTAAATGTGAAAAGTGAGTTGATCTTAAAAAACAAAAGTGGTGAGTGAATTGATACTCTTTCTTAAAATTGGAATAAATTCAATACAATTGGAGTAAGGTTTGAAAGCTGGTACTTTTTTGTTACTGGTACTGAGCCTGTGTATGTTCTTTGGAAAGCAAAACACTGATAAAAATTTATCTGAAAAATTATGTTTCTCAGCTTGAGAGTTAATACACCAACTAGTCGTTATAAGAGTGTCGAGTACATGCCGAGTACATCCGATATTGCTGGTGATTTTAAATTTTTTTTTCTATTTATTCGTTAACAATTTAAAAAAAAAACAAGAATTACAAAGAAAGTTCATTAGTGTCCTAATTTTGTGTTTGTATTGTAATTAAAAATTATACTTACATATTGTTTAACTTAACATAAATTTACCTTCATTAAACATATAAATAAAAAGAAAACAATGGTGAAAAGATATTACGTTGTGAACATTTTAGTTTTGAAACTATGCATTTTCTACTCAACAAATGGATTTAATCTCTCACCTAAATCAAACTATATCTTCAGTGAGCCGAAATTAAAAATTTTTAAGGCGAAATCTCAAAGTTCATATTTTGGATTCACTGTCAGTCTAAGGACTTCAAGGTAAATAAATACATTGGGAAATTATATTTGTATATCGCTCATTAAAAAGAACTCCGTCATAACTCAAAATATTTCGTTTTTGAGTTTATTACACCATCGTACGTAGAATATTTTGCACTTCATTTCTGCAAAAAAAAAAAAAACATAAATATTTTTACTTAATTCCAATCACGAGCGCGTTATTTGAGGCACTACTGCTGTTTTTCCACAGCTTTTTCACGAAACAGAAAATTTCAATCTCATTTATCTCAAAACAGCATTTTTCGAGTTATGATGGTGTTCTTTATAATGAGCGATATGTACTTCGCTAGTTCGACTTTCTTCGATGTTCGACTTATGTATGTTGTGCATCGTATTAATTGATATTTCTTTGATCATTTTGTCTTTATTTTAATTTTAACTTTATTTGATTCTAAACATGATAAAATAACAAACTAAATAGAAATACTTTAAGCAAAAAGCTTATTAATAATAAAACATTAATTCTTTAAATTTTTCATAAAAAATAAAGAAAGTTATTCGTGATGAAACTGTTGTCTGAGTAGGTGTCATAATTTTTTGTTTTTACTTTACTACTGTGCGACAAGATTTTCGAAGGTGATGTTGAATGTTCAAATAAAAATAACATTGATTAATTATCTTTGTGAGCTTGTGTAAGAGAAATCCACGTGACTCTTCTCCATCTGCACTTCCCCCATCGTAAAACGTTAATCCATCATGCCTTAATACATGTGCAAATGATTTTGCAACTCAAATCGACTGTACCTTCTATTGAGGTTATTCTGCTTTAGATGCCATTGAAAACCAAAAAGAAAAAAACCAAAACAATAGACATTTTTATGTTTTTTTTTTTTTTTTTCTAGTGGACTATATTAAATGAAATTCAATTGGATTTTTTTTTTGCGACCTAAGTGTCCAAATATGCGTTTCAACCATGGCATGAGAGTTGAGCTCTTCAGTTACATAGATGCTGTGGTAAAACGATCATTGGTAATTTTTTTATTGTGAAATTTGAGAGGTTTAGAAAGCTAAATCTATGTTATTATTTTGACTCCAATTTATTTCTAGCCAAACAAATTTTTCATTTTGGCCTTACCTTCCACATTTTAATATTTAATTTTAATAAGATATAGTTCAATCATTAATAAAATAATATAATTTTATGTGAAAGACTGGGCCAAAATAAAAATCAGTTTTGACTAGAAAAAATAGAGTAAAATCTTAACATCATAACAAATTAAAACAAGCTCAAAAGTATTGTTCAGGAGGAACTAAAGGCAAATAAGAAATAAATATTATGTTGGGAATAAAGTATTCATCTTCTCGAGTACAAAATTTTAACCCGTTCATCTTTTTGAACACTGAAAAGTCAACATTTTCCGTTCATCTTTCCTAGCTGTTCATCTTTTAGAACCGTTCATGTTTCTGAGATTCTACTGTAATAGGTAATTGAATAATCAGCTTCTTTATATGGGTATCAAAATAATCAATGATTTTTCTTTTTAACTTTGCTCAAAACTTAAAATTTAAATTTTCAAAGATGAGTTTCAATGAAAGCTATAACTTTCACCTTATTCTATAATGGAAACAAAACAGTATGGTAAACTGGTCAACAGTGGATCAGGACCCATGTTCTGTAACTCGGCGATAACTTTTCGAGGCGAGAAACGGCGAAAAATGGAACAAAACCCATAGGATTCCTATGAGTTTTGTTCCATTTTTGTTCCATTTTTCGCCGTTTCTCGCTGCGAAAAGTTATCGCCGAGTTACAGAACATGGGTCCAGGATTCAGGACCCATGTTCTGTAACTCGGCGATAACTTTTCGAGGCGATAAACGGCGAAAAATGGAACGAAACCCATAGGATTCCTATGAGTTTTGTTCCATTTTTGTTCCATTTTTCGCCGTTTCTCGCCACGAAAAGTTATCGCCGAGTTACAGAACATGGGTCCAGGGCACATTTGATTAACTTGCACTCACACTGTCTCTTTTTATTTTAAAATTAATTTGAAAAAGAGACAAGAACACATTTTCCTTGCATTAAACCGTGCGTCGTGCGTCGGTCGGTCTGCGGGATCCCGTAGACGAAGTATGTAGGTTCGTCACATGTTTTTGTGTTTTTTGTTCTTATTAATAAAGTTTGTACTGTTTCTTTATTTGAGTAAAATATTTGTACTTCTTTTTACTTAAATTTATAAAATTTTATCGAGTTTATAAATTATAAACATATTTTTGCTAAATAACAAAATTGTAGGTAGTAAAGGTACACATTGAATCAATTAAAAGTGGTTCTGCAAATGTTTTATTCATATCGTTTTTTTTTTTTGTTATATATATGTACATAGATGTTCGCTAAAAGTTTATAGCAATTAAAAGCAACTGAATTACAAATTTTCTTTTTCTTTTAGTTTCTTAAATGTAAGAACAAAGTAACTTTTTGTGATATTTAAAAGCTGAATTGTTATTATTTTTTTATTTATGCTGAAAAAGCTCTTGAAGCCTGTGTAAAGGCCGTTAAAAGCTATTTTGAATCAATAATTCAACAAAGTCCAAATAAAATAGTGCTTAGTCTTCTAAGCTTGCTTGATGTATTTCAGTAGTACAGTAAATGACGGATATATGAATGTCTCATATAAGAAAAACACGCTTATAAGACATACCTGCCAAAACACACTGCACATTCCCATTAAGACAATTAGTGTTAAATTAACCTCTTATAAGAAACATGTTTATAAGAAAAACACTGATATATAAGAAACTTATTGTGATACAAAATCTCATTCACTACATTGAAAAATAAACGATAATAAGAAATTTTCCCGTGTAAACATCAAAATGATGCGCCGCCAAACTTTTACAAAATTTCTGAACCCACCCTTCAAGCAAACGAGTCCGCTTTGGATCCGCGCACGTAGTAAACAACGTATGATGACTCCAAACATGGATCCGCAAAATTGCGTTTGTCGGCTCAAATTAGTATGGAAATTAGAATCACCACGGACTCATTTTGTGCATGTATTGTGAGAGAGAGAGCTTCCCATTTCACCATACTCATAAAAAACCGAAACCAAATGGAATCCAGAACGGATCCAAAAAAATGAGCGAACTTCTCGTTCGTTTTGTGGTTGAAGAATATTATGCAATTTATTTTCTTGTATCGTTTGTATATAAATAAAACATCACGATTGATTTTGTAATTAATAATTAAATAATGAACTTTTGATTTTAAATTGATTTTGTTTCTGGAGGGAATTTTTATCAAACTTTTGCGCTGGACACGAACGTGAACACATTAAAAAAAAGTTAATTATTTTTGTTGTCTTCTCCTTTGTTTTCAGTTCATAAAAAAAACTCACCATTAGGGTATTGCATACATTCTCTCTTTCTCAGTAAAATAAATTATTCTCGATTTTCGTTCTTTTTTTGCATGCATATACAAAAAATGTGATAATGTATGTATGACACTCCGTTTTGAAATGATCCAAGAAAGACCGACAAAATTGGGTCAGTGAATTTGCACCCTTATTGAATTGTCAAAGAAGTGAGCGATTGAAGATGATCGAGAAAGAAAAAAGTTCACCACACTGACACATTCCACAATGTCTCTTTGTAACTACCGGCTTAATATTGTATATTGTTTTTATATAAGGAATTTTCTTTCTTATATCAATTGTTTTTATATAAGAAAACACGGATAAAAGAATGGAATTCTTTGGATTTTTTAACTTTCTTATATTCGTCATCTACTGTATATAGAATATGTATTATAAAAAAAACCTTCTTATGCATTTTTTTTTTGCTTTTTAGTTTAAGGGAAACATAATATATGTTTGTGTACCTATGAATTAACAAACACATAGGTATAAGTTAGTTTTTAATCAATAAACTGATTTTAAATCCTTGATTCACTGTTATCATGTACATATTCACTGTGTAAACCCTATGGTACACAGTGAAGCACATGGAAAGATGAAGTTCGTATAATTTTTTTTTCACTATCTCAACATTAATTAAGTTTTAAAATTTGGCGATAACATTAAAGACTTAACAGTTGAAAAAATTCGGTGTCTGATAATAATGAAAATGAGTAATCTACAGCTCAGGAAGTAAAAAGTGATATAAGCAGTGCAATATCCGACTTTAGAATTGCATATGATCTGCCCGTTTTTTTAAACACGGACGTCACAAAATCAAAATGAATACCTACCTTAGGAAAATACTATAATATTAATTTTTAAATTTTCTAAATGGGCATGTTGAAGTTTGTTATATAAATTCAGTTAAAAGTAAAAAATTAAAAGTTAAAAGTTCGCCAACCAATGCGGCTCCGACTGCAGCTGCGTTCCATTCTGCTCGTAGCATTAATTTTCTATGTATGTATTTAATATTTTGACATGTGTTCCGTCGCATTGTGTTCATCCAGTAAGTAAATAGCGAAAGCAAAAAATTACAATTTACAACAGAAAACTCTGATTATTGTGCACAGTCGGCTCCACAACTCACTGCACAGGATAGGTGTGGTTCCGGTTTAAATGTGCTAAGAAAAAAAAATTGGTAAACTTATGAATGCATTGAATTGTGATAAACTGAACAGCAGAACTAAAAAAGTGAGTCTTTCTACTTCTGGAACAAAAAATTACCTCATAATTCGTCTACAGAAAGAATTAATATATAACACAAAGAAAATTGGGACACGTTTCTGTTTCAAATTGAGTTCTTCCAGAAGATCAAATATGTAGCTACATGAGCCATATGATGAATCTGTTCGTTGTTAAAAGGTGGCCAATTTATATTAAAAACCTACTATTGAAATTGGTGATTAATACAAAGTCATTACTTCCTAGCCTATTTATTTCAAGCTCAATGAAAGGCACTTAAATGCAGGTGCACAATGAATGTCTTATAAGCACTTCCATTCCATTGAAATGCCATATTCTGGTTTATATGAGAAGAATAAATTATTGGCTTCTTTTTTTGTTTATACATATTATGTACATACATTGTACATACCTATATATTATGATATTTTTATTAAAAATACAAAACTACCTACATATATGTATATAGAAATTGTATATGATCTTGAGCTTTTTACTTACGAAATAGGTACCTACTAATGTTCTATAATATGGTTGCAGAGGTGGCGGGAGGGGTGTGCAAAGTGTGTCGCTGCACAGGGCCTCGCGCTACACATTAAAAAGTCTTTACGTCTTGAAATCATATAATATCCAGCAAACCATGTCTATTTGAGCGCAGGGACATAAGGCCCAGGGGCTCCACTTGAGTGGGTCACAAAGCCCAAAGGGGCTTGGGTCCCACTTGGGTGGGACTTAAGGCCCGAATTAAATTTGGGCTTTATGTCCCACTCTCACTCTCCAAACGAAAATATTTTGTTCATCTGTATGTTTTAATTTAGTGATTTGGTTTAAACAACCATAAATACACCTTAGAAACCTAAACACTTATATATGAATATCTGCCACACTCACGCAGCACATAAATAAATAAATTTGGCGACATACACATACAAAAATCGAATGATTTTATGATACTCACCACATTTGAATTAATGAATCAAGTGTGGTGTGTTTCGGCCGCTCCTAGTTTATTGATTTATTTTTAATGTTTTAAGCCGAGTATACAGTTCTTTTGAACAAAAAAAAAACATAAGTGGTAAGAATTTTTTTTTTTTTTTCGGAAGAAAAAAAATTTTAGTTGAAATTAGAAAATTTGTATTCGTTGTCTTCTTTTTTTCCACAAAACAATGTCACCAACATTTCCGTTGTTGTTCCGTTCCGTTGTGAATATACATTTTTTCAACAGGTTTGGTTCACAGTTCGATAATAAAATTTTAAACGTCAAACATTTTTTTTTGCGATAAAATACAAGTACATGTATTTTTTTTTCGAGGTGGAACTGTATACTAGGCTTTAATTGTTAATGTGGTAATGATGAGGCCCCTGTTTGTTATTGTTATTAATGGATGTTACCTGTATCATGAATGTTCCTCGATTTTTTTACATTTACATTTAATATAAAATTTAGTTTTTGTTTGCCGGAATATTTAACTAAAATATAGAAATTGTTTAGTGTTTAATGCTGTTTGCGTTTCTTTAGTAGGTAAGAAGTAACAATCAAATGAGAAATAACATCAAGATGATTTTAAAAAATAAGGTACACGGTTAAAAATATTGGTGTACTTTTTAATATTTGTTGGGTTACATATATGACAACACCAAAAATGTATTAAAGTTTAATACATCGCAAATATTATATTTTTACTTTTAATACAAAAATTATTACATTTTATAAAAGAACTTTATATGAAAAAGAGAGGAAATAAATTGGGGAAATTTCTCACAAAGAAATTTCTTACAAGAAAATTTTCTCTCAAAAGGAAATTTCTCTTGAGAATTAATGCAACACAGAAAATATTATGAATACGTACTTGTAATTCGTAATAGCTATAATAATAAATGTGTATTTTTGCAAGAGCACCTATTTATCTTTGTATGTCAATTTATTTGCATTTGGGAATAATTATTCTTATTTTTATATTATAATATAATAACATTCTTTTCTCCATCGTTTTTCACAAATGAGAATAGAAATCTTATTGCGATTGAAATTTTGTCGTCTAATTAACATATTGTGCCTCGAAAAACTGCAAACCGCCTTCAAAATAATGCATATTTAAATTTTTGTATTTTTATTTTTCTTGCTTTTTAATACAATATTAATAAATTTTAATCTTGGTTGTATTAAAAAGTGACGCAGTCTGTTCAATATGTTCGTATTCAATATGGCTGACAAAAAAGAGCATCGAAAGCAAAAAAAGGGCGAGGAGGTATTAGAATGTAATCAAAAATGATTAGAAAAATTCTCATATTTGAAATGGCAACTGAGAGAGAAATTTTCCCTCTCTACAACGGATATGTTTTATTCTTTTGGGTTAAGATCGACTCTTTTTTGTATTAGAAATGATATTTTTATACAAAAATATTAGAATGTAATAAGAATTGATTAGAATTTTTTTTTAATATTTCCCTAGTAT
Source organism: Epistrophe grossulariae (assembly GCA_929447395.1). Taxonomy (NCBI): domain Eukaryota; kingdom Metazoa; phylum Arthropoda; class Insecta; order Diptera; family Syrphidae; genus Epistrophe; species Epistrophe grossulariae. The sequence goes on along the minus strand of OV839566.1, from coordinate 141,133,386 downwards.
TAAAATGTAATATTTGCTGTATTGCATACGGTTGTAATACAAGAGCTGTATTAAAAAATACCCCAGAATTTTTAAACGTGTATAACTGCAATCCATATCCATAATTAACAAAATAAGATATTTATTTGTTAAATTTTCAATTGATTTTCTTATATCTTTTAAATTGATTTGATGAAAGAAATCTATTCTGTGTTGTTTTCCAACTCATAAATATTTTGTTATTAGGTACTATTGTTTTTAGATAGTCAGTCATTTTGTGAGTCACTCAAAGCTTTTGTAACTTTAATAACAGTTGTAAAAAAGAAAAAATATTTTCTATTAGATAGGTACCTACTCATTATAAAAATTTTCGTTTATTCAGGGGCCCAACTATGTAACTCGATTCTACAATAAAAGTGTTCGAATCCGCAGAATCTCATCTCGCTTATTCTTTAGAAAACGCATATAAACGGAAATAGAACAGCGCTAGCTGAAGATTCTGTGGCAACAAGTCGAAAGCACCAAAATTTGATCCGACTTTCATACATATTACAAATTAAGCATTGAAAACAACTTTCGAATGGATTCGAAAGTAGAAGCAAGTTACATAGTAGGGCCCCAGTATTCAGAAAGTGAGCTTATTATTTTTTTTTAAACATACAAATTAGAAAATACTAAAAAAGTTTGAAATCAAAATTGTCTTTAATTTGCTATTGCAATTTTTAATTAAAATTAATATTGACTTTGGAAGATTTGGTGACAAGTGTATGCGTAAGTTTGTATGACAGTAAATGTGTAATATACTTTTTATAGTGCTGCGTCCTGAAATCATTTTCCCTGGAGGCCCCGCAAATTTAATTTTTCACATGCCTCATTTTCGCCTAGTGCCGCCTCTGTATGGTTATACATTTGAAAAAAATTGAATTGGAAATTTTGATTAATTCGTCCCTAATCTCACGAAATGACGTAACTGCTTTTTTCATATTTTACAGAAACACATGTTGAAGGGTTTTGATGTTCTTTAATACATTGAATTTCTATGTTTAGTTTTTTTTTGTATTTTTTTGCATTAAACGAGCTATGGAATATCTCCCAATAATATAAAAATACTATCACATTTAAGCTACAACTCATTCTTCTGTAAATTAACCGTTAGATAGTTGCGTCACTTTGTGAGAAACAAACTGTTCAGTTTTAAAATTTTAATTTGACTTACGTCGCCTTTTGCTTTTTTAAACATTTTAAAGACGCGAATTATTTTATGATTTTAAATGGGTAGCTTTATCAAAACGAGCTCATACGAATTTTGAAGTTAAATTAGTTTTTACCAAGAGGTTTTTTTTTTTTGTGTTTTTTAGAAATTGCTTCATACAGCAAGATTTCAGGAGGTATATTATAGACCACAGTTATGCTATTTCCAATGGCATATGTTGAACAAAAGGATTGCCAGAAGCGTTTTTCTTAAATCTAATATACCTAAATAGTAATAAATATTGAATAACAATTTTGATGATATATTCAATATGTAGGTACATGTATAGGGTGTTTTTTGTAGACGTGTGGTTTTCAAGAAGAAATAAAACGCATATAATTTAATGCTATGGCCAAGAATTTAGCTTTATTATAAAGATAAGGGTTTGCCATTATGTTTTAAAAATGATTTCATGCAAGTGGCCACCGCGGCTGGCTCGAATAAATTCCAGCCGAGAGGCCCACCACTCGACCACTTTTTGCAGCAATTGGGGACGTATGTCAGCAATAACGCGTCGCATATTCTCTTCCAAGGCGTCAAACGTCTCGGGATTATCTGCGTAGACAAGCGATTTCACAAAATCCCACAAAAAATAGTCCAGCGGTGTTAAATCGCACGATCTTGGAGGCCACGCCACAGGCTCACGACGCGAGATAATGCGCTCACCAAAAGTTTCCTTCAATAAATTGATTGTTGATTGATTGCATGTAGCGCCATCTTGTTGGAACCAAAGGTCGTCCACATCAGCATCCTCCAATTCAGGCACGAAAAAGTCATTAATCATGGTTACACGAGACTATCGCTACTGCACAATCAACTTGGCTTAACTTATACATGTTTTAGCTATAATTAATTAATATCGCCCTTCATGGAAATAAAGACTCGGTGCACCGCTCAAGGGTATTCTAAGATAAAATCAAAATAATGGCGCCCAACACATTTTCCCACGGTTTTCACTAAAGCGATACAAAAAATAACAATAATAAGCGCCTTAGTACAGTCATTTGCAAGAATTAGCAAAGACGTGCAAACTTTCAGCCATAGATATGACATTCATATTTTTATCACATCAATATGACTAATTTTATTATGAAGTTATACAATTCAGCATGAAATTAATGGAACGAAATTTTAAATTTTTATTTCCAAGCTTATTTTTAGACTACTTTCACACTTGATCGGTTTTATTCACCACAGTTCGATTTCGATTTGATTTTTCCTAGATGTCTTCACATACACACGCTCATTTTAAATAAAAAAATAAAAAAAAAAAAATAAAGCGGAAATTATAAACAAAAACTGAATAATTGTGAAGCTAATTTTATAAGCTACGGTCAACACAAATGATCAAAGCGTTGACTCTTTAACATCGAAAAAATCTAAAATTCTTTTCCAAAGGTGTGTGATCTTTAACGCAAAATACATTGCGTTGGCAGCTCCATTGACACTTGTGTTAACACGAAATTTATTGTCAAGGCGTTGATTTTATTCATATATGACCGTGTAATCATCCTATCAACGAGGTAAGGATATTCCCTTTTCACACAACGAAACTGGTTTTCCAGCAACTTTCAGTTTAAAGGTGAGAAGAGCACAAAGTAAGAGTTTGTGAACGGTCTACGATAGGTGGAGATTGGAAATTAAAAGAAAACATCAAAAAAATTCCTATGACTTGTTTCCGTCATATAGTCTAAAGTGTCAACACGTTGATACTAAAGGATAAAAAAAACGCATTGGCACCGATATCACGTCAACGCATTTGAAGACAGCATTGACCAACTTTCTTCATTTGTGTGATCATCATCCGTTTTATGTGTTGATAAAATCTAAGTTTACAATAGTTATACCTACGTGGACGGAATATTTTTTATGATGGTCAAGGAGTCAATACATTGACCATTTATGTATATATATATAAACCGTCTAATCGTATAGCTTTATACTCTTACTATCTTTAGTAATTTATTTTTGTAGGCTAATTAGCTTCAATTATACTCCGTCTAAACGGGTTCTGTATATTTATTACTATAAATGTGAAAGTATGTTTGTTTGACTGAACCTTTTTCCATTATTTTAAATGCATTAACTTTATATTATCTAAAATGTTCTTGTGTGATCGAGAACTGCAAAGTTTAGACAAATAACAATAGGGAATCTGATTCGGACCTAAGACAACAAAATGGTCCAAATTGCAACCTCATTATTCTTTGCCAACATACAAAAGAATTTAAATATTTCGATTCACAAATCACAATATCGACTTTGGAGCTATGTGCCTGCGCTAGATGCGTCATCTTGTATTATTTTTTTTTGATAGCTACACAAAGCTTGAGCAACTGTTACACGTTTCAAATTATCCGCCTTGCATTAGATATGTTATTAAATAGGTTTTTATAAAATTTTATATTGAGTACTTTATAAAATTTTTTTATTGAGTACCTACTTTACTTCGTCACATAAATCAGCAAGTATCTATTTATTTACACAGGTGATCTTTGCCAAACATACAAATACCTATTATAGTTATGTTGTACTTGGAGAAAAACTTAAAAAAAAACTTCTTCGAAATATTTTAGTTAGGTAGGTATATACCTACGATTATTATAATTTCATTTATTCGTGCTTCATTAAAATACATACTTCCAACCTATTCTGACAAATATAGTGATGAAAAATCGTATGTATAAGTCGTGGAAGTCCCCCAGATGAAGAAGGTATTACTCAGTTTAATGACTCATGTCTGAATACGTATTTAACTTTTCTTTTTAAGATACACTCATTTCATTTTTAATGAATTTAAACTTAAAAATGGATATTAACCACTATAGCAACTTTATTTATCTGCATTATGGAACTTCCGTGGCAATTTTTCATAATCGGAATCAAATTATAATTCATGCCACATTAACTCAAAACCAAACGCACAACACTTATTTACCATGTCAAAGTGATTAATGAGATGTTTCGAATGCAAAGTAAAAACAAACAAAAAAAATGAGACACCTACTAAAATCGAAAGTTACTTAAATATCAACTTACCTTACTGATTTGGCTTACAACAACTGTCACCGTGACTCACGAGCGATCAGAACCAATCCAACACAACAAAAAACACAACGGATCGGTAGTAAATTGAAACACGATAGAAGAGCTCACGTCCGTACGTGCGTGTGTCGTCGACGTTGTAACTTGTATCATAACAACAAATTTAAGATACTTAGATACTCTTTAAAATGTAGGCACAAGTATAAAATTTTGTTCATTATTCTCTTGAGTAAACACTAAACAGAAACAGGTAAAGCTAACTGGTTGTCAATGGCCATAATATCTATACAGCTACACACCTCAGTTCAGTTGGTTATTCTACACCAGACAGGTGAGACGTTTCATTTATTCGGTCGGTAGGTCAGAAATTCTGAATCAGTTTCATAAAAAAAAAAAATACAATCGGTTTCCATTGCCGCGTTCGTCAGCGATTGCGTTTAACACGAAACACTCGAAACATGTCTAATTACCGGAAAACGGTCATAGTTTTGGCCTTAATTACAATTATTGTAACCATTTTTTCGAAAAACAGTGTCTTAGGTTACAATTTATCACCGAAACCAAATATGGTCATTCAAGAACCAAAACAATCTACACAATTACCAAAAGTTGAGTCATCATACTTTGGATTTACTTTAAACTTAAGACCATCCGGGTAAGCTGCCGCAGAAAGCGTACAAAAAAATTAACATTTATTAAACTATAGAAAATAGTATATTGTTGCTGTACCTGTACCTGTTCTATGGATGGTTATTATGCTTTTTTTTTTAAGAAATTGTAAATTTAGTCGATGAAGTCATATAATGATGTTTTTAGTTCTCATTATTTATAAAGTGTCGCTATCAGTGAAGTTGAAATAGATATTAGAATTTGATATTTATTATTTTTGTTCAATTCATTTTTATACACATAAAGATAAAAGTTTTTTTTTTTGTGAAAAGTGAATGGGGGGGAGGGGCAGGAATTTCTACTCAATAAGATAAGATTGGATTTAAAATAAGTCTGAAGTAAAAGAGAGTGTTGAAAGAAGAATCGGAACATTATGTATACATATGAATGAAGTCACAGTGGATATTGGAAGAATGTTTGCTTTTATAAATTTTGAACTTGATCGATAACACTGCACCTATATTGATGAATCGTTTTTTTCCCGGTAACTGACATTTTGTCATTACATTTAAAAATAATTCTGGAAATAAAAAAAAAAATAAAAACTTTGAATTTAAATATTGGACTTAAGTGATCTTCTTTGGTGGAATAAATGTCCAAAAATCGATTACAGGCTTATGCCCCACAAAAGTACAGTAATTGTATATGCACTTATGTCTCATTTTAAGTGTTTTATCGTTAATAAAATTATGATTTAAAAAATCCAAAACGTTTTGCTTTATTTTTCTTTGTTTCTTTATCTATAATTTAACCATCCAAACTTGAATAAGGCAAAATGTAAAAGTCACGGGACTTTTTTTTTGACAATTTGCAATAAATATAATATCATTGAACTTAGTTCACCTTTTAAGATCTGCTATTAATAACTCGAATTAGCCAATAAAAGACTTTATACGTGAATAACTCAAAAATAAGGAACATTTCTCAAAAAAAAAGTTAAAAACCTATTTCTTTAATGCTAATTTTATTTGGCTAAAACTAGTAATGCAGATTTCTTGGTCGTTACAGGTACCAAATTTAATCAAAATTATTAAAGTAATTTTCGAAAAAATCCTAAAATCATTTTATCGTTTTACGTTTTAGATGAGCTAAAATAAATATTCGATTTTTTTTTAAATTTAGGTATGCTCCAGTTCAACAAAAATTGTCAGTACATGTAAGATAGGACGTTTGCATCTCACTTTGGTTGCATTGCCTTGCATAAACCTGTCTCTTTTTAAAGATCTTACATGGGTTTCCGTAGTTTAAATTATAAATCACCGCAAATGAGAGAGAGAAGTGCGTACAGGGCTACCGTCTTGTAATTTAATAAATAATGACAAATACGAAATGAAGAATTAAAATCATTACGCTTATTTTATAAATAAATATAAACACAATTGTGTGTTGTATCTTTTTATCAATTAAATACAACACTTGCCTATACCCGTGCGAGAATTCTCGGAATTACATAAAAATAAAAGACGCACGAAAGCAAAAAATGCAGTTTTGGAACAAATTATCAACATTTTTAAAATAAATTTTTTTAATTCGTCAAATCAGCAGGAAATTTCGCTTCGTTTGACACCTCATTTGTCAAAATCGGTGTAGTATGAGAGTCGGAAAGTGAATCTAGATTCTAGATTATAGGGATTTTATATGTAGTATATAGTAAGAAATTCCAAAAATAAACCCATCCGCAGTAGGATTCTACTTCTGCTTTTATTGGCACTAATTCTACTGTGGATGTTGTATTTGTAACTCGTGTAAAAGCTTTCCCAAAAAACATGGCTAACACATCTATTCATATGGTATTGGGTCATTAACTTTGTGCAGCACGCATCACTGAGACTGAGGTCTGAGAGTATGAGTATGTGAGAAATTGTGGTTTTTCAATTTATTTTTAATAGTTCTATTTTAAGTTGTGTTTAATGACAATATTCGAGATACAACCACAGAAATTCCTTCAAATTGGATGTAAATACAATATAATTACCCGAAATAGAATTTCTGACTTCTCTAATCGACGCACGCACGACGAAGCGCCGCCATCACCGAGTCGCACTTCAAACTTAGTTATTATTTGTCTCCAAAAATATTGCAAAAGGATTTAAAGCCGGAAACTTACATAAGTATCTCGTGTGGTTTTTGTTGTATTTCATATGCGTAGAGCATTCCTATTACACCAAACTATACGCTGTGTTGGAGACATCCTTGGGGAAGAGATTAAGTAAATATAAGGCGTGTTTTTTTGCAAGCCCGGCGGGAATTGGATGAAAAAACGACATCGGTGCTAAAAAATTTACATGTAAAATGCAACAACAACTAATCCCCTGCGGGCTTAGCTAATCCCAGAGAATTCTCGGAGCTTAACTTAAGCTCACAGAAAAACTGTGTTACCGGCATGAATTACGTACATGTTATCGATAGTTTGTATCAAAACTCCATGTTTTTTTTCTGCGATTGCATTGCTAATCCACGTTGTCGTTTTTTTCAACCAATTACCCCCGGGCTTGCAAAAAAAAAAAAGGCCTATAGTGAATGCAAAACTGACAGTTTACAATACAAAAGTTTGATTATTGTGCACAATTTCCGACACAACAAACCACACCAAACGAGATAGGTGTGGTTCCGGCTTAAATTAACAAAATCACAGAAAAATCTATTTGTAACAAAAATACACCACGAATACCAGTTTTATCGAATAATATCTCGTTACAATTGATCATTGGTAGGGTATAAGATAGTTAAATTATTGAAATAATAAATGTCATTTCATCATAAAGGTTGGGCCAAAATAATTTTTTCTTTTAGCAGATATACATTATGTAAGACGTAAGTCATAAGCATTAGGAATTATTTGGCATCAAAATAATCACTGAGATTTCTTTCTAAACATCTCAAAATACAAAATTAACATGTTCAATGATATATGTAGCTTTAACTAGCGCCTATTTCTTAATTAATTACCTAGTAGATAATTATCTCATATTGCTAGACGTCTCCTTAGTCCTTGCATCTGATACTTTTCGAAATTTTTATAAGTACAAAGAAGAACAAATTTGATTTCACCTTTGCACTCAATAAATTTCGAAAAGAATCACAATGACAAAGAGTCATCATCGAAACAGGGGAATAAGAAATGTTTACAAATTTTGTCTAACTTAACTCTTAACACTTTCCGATTCCGATGCGATGTCGTGCAAAAGTGTCACTGAGTCACCGTTATAATGTATACCTATACAAACTGCAAACAGCATGCATACAACCCTTCAAGCAAAAACTTTGATTGACATGAAAAACAATAACTTTGATGTGTTGTTTTGTAATGTTTTCGTGATGGCTTATAAAGAAACATTAGGACTACTAGACATAGACAATTCAAGTGGTCACAATAAAACTAAAACAATGTAATTATTCTTGGCTAGACTTATTATTATGCATTCAAGTTTGCAAAAGGGATTTTCCAATGAAGTGGCATTTTTTTTCTCGTCTGTAGTATTTGTTTGACGTCTTGATAGATTTAGTTGTCAGTTGTCACGTCATAACTCAGAACAATAGAACTAAATTTATGTTTATGAGAATGGAAACGGAAACGGAAACTATATATTATGTAGGCGCTTAAATTGGGAGTAAGCTTCTTAGACGCGGTATTGTCGAAAATAAATATCTCAATTTATGCAGCACCTCCAAAATTTTATCTCTGTAGTATTAATCGAAATCGTTTTATTGGAAAATATCTAATTTAAAAATATTTTTGATTTTTTCGTATTTCAGTGTTATTGTTGGTGCTCCACGTGCTCAATCAACACTCGAACCACAGCGAAGAATTAACGAAACTGGTGCCATCTATAAATGTACCATTGCAACTCGTACATGTGCACCTTTTGTTTTCGACGATACTGGTAACATAAATGACGAATACAATGCCTACACTTATGACTCCGAGAAAAAAGACCAGCAATGGTTGGGTGCTTCCATGGACGGCGGTCCTAAAGATACAGACAAACTGGTAGTTTGTGCTCCAAGACTTATAGCTAATTTAGCAAGTGATTATCTTATGCATGGAATTTGTTACTGGACACCAGATACACTCAGTGATAATCCCCTGAGGGTCAAAGAGATTGCCCCTCTTCGATTGCAATGTAAGTATAACTTATTAAACAATTTAATATTCATATCAAACAAATGTGGACTCAGGATCTCCTATACAAAATCATTAATTTAGCTAACCAAGTTAAAGAAAAATACGGAAAGAAATATTTTTATCATATGTTTGGCGAGCAAGGTTTAAGTGTCCATATTACGAGCAATAATGAAGAGATCATTATCGGAGCTCCTGGCATTCACACTTGGAAGGGTAAGCATGTCTTGGAGACTAGATTTTTCAAGTTTTAAATAATTCATTTCCATTAGGTTCTATTATTCGATACCATCCCAAATCCGATGACGATAACATCGGAATGAGTCGAAGAGATTTGGATAAACATCGTGATGTTCGACAAACTCAGCAAATTAAATACACCACAGAGGTTCCTAATCCAGATACGTGGAAGCAAGATAGTGATTCATACTTTGGTTACTCAGTTGGATCGGGATACTTTGATAGTGCTTTGCCAAACAAAATTTATTATGTTGCCTCAGCACCTCAGGCCAACCATCAGTCTGGAGAGGTTAAAACGAATTTTAATTTGTCATAAAGTATAGTTTTTGACAATTTTGCTATTGCAGGTCTATATTTTCGACATTATCAAAACTGCCAGTGGGGATTACTACACCATCAAGAAGTTTTTCGTATTCCGTGGTTCTCAATTCGGAGAGTATTTCGGCTACGCTGTGTTGGCTGAAGACTTAAATGGCGATGGATTGACAGACCTAATAGTTACAGCCCCGCAATACAGTTCAGATGAGCTCGTTGACCAAGGAGCAATGTATGTCTTCATCAACAAAGGAAGGGTAAGAAAAATTTAAATCATAAACATTTTAGATTAAGATACAGAACGTTTTTATTTTCTTAGTTTGTTTTCGAGTTACAAAAGATTATCAAATCTCCAGTCGAAGGAATAGGCCGTTTTGGATCTGCAATATCAAATTTGGGAGACATAAATCATGATGGATTCAACGGTAAGTCCCAGTTCGTTCTTATTTCCATAAATATGAAAACACAAAATCTTTTTTCGACAGACATCGCTGTTGGAGCTCCATTTGCTGGAAATGGAACCGTTTTCATTTATTTAGGAAGTTCAAAGGGTCTTCGTGAAGTCAGCAGTCAACAACTTAGTCCTGGCCCAATTGCAACTTCTTGGGGCTCATCAGCAATGTTTGGACATGGCTTATCAAAAGGTTCCGACATCGACAATAATGGATTTAACGACTTAGCAATTGGTGCACCCAATGCAGAATCAGTTTTTGTCTATCGTGCTTATCCGGTTGTGAAAATTCACGCAACCATTAATTCTCTCAGTCGTGAAATCAAACCCGACCAGACAAAATTCCAAATCAGAATTTGCTACAGAATGTCCACAACATCGCAAAAAGTCCAGAGTCACGATATAGCCATACGAGTTAATGTCGATCCACAAGTCAAACGTGTTACATTGCTGCAAACTAATTCTGCTGAGTTAACTTTTAATGCAGGAGCTTTAATAACAAACCAATGCCGTATGCTTGATGCAAATGTCAGATTTAGTACGGCTGACATTTTTAAGCCGATTGAATTAGAAATACATTACGATCTCATAAATGGAGTTCCAAATTCAGAAGGTATGTATTATTTCATAAATATCTATCTAGCAGACCTGTGACGCCAGTGGTCTTAAGCAGTGGAATGCGTAGTGCATACGACTTCTAAGACTGAGCTAATCTGATATGCGTGTGTTCGATCGCTATGGTGTGCATGTAGAAAGTTTTTCATAATAAAATTGGATTAAATCTCAGCACAACTATTAAGGAGACTGATGATAGGGCAACTTACTTGTAGTTGTACAACTTACCATTTGGGAGTTATTTCTGAAAAACCATTTTGGAGGGCTTTCAACCCCCGTAAAATTGTAAGCGGCACTCATATTGATTTAGTTTTCTTGACAGTTTCTTAATAACGCCATGAGGAGATTATTTACCAAAATTCAGCTTTCCACCGAATTTTTCCGAGTAAAAATGCTTTATTGACTGAACTAAAGGCGCAGTGATCAAAAATCCCAAAAAGCTGTCCATAATGGAACGACAGAAATATGTTTTTGGTTGAGTATTTGTAGATGCGGATGATACCAAATAGCAATATATCCCTTTCGTTTATTCAAAAACGTCAAAATCATTGCTTTAGGGGTGGCCCCGGCGCAGTGGAAGTAGGGCTTGACTGCTTACCTGGATGTGTGGGTTCGATCCCCAGTCTAGGCAGCATTCTTTTCTATATTCCCTCAATTGAACGCCACCCCTGGGATTTAATGAGATAATTAAAACCTAATTTCTCAATCCACTGTGCCAACAAAAATCTATCCTATCCTTCTATATTCCTTCTAACATTTGCCTAATTTATAAGACCCTAGGTCTTACTGGCATATATGTTTGTGTTGTTGTTGTGAACTTTTAAAATGGAGTTCTATTCTCTCATCATTCGCCATTTTGTTTTACAGTGAAACCATAAACCGTAATCCGTGATCCTCTCCAACACCTGGCATTAAAACTCATAAAAACATCCAGTATTTTGATTCCCCCATTTTGTATATGCAAATTTGCTCGAAAATCTGTCTTAACTCCTTTTTTCACCTTTTAAGATTATTTTATCTATATGGTACTTTTTCTAAACAAATTAAAAAATTAATTAAGAAAATGCGACGTTTAGACAAGGTTCGGGGTTAACTGATTGAGGGTGGTAAGAAAATAATTTTTTCGAAACGCTGCAGTTGGGCTTTTAATTAATCCTCAAAGTCCAAAACAGCATATTACTAACCTATTTTTTTTTTATTTTTTTCTATTTTCTATTTTTTTTTTGGCAGCCTAGGTATTTTAGAGGTAACTTTAGCTAGTTCAGATAAAAAATAGTGGTTTGGGTAGCAAAGTAGCATTTCCAAATCTAAAAGTTCACCCAAAAAAAAGGGAGTTTTGATTTTTTTAGTTTTTCTACTAATAAAAGCTACAAATTCATTGACATGAAGAATGCACTGCTGTTTTCGGTTTTCTTAAAAAAAAAATTTAGGTACTTTTCATGTCAGTTATAGTTATTCAATTTGTTCCCAGAAAAACACAGTTTGAGTTAATATTATTTGAGTAAAAGCTATTTATATTTATTTTATTTTATCTTTGAAATTATTTTTAGAGTTTTGTGATAAATGTGTCGCAGTTGATCCAGCTGAGCCAAAAGTTAACATTGAAAAAATCATATTTAGCACCGGATGTGAGACCGATATATGTATTGCTGATTTAAAAGTAACAAGCTCCGGATTAAGGTGGGTAGACATTTTTTTTAATGTTATTTATTTTTTAGAAAATTTATTAAACTTCTATTTTATATTGCCCAGTCCAACATATATTCTTGGAAGTAGTAGGACAATTTCCGTTACCTACGAAGTGACGAATTCCGGCGAAACAGCATATTTACCTCAGATCAATATCACATCATCAAATAAGATGCCATTTAACAAAATACCAGCATCCTGTGATCAACACGCCGATGTCCTTTTGTGTGATTTAAATCGAGGGCAGCCAATGTTAGATGAAAAACAAAGTATAACGATAGTGTACGATGCCAGCCAAATTGAAGGATCATCAATGATCTTAACTGCTGCCGTCTTCAGTACAGGAAATGAAAAAAATCCTTCTGATAATGTAGTTAGAGATTTTATATCTTTGCGAGAATTTACAGATATCGAAGCTATAGGGTAAGAGTTTTTGCATTGGAAATCACCTAAAGTCGGAAATTAATTAACTTTTCCCATCGAAACAGCAAACCATATACACCACATATAAATCTGGAAAAAGTCTTCAATTCAGCTGAAATCATTAACAATTACGATGTCAAAAGCAGCGGTCCGAGTAAAATCCAAGAACTTGAAATCGCTTTCGACATACCAATTGCCCACAAGTTTTACGGATCAACTAAACCAGTTCCTGTTATTGATGTTAACAATATCACCATACAGGGTGTCTACAATAGTCAGCTGCTATATGTTGAGCTTTATCAGGATAATAAAACATTAATGCTAGTGAATCCAACTGAAATATCTATGTCATCAACACGAACAATAGTCACGGAGAATGGAAATCAAATTATCTATGAACCACCAAAGATTAATTCAGTTGAACTTGGGAAAGATACTGAAAGTAAGTTCATACATCCAAAATAAACTTAAGTTAAAGGCGTTTTATTGGGAATTACCTTTTGTGAGAGGGATAAACAAATATTTGTTTTCAGACATTTTCATATCCATTTAAAATGTTTCCTTCGGTGGAATTTGGCAATTTAAAGCTGTTTACCAATTACTGATTATTCACTTTTATTCGTTAAGTAAAGTAACAATTTGTATTTTCAGAACTTTATGCAGCAGGAGCTCATAGAAGACGTCGCAGTACTGAACAAGTGGCGCCCAACAATGAGTTCATCAAAGCAGCACAAAAGAAATCACATGAACTTCTCACAGAAGAACTTAAAGGGTTGCTACCAATCAACCGGACTATTGTTTTCAGTTGCATTGATTCTGAGACGACAACATGTGTGAGAGCTGTCATGAAAGTAAATAATTTCATTCCTGATACACCAATTACGATAACACTTAAGTATCATGTCGATTTGAATGAAGTCAACAAAATTCTAATTGAACCATGGGAATTTTTTGTGATAATTACAAAACTGGACATAATTAAAATTGGCGATTTAGATGGGTAAGTTTTTATGTTTTCTTTCTTCATGAAAAGGTGCTCAACTTTTTGAATTTTTTAAATTACAGTAAATCTACAAAAATCACAAGAAAGATGGAATATAATGTGATATCCAAGCATCAGTTATACGGCACACCGTGGTGGGTGATAGCCCTTGCAATATTGGGTGGACTTCTAGTTCTTGCAGCAATAGCCTACGGCATGCACAAGGTAAGTTTTTTTTAGAAAATTTTGTTGAAACTGAATTATTCATATTTTGATTTCTATTCCTCATTTCAAGGCTGGATTCTTTAGAAGAAAGACGAAGGAAGAAATGGACAAACTTGTTCAGGAACAACAAGAAGCCGAAGAATCCGAAGATGAAAGTTAAGATAATAATTTAGCATTGTTATTGGTCTCTGTTGTGCACATTTTCATGTATCCCTGTCGCGGAATTATTCTCGACTTTAAAAAAAAATTCACAAATCACTTAAAAATACCAAATGTTTATAATGACATAATTTAAATTATGTATGTAGATTTACGATTGTTTTTTTTCTTTTTTGTAAAGTTAGGTTTCTAAGTTAAAGCTGCCATGTAAATTATTATACTTCTTTCAATATTTCCAGTCCATCCGTATAAGAAAAAAAGGACTATATTTCAATGTAGTATTTAAATTAATATTAATTATTTGTAAGAGTGATACTTTTTCTCCAAATTTTTGTTATATATATAAAATAGTAAAAAATTGTAAAAATGTCAAATGTTTCTATTGAAGAAAGTCATACATTTAAGTATTTTATTTTAGTTTTAAAAAATAAATTGTTATTTTTATAAATTTCTCAACTATAAATTTTTATCGACTGGAAACTGGATGTCAACAAAATAAGGACATTGAATTTAAAAAAAAATTAAAAATAAAGAACAAAACGAAAAACGAAAAACTATTTAATTGTTAAAAGAGCCAAATGGCAATTAACAATTTTCTGCTAAGATGAGGAGCACAAGAATTATACTTTAATAATTGTGTTTGTCACTTCCTGGGAATATAGAGTAAAGCTAAGTACAAACGATTGTCAGATCTTACAATATTGTCAGAACTGTCAATGGTCTGACAAAAGCTATCAATTAGCTGACAATTGACATATTTCTTACATTGAAAAATTGTCCGTTCACACGGTTTGTGGATTTCTTCCCAATTTGATTGTCAGCTATTTTTTTATCTCTCTTTAACCAACTCATTAACATTTCGAACAATGAAGAAATTGTCAGCAATTGTAAGATGTTTTCAATTAAAACATCTGACAGTGACCAATGAGTCTTACAATGTCCTAATCGACTGACAATGATAAAAATTGTGTGTTCAGACGATTGTAAGATACCTGACATTTTTTTGTCAGATTGTCGTCTGACAATGACGTGTCTGACAATATTGTCAGACAAAATTGTGTGTTCAGACGATTGTAAGACATTTGGAACAGTTTTTTCACTGACAGATCTGACAATATTGTAAGATCTGACAATCGTCTGTACTTAGCTTAACCTGAAAAAAGCTTTTTTATCATGCCCATTATTCGAAATCGGAATTTTCAACAAAAATCATTTTATTTTGATTGTGTTGACATTTAGTTAATAAGTTGTGATATAAAAACAGGCTTCTGCTCAAATGAAACAATTAAATATATTTGTGATAAACATATTTATTTGTTTCATTTGACCTGAAGCCCGTCTTTATAACACAAAAAATCATATCAATCCACTCAGCAGATTGTGAGTCATTTTCAAACATTGCGGTTTGAGCAAAAGATTGTTGTCGTTTTACTGATCCAATACGTTCTTTGAAGCTTAAACTAAAAAAGGCAAAACTTTGATAAAAATTTATTTGAAATATTATATTTCTCAATTTGGAAATTAGCACACCAACCAGTCGTTATAAGTGTGCGTCCAAAAGCAATGCCGAGTACATCCGAAATTACGGATGATTTAAAAATTTGTGTGTTTTTTTTTTAACAAATCAAAAAAAAAACATACATACCTAGTGTGAATTAAAAAGAAATTGCATTAATATCCAAGCTTTTTCTTGGTTTTGTTCTGTTTTTTGATTAAAAATAATATTTACATATAGTTTAACTTAACATAAATTTACCTTCATTGTACATAAATTTAAATATAAATAAAGAAAACAATGGTGCAAAGTGATTACGTTGTGAAGATTTTAGTTTTGACATTATTAATTTTCTACTCCACGAATGGATTTAATTTATCACCTAAACCCAACTATATCTTCAGGGAGCCGAATTTAAGAGTAAATAAGTCGAAATCTCAAAGTTCATATTTTGGATTAACTATCAATTTGAGGACCTCAAGGTAAATACACAGAGTTATTGAGGAATTATTTGTATATTACTTCGGTGCTCTACCTCTATCCTTTGTCTTTATTTGTATATTCGATTGTAAACTCGAAAAAATCTACAAAAAAAAAGAAATACTTAAGCAAAGAACTTATTTATAATAATAAACATTTACAGCCGTATCTATTAGATTTCCTTAAAACTTCTCTTAGGGGTCATTTAGTTCAGAAAGCTTAAATAAAGGTATTCACACAACGTCGTAAATTTACAAATTGTGTAAAATGATAAGTTTACACAACAGTTTGTATGAGCCCCCTTTTAAATAAATTTGTTTAAATGCTGTGTAATTTAATCAGCTGTTCGTTTAACGTCAAATATTAAACTTCAAAATATGTTTACAAATTAAGCGTGTTCAGATTTCGATGTTACCCAGCGGGAAATATCATCCTCAATGAATTAAATAGCTGAATTCGTCAATGAATTCACTTGCCAAATCAAAGGAGAAGCGACATGCAATGACTAAGTAGGTGAAGAGTAATGCAAAGTTTCCTCAGTTCATAGCTTTGACCGCACTTTCTACTTGGTGATTAGGAAACAACCCTTACAAATTGCTATTTTAATAGGAAAAATAATGCGATGAAAAAACTGTTGAAAAGTAATGTACTCATCAGTTCATCGTCTGAATCCACTCATCTGCTTTGTAAAGTATATACTATATATTATGGGAGAGAGAGAAAAAATAATTCTCTCACGACGCTCTCTCTTTTTTACTTCGCCCTTTAAAATGTTATTGAAATAAGTGCTGAATTATGAATGACCAACGACTAGCAGGATTTATGTCTCAGTATAGCATGTTGGAAGAGAAGCCGGCTTGGTTCACAGTACACATATTAAAGGTAATATATTGCGCAGGTTGTCAAAGTTGGAAATGTCAATAAATTAAAAATGGCTGTTTGAGTGACCACAGGAACTCAACGCGCATCATTAGAAACAACAACAAAATATTGAAATTAGACAAGGAAAGGGGCACTGAATCCACCATTTTACCACCATAATAACTCGATTTTGACAAATGCGCAGAACTGAACAAAAATGAAAACGCGAATGATATTACCTTTAATATGTGTACTGTGGGCTGGGTTATCAGTCGACGCCGGTTCAAATCTCGCGCTTGTTTAATTTTTTTTTCATTCCAACTGGTGAATAAGCAACTTCCGAGGAAGTAGTGATTGTGAAATTTTCATCGAGAAAGTTGCATGTGCTTCCTGCCAATGACACGCCCATGTTAAATTCATCATATTTTTAAATGGAGAACCTCACCCAAACCAACTTGAAATCGGGGAACGGGAAAAAATTTAAGATACACGACAAAAGTCACGTTTTTTTTTTAAGCCTGACGGGAATTAGAAAAATAAGAAAGAAAGCGAAGCAACTGGAGGTATAGTCCAAAGCAGAAGAAATGAAACCAGATACCATTTTCCGTTATGACTTGTTTTTATTTTCATAAATTTCTTTGGTTAATGAAACTTAAAACTTTACCATCTTCCTAGAATCTACACACATATATTTATATACGTATTTTTCGCATATAAGTGTACAAAAACAATTCTTCTCTGATGTCTAAATGTATTTAAAATGGCTTTAAGTAACCTTATTAAACGTGGTGGATGGCGTTTAAGTTAAGGTTGCTTAAATGTAAAAATCGATTGTAGATTCCGTTTTGCACTTAAGAGCTATTTAGAGGTATTTTAAAGTTAAGACGGCTTTAAAATTTCTTTTCAAATACGGCTCTCATTCTTTGCATTTTTTATAAACAAGAAAGCAAGTACTTCGTGATGAAAATGCTATTCAGTGCGCTGGGTGTCATATTTTATTTCACTTCAACTGTGGGACAAGGTTGTCGAAGGTGATGTTGAATAAACAAATATATAAACACCTTTATTTTTTTACACTTTATAGGTTTTTGTCGCACCCCCGAATTTATGTCATTTCAGTTGATCACGACGATAAGACGAATGATAATGATGTTGAATGTTTAAATAAGAATAAAAATTAGGAAGTTATTGTGCCTTAGTCTAATGAAAAGAACAGTATCGTATCCCTTCCGCAGCTATCACGTCGACGCAGTGAAATATTACATATAGAGCACTTCTCGTCGTCACTTCACAATTGTTTTTTTCACTTTTAATTTTAGTAATAAACAAATGTATATAAATAAAAAAAAAAACAGAGTTTTGCACGCACTGTTCCCAGTTTCATACAAACTTGTCTGCTTTACAACAACACGTGTTGTTATTGTTGTTTTCGTCGTCGCCACCGAAAATTCTCGTTGGTGGTGGGGGAACTTTTATAGTCCCTACGCGAAAATTATTATTGCCCACACATTTACATTAATGGGCAACTGGCAGCGGCGCGGCCAGTGGCTTTCTTCATTTCCAAATCAAAACTTTTATAGATGTTTTAACACCAAAGAATTAGTTCCATACTTTTCATACATTTTCTCTTATTTATTATTAATACATGTTTTCTAATAAAAAAAAAAAGAATTTTAAAATTCTAAGCAACTTGAAATAAAACTCGGGCGAAACTTTTTCTTAAAAAATTAAACCAAGCAACCCAATTTCAAATCAACTTAAAATATTGTTCTTCTTTTCAGTGTTATCGTTGGTGCTCCACGTGCTCAATCCACACTCAGTTCGCAGCAAACACTTAACGAAACTGGTGCCATTTATAAATGTACCATTGCAACTGGTACCTGTGCACCTTTTGTTTTCGACGATACTGGCAACATAAATGACGATTACAATGCCTATACTTATGACTCCGAGAAAAAAGACCACCAATGGTTGGGTGCTTCCATGGACGGCGGTCCTAAAGATACAGACAAACTGGTAGTTTGTGCTCCAAGACTTATGGCTAATTCAGCAACAATTATTGATTATCTTATGCATGGAATTTGTTACTGGACACCAGATACACTCAGTGACATACCACTGAGGGTCAAAGAGATTGCCCCTCTTCGATTCCAAAGTAAGTTTAACTTAAACAATTTTATATGGTGTTTTTTTTTAGACGTGTGGTTTTCAATCTGGCAATACTTTTTTCGGGGTTGGTTTTTGTGACAGCCGTCACCTGATTTATGCTTAGTTTGGTTTGCCATTTCATAACGAATAGACTTACTCTTGAACAATTTTTGCAAATTACCAAAATAATGGTTAGGTTCCGCTGCGTCCAATATTCGGTCGACAGCAGAGTCGGTAATTCGAGAAACCATGGATCGGTTTAGCACCACGTTTACTCTAGTGGATAATGCGCATCCTCACAGACGCCGTATAGTGCGCATCGAAGACGCTATTGCTGCTGTGGAGCAGAGTATCGAAGAAGACCCGAATGAGTCCATCCGCCATCGCGCGCAATAATTGGAGCTGGGGAATCTTGGGAATCTCGGTTGGAGTTTATTCGAGCCAGCCGCGGCGGCCACTTGCCCGAAATCATATTTAAAACCTAATGGCAAACCCTAATCTTTATAATAAAGCAAAATTTTTGGCCATAACATTAAGCTATATGCGTTTCATTTCTTCTTGAAAACCACACGTCTGAAAAAACAGCCTTTATATTTAAAAAAATGTCAAGACTCAAGGTTTCCTTTCAAAAATCATTAAATTAGCTGAACAAATCAAACAAAAAAACGGAAAGTCATATTTTTATTATATGTTTGGTGAGCAGGGTTTAAGTGCCCACGTAACGAGCAATAATGAAGAGATCATAATCGGAGCTCCTGGAATCCACATGTGGAAGGGTAAGCATATCTTTGAAATTACAGTTTTCTAGTTTTATACTAATAATTCTTTTCTCTTAGGTTCTATTATTCGATACCATCCTAAATCCGATGACGATAACATCAGAATGAGTCGAAGAGATTTGGAGAATCATCGTGTTGTCCGACAAACTCAGAAAATCAAATACACCGCAGAGGTCCTTAATCCAGATACATGGAAGCAAGAAAATGATTCATACTTTGGTTACTCGGTTGGATCGGGATACTTTGATAGTGATTTGCCAAACAAAATTTATTATGTTGCCTCAGCACCTCAGGCCAACCATCAGTCTGGAGAGGTTAAAACGAATTTTAATTTGTCATAAAGTATAGTTTTTGACAATTTTTGTATCACAGGTTTATATTTTCGACATAATCAAGGATAACAATGGGAGAGACTCCATCAAGAAGTTGAACGTATTCCATGGTTCACAATTTGGAGAATATTTCGGCTACGCTGTATTGGCTGAAGACTTCAATGGCGATGGATTGACAGACCTTATAGTTACAGCCCCGCAATACAGTTCAGATGAGCTCGTTGACCAGGGAGCAATGTATGTCTTCATCAACAAAGGAAGGGTATGAAAAACTTAAATCATAAACATTCTAGATTAAAATACAGAACGTTTTTGTTTTTTTAGTTTGTTTTCGAGTTACAAAAGATAATCAAATCTCCAGTCGAAGGAATAGGCCGTTTTGGATCTGCAATATCAAAGTTAGGAGACATAAATCATGATGGATTCAATGGTAAGTCCTAGTTCGTTCTTATTTCCATAAATATGAAAACATAAAATCTTTTTTTCGACAGACATCGCTGTTGGAGCTCCATTTGCTGAAAATGGAACCGTTTTAATTTATTTAGGAAGTTCAAAGGGTCTCCGTGAAGTTAGTAGTCAACAACTTAGTCCAGGCCCAATTGCAACTTCTTGGGGCTCATCACCAATGTTTGGACATGGCTTATCAAAAGGTGCTGACATCGACAATAATGGATTTAACGACTTAGCAATTGGTGTGCCCAATGCCGAATCAGTTTTTGTTTATCGTGCTTATCCGGTTGTGAAAATTCACGCCACCATTAATTCTCGCAATCGCGAAATCAAACATGACCAAAAAGAATTCCAAATCCAAATTTGCTACAGAATTTCCACAACATCGCCAAACGTCCAGAGTCAAGATTTAGCCATACGAGTCAATGTCGATCCGAAAGTCAAACGTGTTACATTGGTGCAAACTAAATCTGCTGAGTTGACTTTTAATGCAGGAGCTTTATTAGAAAACCAATGCCGTAGTCTTAATGCAAGTGTCAAATTTAGTACGGCTGACATATTTAAGACGATTGAATTAGAAATACATTACGATCTCATAAATGGAGTTCCAGATTCAGAAGGTTTGTATTGTTACATGAATATTTATAATTTAATTCCTATATTTTGTTGTCTTAACAAACTTGGTGTTTAGATGTCGATAAGATAAGATTTGATAAGCAATCTTGAAAAAAATCACACTTTAAGAGCTTTTGAGGTTTGATCTAGCTTCAAAAAAGGCTTTCTAGACCCCGCGCATAACTGAATAGAATCTTGGGTATTAACGTTATTTAAAAATCTGGAACACCCGTTTGAATTTCGTTTAGTCCCTTGGTAAATACTTTTCTCATTTTTTGGCTGCATTTTTGTAATCATTTTTGAAGCTCAAATAGTTTTTTATTATTCAATTTCCTACTTAAATAAAACTGAAAACAATATAAAAATCATTAGAGGTATTCATTAGAGGTGAGTCAATATGGAAGCCTGACATTTTGGATGAAGCACTTATAATTTTTAACAATTCAAATCAATACCAAACATTGATATTGGAAGCAAATTCATACTGACATTGTGCGCCACATATAAAAGGCATTCCGAGTTTTTATTTTCGTCCAAGTCTGCGCATGTTTCAAAAGACATTATTCAAAGATACAATTAACTAATAACTTGTATAATATTGTTTTTAGGAGAACTCAAACGGCCATTTTTTGATTTAAAAAAATTGTTAATAATAACTAATAGGCTTTTACACCGAACCCAAAACCGGGTTTTCAGCAAAATGTTTTCAAAAACCCGAAAAGCGTTCACACTGACTATTTACAAGTTTTCGTTTGACATTTAACAAACACCATCTCATCTCCTGCAAAAAAAAACAATACCAAAAGATCTTATTTACATAACACACTCACAATTTCTTTTGTCAGCAGAATTCAGCAGTTTTTTTACATTTGAATGAGCGCTGGATGTTTCGAAAGGTTTGTTTGTTAGTTCAACTTTGAATCTCAACTAGTTTTCGAGAGGGTTTATATAAAACTTGTGGTTTACCAAAAATGTACGGTAAAACTTGAGTTTTCGATAAGGTTTTCCGCCAAAATCGATAATTTCGCGAAAACCGAAAAAGTAAAAAGTGTAAAAAGGCTATAAGAAATAAACTGTAAATTTTTGAATTTTGAGGAGCACTTAAATGCCCGACTGCGGTGTTTCGACTATACTGGATGAATACTGGATGAATTTTTTTAACTTTAATACCTTTATAAAAACAATCATGAATAAGGAGTTAAGGATCGCAGATTAAGATTTTGGTTATGGATTCACTGTTAAAAGAATCTGGAATGATGCGAATGCTTTTCCATTCAAGTTTAGTTTTTGGTTTTCGAACACTTGACTTTTGCAGTTTACGTTTACGAACACCATGCAATTGCTTTTTGACGTAAAAGACGTTTTCAAAAACGGCCGTTTTTAAAATCCTTATAACATATGGCAACGCATGTTGAGAATATAACTACTCAACTTGGTTTTTAAAATCTCGATAATATCGATATTAACTTAAGGCATATTGAAAGTCCAAATGCGTATATTTTCCCAGAAAAGCACTTTTTGACTTATTTATTTACGTAAAAGCTATTTACAATTGTTTTCTTAAATTTGTTTTAGACTTTTGTGATAAATGTGCTGCAGTTGATCCAGCTGAGCCAAAATATATTCGCGAAAAACTCATATTTGGCACAGGATGTAAGGCTTATATATGCCTTCCTGATTTAAAAGTTAAAAGCTCCGGATTAAAGTGAGCATAGTTTTTGTAGTTTTTTGTTTATATAGAAATATATTAAACTTCGATTTCACACTGCGCAGGCCAACATTTATCCTTGGAAGTAGTAGGACAATTTCCGTTACCTACGAAGTGACGAATTCTGGTGAAAAAGCATATTTACCTAGGATCAATATCGAATCATCAAATAAGATGCCATTTAACAAAAAACCGGCATTCTGTGATCAACACGCCGATGTTCTTTGGTGTGATTTAAATCGAGGGCAGCCAATGTTAGATGAAAAACAAAGTATAACGATAGTTTACGATGCCAGCCAAATTGAAGGATCATCAATTATATTAACTGCTAATGTCTCCAGTGCGGGAAATGAACAGAATTTATCTGATAATGTAGTTAGAGATTTTATATCTTTGCGAGAATTTACAGAAATCGAAGCTATTGGGTAAGAGTTTTTGCATTGGAAATCACCTAAAGTCGGAAATTAATTAACTTTTCCCATCGAAACAGCAAACCATATACACCACATATAAATCTGGAAAAAGTCTTCAATTCAGCTGAAATCATTAACAATTACGATGTCAAAAGCAGCGGTCCGAGTAAAATCCAAGAACTTGAAATCGCTTTCGACATACCAATTGCCCACAAGTTTTACGGATCAACTAAACCAGTTCCTGTTATTGATGTTAACAATATCACCATACAGGGTGTCTACAATAGTCAGCTGCTATATGTTGAGCTTTATCAGGATAAAACATTGATGCTAGTGAATCCAACTGAAATATCTATGTCATCAACACGAACAATAGTAACGGAGAATGGAAATCAAATTATTTATCAACCACCAAAGATTAATTCTGTTGAACTTGGGAAAGATGCTGAAAGTAAGTTCATACATACAAAATAAACTTTAGTTAAAGGCGTTTTATTGGGAATAGCCTTTTGTGAGAGGGATAGACAAATATTTGTTTTCAGACATTTTCATATCCATTTAAAATGTTTCTTTCGGTGGAATTTGGCAATTTAAAGCTGTTTATCAATTACTAATTACTCACTTTTATTCGTTAAGTAAAGTAACAATTTGTATTTTCAGAACTTTATGCAGCAGGAGTTCATAGAAGACGTCGCAGTACTGAACAAGTGGCGCCCAACAATGAGTTCATCATCAAAGCAGCACAAAAGAAATCACATGAACTTCTCACAGAAGAACTTAAAGGGTTTCTACCAATCAACCGGACTATTGTTTTCAGTTGCATTGATTCTGAGACGACAACATGTGTGAGAGCTGTCATGAAAGTAAATAATTTCATTCCTGATACACCAATTACCGTAACACTTAAGTATCATGTCGATTTGAATGAAGTCAATAAAATTGTAATTGAACCATGGGAATTTTTTGTGATAATTACAAAACTGGACATAATTAAAATTGGCGATTTAGATGGGTAAGTTTTTATGTTTTTTTTCTTCATGAAAAGGTGTTCAACTTTTTGAATTTTTAAATTACAGTAAATCTACCCACATCAGAAGAAAAGTGGAATGCAATGTGATATCTAAGCATCAGTTATACGGCACACCCTGGTGGGTGATAGTCCTTGCAATATTTGGTGGACTTCTAATTCTTGCAGCAATAGCCTACGGCATGCACAAGGTAAGGTTTTTTTAGATAATTTTGTTCAAATTGAATTATTCATCTTTTGTTTTCTATTCCTCATTTCAAGTCTGGATTCTTTAGAAGAAAGTTGAAGGAAGAAATGGACAAACTTATTCAGGAACAACAAGAAGCCGAAGAATCCAAAGATGAAAGTTAAGATAATAATCTAGCATTGTTATTGGTCTCTGTTGTGCACATTTTCATGCATCCCTGTCGCGGAGTTATTCTCGGCCGCAAAAAAAATATTCACAAATCACTTAAAAATACCAAATGTTTATAATAACACAGTTTAAATTAAGCATGATATTTTTTGTATGTATAATTCTAAGTTTGAAAATTAAATCTGCCATGTAAATTATTAAAGCTCTTTCAATTTTACCAGACCATCCGTATAAGAAAAAAAAGACTTTAATTTACTGTAAAATTTTGTGCCAGTTGATTCTAAATAAGATCAGACTTAGTTAATCTCGGAAATAAATTGAACACAAGTCTATTCAGATGCAGTTTTTCGGTGTTTGATACGCTTTCACTATTGAAACATAGAGAGCAACACTATGCGGCAGTATGTCAGATATGTCTATTCACTAAATCCAGAATTAACTCAACAAATTTGATAATTAGTTAACTCAGGATCTAAGTTGACTGTGCCCTTTTATGGACACTACACACTGAAAAATTCAAACTCCTCTTGAACTATCTTATAAAAGCATTCTTTTGGTGAAAGTTTAAAGCAACTCAGCAAAATTTTAACACACAAACAATAACAAATAATTGTTTGTTTGTTTTGTGTACAAACAGTAACAAAATATTTATAATTATTTTTTGTTGTTATTGTTTAGCGTGTACAAAAATTTTTTTTAAGCTAGACTAACGGGACCACAACAGACATTTTTTTTTTTGCATTTCTATTCCCGGTTTTACAGTTCATCTGCTAACTTCACTCTAAAGTTAGCAGTACATGCTGTTTTTTCAACAACCAAGAAAGTCACCGGTTTGAAATAAGGTTCCAAATTTGCATTTCTTTTTGCAGTTCTAGAACAAAATTTGAAGTCATCAATTAAAAAAAATTTCATACTGTACTACTACTAACTTTAGTCTAGCTGAAAATTGTTATGCCAACTTCACAGACGTCATCAAAACACGGTTAAAGTAATTTTTAAGAATTAAATCAAGTATTTTAAAATAAAATAAATTTTGTTTTGAAAAGTTTTCAATTTTTTTTTTTAAGAACCCAACAAAATTGTTTGACGCACAAAACAATAATTGTATGTTATTTGGCCAGTTTATATTTCAGAGATCTCCGCTTACTCACAAATATAAACACGCTTCCTCACTTTAGCTGTCAAAAAGTGAGACTGAAATTTCTTGGATTCGTCGCTCGATTTCTTAAATTCCTTTAAACACAATGCAATGTGTTTAATGTTTATATTTCATTCTCCTGCTCTGTCAAAGAGACGGAGGAAAATTACTGAGCGCTCTGAAATATAAACTTCCCAGTTATCTTCTTTTTAAATTTTTGTTGGAGATTTTATTTGAGATATAACAAAAAGTTGAAAATTAAAACTTACCCGAAATTCATCATCAAAATTGAGTTTTTGAAAAAAATCAATAAAACCAAAATATACATAGTTAAATGTGCGGGTTATTTTATTTTGTATTTTTTTCTATCAGTATAAAGTCAAATTTAAATAAAATGTTACTTACTTTTATTAATGCGAAACTACTTTTCAAATAAGTATCTATTTTGCAATTTTCGGCTTTCGAACGTTCATATTTCGATTTGTTGGGTTATTTTTAATACCAGACTTTTTATAATTGGGAAATCTATCGATTGCAAAAAAAAAGTCAATTACGCATACGGCCCTTTGTTTAGAAAGCAGTTGTTTTCTCAAACTTAACGTCTTTCACCCTACATAAAAGTGAAATTTCAAAAAATTCCATTTTTGCCGCCAATGACAGCTCAGCATTTCGAATCGTTTATCAAAGTTCGATACCAAACATACCTCTTTCAAAACATTATCGTTACTCAGTCTACCAGAAAGTTTCAACGTTAATGCACCAACTGTAAACGTTATAAGAATGTGTCCAATTCTAAAAGCAATGTGTGATTGTTTTTAAATTTTACTTTGTTTTTATTTGTTGTTAATTAATTAATTAATTAACTTAAATTTAGTCTTTTAAAGTAAGAAGTTGTTTACGTGTGAAAATTGTGTTGTTTTATATCAAAAATAAATTTAAATATAATTACAAAATGGTGCCAAATGATTGTGTTGTGAAAATTTTAATTTTGACATTGGTCATTTGGTCAATAAATGGATTTAACCTTTCACCAAGGCCCAACCAATGTTTTAGGGAGCCAAAATCCAAAGCTGCCATGGCTCAAATTCAAAGTTCATATTTCGGATTCACAATAAATCTGAGGGGATCAAGGTAAACACAGCGCTGGGTCATAAGTCCACAGGCCAAACGTCCATAATGGAAAAAGTAGAAAATGAAATTTTTATTTTGTTAAACTACTTTTTGAAAACTAGGTATAAACTTATTTCAAAAAATTTGAGCAAACTCAAAATTTAAATTCCGTTTTTGAAAATTGTACAAGGTTCTGTAATATTTATTAATTTATTTTATTCATTTATTTTAGAAATGTAACATATTGTAGGACATTGTCCCTTATTTATATGCTAAGATATAACAAAAAAAAAGAATAAGAATGAACAAACAATGTTTATAAATTACTTAATGTTAAGGGAATAACAATGAAATTAAAATCTAAATTATCGTAAGAATTGACTTAATCTCTTCACATACTTATATAAGAAAACATTACAAATCTAGCGTTTATGACTATATAATTTGAACCAGAGAAAGCACAAGAATCGGAAGAAGTTATATTATGCTAAGGTAGCAGATACCAAACCCTTGAACTTTTTTATATTTTGTATAGAACGAAGTTGCCTCGAAAGTCCATTCCAAAGTTTAATGCCATGAATTAGAAAGGAAGATGAAGCCTGTGTCTTGGAATAGAAATTCTATAAGAATTATTTGTATTTCTTAGAAATACAATTTTATTGAAAATATATCCTGGAATTGACTTAAAGATGATTTTATGGAGAGTGGTCCAAAAATGCTAAAAACGACAGCTCCAAAAAGTATTTAATAAAAATGATCTCTTCTCTTTATGGAATAGACATATTTGATCACATCGTTGAAGCATACTTTTAATCTTGACAGCACTAGACCACTAGCACCGGAAAACGTTAGAGCACCATATAAAAAGTGGGGAACCAGAAGAGTCTTGGCAAGCTTAATTTTAATATGTAAAGGCAAGAAGTCATTAATATTGTAAAATTTGTGCAAAATAAAATTAGTGCGACTTATAAGGCTATTAACATGAACTTCGCAAGATAAAGTTTCATCAAAAATAAAACACAAACTGTTCGCTTTATTCTGATAAGGAATAATGACATTATTTAACACAACCGGATCCAACAAGTTAGTCACTGGCCTAAAGTAAAAGGCTATTGCCTGCGACTTATCAGGATTCAGTTTCAAGTCATTATCTGAAACCCATGGGCCATGTGTGAACAGAAAGAAGATCAGCATTAACCAAAGATATTTCATTTATCGGACACGAAAAGAGTAACTGAACATCATCAGCAAAAAGATGAACAAGCGAGAAAGATGAAAGAATAGATCCCTGCGGAATCCCTGAAATTATCTCAATAAATTCAGATTTATTATCACCAATGCAAAGATATTGGAAGCGATGTGATAAGTAAGAAAATATCAGATTACAGGCACTATCAGAGAAAGAAAAATATCTTTTGAGTTTGAAACAAAGACGAGCATGATTTACGCTATCAAAAGCTTTGCTAAAATCTAAAAGTAAACTTTTTACTTTCTTACGATCCATTTACATCTTGATTGTGTCAGTTATATCAATCAGAGTTGTAGTTGTGCTATGATATTTTCGAAAACCAGATTGGTTGTAAAATATTAAGTTAATACTACTGAGAAAATCATTGATTTGCCATTTCATTAAAATCTTCAAAATTTTCGAAATGGCTGGTAACAGGCTAATGGGTCTGAAATCGGAAGGTTCGTTAGGGTTAGATTTTTTTCCAATTGGTATAGTTTTAGCACATTTCCAAGCTTGGGGGTGTGAAGAAGCGGTAAGAACAGTGTTAATAACATGTAATAAATGGTTAGATATCAAAGGAAAAATTATCTTAAAGAACTTAATTGGAATTTCATCAAACCCGATAGCATTAGATTTAATAGAAAACAATGCATTGCAAAGCTCTTCAAGTGAAACGCCAGGAAAAGAAAAGGCACTTTCAATTTCGGGTAAAAAGTCAACATCACTCAACACACTTGCAACGCTTGCATTGCTTTGATTTTGAGTGAAATAGGCATTCAGAATTGATGGATCAATATTAGCATTTTCAATTTCTTTGTCTTTAAAGGCACTAGCGTTAATTTTTTTCCAAAGGTCCTTGCTAGATTGTATACCTTAATGATCGAATTTCACTTTTACTTGTTCTGTACTTGCAATATGTTTTCTATATATTCTCAGAGGGACTGATACGATATATGCTCTAAAAGAAAAGCATGTTTAGAAATAACTGGGATCCATAATTGATATTTATAAACTACTACATTAGGATCAGTTACAACTATAAAATACAAAAAAGAAGTATTCGAGTGAAAAATATCAAAAATTGCTGCAATATTATTGTGAATTGTTTGCAAGTTACATCTTATTTAACAAATTATCACAAGAGAACCTTTTGTTGCTATAAAAAAGATTAAAATTAAAATCACCCATGGTATAAATGTTGCTATATTTTTGAGTGAGATCAGTCAAAAAAAGTTCTACTTTTGAAAATTCTCCCTTGCAAAGATA
This sequence comes from Epistrophe grossulariae, assembly GCA_929447395.1. Lineage (NCBI taxonomy): Eukaryota > Metazoa > Arthropoda > Insecta > Diptera > Syrphidae > Epistrophe > Epistrophe grossulariae. Next base: position 141,103,811 of record OV839566.1, on the reverse strand, counting down.
GATAACTCCTACGAGAAGTTTACTATTACCAGAACAGATTTCCGCGAATATAAATTCGAATACCTGGCTCAATACCTTTCAATATTTTTGTAGGTCGAATTTTTTTCTTAATATTTAGACAACAGTACCAAGCTAGTCACTATGTTTGCCGATATAATTTCTGACTGATGTAATGAAAATAGCCGCCAGAAATCCAGAATTTTGTTTTTGTTGGAATAATTGGAAATTAAGTCAGCATAGGCTTATATTAAGATGAAAGCCTAGTTCCTTTACTTTTTAACTCTGTGCATTTCTGTGAATTTCTACACCAAATGGCGTTTTTCTTTTTTACCTCAGAGCAAATCACCGCGCTGTCAAAAATTAATTCTATGTTTCTTTTTTACCTCAGACAAATTAGAGCACATAAGTCGTGTTTCTCTTTTCCATCTGAGCTAGCTCGGAGCATGATCTGTATGCTCAGAATAAAATGACCGAGCAAATCGAGCAAAACGCTGACCGAAGCCAACTTCATACAATTTTTATGTAATTTGACAGATTACTATGCATATGACATGTTCAGTGCTCAAGTGTGTTTCATAATTAAATCTGAGGGCTCTGATCATAATCTCCTCAGAGGTTTGCTCTGTTCGCTCAACCTCTGCTCAGAGCTTTGCTCAGAGCCAAAAAAGAAAAACGCCAAAAGTCTGTCAAAGTTCATATAAAAAAAATAAAATGACGTAGAAATTCACACAAATGCACAGAGTTTTTAAGTAAAGGAACACACCTATAGCTCCAAGTTGGAGAGTTTTTTTAACATTAGAAATGTTTAAGCGGAGGCATACCTACTAACAATATGAAAAATAAACAGAATTTCAAAAAAGTGTAACGCCGAGTAGAGAAAGAGGGCGAAACGTCAGGGGAATAGACAAAATTATTGCGTTCATGCTATGTTCTTACTGGTCTGAGGAAACAGAATACGAAGAAGATGATAAAACGGACACCAAAAAAAGGAGAAGTGTTCGTAGGCAGGGATGGCCACTACATTTTTCACATTTGCTACGTAGTTAATGTAGTTAAACGTAGTTAAATGTAGTTAATGAAACAAATTGTAGCAAACTTAGTTTCAAATATCTGTCAGTTGTAACTTTGAAGCTTGAATTTGGAGTTGAAAAATGTTAAAATTTTTATGAAATTTTATTATTTCTCTAAATTTACTTTGTGTGTATATGAAAACGTAACAATTTGTAGAAAATAAGACGTGTAGTTTATTAAATTAACTACGCGTAGTTAATGATGTAGAAAATGTAGTGTAGTTAATTCGGCCAACCCTGTTCGTAGGCTTTCCAGATTTGTATGTAAAGAAGAGCAAATTTAAAAAAGAATTTATTCAAAGTTTTAAAATACATAAATGCTTTTTTCATTTCTAATGTACCTCAACTATGCTGGAATGGCAAATCGCGTAAATTTTTTAAATTTATTTTAAAAACGGGGCACTTTTATATTTATTTTTAAGAGGAGGAGAGTTCAACAGAGAGTAGCTGAAACTTTTTTTAATTTTATTATTGTGGATTTCTGACCCACCTAAGTAGGTCATAAGACCACAATCGATGGGTTACAAATCCAAAAGAATTTCATGTGGAATTTTGGCTGGGTGGGTTATAAGTACACAATTGAGTTGTGAACTTAAGGCTCACCCAAGTGGGTCAATAATCTATTTTATTTCTTGTTGAATATATTGACGCGCTTATAACTTTCACAAATTTTATCAATTTGTTGTCAAAACACATAGGAAAAAAAAACTATGTTTTTGGGAAGTTTGTAGAAAAAAAAAGTTACCAAATAAGCATACCTATGTTGTTTGACAATGCGTCAAAGCGAAAAAGCTACAAAACAGCAATTCTTCAAGCATCAAAGTGTAAAACGACAAAGCGAAAAAGTTTCAAATTGACACAACGACAAGGCATCAAAGCGACAAAAACGCGAACCTCCGGTTCCGGTCTTTTCCGAAGTTGGTGTACATAATGTCATGTATTTCTAAATACCGAGGATTGAAATCTAACTATTATACATGTAAAAGTTAATAAAACAACACCTTCAAAACTTATTCACACAAATTCTTTTATAAAGTGCATAAAATCATTGTGATTAATCATAACTGACAATGAAAAACTACAGTCTTAAAATAAAGTGAATCAATTTTCAAAAAACATTATTAAATCGATGTCATCTAAGTTATACTTAAAAAATATAAAAATAAATCTCTGGCGAACATAAAGCTTTGAATTAAAATATCAACAGCACCGTCACTGTTCAGAAATATTTACAACAACGATAATCAAGCAGTTTTTTATCATCGAATACATCTAATTATACACTCAAAATGAGTAATTTCGAAAATGACTTCGTTAAATGAGTAACATTTCTAAATTTAAATTCTATCGACCATTTCATATCAAAATCAATAACAATTAGAAGTTAGATAGCATTATATAAAACAGAAAATATCTAGTTGAGTGAGTATCCCAGTATTAGGACTAAAAATATAGCTTTGTGAAACTATAGAAATTTGCAGAAATTTCTCATTTCTTCTTCGGAATTTTTAGTCCATCAAATATTGGGTGTACCTACTGCTAACTTTACTTTGAGATTATAATCAAGTAAAAATTAATTTTTAATTAATTTAATTTTGGATGAGTATTCTTCAATTTGACACTTTCACGCATCTGCAGCGTACTCAGGCTTTAACATAAAATCATCAAGTATTTTTGCTGCAGAATAATATAAAAGAATTACAATTATCTTATTTCAGTGTTATTGTTGGTGCTCCACGTGCTCAATCCACACTCAGATCGCAGCAAACACTTAACGAAACTGGTGCCATTTATAAATGTACCATTGCAACTGGTACCTGTTCACCTTTTATTTTCGATGATACTGGCAACATGGATGCACAGGACGAGGTGAATATTTTCGATTCCGAGAAAAAAGATAATCAATGGTTGGGTGCTTCCATGGATGGTGGTCCAAAAGATACAGACAAATTGGTAGTTTGTGCTCCAAGACTTATAGCTAATTTTGAAAATGAATATTTTATGCATGGCATTTGTTACTGGACGCCAGATACACTAAGTGACAAGCCACCATGGGTGAAAAAGATTGCCTCTCTTCGATTGCAATGTTAGTTAAACAATAATAATTTATAATTTAAAATAATGTCAAGACTCAATGTTTTTTCCTTAAACTTAAACATTTTAGCTATGAAATATATACTTAACAAAGTCAGAGAAAAACGTCCCTATTATATGTTTGGTGAGCAAGGTTTAAGTGTCCATGTGAAGGACAATAATGAAGAAATTATTATCGGAACCCCTGGCATCTATGATTGGAAAGGTAAGCATACCCACACAAAATGTATATACCCATATGTACCTACATAATTTGATATTTTGATTTTCGACCCCTAGGTTCAGTTATTCGATACCATCCCAAATCCGATGACGACCACCTGCAAATGAGTCGAAGAGATTTGAATAAACACCGAGTTAACCGACAAGCTAAAAAAATCATATACACCACCGAGGTCCCTAATCCAGATACATGGAAGCAAGACAGTAATTCTTACTTTGGTTACTCCGTTGGATCAGGATACTTTGATAGTGTTTTGCCAAACAAAATTTATAATGTTGCCTCAGCACCTCAGGCCAACCATCAGTCTGGAGAGGTCACAAACAATTTTAATTTACCATAAAGTAAATTTTTTGACAATTTTCGTATCGCAGGTTTATATTTTCGACATTATCAAGGATGAAAATGGGACAGACTCCATCAAGAAATTGTGCGTATTCCGTGGTTCACAATTAGGAGAGTATTTTGGCTACGCTGTATTGGGTGAAGACTTCAATGGCGATGGATTGACAGACCTTATCATTACATCCCCACTTTACAGTTCAGATGGGTACGTTGAACAGGGAGCAATGTATGTCTTCATCAACAAAGGAAGGGTAAGAAAAACTTAAATCATAAACATTCTAGATTAAGATACAGAACGTTGTTATTTTTGTAAGTTTGCTTTCGAGTTACAAAAGATTATCAAATCTCCAGTTGAAGGAATAGGCCGGTTTGGATCTGCAATATCAAAGTTAGGAGACATAAATCATGACGGATTCAATGGTAAGGCCTTCCGATCTTATTTCCATAAATGTTAAAAAACAAAATCTTTTTTGTGATAGACATCGCTGTTGGAGCTCCATTTGCTGGAAATGGAACCGTTTTCATTTATTTAGGAAGTTTAAAGGGTCTTCGTGAAGTCAGCAGTCAACAACTTAGTCCAGGCCCAATTGCAACTTCTTGGGGCTCATCAGCAATGTTTGGACATGGCTTATCAAAAGGTTCCGACATCGACGATAATGGATTTAACGACTTAGCAATTGGTGCGCCCAATGCTGAATCAATTTTTGTCCATCGTGCTTATCCGGTTGTGAAAATTCACGCCACCATTGATTTTTTAAGTCGTGAAATCGCAACTGACCAGAAGAGATTTCAAATCAAAGTTTGCTACAGAATTTCGACAGAATCAAAAGACATCCAGAGTCAAGATATAGCCATACGATTGAATGCGGATCTAAAAGTTAAAAGTATCACATTTCAACAAACTAATTCTAATGAAATGACTTTTAATGCAACTGTCGGAACAGATAATCAATGTCGTTCGCTCGATGCAAATGTCAGAATAATAACAGTTGATATATTTAAGCCGATTCAATTAAAAATGCAATATGATCTAATAAATGGAGTTCCTAATTCAGAAGGTATAAACAAGTAAAATAATTATTTTATAAATCTTTATATATAATTACTTATTTATTCTTCGGATTAAAACACATACGATGAATTCAGGAAAGGTTTTATTTAGTTTATATACATAAGTTTAAAAAAAAATTATTTATTAAGTTAACAATTAATTTAGATTTTAACAATACGTTGGTACAACAAATACATAAGCTGACCTTAAATGCGCACAAGTTAAATCAGAAGTGAGTAAAGTAAGCGAAATATAAGAAAGAAAAGATTAAGAAACTAAGATGAAGCCAGGCTGTGATAATCTGAAGTCTAATTCTCAGGCGTCACTTAGTTGCTAGGCGGATATTTATCATTATTGGTAGTTCTGCAGCTTCATCTTCATAGAAGATGGAATGGAGAACGCTTAAAGAGGTTGACAGTGGACACACTATGGTATTTGGTGTGTAAAAAACCAAGTGCGGTGAATATAATTCGTTGTGGGTGTATTAAGGGGAATGTGTAGCACATTTTGTTATGTAACAATATAGATAAAATGTTGTGTCACGGTGTTTGTGGTCGCACTCCTCCGAAACGGATCGACCGATTTTTATTTTTTATTTGGTAGGTATTATATATATATTATATATATGTATATAGTATATTTGTATATTTGGTAGGTATGAGAATAGGTCGTTAAGTATATTTCATACCGCTAGGTGATTAGGGTGTGGCTAAATAAAAAATTATGGTCTCCCTATACAAAAGTTTTGTTTTTATATTTTGTTGACGAAATTTTGTTTGTACTTTTTTTAGATTTGGCATCAAAAAATAAATATAAAGTCTTAAATTTTCACCATTCTACACCACCATTCACCATTCCCACATTTTTTATTCGCGATTTTAGTATTGTTGTATGAAAAAATATCTAAGTAATTTTAATTTCATCTTTCAAACAGAACCAAATTATTTATGTTGTTGAATGGTAGATGGCGCTAGTTCTGCCTCATAGAAATTTTATAAAGAAACATCGTTGAGCTGACTTTTCTAATCAAAAACTTTCTTGATCCGGTGTTCATGAACACAAGTGGAACGCTTGTTTCTGACTCCGAAGCTCGTACTTTTTATTTTATTCGTTTTGAGGCTTATAGCTTCTTTAAATTTGGTTGAATCTTTTCTTAATCATTTTTTACAAAACTTTTATTAATTCGTAGAGTTTTGTAATGAATGTGCTGCAGTTGATCCAGTCGATCCAAAATTTATTACTACCAAAATGATTTTTGCCACTGAATGTAAGGCTGATATATGCATTGCTGATTTAAAAGTAACAAGCTCTGGATTAAGGTGGGTAGATTTTCGAAATACATATGTAGTTTTGTTTTGTAACATTAAATTTTACATCTTCCAGCCCGGCATACATCCTTGGAAGTAATATGACAATTTCCATTACCTACGAAGTGTCAAATTCGGGCGAAACAGCATATTTACCTCAGATCAATATCACGTCATCAAATAAAATGCCATTTAACAAAATACCATCATCCTGTGATCAACGTGAGAATGTCCTTTTGTGTGTTCTAAATCGAAGACAGTCAATGTTAAAAAATAGCAAAGAAAATATAACGATCGTTTATGATGTCAGCCAAATTGAAGGCTCATCAATTAACCTAACTGCTGCTGTCTTCAATATTGGAAAAGAACTGAATCCATCTGATAACGTAGTCAACGACTTTATAGTCTTAAAAGAATTTACAGAAATTGAAGTTAATGGGTTAGAGATTATTTTGGCAAAAGCCTCGAGTCGGAATTTCATAGTTTTCTTTTTCTTCCAAATACATAGCAAAACAAACACATCAAATATTAATTTGAACGAAGTCTTTAGTTCAACAGAAATCATTTACAATTACGAGATCAAAAGCAATGGTCCAAGTAAAATTGAAGAACTTGAAATCACTTTCGAATTGCCAATTGCTCACAAGTCTAACGGATTAACTCGACCAGTTCCTGTTATTGATGTTAACAGTATAACAGTTAATGGCAGCTACAATGGTGAACAGCTTTTTGCTGAGATTTATCAGGAGGATATATTGTTAATGTTGAATTCATCGGAAATGTCAATATCAACAAAACAAACAATGAACTCACAGGACGGAAAGCAAATTATTCATCAACTACGGAAGAAAAATGTGGTTCAATTTAAAAAGAATACTGAAAGTAAGTTAATTCAAAATAAGCTTTGTTTGTAATTCCTTGTCAGTAGTAAAATAATGCCAAGATAGGCCCTACAAATAAGAATGTTTAGGCATTTGTAAAGGTCTCTAGTAAATAATCTAGACAGTCTAAATTATCTGGGTAGTCAAAATGGTCTAGATGGTTAAGGGCCAGTTTCACAGTGTACACTTAAAAAAATAAGTGCCACTTAATTTTACCATTTCGACTTTTTAGCTGCAGTTTTACTGTCTGAGTAAGTGGAACTTAAGTGGTCAACATGGGAGACTTAAGTGTCACTTATTCCGATAAGCTTACACTGTGAAATTCTGAATTAGTTTTCCATATTTGGCACTTAAGTGACACTTAATCGAGTGTGAAACTGGGCCTAAGATTCTCTGGATAGTTTATCATAAAGGCGATATCAGTTTTTTATAACCATATCCACACATTTGGTTTAGCGGTGGATCAAAGCAAGATTATAACCCGATTGCACGGCCGACTTAACAATTAGCAATTACTATGGACTACGTAATAACATCATCTTCAAAAAAGGTACCTACTACCTACATCAAAATTTTAACAATTTCATTCTCTGTAACTTTTATGGGAAAAATATCATTTTAGTGAACGAGAAAGATGTTCAAGAGTTTCGCGTTTTCCGAAAAGTTTCCCAAAAATTCAAACTTACAATTTTTAAAAGTCCATTTGTTTATTGTATTAAATGTTGTGATTTTCATTAAATGTATCTATTCAGCATGCAAATTTGTATCCTCAGCTCACCATTTGTTTTGCAGTTAAAATACCTTTTCACAATATTCATTTCTATGCATGAGTCAGTTTCATCTCTGACCAGTATTGTTATTTTTTTGAAAAAAGAATGTCGTCAATTCAGTCTGCACTTTGAGTGTTCAAATGTACAAAAATATGTTGCCTGCATAAAAAGTATCTCAAAAATTGTCCAAATCTTCGAACTTTTTATGTTCCCAAACTTGATAAGCTTCGTAAGATATTGTACTGATTTTATAAAATTTGGGATAATTATTTTTATTTTTTAATTCCAAAAACATTTTTTTATATTTCATTTACGCAGCTACCCGCAGAAGACTTCACATTACTGAACAAGTGGCGCCCAACAATGATTACATCAAAACAGCCCAAAAAAATTTACATAAATTCCTCAGCAAGGAACAAATGGGATCTTTACGAATCAACCGGACAATTGTTTTTAGTTGTATTGATCCAGAGACAGTAAAATGTGTCAGAGCTGTCGTGAAAATTAATAATTTCATTCCTGGTATACCAATTAATATAACCCTTAAGTATCAGGTCGAATTGAAGGAAGTGAATAAAATTCTGCTAAAACCATATGAGTTTTTTGTAATAATTCCCAAATTGGACATAGTAAAACTCGGCGGTTTAGATGGGTCAGTTTTTAATTTATTTCTCCTCGAATGGTTTTAAACTTGAATATTTTTTTATAATCTAGAAATACATCACATATCACAAGAAAGGTGATCTACAATGTGATATTTAAGCATCCTTTGATTAACATACCATGGTGGGTGATTTTCCTTGGAATATTTTGTGGACTTCTACTTTTTGCAGCAATTGTTTATGGCATGTATAAGGTAAGTTTGGTAGTTAAATTAATTCAAAGCAGCACTATTTATGTTTCGATTTATTTTCCCTCTTTTCAGAACGATTTCTTTAGAAGGAACACAAAAGAAGAAATGCACAGACTTAGCAAGGAACAACAAAATGCCAAAATCAAAGGAAAAGAAACATAACGATATAGCTATTATTTCTGTTTGTATTTAAAATTCAGATTGTTTTTATTTATTTTTTTGTTAAGTATATAATAAATATATACATAAATGTAACTATATGGTTTATTGTGGAACATTGTGGAATTGACACAATTAATAGCTCAAAAAAATTTACTAATTACCCCGGACAGTTCTGCAATACAATGTATAATGTACCAACTACCAACCTACACAAATCTAAGGTGACATTGTGCGCAGGTTGTCAAAGTTGAAAGTGTCAAAAAATTAAAAATGGCTGTTTGTGTGCTTACAGGAACTCAACACGTATTATTAAAAGCAACAACAAAATATCGATATAAGACAAGTAAAGGGGCATTGAATCCAACATCTTCCCACAATTTTCTTCGATTTTGACAGATACGCAGAGAACTAAACAAAAATGAAAACAACACTGAAAAACAAGGTCCCGCAACTACGCTGTTTGTATGAATGTGTTACCCCAATTACACGTCGCGGAACACTGTATCGATGCATAGGTGTTGATAAGGTTTTATGGTCGTGTGAAATGAAGATATACCGGCACAGTATTTCGAGTAGTATTGCACCAGTATAGACTATAGTATGACGACTGGTGTGTAAAAAAGGACGGAGTGCTTTACCTATGCGATTTGATTTTTTTTTTTCGAAGTTTGCCTGTTGCTTTTGTTTTGAAGTGAGTTTGTTTTTTTAACTAAGTGAAATAAAAGGATAATTCATTTTGGCAGAAACCGATAAATTCATTTGGCTTCATTCCGAAGTGAATGTTTTATTACAGACGGAAATTTTTGACAGTCCACATCCATACAGAATCGGATTGCTTTGTCGGTAAAGTTTTTCGATGCTGGCGTGTAATAGGGGTATGTGTCTGTCTGTATAGGTACACCAAGGCTTACCATCCATCAGGATTTCGCCTGACGCATCAGGCTTTTAATATCCAATCAGACTTTGGCCAGGTCTCGTCATTTGTCAGGCTTTTTTATAATTATCGCACAAAATATAATCGTTAGAAGAAAAACATTTACTGAATGCTTTCAAATCGAAATGCTTGTAAATCAAAACACATTCATTTTTTTTTATTTAGTTGTCACTTTTTAGAAAGAGACAAAGAGTTGTGCAATAGGGTGATTAAAAAAAAAACACCTTTTCGAAATTCAACCGGGACCGGGTGAAATTATGAAGCTAAGATTGAAACCAAAAAAATTAAGACCGAAAAATTCAAAATCGAACACCATTTAGAGCTCTACCAGCGCTTTTTCAATAATTTTGCTTGAAAATCGTAATTTTTCTCAAATGTCAAAAGCTGCATGAAAAGCATGAAATTTTCAGGGATTATTCGTATTTTTATGTAGTTTTTATTAAAATTATTATGTAAATATCCTGCTACTCAATAACATTTTTTGCTTTTGAAAGTTTGTCTTAGGGCCAGTTTCACAGTGCACACTTAACAAAATAAGTGGCACTTAATTTTCCCATTTTGGTACTTTAGCCGCAGTTTTAATACCTGAGTAAGTGGATCTCAAGTGGCCAACATCGGAGACTTAAGTGTCACTTATTCCGATAAGTTTACATTGTGAAATTGGGAATTAGTTTTCCATATTTGGCACTTAAGTGACACTTACTTCACTGTGAAACTGGCCCTTAGTTTTGCAATTTCTTAAAAGGTATACAATTTATCACAACTCACCTTAGATCAAAAATTATGAACATTTGAATTCAATCAAAAATGATTCTCAAACAAATTCAAATTAATCATAATTTTTAAAATAGTACGAAATACTTTGCTTATTTTGAACTTTTTGTATTGATTTAATGGTCGACTCTTTATTTTTTTATTAGTTTCAAATGGTCATAACTTTTGATAAGTATACCTTTTAAGAAACTGCAAAACTAGCACAAGCTTTTAAAAGCAACAAATGTTATTGTGTAGTAGGATATTTATACAGGGTGCTATTTGAAACGTTTCAAGTACAAATTCATTTTGATCACCATTATTTGCAGCTACATAATGAAAGTCATGAAAAATATTTTTTTATAAAATGTTAGTCTTACAATTCAGCAAAATTAATAAAAAAGATAGTAAAAATAAAAATCAATTTTGGACAGGGTGACCCAAAAATTGAATCAAAATAGAGGATTTTCTAAATAAAAAAAAATGGGTTAACTCCAAAACCGTTAGAATTTATTATTAAAATATTACAGGTAATGAAATTCTAAAGATAATAATTTTTTTAAAATGCATTTTGACGCACTCTGTAAAATACGATATGAGTTTTTCTACATCATGGTTAAAGTGTTTGTTTTTTGAAAATATTGTTTAAAAAAGTTTAAACAAGAAATTAACCTTGGGGTAGGTTCTTGGTCATTGAAATGCGTTTTCGGTTACACTAGACGTAACTTAAAGTCAACACCAAGTCCCAGATCCCTTGCGGTTTTTTTCTGTAGACGCTTTCATTTTATTTTTTTTTTTTTTATAAAAATGAAGTTTCAAAAAGGAAAAAAAAATTTTATTTGTCAGGCTTTTTTCTCAAAAATAAGGCTTTTCTTTCTTTACTGTCAGGCTTTGCTGATTTCAAAGCTGGTAACCCTAGGTACACCTCACCTCAACCTACAGCACAAACCATGACTCAAGCTATTTTCTTCAAACTTGGAACTTAAGATTTTTAGGTGATTCACTTGAAGCAAAAAGAAAAACAAAGTCGTCAACGTTAAGCATGGTTAATTTATTCTATTTAAAAGCCCGCCACTGACTCACTCAACGTTGCTTCTTCTCTTTCTATTTATTCCTTACACAACAAGATATGAAAGATGTTATTTTTCTCGGAAACTGCTTGAACAATTTTGATTAAACAAAAATTTGTAAGTTATATACAAAATTACCAACAATTTTTATTAACGGTATGTATGTACCAGCAATTTTTTATTTTCCACTTACTCCGGTGTCCTCGTTGGTCGTTTCACTTATCGGATTTTTCATATCACTGCTTTAAAAGACACACTTAAATTCTCTTATCGTGCGTTCTTATCGTAAATTTTAATATTTTATTTAAGAAAAGTTAAATATATGTAAGATTTATTTGAATTTTATTTTGTTAATTCTTTAGTCTACCAAAAAGTTTGAAAGATGACACATCAACTATAATAAAAACTATATGAACGAGTCCAATAGCAATGAGTGTTCGAATGAAAAGCCAATTTTAAGATGTTTAGTTTTTGTACTAATTTGTTTTTTTTTTTATTTATTAAGTGATTTGGTGTAAGAAAAGAAAAGACATTCAAAAAATATATATATATATCTATATGTAGGTATATCTATCTATTATTTATTTTTGAAAATTGTATGAAAACATAAATTTTAATATAAGTGTAGGTAAATAATAAAAATATGGTGCAAAATTATTGTGTTGTGAAAATTTTAATTTTGACATTAGTCATTTGGTCAACAAATGGATTTAACCTCTCACCAAGACCCAACCAAAGCTCTAAGCAGCCAAAATCGAATATTGCCATGCCTCAATCTCAAGGTTCATATTTTGGATTTACGATCAATCTGAGGGGATCAAGGTAAACACAAAGATTAACTGCAAGGAATTAATTGCATTTTCATTTGGTTTCTGGTTGAATGAGTGATTTATTTAACTTTAACATCTGAGTCAACAGACAAAGTCAATTGCTTTATTCTATGGGCTATTTGTAACGGTAACAAATAAGACAATTTTATTGATTTTTATAAGCGTGATAAAAAAAAAACACTTTTCTCGAAATTCAAACGGAAACGGGCGTATTTATGAAGCTTAGTTTGAAACCAAATGATCAAAACCAAAAACTTCGAAATCGAACACTATTTTTTTTTTGAAAATCGGAATTAGCTATAAATTTTAACATTGAATCTGCGATGTAAGTTTTATACCTTTTAAGGAATTACAGAACCGCAGGATAAAATAGTTGGCGCGGTTTTTTTAAAAAATTAATTTTTTATATAGATATACAATTTTGAAAAAAAATTTAAGAAACAAAATTAGTACGCTATTTTTTAGTGTTTATTAATGCTGAATTACAAAATAAATTTTGAAAAAAAAATCATCTACGCATTTTCCCAGTATCGAATATTTTTAAATTCAAATTTAGTTTTTTTTTTTTAATTTTGATATGTAATATTGTTGAAATTTATAAGAAGCTCTTGTGTACAAAATTTCATTACAATCGGTTTTCAACAGGTTAAGAGGATTCGAAAACCAAAAAAAATGGTTCTATGAGAAATACCGTTACTAAACGGTAGATATAGTTATTTTTCGAAAATATGGTAGATCGTACTGATATTTGCTCCCATTAAAAATTTTATAGAAATCGTTAGAGCCGTTTTTGAGTAAAATGAGATTGTATGGGAGGTACCGTTATTTTTGGTTATAAGAATAATTTTTATTTAAAATCTGCTATATAATAATAAAAAAGTACTGGATGTTGAGTTTAATAAAAACCGATCAAGTCGTTTTCGAATTATTAAATTCTCAAGAAAAAAAAAATTTTAACTTTTAAAACTTTTAGAATCATTCTTCACAAAAAAATTGATCAAAATCAGCTGAACCGTTTTTGAGAAAATCGAAAATCAATAAAATGGTTCCATAGGAGATAGCATTTATAACAATTTTTTCGGAAACTTTTTTTTTATAAAATGATTCCCATTGTGTTAAAACTAATTACGGAGTTTTATTTTATTTTTTTTAAGTTGTGGGCACGTTTTTGAAAAAAATAAGATTTTCATTTTTTGCTTAAAAAAAATTGTACGGCAGCTACCTGTTATTTTTGGTCCTAAAAAATAGGAAAAAACCGGGTCAGGGCAGTGCCCAAACGATGCTATGTACCAAGTTTAAAGAAAATCGACGCATCCGTTTAGGCTGCAGCCAAAGGGACAGACAGACAGACAAACAGAATTGCGAGACCCACTTTTTCGACTTCGCTATCATCGTAATGTCAAGTTTAATCAAAATCTCGAGTTCGATTTTTTTTACGAATCCAAAAAGTGAATAAAGATCTTGCTTAATTGTTGCACCAGAACACCATTTTTTTACAAAAAGAAAAATATGTACAAATGTAAAAACAAAAGATTATTTAAGAATTTCTAATATTTTGTTGGGTATAGGTACTACATCTCATTTGCCATTTTTTTGCCTTTTCCGGAGCCAAAATCCCCTTTATCAAATTATTAACAACACAAAATCAACAAAGTTAAGGGACAATTTGCTTAGAAGTGATGTTTACGTTTGCATTTTGGAACTGTTTGCTTAGAATAATTTGCGTAAGTTTTGCGGGACATGAGTCACAATGACATAGAATTGCAAAGTTTAAGTCTGGGCCCTTTTCCACAAAATAACTTACCTACCAACTTTTCACTTTGCACATATCAAATTGCATATTTTGGCAAAGAGTTAAGTGTTTCTGTTCCACAATATTCTTTGGAAATCTCACTTTGCAAAGACTTTGCTCTCTTTTTTTTCTCGCTAGTTATTTGTAACCACTCAATTTGAGCTACTTTCTATTATGCGCCGTGTTTTTTGTGGCAACGATTGAAAGCCTCTTTAGCAGGGTTACCGGTATTTCGGCGTATTGGTGGTATCAACCAGTTTTTCAGTCAGAAACCACTATCACCCAAAACAACAGCATCCGGAAATAGTCTCCATCCATTGTCAAATCGTTGACTTACAGCCGAATTCCGTAACACTCTTGAGTCATGAACGCTGCCGGGCCAACTTGCATTTACACTGTAAAATATGTAGTCTGGCCCGAATATCATCATCACATTCAATGAGTGGTTTTCATGCCGGTCCACATATCCTTCCTCGTGTAATGTAAGCGCATCAATTTTAATGAGTGTGCCATCCATGCAACCACACACTCAAGGGAATCCACCCATCATAAAAAACATTTTCAGCAATACCACTGACGTCATCGGGCCACCGAACTGTGTTTTACAATAAAACGTCTATTATGAGGTCGAAAACTCTATAGATAGTTCTGCACACTGTTGATTTTACACACCATGGTACTAGCAATCATTTCCGAGTCAATGCAAGCACAGTAGCAGGTGATTATCAGCCGACAAAGCATGACTTCGCTGGGTATTGTGCTCTAGTTTTTCTCCTATTTTGTTTAAAAAGAAATCAACTTGAATTCGATTTGAACGAAACCACTCTTTAAAATTAAAGTTTTTTAGTCCCGAAAAATAAATTCGGTCTCTATAATTTCTTGTTATAAGCGCGTCTTCACTATCGTCGAACAAAAACTCACGTCTTAACATTTTGAAAGCTTCACTAGTTATAACAAATATGAATTTGGAAAGCGATCATTTACCTTGCAAACTTTTGACAAACTTATCAAAATTTTCTTTGCAAAAATAGAATTTACAATTTTTGTGGAACGAAACAGCATAATTATTTGCAAAGTCTTTGCAAATTACACTTTTCAATATTAACTTTGCACTTTCACAAGAGAACGTACGTGGAACAGAGACTGCAAAGAGAATATAAAAATTGCAAAGACTTTGCAAATTACACTTGTCAATTTCAACTTATTAGGTACCTATCAAATTTTATAGTTCTGAGGAACATAAAGTTTTGCAAGTTGACGAAAAATTTGATATATGCAAAGTGAAAAGTTGATGGTGATGTTGAGTGGAATAGGGCTCTGATAGCTCACCATCACCCACCCTAAAAATTACACCGAATTACATATGCATTGTGCAGTTGTAACTTAAGCATAATATAGATTTTCTTACACCCGCCTCTCAGGAATTTTTAAAAATAATGTTTAAATATTATAATTTTATTCAGATAAAATTTTTGGGAGAGAATTTCACTGGAAGTGAGTAATTTCCGAAATAATTTCGTAAAACAAAAATAAAATATATAATGTATCTCTAAATTTTTAATTTGGCCAGACTGTGTTATCCAACATTCCATTTCAAGATAAAAAAAAAAATTTACTCAAAATATTGCTTTATCGTTGGAGAAAGTGTTAAAAAAGTCAAAAGTTAAAAAAATAAAGAAATGTGAGTGCCGGCACTCATGGTTAAGAATTAAGATGTGTAAACATCAATGTTCGTACAACGTAACGCATTACACCTTAAGCTAACGTTTTAAGGTTACTATACCACCGGCATAGATGTTTACACATCTAAAATTGATTTTTTTCTTTAATTTGCTTTTGTTCAAAAAATTTTAAAATATTGAGAAGCACCATATTCTAAAACTAGGAACCTATATAGCAAAATCGGTTTAACCATTAAACACATCCAACGAAGTACAAACATGTATAACAACATGTATGTATGACACATCCAACAAATAAGGCAATTTTATCAAAAAACGTCAAAACAATAAATTACCGTTATGAATTTTTTTTTACCGAAAACCTGAACGGCAATGAAGTATGAAGTTAAATTAAAATCGTTGTAGCCATTTTTGAGAGCATTTGAAAAAAAAAAAAAAAAATAACCAAACGATTGTATGGGGTGGGGATGGGGAACTACCCTCTCTAGATGGAGTAAAATATAAATTCGAATTTTTCCTCTAGGGCATTACTTATAATGATACACCTCTCTACACTAAATTTGAAGCAAATCAGTTCACCCAGTTAGGCTCTAACTCTAATAAGAATTGATGCATGGTCGATGCACCACAAAATGCACAGACCGACGCACGCACGACACACGCACGCCGACGGACAAAACCCACTCTTTCAGACTTCTTCATCATCTTAAAGAATTTTTATTAAATCCTCGATTATTTTCTTACACGCAACTGCAATACACACACTGCAGTAAACAAATTAAAAAAGAAATTTTCTCAACGTGTTTGGCTGTCTCATGTGGTTTTTTTTGCCTCTTAAACTAAAAATAGATGATAATTAAATTTTTAATAGATAAGAGCTTAACAAAATTTTAAAATACTAATGAATAATACATTTTACTTCGAATTCATCATTTTATAGTTTTTAACACACAAATTTGTATCTGCCGAAATAGCTCAGTTGGGAGAGCGTTAGACTGAAGATCTAAATGTCCCCGGTTCAATCCCGGGTTTCGGCATAAGTTGACCTTTTTTTTTTTCCTCTTCAAGTTTAATTTCGGTGGAGAATTCTATTTTTATGTTTTAAACGTCACCGATTTAGCAAACTAAAATTAAGCACAGACTGTTTTTAGACCAAAGATACTGAATTATAAAGATATCAATCCTAGTAGCCACTTTAGTTTGCTTATACGGCAATGTGTGAAATCAGCATCAGCAAAAACCTCACACATAGACATTAGACAGTAGGGATCCGCACACCTCTTTTTATATTATTGTTGGATTTAACATCTATTCATATCTATTCATAGACACGAAATTACAAATACAACAATGTTAACAAATGGGTTTTGGGGGGTGAAACATACGACTGTGATATTTAATTTTCGTTTCTGTTTTGGTTTCCTTTCAGTTGGAAAGTAGTCCAGTCAATAAAGTATAGTGTGACTGGAAATAAAAATCGCCGGAGAGCTGGATGTTGGTATACAGATTACAGCCTCCTCATGGCTTTCATATGAAATTGTCAAAAGTCCCTACGGCTATGAGCGCCTCTCACAATTTTAGGGAGGGTTGAAGGCCCCCTAAATTGTTTTTTTTTTTTTCAGAAATAACTCCCAAATGGTAAGGTGTATAGAACAAATGTCAACAACTAATTTGTAGCTTAGAAAATTTCCTACAAAAAACATTAACATACTTTAAAAAAAAAAAAAATAACCGTTTTCGAAATAAACCAATGGGAAGAGTTAAGCTAGGCGCGCATATCTACCTCAAATCAACATAACATCGTAAAACAAAATGCCATTTACCAAAATACCAACATCCTGTGAACAACTCACTGATTTCCTTTGGTGTAATTTAAGACAAGGACATAAAATGTTTTAAAATGACAAAGAAAATAAAACGATCGTGTACGATGTCAGCCAAATTAAATGATTAGCAATTAACCTAACCGCTTTTGTATTCTGTACGGGAGAAGAACAGAATAAATCTAATTACGTTGTCAACGACTTCATAGTATTGCAAGAATTTACAGAAATCGAGATTGTTTTGGCAAAAGACTCAAGTCGAGATATCATAGCCTTCTTTTTCTTCCAAATAGCAAAACAAAGTACAAACACAACGAATATAGATCTAGAAAAAGTCTTTAATTGAACCGAAATCATTAACATATACGAGCTCAAAAGCAGATGTGTAAGTGAAATTCAAGAACTTCAAATCGCTTTCGACATACCAATTGCCCACAAGTTATGTATACGATAGTGAGTTGTTTAGTGTTGAGTTTTATCAGATGGAAACGAACATACATTCCTCTGAACTTGTATAAAGGATTCAGAAAGTGAGTTAGTATAAAATATGTCCAAGTAAGGTTCAGTTGTGTTGGTTTTATAGCAACAGAATTTATTTTGTCCTTAAACAAAAAAAAAAACAATTTTTTTATTGTATTCTTCGTTAATGTATGATTTTAGATTTATTTCCATGTCAAAAAACAGTAATAACAAATTTTTTTTTGTTTCCACAACTCGAAGAAGCTCGTAAGAGACGTGGCAATACTGAACAAATTGCGCCCAACAAAAAGAACATCAAAGCATCTCAAAACAAGTTAAATTAACTCCTCAGCAAGGAGCAAAAGGGATCTTTACAAACCAATGCAATCGGACAAT
The DNA here is from genome assembly GCA_929447395.1 of Epistrophe grossulariae. Taxonomy (NCBI): domain Eukaryota; kingdom Metazoa; phylum Arthropoda; class Insecta; order Diptera; family Syrphidae; genus Epistrophe; species Epistrophe grossulariae. Next base: position 141,085,319 of record OV839566.1, on the reverse strand, counting down.
TATTTTTAGTTGTATTCATCCCGAGACGATAACATAATATGTAAGAGCTATCATGAAAGTTAACAATTTCATTCTTGATAGATAAACCAGTTATTGTAAATCTTAAATATCATGTCAATTTGAATGAAGTCAACAAAATTCTCATAGAACCATTTAAGTTTTTTGTACTTATTCCCAAACTGGACATGCTGAAACTGGGCGATGTAGATGGGTAGGTATAAGTGTTCAGGTTTTTTCCTCTCAAAAGGCTTTCAACTTTATTATTTTAGTAAAGCCATGCACATTACAACAGATATGGAACACAATGCGATATTTATAAATCATTAGAATAAAAAAGACACACCATGGCTGGTGATTATCCTTGCAATTCTAATTGGGCTTCTAGTTCTTTTAGCAATAACTTATGGCATGTACAAGGTAACTTTGATAGCTATGTTTATTTTATTGCAACTGCGTTATTTATCTATTTATACTCTTTTATCTATATATTAGGCTGGATTCTTTAAAAGAACAAATAAAGAAGATATTGAAAGAATTCTTTAGGAAGAAGAAGAAGCCGAAAAATGGAAGGAAGAAATGAGAAGATTTTTAGCGCTACAAAAAACAGCAGAAATTGACTAACATTATTGATTTCCGATCGGATAATCCGAACAGAACAGAGGTGATTAACTTGAATTTCGATATATCCTTTGGAGCTACTCCAAACGTTTTGTATTCAAAGTCTAGATTACTATATTGTTTTTGATTTCATGTAAATTTATCTACCTATCTCGGTATGTATCTAGTATCTATACTAAACCTATTTTCTTAATAAACTCTAGCTGAACACGCCTAAAATAAAAAGTCACAGTTCATATGCAAACAAGTAATATTTTAAATTTTTTAAATGTCATAGTGACTTTTTGGAGATACTAACGTTGTTCGTTTATTTTCTACCAGTCCGAAAGACTATCAAAGTTCATATAAAAAAATAAAACAGGTAGAATTTGGCAGTATCGGGCAAGTACGCGAACAGATCTAGTAGCCGTGTTTTTTTGCAAGCCCGGGGGGTATTGGATGAAAAAACGACGTCGGTGCTAAACAATTTACATGTTAAATGCAAGAACAACTAATCCGCTGCGGGCTTAGCTAATCCCAGATGATTCTCGGGCCTTAACTCTAGCGGGCAGAAAAACTGTCAGGCGTATGTCTAACTTTGGACAGCTGTCCAACTCCAAAACCTTATTTATAATCATATTCCATCGAGTGTCTAACTTAGACACTGCAAATGGATGTCCAAGCCTATTCTAAAGTGGGAATGTTCAATGAACAAAAAATTGGAAATCTCAGTGCATGCATTTCTCCAATCAGTAGGTGGGCCAGTGGGCAGTGACAGGGATGAAAAATTATGTCTATCTCAGACATGAATCAGCCATTTTGAAATACGTGTTTTAATCAATATCTCGAGAACGGTTGGTCACTCATATATAGCGGGGCATATTTTTGAAAATTGTAACAGTTCAGTTATCCCGCAGTGCCAATTTTGTTAGGTGTTTAGTTAAAGAATTGAAAACAAAATACAGTACGTTCTCGATTAACGCAACTCTCGATTCACGCAACTCCTCGATTTTCGAAACAGCTGAATTTATATCATTGTTGACGCAGTAATCGCAACTCTTCAAAAAAAATTTACTCGATAAGTGCAACTTTTGTTTTTATATGCATATCTTTATTTACTCAAGTTCTTAGCTATGTCTGTTTTTGTCTGTTGCGTTACATTTTGTCTCGGCAGTTATTTTAACGCTCCTTTTGAGTGATGGTACGATTAAGTTGTGTGAATATACACCATTATATATCTGTACAATGCAAGATTTTCTTTTCAGTTTAGCCTCTATTGAACAAATGTTGAGTCTTCAAAAACTGCGAGAAATGATGAATAGATTTTAAAAAATCTAAAAATCCAAAAAATCCAAACAAAAATGTCCAATTTTTTCCAAAGAAAATAATTATTATAGCTATATAGAGAACTAAACGTATGTATTTGTGTACTTATATCTTAATGAATGAACTTATTTTTGTTCTGTTTCTTATTATTTATGTGTTATTGAATAAAAATTTTTGCGTTAAATATATTATATAAGTGCTGGTTATCTGATTTTCTCTTTGCATCTCGAATTGAGCCTAAACAAATATTTACTCGGTTATTGCAACAAATTTGGTCATTGCAACCACCCTTGTTTTAATTAGTTGCGATAATCGAGAATGCACTGTATATCAAAACTGTTAATATTCATATCGATTATACAATACGCAATAATAATATGCATTATACAGTGTTCTCTTTTCTTTTAACGACAAATGAGCAAAGAGAAAAGAGCAATGCACTGCGAATCCAGTATTAAAAATAACAAAATTTCATGCAGGTTTAGCACCAGTGTTTTTATTTTAACTGTTTTGCCAATTTCGGTTCTACAGATCAGAAATCATAAAAACCTTGTTCGTTTACTTGCCAAACCTACCCGTTTCTACTATTTATAGCCCAAAAGACTGTCAAAGTTCATATAAAAAAATAAATCTACTAGAATGTGGCAGTTTCGGGCAAGTAAGCGAACAGTCCTAGTATTTATTTCCATAAACGGTTTTGTTTCTTGCGAATATTGCGATTACATTGTTTGCGGTATAACAAAATTCTATGCAGGTTAAGCACCAGTGTTTTTATTTTAACTGTTTCGCCAATTTCGGTTCTACAGATCAGAAATCATAATATTTATTTCCATAAGCGGTTTTGTTTCTTGCGAATATTACGATTATATTGTTTGCGGTTCCCAAAATTCTTATATATATACATAGATCAGTGGCGTAGGCAGCGGGTCATTCTATGCTAAGATTTATTTATAATAATAACGAAGTATATTTTTATTTATTTTTTCGTTCAAATTTCATAGTTGTTAGAATTAAACTATACGTATATGAATATTGTCATGAAATCACCAGTTCATTCCAAACGTTTGACATTTCAAAGGAATCTGAGTATTCATAGAAACCTTTGTAATCAGGAAAAAGTCCCAAAACGATTTCACACATTTGATTTTGTCTTTCTTTTTCCGTTTCCAAAAACCCATAAAACGGAATAAAATCGCATGTACTATACCTGAATAAACTGCAGTCATAAACATAATAATCTCCCTCATTATACCTACCTATTCCTCTTTTTTGTAATTAAAAAGGTTGGAAAAATATACAAAATATATTATAATATAATAAAAATTATATTAAATATTTTAATTGAATTTTATATTATGTAAGTACCTAATATAAAAAATTTAAATTGAAGTATGCAATTTTTGAAACACTTAAAAGTTTATTTCTCGTCTAGGTTTTTCCAAACAATATTGTAAAATTTGTAGAATTAAGTGTACCTACATTTTGTACATCAATTGAGTACATTTTTTTATGAACCTATACCTAATTAATTTTTCACATGAATTCTTGATACTCCTATGTTACAGTACATTGGGAAATGAAAATTTTTGGGTGAAAATGATTGAAGAACCGGTTTACATATTTCACTTTCACATCTAGTTGTAAATTTATTTTGAATGAAAATTTCATTTACACTCGAACTGAGTACTAGGCTTTAATAAAGAAAATGAAATTAAGCTGACTGAGGTAGCAATATTGAAAAATATAGATATGGAAACAAATGTGGAAGGATGGAACCGAAATAACTAAACCGAAAACTTCACTTCCTTTTTGAAATTTGAATCTGTACATCCTAATTTGAGAAACGTAAGTTCTTTATGTGCTACCAGTGACGTCTGCAGAGCGAGGACGTTCGTTTTCCACTGTGAGACGGTTAAAAACGTCGCTGAGGGCCACAACAACCGCCTTAATGGATTAACTTTGTTGAATATTCACAAAAAAATAATTGTAATCCTTGAAGATATGGTGAATAAAAAAAAAAGCGCGATGGAATTAATCTTCACCAAATTCTATAACTACATCCTACTATTTCAAACTAAAAATATTAAAAAATGAATTAAATTCACTTCACAACATAGGGAGTGTTATTTGTGTTTTTCTCTTTTCGTTTTCTTGATTTTCATTTTTGTGCTAGTTTTGTTTCTCTCTACCAAAATTGAGATTGAGCCTGCCCCCCCCCCCCCCCAAAAAAAAAAATCCTGCGTACGCCACTGACATACGTACCGATACAACATACATCCATCTGTTGCATATAGGTATAACGTTCTTGGAGCTTTTCTTTGTAGATAATGAATTTATATGCAAAGCTTCAAGCATAACTACTGTTAAAATTTCAGTCACAAAACAACTTAAATATACTTAGGTACATATATAGTGAGAATATACAAGAAATAAATATTTGCAAATCGGAAGTTATGAAAATGAATTTCATTACCCGCTAAGAATGTGCCCAATAGAATTGAGCTAACGGTTTGCTGACAATTTTTTAAATAATTTTGTTCTGTTTTTTGTTTTGTGTGTTATTTATTATTGTTAAAATAATTTTGAGTGCTCTGTCGTAGTTTATTCGTGAAGTTTGAAAATTGTCTTTCATCTATGTCCCCGTAATAAAAATATCTATATAACCTATGTATATCTACTAATTTATATATAAAAAAAATAAAAATGGTGCGAAACTATTGTGTTGTGAGAATTTTAGTTTTGATGGTATTTGTCTTCTGCTCAACAAGCGGATATAACCTCTCCCCAAAACCCAACTTAAGTTTAAAGGAGCCTAACTTGAAAATCTTTAAAAAAAAATCTCAAAGTTCATATTTTGGATTCACGATCAATCTTAGGAAATCAAGGTGAGCAAAGGACCAAATCTACAAATATACTTACTTAAGCTCTTATAAATGTTCAAGGTTATAATATATATTCTTAAAATATGAAAATCGGTTTTAAAACCATTTCCGCTGAAATTTTCATAGTTAGTCGTAATGGTTCAAGGGTCCTTCGCAGGTGTTCTTTTTTTTTTATAATCGTGCTAAGCTTGTTCATGCACATTCGTTTTTTACAGGAAAAGGGTATTTTTTTTTATAAAGAGTATGTACACTGTATACATACATGTAGCATGGAAAGCAGGGAAGATATCCTGTTTTTTACTTGCGTGCTAAAATAAACTCCAAGACGCTATTTATACTTGCAATTTCATTTATTTTGATTAAGTTTTTTTTACAAAATTCATTACATTCTTCTACTGAGCGCATCCGATCTTAAAGCCATTCCACACTATTTGGTGTTTATTTTTTTTGTAGAGAACAAGACAGAGCTCGGGGAAAGAGAATAAGGAAATAGCGAAACCAAAATATATAAGTTTGCAACACAAAACTCTGATTATGTTCGACATTCTGCCGAGAAAACATACCGCACGAGATAGGTGTGGTTCCGGCTTAAGCCACACTCAGCGACACATCACCCATCTCGTATTTTGACGAACAATATCTACTGCAAACTACAAGGCAACAGAAATTCACGTCAAATACACTTACGTTTATCTGTATTTATGTAACTGTATTTCAAATTCTGTGAATCATAAAATAAAAATTGTTTTGATAGTGAAAAAAATTCTGTATTATTTTTTTTTCATTATCAAAAAAATTTTTCTTTTACAATTTACAGAATTTTGAAACTCAGCATTTTGAAATTCGTAACCTACTAAGCTTTCATTAGAATCCAAATGAATTTATTTCAACATTTTCAAATAAAAGTTTGTCCAGCTCAATTGTTTGTAATTCTTTCTCACAACTGATAAAACTTCAGAATTAACTTTGATTTGATTGCATATACGAATTTATTGTTGTTTCTATTTAGTTATCGAATTAAATGTAGATGTGGTCAAATTTGTTAAGCATAATTTGCAACCAATTTTTTTGAAAATGTATGTTTTTAAAATTAAAAAATTTAGAGCCAAATTTGGACATAAAGGACCCCCCACACCAACCCGAATCTGTCGCAGCGACGACGAAAACAATAATAACAACGTGTTGTTTTCATTGACAACCACGTGTTGTTATTACTGTTTTCGTCGTCGCGGTCGCTACAACAAATTCGCGTTGGTGTGGGGGATCCTTAAATCTTTGAATAATTAATAGTTATAGCCTAGTACGCTGCTGAAGCCTAGTACGCTGCTGATGCGAAACGAAAAATCCCATACAAAAATGACACAACGAAATCAGAAACGGAAAATTTCGTTCTGCTTTTCGTTTTTCAGTACGCTGTTCGAAGAGCGAAATTTATAATTGTAGCAGATTATTTGGAGAAGTCTCCGCTCCTTTTTCGCACTGAATTAATTATACAGACTATTTATTGTGTGCGGAAAAATGACATTTGAATTTTATTTGTGTTTTTTTCTGTTTATCATTTTCTTACATCATAGGTTTCTCTGATTTTTTGCGTTTATGTTTGATTTTGTTTTTGGAATTAGTGAAGCTCTCCAAGGATATTTTCCGTTGTTTTTTCGCAAGCGTTTCGTTGTCTGTTTGGAGATCACAGGAAATTTTCGTTTCGCATCAGCAGCGTACTAGGCTTATCCAACAAATTTCCCTAAAAGTGAGTTTTTTTTTCTATGGGTTTTGACAGCAAATTGTGAAATTTTAAGAAAATTTGTGCAAATTCGCAAGAAATTTCACGTTACCAAACAGACAGAGTATGTACCTAACCTACATATTCCTTTTAATTTTATTTGTATATCACATATTATAGAAAGCAAGCAGTTCAAATAAACCTTGAATTCATATACTAGTTTTTTTGTACAGCTAATCGATTAAGAACATTGTTGGGTACCCCTTCGCCTTAATAATTGCTTTCATACGAGAAGGCATTGAGTTAACTAAATTTTGGGTTACGTTTTGGTCAATTTTAGACCATTCAGCCTGACGAACACACTTTAAATCATCTTACGTCCTAATCTAATGTTTTACTTGTCCGTCGAGATGCTCTCATAAATGTTCAATGACATTTAAATCGAGCAACTATGGTGGTGATTTGAGCTCACAGTACACGTATTAAAGGTAATATCATTAGCGTTTTCATTTTTGTTCAGTTCTGCGCATCTGTCAAAATCGAGGTATTATGGTGGTAAAATGGTGGATTCAGTGCCCCTTTCCTATAAAAAGAAAAAAGTATTCGCTTTTTTTTTTTTTTTTTTTTTTTTTTTTTTTTAAAACGTGTTGTTTTCATTAGGTGTGTTTTATTCATTGCTGCATAGCCAGCGCAGCACAAGTCTGAATAAAACGATCACTCACTCTATACGTTCATTTCAATAATTGAAAGCTCTATCGCCAGCACAGCCATATTTTTTTTTACTGACTTCTTTTTCGCCAGCAATCAAATTTTTTTTGTTTGTCGAGGGAAATTTTGCTGCGCTGGCTATGCAGCAACGAATAAAACACACCTATTGATAACCACGTGTTGTTATTGTTGTTTGTGTTGGGGAACCTTAACACATTGTGAGTAAATTTCCCAAAAAGGACCAAATACGTTAAATAAATGTTGTATTTGATGCAATAATTATTAAATAATTCGCAGCGGCGATACTAGCGCACCATATTGTGTCGCCACGTAGCGCAGGATTTCACCGGTGTCCCTTCTATTTGTAATTATTTAATGATATAAATAGCTTAGTAATTTTTTGGTTCATTTTGCCTGTATTCCATCTTATTTATCTTCTAAATTTACAGTTAAATTAAAACAATAAGGTATTCACGCAATGATGTAAAACACTGGATAAGTTTACCATTTGGTTAATGAACTGTCAAATTTTGTATGAGAAATGATTTACACAATTTGATTAAAATTTTCCAAGGATTTTGTTGGATAAAATTAACCAAATTTTTTTTGGTAAACCTAACCAAACGTCATTGTGACTTTTAGAACTAGGCGTGTTCAGAAATATGATATATTAGGTATCTCAGAGAACTAAAAAAAACTCTGCCCGTGTTCTGTACCTATCGCATTGAGATTAGTTGGCGTGAATAAAAACGTTGTTTGTACAAAAAAAATAATTAGGACATCCACATTTTCTGACTATTTTTGTTCCGCATTGTTTATTTACACAAATCCATATAATGGGCCATACGTATTTGTATTCTTCTTTCATCAAATTTCAGTTGAGTTGAGCTCAGGACAACTTTAACTGCCAAAAACAAAAGTGAACTAAGCTGACGGAAAAGTAGATATCCACCATTATGAGCGTGCCATATGATTTTTTTTGTTTTCGCTCGTTTTCGTCCGAGCACTGCCATGAGTGTTCGACTATTACAATTCTACATTTAACCCCGAAATTATTTTCTCATATAATTCCCGTCAGGCTTAAAAAAAACCTATTTTTTTCCTGCATCTTACATTTTTTTCCGTTCCGAGACATTCTGCTCCAATTTCAAGTTAGTTTGGGAGAGGTTCTTCATTTAGAAATAACTTCGAAATCTGAACATGCTTATTGGAATACATATTTGGTCTGTTTGGTAACGTGGAATTTCTTGCGAATTTGCACAAGTTTTCACAAAATTTCACAATTTGCTGTCAAAAACCATAGAAAAAAACTAAGTTTTTGGGAAATTTGTTGAAAAAAAATTAACCAAACAGGCATATTTTGAAGTTTAATAATTGGCCGCGTTCATGTTTGTATCCAAAGCGATCTGGATAGCTTTGTGTTGTTGTAATCCCTTGTAAAATCACAGCTGATGTCAAAGCAGCTGTTGCCGAAAAATTAATCTCAAGCTATCCTAAAAATTCTGGGATACTTATCTATCTATGAGAAACGGCAACAACAGCTGATTTGCGTTCAGAAACATACTGGATACTCGAGTATCTTAGATAGGCTATCCTAGTGAAACCTGAACGCGGCCATTGCTTTCAACGAACAGCTGATTCAATTACATAGCATTCAATGAATTAAAAGGGCGTTCATGTAAACTTTTGTGTTAGCTTGTCATTTTACACAATTTGTAAACTTGCGACGTTGGGTGAATACCCTTAATATGTTTACACTTATCATGTATATAGGAACGTTTATTGGTTATTTTTGGTTCGACGTTAAAACAATTGATTTATTGAAATCCAAAAGTAATTTTCAAGTTATTTATAGGATATGGTTCATAAAATATATTTTCAAGGTTTCCTATTAGGTACTTAATTTGTTGTTTGGCTAAATTTGTTGATATCAGATAAACGAGAAGAAAAGTTGCACATCCGCGGTTTTATATTTGAAAATATAAGATTAATTGAAGAATAAACATTATTTTAGGTACAGTATATTTAAAATTTTCCAGAATTATGGATTTACAAAAATTTGATATACAGAATTGTGGATTTACAGAATTTTGGAATAAGAACCAATAGTTTTACAGAATAATGGAATTTAATCCACTTACAGAATTTTGGTCATACAGAAATTTGTAATACAAAGTAACGACACTTTCCCTCTTTTCTTCTTATTTAAGTATTTTTATTGGTGCTCCACGTGCTCAGTCCACATACGAAGCACAGCGAACAAATGACGAAACTGGTGCCATCTATAAATGTACCATTGCAACTAGTACCTGTGAACCTTTTGTTTTCGATAACACAGGCAATATCAACTCCGAAAACAATTTCGTCAATATTAACTCTGAAACAAAGGACAATCAATGGTTGGGAGCTTCGATGGATGGTGGCTCAGATGATACAGACATTCTGGTAGCTTGTGCTCCAAGACTAACAGCTGATTTTGGAATGATTTTAATGCATGGCATTTGCTATTCGAAACCAAACACAAAAGAAAAATTCCCAAAAACTACAAAAATTACTCCTCTTCGATTGGCAAGTGAGTTAAACTATAATAACATTTCATACAAAATCTTCATCACTGTTGGTCTGCCTTTAAAACATTTTAGGTAAACAAACTACGCTTAACAAAGAAAGTGTTTATGCTTTAGGTGAGCAAGGTTTAAGTGTACATGTAACGACCAATAATGAACAGATCATTATCGGAGCTCCTGGAGTCAACCAATGGAAGGGTAAGCAAACCTTTAGGATTATAGTTTTCAAGTTTCTATAATTTTGGTACTCCTTTAGGTTCGGTTATTCGACACCAAACCACAATCACACAAAAAACAGTGGTTTCTGATCCTGATTTATTGAATCAGGAAGATATTTCATATTTTGGTTACGCAGTTGGATCGGGATACTTTAATAAAAAATATCCAAGAAAACTTTATTATGTTGCCTCAGCACCTTATGTCAATTTTGGAAAGGTATTAACAAATTTGAACTACCTAATTTAAGAGACAGCTTCCGTAATTGGTATTGTAGGTCTATATTTTCGACATTATCGATAATCCCAGTGAGGAGAACTACACAACCATCAAAAAGTATTACAATTTCGTTGGTACACAGTTCGGAGAGTATTTTGGGTATTCTGTGTTGGCTGAGGACTTAAATGGTGATAATTTAACAGACCTTATCATAACTGCTCCACTATACAGTTCAGATGAGCATGTTGAACTGGGAGCTATATATGTCTTTATCAACATAGGAAGGGTAAGAACATCTTAAAATACTTAAATATTATAAACTACTGAGCTTATTTATTTTCAGTTTGTTTTCGAAGGCCCAAAAATTATCAAATCACCAGTAGAAGGAACAGGGCGGTTTGGAACATCGATTTCTAGATTAGGTGACATCAATCTTGACGGATTCAATGGTAGGACCGTTCGATCTGTTTCGGTCGCATTTTAAATGAAAACTTTTTTCCGACAGACATCGCTGTTGGAGCTCCATTTGCTGGAAATGGAACCGTATTTATTTATTTAGGTAGTCCCAAGGGTCTGCGTGAAGTCTACAGTCAACAATTTAGTGCAGTTTCAATAACAACTTCTCGGGATCAGCAAATGTTCGGACATGGTTTATCAAAAGGTTGTGATATCGACAATAATGGTTTTAATGACTTCGCAATTGGTGCGCCCAACGCCGAATCAGTTTTTGTTTATCGTGCTTATCCAGTTGTCAAAATTCACGCTAGCATTGAGTCTCAGAGTCGTGAAATCACACGCGAGCAGACAAAGTTCAAAATTAAAATTTGCTATAGCATTTCGACAAAATCACAAAAAATTCATAGTAAAAATATAACCATTCAAGTGAAAGTTGATCCAAAACGCGTTACATTAAAAACTAATAATATGACTTTCGATAGAGAGGCCACAACGGAAACTCAATGCGACGAGCTTGATGCAAATGTCACATTGATAATGGCTGAAATATATAAACCGATTGAATTAGAAATTCACTATAGTCTCATTGATGGAATTCCGATTTCAGAAAGTAAGTAAATTATTGTTAAATAAATAAGTAAAAACGCCCGAGTATGTTCACATTATTACCGAAATTGACATAATTAATTAATTGAATTGAAGTACAAATATCAGAAGATTATTTAATTCATAATTCATGTTTATTCGTATATACCTATAGACTTATGTCGAATTCCTTTCAAAAAAAGAATCGAATTTTTTTCCAAAAGAATCGAATTTTTTCTGTCAAAACGAATTTTTCTAATGTAGCAAAATTCGTTTTGACAGAAAAAATTCGATTCTTTTGGAAAAAAATCGATTCTTTTTTTGAAAGGAATTCGACATTATATAATAAGATACAACCACCCCATTTACAGTATCCTACGAATGAACTGCAGAGGGGATCAGGCTCAATTCTGACATTTCGTTAATAGTTAAAATGTCAAAATTGAGTCTGACTCCCTCCGCAGTTTATTCATCGGAATTTTTGAGGTAGGTGAATATCTTATAAAACAATATAGGCTTAATTAATTAATTTACGTGATGTGTTATAATATAAAGCCTAGTACGCAGATCGCGCTTAAATTAAGCTCCCACTTTTCTCTCCAAACATCAGCAAGAAACCCTTGCTAAATTTTGACATAAGCGTTGTGGAGAATATGTTAAAGAAAGCAGATGTACTCCAAGAAGAAATTGTTTTCAACCATTTCAGTGATCTTTTTTTATTATTGCAACTAAATTTTATCAAATAAAATGGATTCTTTTCTTTGGCTGAGACAATTCGTTTATTCCGAAATATTCCTCCATTTTCATTTTTATTTTCACAAAACACAATTCATACAAAATTCAAGATTTACAGAATCTGTTAGCTTGAGAATTAATGTACCGAACAATTATTTCGTGAGCTAAATTTTGTATAGAAGCTAAAATTTAGCGTGATCTGCGTACTAAGTTTTAAATAGAATAGAATTTGCTTATTATCTAAGTAAATTTGGGAAAATGCACTTGTCTATGCACTTTCTTGCAATTATCAAGCATTTAGACTTGAGTGGTTTCACATAGAGTCAGTTTTTCTTTGACCAACTATGAACCTTGCATAGATCTCCACTAACTTAAACTGTTGCATTTTTAACCGTTCCTTTGGGACAGTTTTCACTTATCTGAACATCATCAGCGTACATATCTACTTGAGTTTTTTGCAAGCAGGCAGGTTGATCATTTGTGTACAACGAGAACAAAAGTGGTCTCAATATTGAACATTGTGAGATTCGTGTGTTCAACATGAGAAGCACATGATACCGACTTATTTGCCACAACTGCCTGAGATCTGCAATTCAAATATGATTGGATTAACATTGCCGAAGAAAAAGAAAATTAACTAAGGATAATGTGGTTAACAGTGTCAAATGCCTTAGAAAAGTCCTTGTCTTATATTTTCAGCAACAATTATAAGAGTTGTAGTACCAGCTGTGTTTTGGGCGAAAACCTGACTGATTGACAAATTAGTGTTCTTTAGTGCCTGTTTACAGAGGAACTTTACTGAAAGTCGTTTTACTGAAAGCGTGTCTACACACAAAGAAAAAACCCTTTCAGTTCAATCTACCTTTCCCTATCTCACAACCTTAAAATTGATGAATATCTCACTCACACACAAAAAAGTCTTTCATGTTACCCGAGAATATTACTTGAATCTGGTGCATCGGTGAATTTCGGGTGGAACCTACCCTTCTCGCTTTAACGCACATAAAATCTACCTGTCTCACTGAATGCGCCCTTCAGTAAAATGACTATGTAAACAGGCACTTACATACTTTCTCATCTGTGTATTCATTATTATTTCCAATACTTTAGAGTTTAGACAGAAATGGTAGAATGTCAATAGGTCTAAACTCATTTTGATTTTTTGGAATTGGAATAATCTTTTTTGTTTTCAAGCAGCAGGAAAAACATTTCAAATAATCATTGTGTTAAAAAAGAGTATTTTGGAATGTATAGAAGTATAGCTTTAACAAAAACGGGATGAATTTCATCTATTCCAACTGAATCTGTTTTTATATTCATATAAGCAACTTTGTAATTACTCTTGTAATTATCGATGTGTCGATGTTGGTATTTTACTTTCATTACACAACCACTTCTGCGATATGATGCCTTTGATCTATAATTGTTTCTAAAACACGACGTGAAGACTTTTCTTCCTGTATTATTTTGTTTTACCTTTACTAAGCCAATTTTTATTAAGCTTTTCACCTTTGTATATTCAAAGTGTTACTCCGAGAAACATTCTTTTAATTGAATTTCTTTCTTTTGGATTTTTAGAATTTTGTGAAGAATGTGCTGCAGTTGATCCAGACGACCCAAAAGCTAGCTTTGACAAAATCATATTTACCACCGGATGTAAGAAAGACATATGTGTTGCTGATTTAAAAGTTACAAGCTTCGGAGTCGGGTAGATAATCAAGATTGTTTTCATTTTGTTAGCAATTTTATTAAACTTCTATATTTCACCACCAGTTCAACATACATTCTTGGAACCAATAAGACGATTTCGGTTACCTACGAAGTTTCAAACTCCGGCGAAGCAGCATATCTACCTCAAATCAAATTCAAATCATCAAACAAAGTGTCTTTTTACAAAATACCGGCAACCTGTGTACAACGCACCGATTTCCTTTGGTGTAATTTAAAACAAGGACAGCAAATGTTAAAAAATGACAAAGAAAATATAACGATCATGTACGATGTCAGCCAAATTGAAGGATTATCAATTAACCTAACCGCTTCTGTATTCTGTACGGGAGAAGAACAGAATAAATCTGATAACGTTGTCAGCGACTTCATAGTATTGCAAGAATTTACAGAAATCGAAGTTAATGGGTAAGAGATTATTTTGACAAAAGCCTCGAGTCAGGATTTCAGTTTTTTTTCTTCCAAATAGCAAAACAAACTCAACAAATATAAATTTAGAAAAAGTCTTTAATTCAACTGAAATCATTAACATATACGAGTTAAAAAGCAGAGGTCCAAGTAAAATTCGAGAACTTGAAATCACCATCGAAATACCAATTGCTCACAAGTTTTACGGGTCAACTCAAATATTTAATGTTATTGATGTGAAAAATATCGCAGTTAAATGTTTCTATAATAGTCAACTGCTTTTTGCTGAGCTTCAGCAGGATAAAACATTGTTTCTGGCGAATTCAACCGAAACCGGGACACAAACAATTATCACGCAGACCGGGAATCAAATTACTGATCAACCACCACAAATAAATTCGGTTGAACTTGGAAAAGATTCTGAAAGTAAGTGCTTTTAAAAAAAATTATAGATAATTTTCTTTTTAACTTATTGGACTTATTGGAGCTCATAAATAAGCAAATTCTAAGATATACTTTAAAAAACACTATTTATCCTCAGTAAAAATCGTAAAAAATCTGAGCTTTGCTGTAAATTAATATATATCTATTATTATTTTGTAAATTGTTACCAAAAAGATAAAATAGCATATACGAATTTCACAATTTTTACTTTAAGAACTCTACAGAGCAGGAATGGCGCCCAATTATGACAATATACAAGCTTCCCAAAAGATATTACAAAAACTCAAAAGCGAGGGATTGGTACGAATTAATCAAACAATTGTTTTCAGCTGTCTAAACCCTAGGATGACAGCATGTGCGAGAGCTGTAATAAAAGTTAATAATTTCATACCTGACGTACCAGTCATCATAGAACTTAAGTACCATGTCGATTTGAATGAAGTCAATAAAATTCTGAAAGAACCATGGGAGTCTTTTGTGATAATCCCAAAACTGGATGTTGTTAAAGTTGGCGATTTCGATGGGTAAATCAAATTTTTTTTTCTCAAAAAGTTTACAAATTAAAGGAATTATTGTTTAATCCAGTAAAACCATAAAGATCACAAGAAATATGGATTACATGGATGTAAAAATATCAAAGCTTCATTTTATCGGCATACGGTTGTGGTTGGTATTTTTTGCGACATTGGGTGGACTACTTGTTCTTACAGCAATTGGTTTTGGCATGCATAAAGTAAGTTTGATAGGCTTTATTTAGTTGAAATAGCATTATTTATCATTCGATTTGTATTCTTTTCTTGAAGGCTGGTTTCTTTAGAAGAAAAATTAAAGAAAAAATGGAAAGAATTTTAAAGAAACAAGAAGAAGAAACAGATTGGGAATTCAAAATGAAGAAACAAGTTGAACAAGGACAAGAAGCCGAAGATAAAGATACCGAAGATAAAGATACCGAAGAAAAAGATACCGAAGATGAATATTAAAATAGAAAGCATTGTACCATCCTATTGGTCTTGATAAAATACTCAAGACTGCGAAAAATTACACAAACCAATTTTAAATTATCAAAATTCTTATGAATAAATATTTTAGATTTTAATTTTCCAGCTGAAAGCTAATTTTTTAACCAAAATAACAATCATTACATTCGGGTTTTTGAAATTTGGGGATTTCCACCTCGGTCTAGCTGTGTGCAACGCCACCACCCCACCGCCCTGTTGGAACAACATGATACTATCCCATACATCAATGAAGAATTCACAAAAAATTTTACAGATATGCCTTTAAAAATATGGCCGCTGTAACCATCAAAATTTCGAAGCGTTACTATAGAAAAAACTTGTTTCGTGGAGTAAAATTCAAATTCATAAAACCATATTTTACTTGCCATGTGACAAATAGGAGGAATTGAATGATTAAAAGAAATACATCCTTTCACCAGTGACCACATCGTTCTTCTTTGTTCTTAAATATTCTAGTTCATGTAGATTAGCAGTCATTTTTAAGCCTTTTGTGTAAAGTGTAAAGATTAGTTTTTTTTTTATATCAATTTTTTATCCAAATTAAAGAGTTGATAAGAAAGCATTATTCGTCATATTTTCTCATTAATTTTGAATCTCAATGTATATGTAGCTATAGTGGTAGTGAGAATTTAATACATCTGCCCTACTGTAGGGTGACCAGGGGCCTATTTCTCAAATCATACATCACATACATTGTATGATTTTGACAGTTCAGTTGTATGATTTCTCAAAATAGCTTTTAACGGCCTTTAAGTCCTACAAAAATTGGCGTTTCGTCCCGTCGATCTCACTTGGACTCATCAGTTGACTAGTGAGGGCCTTTGTCAATACGCAATTTTTGCTAAGTTCAGTTCATCTAACATAGATTTCGTGACGAATACCTAGTGTGAAATATATCCAACAAGACTAGAATTCCTAATCATTAAATTGGAAGTTTTTGTTTTTGTTTTTAGCCTTCTGTTTCTCAGATTCGTTGTATGATCCACTGTCATACAACAATGTATGACCGGAGATTACACTGGAAATATTGGAATATTGTATGATTCTGTTTCTCAGAAATTTATCATACACATCATACAGCAAATTAACCTCAAATTTTTCATACATTTCATACAGCATATAAATTTGTTGTAATTGTTAAAAATGTAAGGGCAAAATGAACGTAAACAAACGAAAATATACAAAAGTAAGTAATTTTGAATTTAAAAAAAATGGTAAATTGTGATGATTTTTCTTTTTAATAGACAACTAAAGAACAGCAAATACTTGTCCTTCGGGAAATAATAAGCCAAAAAGAATTACTTTTTGGCCAATTTGCCGGATCGAACAAAACCAAGGGAAAACGTTAGCTTGGAGGAACATAGTTTCCTTGGCCTTGGCATATGGAAAGTAACTCCATTGTGAATTATAAATAAAGAATGACTTTGTCTTATTTCTTGTTATTATAATTTACTTTTATTTCTAGAAACAAACGCTCTTTAATTGATTGAATAAAAAAATTGAGATTTGTTTAACTTGACACTCAATAATAATGAAATGTCAAAATCATACACATCATACAACAAACAAAATATCATACAACACTTCCAATGAAATCTGAGAAACAGAAAATTGTATGATGTGTATAATGTATGAAAGTGTTGTTTGTTGTATGAATTAATGTATGTGATGTATGATCTGAGAAATGGGCCCCAGATCTATAATCCTCAATTAAAAGAGGACATCCGAAAAAATCTCAAACGAAAAATAAAATAATTTGTTTGTATATATATTGGATCAAAAATGACTTCATAACGTAGTGTCTCATTTAACAAAAGAAAATAAACAATAATAGTAGACAAACAAAAATTTCATTAAATCTATTTATACTTGTTTAAAATGAAAATAATTTTTGTTTATATCACAAAAATTTATTTTCTTTTAAGAACTACATATATATTCAAACATTTTAACTTAAATTATAAAAGGTGTCCCAAAATTCACATAAAATGTTGCCAATAATAAAAAAGACAGATTGACAGCTGACAGTTGAGGTTTTTTTTAAAAATGGAGCGCTTTACGAAAGAATAGGCATATTCAGGAAAATGAGATTTCGGAGATCTCAGCAATCTCAGTTACCTGAACAAGATTCCTCAGCTTTGCTGTCAAAACTCTGAGGAAAAAAAATCTTGGATTCGCTTGCTCACTTTTTGAGTGAGAAAAATCTCTGAGATCTCATTTTCCTGAACACACCAAATAACGCGTTTTCATTATTAGGCAGCTGTTTGAAATAATAATTAAGGTTTGTCGGTGATTTTTAGAACAAAATCATTTTCGGCGATGAAGCTCATTTTTTAAATCTTCAAAATTGTGGCATTTGGGGCTCAGAAAATACACGAGATGATTGTTAAGAATCAAATGCATCCACAAAGTTTCACTGTTTTATATACGGATTTTGGAAATTGTTGCTGTATCAACTATATTCAGTCACATTTATAAGGTCATGAAAAATGTCAACAAAATAGTATAATGTGCCAGCAAAGCCGTGGAGCCCATACATAACCCTATATGTTGCATATTTTATGAATCATTAAAAATGATAAAAGCCCATATTATGTTTTTTTATCAAAATTACCTCTTGTGTGAATTTTTGAGACACCCTTTATTTATCTAGTGGACCTTATTTTCATTAAAATGTCTGGGCTATTTAAAATAAAGTTGTTAGACACAATACAAGACATAATCAGGCGTATTTATTAGATTTTGTACTAGTTAGACAGTTTCCAGATATTTCAAAATAGTTAGAAATAATATGCTTTATTTCATTAAATAAAATGTCACATTAGTCAAGTTTTAAACAACCGAGTTCTTTATTTAAGTTAGATAGCTCTTAAATATCAAATAAAAATGTTAATCTATCTATCTCTCCAATGTTATGACAACATTTATAAACACGACGGAATATTAATTGTAATGGGATTTAGGAATAAGTGAATTCAAAGTTCAATGTTTAGTTTTGAAAATATATTTAAGACCGTTTTCACACCAAAATAAATTTTGTATTGTTGTTTTGTTTCACCAAAAAATTTGAAAATTGAAAAACCTTAAAAAAAGAGGACAAATCGCTTATTTTTTTTTTCTAAACGATATCGGGCAAAAGTTTATTAGGTCAAAAAGTGGACTTGCCCTCTTTAAAGAGGACGTCTGGTCAGCCTAGCCCTGCATACATAAATACAAAGAATATTTGAAACAAAAAAATATTTTAAAATCAGAGCGTTTGCTGATTCAACCTTATAATGTAATGAAAATGAATCGGCCTATTTAACTCCCAAAATTTATTTAATTTGAAAACATCAAAGCTATTCGCTAATAGTGTGCCAATAATAAATGAGCAATAGCGCTGAAAATATTAATTATATTCTACTTTTTATTTTGTATTAAAAAAAATTGTCTTGATTTCTTTCGAAAAAATAAACTTCCTTTTAATAAGTAAAAGACCTTTAATTACTTCAAACATAAATTTTGAAATATACATATAAAATAAAACAAAATGATAGAAAATAATTGTGTTGTGAAAATTTTACTATTGATATTGTTTGTCCTTTACTCAACAAATGGATTTAACCTCTCACCAGAACCCAACTTAATTTTAAAAGAACCGAATTTGATAACTTTTAAACCCAAGTCTCAAAGTTCATATTTTGGATTCACAATCAATCTGAGGAAATCAAGGTAAACGCATATCGAGAGGGGGGGGGGGGGGGGTGAATGGTGTATTATATTTTCTTTTATTGTAAAATAAAATCCCAAGAAAACCTGCAATATAAGAAAAATAAAATTAAATAGATATCTATGTACACATTAACAAGAAAATATTATGTATATATGGAGAAGTTTATTAACTGGCTTTAATTGATAAGAAATTTTTTATAATTTTGTCAAGTTTTTGTCTGTAACTCTTTCTTATCTTTGTGTATTATTAATATTTTCCAATTTCTTATTTGTAAAATAACATATGAATGTATAAGTATATAAATTTTTCTTAAATTGTTGACTAATATAATCAAGTCATACATTCCTTAAAAAAACTAAATACTCGAAGATTTCAAAGAATTTTAACTTGAAACTGCTGTTAGATTGTAAGTTTCATTTAAAATTACAATTTTTTCCCTGCGATATTAATAATACAGAGGTTTATATTTATGTCAAATAATGGAATCGTTTTATGGTCAATGTCACAAAACTTTTTTTCACTTAGCTTAGTACCAAAAATAACGATACGTATATATCATAAAAATTGTATAGCCTTTAAGAAAAATTTTATTTTCCACATATTTAAAAAAAATAAAATGCACGTCTAGGTCCACAAATTTGCTCTTATGTGCGATCAATCTGTGGTTTTAAAGGCTGAATATTTAAGATCAATTAGTTTGATTTAAAAAGAAATATCATAAATATTATACTACTTCTATAGTCACTTTTCGAGTCTCATACTACCCCGATTTTGACAATTAATGAGGTCAAACGAAGCTAAATTACCTGCTTGATGAATTATAATTTTATTTTAAAAATGTTAATAATTTGTTCAAAAACTGCATTTGTTTGTTTTCGTGCATTTTCTTTTTGTATGTAATTGCGAGAACTCTCGCACGGGTAAGGTAGTATTAGTTATTATATGGAAGCCTATATTTTATGTCATCTGCTAAAAACGTATTTTAGCATGATGAACAAATGATTTGTGTCTGAACTAAAATCTTGATAATTATTTTTATCAATGATTAAATTTTTTTATTAAAATTTAATTTAGAAATATCAATTTGTCACACGAACAAAATTATTTAACTACATATAAGAAAAAAACGAGTTGAAAAACTGTATTTTTACTGTTTTTTAAGCAATATATTTTCGGAATCTTACTGAATTGATTTTTGGCTGCTACCAATTGGAAGATACTTTTAATACCTTTGAAATAAGACCAAATTTGTTTCGATCAAATCACTACTTTAACTATGAAATTGTTAACGGATAAGCACATTTACCTAAAATCTGACAATACAACGGTACATTTTCCAATATCTTTTGCTATGTGTGCCAACTATCTAAAAACCAAGGCAACCAATTGAAAGACAATAATTAGTTCTTTTAATGCTTTTTAAATTATTGCCATACGCACACAAATGGCCTTGCGAAATTGTAAAGCGAATCAATATTTTTTAATTTTTCCTTCGAATATAAGGGAAGGCCTCTTAACAAAATAGCACTGCGGTGCACATAATTACATGCATGAAACTTACAAATTGGTAAAAATAAATATATATAATTAGAAATAAATTAATTTAAAAATAAAGAAAACCAAAAAAAATGGTTCTATGAGATATACCATTCTTAATCGATAGATAATTTTTTTTTTTTTTCAAAAAATATGGTAGATGGTACTGATATAAGCTGCCACAAAAATTTTAATCAAAATCTTAAAAGCCTTTTTTGAAAAAAAAAAATATTTTTCCTACCGCTTTTTAAACATATTTATGGGAGTTACTGTCATTTTCGGTTATAAGAATAATTTTTTATTTAAAATCCTCCTCCTATATAATATTAAAAAACTGCTCGGTGCTAAGTTTAATAAAAATCGTTGAAATCGTTTTGAAAGTATTAAGTCCTCAAACAAAATTTTTGAAACTTTTTTCAAAAGTCTAAACTAAAAGTTTTAAAAAAATTTGGTATAGGTATACAATAGCTGTGTTTTATTTTCCCCCAGATCTAATCCAGATCAGATCATAAAAATAAAACAACCCAGGATCTCAGTGACAACTTGTTATATAATTTTTTCCATTTGTTTTTTTTATTTGTATACACCCGTTGTCTTTTTTCTTTACACTACTGACGACATTTACAAATTAAGGGTGTATGTTGAAAACGGATTTGGATTTTCTTTTTTTGTTATTTATGGTTCTAAAAAAAAAAGGGCAAGGTACCAAGTTTCGATCCACCCGTTTAAGCTGCTGTTGAAAGGACAGGCAGACAGAATTGTGAGACCCACTTTTTCGACTTCGCTATCATTGCAATGCCAACTTTGATCAAGATCTCGAGTTCGATTTCTTTTTACGAATCGAAACGAAAACTCCGAAACTCCTAAAAGAAATATAATGCGTGTTTTTTCCAAGCCCACAGGAGTTGGATGAAAAAAAACGATGCGGGACAAAACTATTTCAATCAATCAATCAACCCAGACAATTTTCGGGGCTTAACTTAAGCACGGAGAAAAACTGTATTACCGGCGGGAATTACATACTTGCTATCGATAGTTTGTATGGAAACTCCATTTTTTTCTGTAATGGCGTCGCTAATCCCCGATATCTTTTTTTTCAACCAGGTCCCTCCGGGAGGGTTGGGTTCGATATCCCGCTTTTTTAAATCCCGGTTTTTATAATCCTGTTTTTTTATAATCCCGCTTTTCAAGATCCCGCTTTCTATAATCCCGTTTTTTATAATCCCGTTTCTTATTATCCCGCTTTTGCAATTAAAACTACTTGTTTCAACTCCCACCAAAATGTCGTTGGGACTAATTTCATAATTTTGGGAGTTAGTTCATTTAGGACTTTGTTCATTATGTAATAAGTCCCAACGATTTAAATAAACAGTTAGGTATGTTTGGGGGGGGGCATGCTGCCCCCCTGCTTAGGATCACTATAGGATTTGGGGTAGGTGCGAGGTTGGGTGTATGCAAAGTTTCTTTTCATCTTTTGGTAGTTTTTATTTGGTTTGACATAACCCTTTATTTGCATTTTGTGACTAAGTTCATTTTATGTTGGGAGTTAGTTCCAAAAATAATGGGAATGAGTTCGTAATGAATTAGTGGGAGTTAGTTCCAGGTCCAATTTTTTCAATGAGTAAATACATGTACAATGTACATATATAATTTTGATTTTGTAAGCAAAAACAAATGTGTACAGTAAAAATCAAAAACACCCCCACATATTTTCTTTTATTCGAGTAATTTTTATTTTTTGAAATTTACAAACACGGGATTTGGCGGGATTTTAAAAAGCGGGATTTTAATACATTGGGATTATGAATAGGCGGGATTTTAAAAAAACGGTATTTTAGTAGACGGGATTATAAAACTTTTTTTTTCGGGATTTTAAAAAGCGGAATTCCGATACGCTCCCCCTCCGGGATTGCAAAAAAAACACACCTAATAATACATTTAAAATAGTGTTTAACTGACCACTTATAAGTGGAAGCTACCTCACTATAGATGGTAAGGCAGAATGGGGGAAGCGTTAGGGGAGAGGATATGAAGATTATTTTGGTAAAGTTATAATTATATTTTCAGTGTTTTTATTGGCGCTCCACGTGCTCAGTCCACTCAAAAATCACAGCGAACAAATAACGAAACTGGTGCCATCTATAAATGTACCTTTGCAACTAGCACCTGTGCACCTTTTATTTTCGATGATACTGGCAATATCAACTCCAAAGACAATTTCGTCAATATTAACTCTGAAACAAAAGACAATCAATGGTTGGGAGCTTCGATGGACGGTGGCTCGGATGATACAGACCTATTGGTAGTTTGTGCTCCAAAACTAACAACCGCTTCTAATGAACGAATAGTGATGAATGGCATTTGTTATTGGATATCAAACACAAAAGAAAAATTTCCAAAAATTAAAGAGATTACTCCACTTCGATTGATGCGTGAGTTTATAATAACAGTTCATACAAAAACTTTATCACTGTTGGTCTGTGCTCAAAACATTTTAGGTAAACAAGTTAAGGTTGAGAAGAAAAGTAACGCGAATATATACATTTATATTTATGGTGAGCAAGGTTTAAGTGTACATGTAACGACCAATAATGAACAAATCATTATCGGAGCTCCTGGCGTCAACGTTTGGAAGGGTAAGGAAACCTTTAGGGTTATGGTTTTCAAGTTTCTATAATTTTGGTATTCCTTTAGGTTCGGTTATTCGACACCAAACCACAATGACACAAAAAACAGTGGTTTCTGATCCTGATTTATTGAATCAGGAAGATATTTCTTATTTTGGTTACGCAGTTGGATCGGGATACTTTAATAAAAAATATCCAAGAAAACTTTATTATGTTGCCTCAGCACCTCAAGCCAATTTTGGAAAGGTATTAACAAATTTGAACTACCTAATTTAAGAGACAGCTTCCGAAATTGGTATTGTAGGTCTATATTTTCGACATTATCGATAATCCCAGTGAGGAGAACTACACAACCATCAAAAAGTATTACAATTTCGTTGGTACACAGTTCGGAGAGTATTTTGGGTATTCTGTGTTGGCTGAGGACTTAAATGGTGATAATTTAACAGACCTTATCATAACTGCTCCACTATACAGTTCAGATGAGCATGTTGAACTGGGAGCTATATATGTCTTTATCAACATAGGAAGGGTAAGAACATCTTAAAATACTTAAATATTATAAACTACTGAGCTTATTTATTTTCAGTTTGTTTTCGAAGGCCCAAAAATTATCAAATCACCAGTAGAAGGAACAGGGCGGTTTGGAACATCGATTTCTAGATTAGGTGACATCAATCTTGACGGATTCAATGGTAGGACCGTTCGATCTGTTTCGGTCGCATTTTAAATGAAAACTTTTTTCCGACAGACATCGCTGTTGGAGCTCCATTTGCTGGAAATGGAAGCGTATTTATTTATTTAGGTAGTCCCAAGGGTCTGCGTGAAGTCTACAGTCAACAATTTAGTGCAGTTTCAATAACAACTTCTCGGGATCAGCAAATGTTCGGACATGGTTTATCAAAAGGTTGTGATATCGACAATAATGGTTTTAATGACTTCGCAATTGGTGCGCCCAACGCCGAATCAGTTTTTGTTTATCGTGCTTATCCAGTTGTCAAAATTCACGCTAGCATTGAGTCTCAGAGTCGTGAAATCACACGCGAGCAGACAAAGTTCAAAATTAAAATTTGCTATAGCATTTCGACAAAATCACAAAAAATTCATAGTAAAAATATAACCATACAAGTGAAAGTTGATCCAAAACGCGTTACATTAAAAACTAATAATATGACTTTCGATAGAGAGGCCACAACGGAAACTCAATGCGACGAGCTTGATGCAAATGTCACATTGATAATGGCTGAAATATATAAACCGATTGAATTAGAAATTCACTATAGTCTCATTGATGGAATTCCGATTTCAGAAAGTAAGTAAATTATTGTTAAATAAATAAGTAAAAACGCCCGAGTATGTTCACATTATTACCGAAATTGACATAATTAATTAATTGAATTGAAGTACAAATATCAGAAGATTATTTAATTCATAATTCATGTTTATTCGTATATACCTATAGAATTATGTCGAATTCCTTTCAAAAAAAGAATCCAATTTTTTTCCAAAAGAATCGAATTTTTTCTGTCAAAACGAATTTTTCTTATGTAGCAAAATTCGTTTTGACAGAAAAAATTCGATTCTTTTGGAA
This sequence comes from Epistrophe grossulariae, assembly GCA_929447395.1. Lineage (NCBI taxonomy): Eukaryota > Metazoa > Arthropoda > Insecta > Diptera > Syrphidae > Epistrophe > Epistrophe grossulariae. Next base: position 141,060,243 of record OV839566.1, on the reverse strand, counting down.
AAAAAATCGATTCTTTTTTTGAAAGGAATTCGACATTATATATTAAGATACAACCACCCCATTTACAGTATCCTACGAATGAACTGCAGAGGGGATCAGACTCAATTCTGACATTTCGTTAATAGTTAAAATGTCAAAATTGAGTCTGACTCCCTCCGCAGTTTATTCATCGGAATTTTTGAGGTAGGTGAATATCTTATAAAACAATATAGGCTTAATTAATTAATTTACGTGATGTGTTATAATATAAAGCCTAGTACGCAGATTGCGCTTAAATTAAGCTCCCACTTTTCTCTCCAAACATCAGCAAGAAACCCTTGCTAAATTTTGACATAAGCGTTGTGGAGAATATGTTAAAGAAAGCAGATGTACTCCAAGAAGAAATTGTTTTCAACCATTTCAGTGATCTTTTTTTATTATTGCAACTAAATTTTATCAAATAAAATGGATTCTTTTCTTTGGCTGAGACAATTCGTCAAATGCCTTAGAAAAGTCCTTGTCTTATATTTTCAGCAACAATTAAAAGAGTTGTAGTACCAGCTGTGTTTTGGGCGAAAACCTGACTGATTGACAAATTAGTGTTCTTTAGTGCCTGTTTACATAGGAACTTTACTAAAAGTCGTTTTACTGAAAGCGTGTCTACACACAAAGAAAAAACTCTTTCAGTTCAATCTACCTTTCCCTATCTCACAACCATAAAATTGATGAATATCTCACTCACACACAAAAAAGTCTTTCATGTTTCACCCGAGAATATTACTTGAATTTGGCGCATCGGTGAATTTCGGGTGGAACCTACCCTTCTCGCTTTAACGCACATAAAATCTACCTGTCTCACTGGATGCGCCCTTCAGTAAAACGACTATGTAAACAGGCACTTACATACTTTCTCATCTGTGTATTCATTATTATTTCCAATACTTTAGAGTTTAGACAGAAATGGTAGAATGTCAATAGGTCTAAACTCATTTTGATTTTTTGAAATTGGAATAATCTTTTTTGTTTCCAAGCAGCAGGAAAAACATTTCAAATAATAATTGTGTTAAAAAAGAGTATTTTGGAATGTATAGAAGCATAGCTTTAACAAAAACGGGATGAATTTCATCTATTCCAACTGAATCTGTTTTTATATTCATACAAGCAACTTTGTAATTACTCTTGTAATTATCGATGTGTCGATGTTGTTATTCAGCCTGTATACTGAACTTAGCAATATTTTATTTTCATTACACAACCACTTCTGCGATGTGATGACTTTGATCTATAATAATTGATTCTAAAACCCAATGTGAAGAATTTTCTTCCTGTATTATTTTGGTATACCTTTTTACCAATTTTTATTAAGCTTTTCACCTCTGTCTATTCAAAGTGTTACTCCGAAAAATATTCTTTCAATTGAATTTCTTTCTTTTGGATTTTTAGAATTTTGTGAAGAATGTGCTGCAGTTGATCCAGACGACCCAAAAGCTAGTTTTGACAAAATCATATTTACCACCGGATGTAAAAAAGTCATATGCATTGCTGATTTAAAAGTTACAAGTTTCGGAGTCGGGTAAGTAGATACTCAAGATAGCTTTATTATTGTTTGGAATTTTATTAAACTTCTATATTTCATCTGTCAGTCCAACATACACTCTTGGAACCAATAAGACGATTTCGGTTACCTACGAAGTGACGAACTCCGGCGAAGCAGCATATCTGCCTCAAATCAACATCACATCATCAAACAAAATGCCATTTTATAAAATACCAGCATCCTGTTCACAACGCACCGATTTCCTTTTGTGTAATTTAAAACAAGGACAGCAAATGTTAAAAAATGACAAAGAAAATATAACGATCGTGTACGATGTCAGCCAAATTGAAGGATTATCAATTAACCTAACCGCTTCTGTATTCTGTACAGGAGAAGAACAGAATCCATCTGATAACGTAGTCAACGACTTCATAGTCTTGCAAGAATTTACAGAAATCGATGTTAATGGGTTAGAGATTATTTTGACAAAAGCCTCGAGTCAGGATTTAATAGTTTTTTTTTCATCCAAATAGCAAAACAAACTCAACAAATATAGAATTAGAAAAAGTCTTTAATTCAACTGAAATCATTAACACATTCGAGTTAAAAAGCAGAGGTCCGAGCAAAATTCGAGAACTTGAAATCACCATTGAAATACCAATTGCTCACAAGTTTAACGGTTCAACTCAACTAGTTCCTATTATTGATGAAAATATCACTGTAATGGCCATCTATAATAGTCAGCTGCTTTTTGCTGAACTTCATCAGGATAAATCACATTTGCTGGCGAATCCAAATCCAACCGAAACCGGAACACAAGCAATTATCACGCAGAACGGAAGTCAAATTATTGATGAACCATCAAAGATAAATTCGGTTGAACTTGGAAAAGATCCTGGAAGTAAGTAAAAAAAAAAAAAAAAAAACAACACAAAAGGTGTGTTTTATTCATTGCTTGCATAGCCAGCGCAGCAAAATTTCTCTTGGCAAACAAAAACAATTTGATTGCTGGCGAAAAAGAAGTCAGAATAAAAAAGATGGCTGTGCTGGCGATAGAGCTTTCAATTATTGAAATGAACTTATAGAGTGAGTGATCGTTTTATTCAGACTTGTGCTGCGCTGGCTATGCAGCAATGAATAAAACACACCTAAAGACTCACTGCATTCTAGATATGTACATACATATGTAGCTATTTGCTGTATATAAATATACGATTTTGAGAAATACAATACAAACACAGATTTAAAAAATGTTGATGGTAGAAAATTTATGGTGGTTAGAGATATTATATGTAAAGAAGTAGAATTTTTACCTACTTTCGAGTTGGGTACAAGAGGAGAGTACGAATAAGGGGAGTGACCGAAGTTGCCCCGGTTCATGTAATCAGCCGATTCATGTAATCAGCCAACTTTAAAAGGAAATTACAGAAAATTTTCGACAATTTATGTAATTTCCTCGTGTGAAAGGAACAAGAGATTTTAAAAGAAAACGTCAAAAGAATAGCATAGGTAATAGAATGTGACGACTTTTCTTGTGTCCATCACTCTGTGAATATTCATTAGTTTTAAATTGGAATCATTCTGTTTAGGTTCCGCGGGTTCAACGCACATCTGAAAATTCAGATTTCCGATTTTTTCAAGCTTCTGATTGGTCAGCGTCAGATGACTTTAAAAGTCATCTAACTTTTTATGACAGCTGCCCAATCAGAAGCCAGAAAAATTCAGAAATCTTTTCAGATTTTCAGATGTGCGTTGAACCCACGGATTGTGACTGCTCACTACGTAGTGACGATAGTTTGTTGGAGAAATCGGTGAGGTGGAAAGGGAGGCGGCAGTCAGGAAGAACACATAAAGATTGGAGTGAACATTCATGTTCATTCATGTTTCATATCTGAAATGTCCCATTTAATACCATTTTTTCATATTTGGCTTTTTCGTTGAAGGGTATGACAGATAAATTTGTACTGGGAGTAGTGGATTGATAACAAAAAAAAATCCGAAGTAGTTTTAATTACTAAAATTGCAATTTTTTCCATATTTTGCAACTACTTATTTATTAAATATTTAAACTCAGGGTTCATTGTGTTTAGAATCAAATGTTTCAATTCACAGACATTCCATCAGAGTTCAGAGATACACATGACTGAAAAATTGAAAGTGTAGAAACGACATGACTATTTACTACGTAGTGAGCAGTCACAATCTAAACAGGGTCCAAGATCATTGAATCATCGGATGATCATTTGGAAAACACAAACATTCACGAAAAGCATCTAACTCTTGAAAGCGTAAATGCCGAAAGTGTTTATAATTTTTGTAAATAGTAAATTTTTCAGCTCTGATGTTGGTAATTCAGACCCCTGCATTACTTTTTTAAATTTGTTAGGATCATGTTTTTATTTTCCAAGAAACACTTATCTAAATACTTCACAATTTTTACTTAAAGTAATCAACAAAGCAGGACCTCATAAAAGACGTCGGAGTTTTGAAAAAATGGCGCCCAATAATAAGCACATAAAAGCAGCCCAAAAAAAATTACAAAAACTCCACAGCAACGAACTTTTGGGATTGGTGCGAATTAACCGAACAATTGTTTTCAGCTGTATAGACCCTGAGATAACAACATGTGCGAGAGCTGTCATAAAAGTTAATAATTTCATACCTCATACACCACTTTACATATCACTTAAGTATAATGTCGATTTGAATGCTGTCAACGAAACTCTGATTGAACCATGGGAGTTTTTTGTTATAATCACGAAACTGGATATATTTAAAGTTGGCGATTTAGAAAAGTAAATTCGTGTTTTTGTATCCTTTGAAGGTTTTTTTTTTTACTTAATTTTCTTTATCTTTGATGCAGTAAAACCACAAACATCAAAGGTAATTTAGAGTTCATAGATGTGAAAATATCAAAGCATCAATTGTACGACGTCAGAACACCCTTGTGGGTGTTAATCCTTTCGATATTGGGTGGACTTCTGATACTTGCAGCGATATCTTACGGCATGCAAAAGGTATAAATTTGTTGTTTAAACAGGTTATTTATCTTTCGATTCCTATTTTTTTAAGGGTGGTTTCTTCAAAAGAAAAACAATAGAAGAAAGAGGAATATTACTTCAGGAAAAACAAGATGTCGAAGATTGGAAAAATGAAATGGAAAAACAAGTTGAGAATCAACAAGAAGACGAAAATGATATCAACGATGAAGGAGATAAACATATTTAACACTGTTGTTGGTTTTTGTTTTTAATATTAATTTCTCTCCAAAAAATTCCGTAAATCAATTAAAAATAGGTACAGAAAAAAACGACTAAAAAACGAGTCGTGTAATCAACGTCTTTTTGTCATTGGGAAATCTCACTTTTGTGAATGCGCCTAATTGGTCAGTTTATATTTCAGAGTCCTCACTAATATTTCTCCGACGAATCCAAATTTTTTTCTTCAGTATTTGACACAAAAACTGAAAAATTTTGTTGAGTAATCCTGTTTATATTTGTGTGACTGCGATCTCAGAAATATAAACTGACCAAATGTGAAGTTAAGATTATATTTTTTTTTAATTAAGCTTTAAATAAAATTATAAATTATTAAGAAAAAATAATTTATAAAATATTTTAATGACGACACTGGATAATCTAGACTCCAATTTTAATGGCCATATTATTCATTAAATTCATTTTGAAAATCTGGCTGGTGGGATACGTTGCGTTTTTCAGTACGCTTCACTTTTAAAACGGTAAAAAATTGGTTAAAAATTTTATTTCAACAGTTTTGGATTCTTTTTCATTTCGTTCTATAAACTGCAGTCTGCAATAAAAATTTACAGGTCTGGCAGGTGTTAGACGTTGCAAAATAAGCAAGGGATTTTTTAATAAAAAAAATTGAATATGTGAAAGGTTTTTATTTGTAAAAAAAATATTTAAAAAAACGGTAATAATCAAAACCAACAAAAAATGCTATGCTTATTTTTTTTTACGATTTTGATTTTAATAAATACCTGTTTAACTTTTACGGCCATATTATTCACTCAATTCATCCAGATTAAAACTTAAATGCAGATGTAAAGTATACAAATTCAATGTAAATACGGATTTATCCATGGCAAATTTGATGTACGACTAACGATCATATTATTCACTCGATATATTCAGATTATAATTTAAATCCTGATGTAAAGTATACAAATTCAATATACATAAATACATCCGGATTTTAGTTTCAATCTGGATGTATCGAGTGAATAATATGGGCGTAACTCAAACTTTGTTATTTTAACTGTCTTATGTTTTGTCTCATTGGGTTCTACTTCTTTTAGTATTTATTAACACGCCTGGCAGGTACCTAACGTTGCTAAAACCGTGCCAGACATTTTTTTTTGGAACCTTTAAGAAAAACATAATAGGGGTATTCCCGATCCGATGCAACTGGTCTTGTATCATTGCAAAAATGGAAAAGTGAATAATTGCTATACCCTAACCCCATTGTAAAAAAAAACTTTGCACTTTTGCAATGATGCAAGACCAGTTTGCATCGGATCGGGAATACCCCTAATATATGTTAATTTAAGAAGCAATTACATATGTTTAGATATGTTATTTTTTTTGTTTGTTTATTTTTTTAATACAATAATAGATAAGAGGATTTTATATATTTTCTTTAGCTGAAGTTTAGTTCAATAAATACTCTCCGCGATAAATTATTGTTATTGTTAAGCCGAAGTATTTCTACGCTATCTGGCTCGTCTTGGCGATGGTCATCATAAATTGCGAGTTCATCTAAAATATAAATACGCAAATATGTGCCTTAATAAATTACATTGACAAATTTATTATTTCGTTATTACCTAACGTATTATCTTGAAAATCTATAGCTAAATTGTGCAGAACAGCCAAAGCGATAACGGTCGTTTTTGTGTGTTCAAGAGAGCCCCGAAAGCCTGTAAGTAGGATTCTGAAGCGACTCTTCCAAACTCCAAAACACCTTTCAACAGCATTGCGCGTAGCTATCTGTGCGATGTTATATTGCTCTTCAGCACGGGTTCGAGGATTAAGTATTGGAGTAAATAAAATGTTGGAGCATGCATAGCCTCCATCACCAAGTAAAATTCCTTTAAATTCGCCATTATCGAACCTTTCTTTTATTTTGCTCTCTCTAAAAATCCTGGAATCGTGAGTGCTTCCTCTCCAATGGCAAACGATGTCGAGGATTTTTAGTGTAGAATCACAAACCACCTGGGTATTCAGCGAATAGTACCCTTTTCGGTTGATGTAGTACTGCCCCACTGCACCTCCTACTTTTGGTATTCGAATGTGGGTACAATCGATCGCGCCAATGACATGTGGGAAACCACGTATTCTCCTAAACATTTCTATTTCCTTTATTTGTTCTGATATTAAGGTTGGCATTTTAACAAATAATGGTCTCTTCAAGGCAAATGCCTTTGCGACTCTTTGGCATATTGCACAGAGAGTGGATTGGCTAAACCCATGTATATCCGCCCCATCATCTTGCATCTACAGAAATGGATATGATGTAACAATAATTTGGAAATTAGAATAAAATATATATGTATGTATATACCTCATTTCGTCCCCAATATCTTATGGAAGCCATTACTTGGAGATCAACAGAGATGTGACCACCTCTAGGTGAACCCTCAAGATCAGAACGCACAAGGTTTATCACTTTTATCATATTTTCTTTTGAAAACCTGTACTTCCGTCGAAAAGCAATTTCTTCTAGATCCATGGGGTTGTATCGAGTTTTATAAGTTTTTGGTGCCCTTGTTGTATTGGAACCTAATGTATTAACTACATTTAAGTCATTGATAAATGAAATGAAATTTAAGTCCATTTTGATATTGTATTTTTAGGTAACTACAGAAAGAAAACAATTTCACAATTTCAAACTTCAAAATTAAAAAGATGACAATTGATATGTCAAAATAAATTTTAAAATGGCTTTAAGTAACCTTTAAACGCAGAGAATGGCGTTTAAGTTAAGATACCTTTAAGTAACGTTGCTAAAATGTGAAAATTGATTATAGATACCGATTTCGCACTTAAGAGCTACTTAGAGGTATTTTAAAGTTACGATGGCTTTAAAATTTCTTTATAGATACGGCTGCTAATGTATGTGATGTATGTTCCGTGAAATAGGCCCCTGGTCTTATTTTGCAGGAAAAAGACATCAAACAGACCTAAAATGAACACGCCTATATGCACCAAATTCCCATCTCTATCCAAATCCAAATGTCAAACACGCAAAAGTGAAAAATGTCACTCCTCTACGTGCGTGTCATATGTCAGTGTCAGTTGTTGTAAAGGAATTTACTTTTTTCTGTGCAATTTATATTTTTTCTTAACTTTGTGTACTCTAGAGTATTTTCGATACGAAAAAAACTCCAAAATGTTGAAATAAAGTGCTAATTAAAAAGTTAAATTTCAATAGCAAAGAAATTTAAAGTATTTTTACAAAAACAAAAATTATAATACTTGAAAAAGCGGCTTTCGGCGGAAAGTTATTTTAAGTCGGATCTCATTTCTAATTCTAACACGCTTGGCTTCTTTTTTTCGTTCGATAAAATGCAAAACTCTATTTGATACGTTTTAATTTATTTATTAATATATGTTATTTCTTGTTTCTTAAACAATAATTATTGTTGTAAGTGTTTGGAGTGAGATACGCTCATCTCAATTCATTAAAGCCGTCGCAAAAGAATCATGAATTTCGCATGGAATTATCTATTTGTTTTGATTTGGATTGCTTATCTCATTGGATCGGGTGTCTTCCTGTTTTCGCGGGGATTCTTATTGTCAAGAGTCTCTAAAACAGATGTCAGTTCGTGCAGGCGGCTATCCAATAATCCGGAAGAGGTAATTATCATAATATGAAAAAAGGTTGACGTAACCGAAAGGAAGTCAGACGAAAACTTAATTAATAGTTTTATGGCCTACGTAATGGTTTAGCCCTAAAGAGAAAAACAAAATAAAGCAAAATGCTGTATGGTATCCGAAATTTATTCTAGTACTCTACCTTCTTTTAGGTTCCTTAGGTTCTATAAACGGCACGGTTATGGCCTGAGCAAAAACAAGATTCCTACAACTAATCGCTTGCCTTGGTTACTCATTCCAAAGTATTTCACACATTTTAATTGTAATGATTAATTATAGATCGGACAACTGAATCATCACAATCAAACTATGAAGCCACTATTTTTATAATAATAATGCTCGTTAGATCAATAGCCTAACTAGAACATTAAACTCTGTTCGAATGGTGTTTTAAATGGCACTTTGTTTCCAATTAATAAAAAATCTTGTAAGGCAAACTTTTGCAACTTTCAAGTACAATCTATGTTCATCCAATTGATCTTTTATGAAGTCCGTTTTGTATTTTTGTTTTTATGAATTTGTGTAAACTTGTGTCAACTGATGGTCAGTTCTATCAAACAAAATACCTATAATTATTTCAGATGAATCGGAATTATTTTATGTACTTCAGTCGGGAATCTGTGTAATACTTACATCCAATCGGTCGCATATACCAAGTCTCAGCCGTCAATGCCGCCAAAAAACTATTTTTATTTTTCTTCAACTGCTTTCTCACCCACGTTGAAGTGCGAATAGACAGTTTTCTATTCAGTCGTTTCCAATATTTTAAATACATTCCCATAGCCTTTAATCTTAAGATAAATTTTTTTTTAAATTATCATTGCAGGAATATTATTTAAGTGAAGAAATCGTTCAGGAAATCTTTAAAGATGTGAACGCCTCATCGAATCTATGTCTTCCAGCTAAATCAAAAGTAATTATTCTACTCATCGATGCCTTAAAGTATGAGTTCGGTGTTTTCAAGCCAAACTTATCCGACCCACTACCATACGAGAATAAATTAACAATTTTCAATGATCTCCTGTCATCCGATCCGGAACGCAGTCGTATATTACGGTTCCATGCCGATCCACCAACAACAACGCTACAGCGACTCAAAGGTCTAACAACTGGTAGCTTGCCAACTTTCATCGATATAGGTTCAAATTTTGCATCACCAGAAATTAATGAAGACAATATAATCGATCAAATGATTCACAATAATTTACCGATTGTATTTATGGGCGATAGTACATGGACTGATTTGTATCCAAAACGATTCATGCGTTCTTACTCGTATCCGAGTTTTGATATCTTCGATTTGGATACTGTTGATACAAAGATAAAAAAACATTTGCCAAGTGAATTGCGCAAAAATGATTGGGAAGTTTTAATTGCTCATTTTTTGGGAGTGGATCATTGTGGTCATAAACATGGTCCATTGCATGAGGAGATGTCAAGAAAGTTGACCGAGATGGACGAGGTTATAAAGTAATGATTTATTTTTTTTAAAACTATAATATCAATTAAATATGTATATCGACATAATTTTTTTGTAGATCTGTAATTGAAAAAATGGATAATGATACAACACTCTTGATTATGGGCGATCATGGAATGACTATTTCTGGTGACCATGGTGGGGACTCAGATGACGAAACGAATGCATTGCTATTTGCTTATACGAAGAGCAAGAAATTTGTGACCAGTGATTATGGATCTGATAGCAATTCGCTTCAACAGGTAAGTAATCGTTTTATGTTTTAACCATACGGATAAAACAGAAACATGAAAAAATTGTAACTTTCAAATCTAACTTAATAACACTCAATCAAATCAATTTCTCATCTTTACATTGGTAAGTGAAAGAACAATACAAAAATTCAAGTAATCATTGTTTAAATAATATAAAGTTACATTTGTTTTTCTGCAGTATAATTTGGCGCTTGTAGCTAATGTTCTTCCACTCATCGATGCAGTTGTTTCTAATCATAAGAATTATTTATGTTTTTTTTTTCTTCAGATCGACCTCGTTCCAACGTTAGCCACAATCCTCGGCATACCAATACCCTATTCGAATTTGGGTTTAATCAATTTTAATATAGTGCCTGATGTTGCTGTGCCTTTTATGTCGAGATATCAAATTCTGTTGCTTCATGCGTGGCAGAATGCTCAACAAATCTACAAATACTTCTATAATTATGCTTTGGAAAACAAACGAACATTCAGTTTCGATGAAATGGATTCAATGGAGAGCCGATTTCTCCTGCTAACCCATAGAGTGAAGACCATTTACACAGAAGTAGCATTCAAAAATTTCATATTAGATCTGAATGCACACTTGCGGGATGTTCTTAATGTTTGTCGTGAGATTTGGGTGAAATTTGATGCTACCCAAATGTCTCAAGGACTATTAATTACCTTCTTGCCAATATTTTTCTCATTTTTGTTAATCAACAATTCTCGTGCCATAGATTTTCCGAAAATCTTCACAGTGAAAGTTGTGCTCTATGCGTATCTGTTAAATATGGCCTGTGGAGTTTTTGGATATCGATATTTCAAGAAGTTCTCCTTCAAAACTGAAGAGCATGGTATTATATTCATCACCAGTATCGTAAGTACTCTGATGCTGGTATTTTTGACGTTGAAGAATTGGGGTTCGATTGCAAACAATTGGAGCGGGATGAAACGTTTCGGAAACATGACAACTCGCATCATATGTTTCATACTCATTTCAGTGTTCTTCTCGAATAGTTTCATCATTCAGGAACCGAAAATTATTTCTTATCTACTCACTGCCGTAATTTTGCTGTTGATCTATGAGATTCTTCAGCAGAGTTTGAAAGTAGATTTTAAGACAAAATTCAGAGTGGGAGTCTTCTTAAGGTCGATATCATTTCGATTGGTGTTAGCAGCGATTCTGGCAATTATTCTCCTTCGATCGGCCTATTCATTGTTTCGGTGTCGCGAAGAACAAGGAGATTGTGGAGATTTTTCCAATAATTCCAGTGGTTTTACATTCAAACGACCAGCTAACCCAAAGACATATCTTCTCGCGGTTGTAGTTGTTGTTTTGTACACAACCCTAACTCGATTATACCTGCGATCTTGTGGTAACTTGACGGGATCTTCGGTGAATGTGCTCTTGGCTCGTTATGGACCAACTATTGCTTCGATATGCGCTGGTGGACATATTTTGCTGACTAACAGTGCTATTAAAAACATCAAACGGAATCATATTGATTCGATGGCTTTGGTGATCTACGCTTTGCTGTTGTTACAAATCATTGTTGTGTCGGTGTCGCCATTAATGACATACGTCTTGCCACCCAGAAGTACTATGATTTCGGTGAAAACACACGAGGGAGTTGTACCGGAGATCTTTAAAAAAATGAAACAGCAATATGATGGCGAAGATAGCGAAAAGAATTACGAAATTCCTGTGGTGTATGGCCTTGCGACAGTCTACTCTTCGATTTTGATATCATTTGGAGTTTTTCTGGCCATGGTACTCATAATTCTGCTTGAGCCAAAGTCATCAATTGGCTTAGTTATTTGTATCGCTGTAGCTGCGGTACTTTTAGTAGTACATTCGATTCTGAGATATCGCACTGCCACTAGTTTTGGTAAGATCGTTTTGCTAATGCGTTTTTTTTTTGTTTAATGAATTTCAAACTTTTTTGTATAGAAACCTGCATCCAACCGACATTCACTGCCATTGTGGGGTGGTTCCTTTTGGCGAACTTTTGTTTCTTTGCAACTTCACATCAGACAACTTTGTCCCAGATCGATTGGCGAGCTGCATTCGTTGGCCGAACTTCGTTCATTCGCAACTCCAACTTTATCTCTGGAATCCTAGTCATCCTCAATACGTTTTGTGGCCAAATATTCTTCATGTGCATGTATGGGTTACTGAGTTCGGAGACATTTTCGATTTTTGCACTCTTTCCATCGCTCATCCGTTCGAACTGCAAGGAAAAAATTAAGGAAGCTGATACTCGAACTGGCAACTCAATCAAAACAAATAATGAAATCTCTCAACAAAATGTTGGATTCGACATGACACGCGGTGAATTAATACTCTTTGAAAATGAGAGCGTTTATCTGGGAACACTCTTCAAACTTGCTACGCAATTCTTTATGCTTCAAGGAGTTAAGGTTTGTTTGAAAACTAAAAAAAAAACCGATCGTACAAAATCTTAATTTTGTTTTTATTTCAGATATTCTGTGCTATGATGGCGTGTACAATTCACTGTCGTCATTTGATGGTATGGAAGATATTCGCTCCTAGATTCATTTATGAGGGACTTTCAACATATGTTTCCTTCCCTGCCATTATAATTGGTTACTTAATAATCGTTCGAGTGCATTGGTCGGTTGATAGACTAATAAATAGGATAAATAAAATTAAATGAAAGACCTTCAAATAATACTGAACAAAAACGCATCTGGTCAAATTGTATTGAAATTTATTTATATCTTCTTTTATTTTGTATTTTTCTATTTATAAAAAAAAGGCTCCAAAACCTGTAAAACGGTTTCGTCCAAAGACTCAACTTAAAGCAATATCAATAGAGTATGTTTTATTTCGTTTTAAAAATAAGAAAAAACCAAAATGTTTAAAATCTTAACTACATGCATACTTGAAAATGGTTGTTTACAAAAAACAAGTTTTTGTTTAAGTTTGTTTTAATTATAATCACACGAAAGAAATTTAAATACACGTTTGTTTTTAATTTATAAGTAAAGAAATTAAAGTTTGTTTTATTTTCTTAAATGAATTTTGCAGTTGAAATTGAAAATTGAACATCAAAACACCATCACGCACGTGTTTTAAAAAAACCACAAAATAAAGAGAGTGAAATGCCTTGGTATCTTTTCTGAGAAATTTTAAGGATTATGGAAACTATTAATACCGATTTTTTCAATTAATAGTCACGTGCCGTTCGTACACAAGACATATAACGAAGAAACATTGGTGTGGGACCTATCAAGAATCTCTAGAGGAATTTGGTTTGCCTCGGAATTATTTATTCAAAATGGTTTTATTTTTAAAATACGACCATAAAACAGTAGGTATTTTTAAATTTAATACAATTTTGTCCAAAAACCTTTGTTATGATAAAGATCACAATAATTACTATTTTGGTCTTGATACGTGATTTATATTTCTGCGAACTGTGAATGAAATCACGATTAGGTTATTAGGGATTAAAATCCCATCATTGAAATTTTCCGACAAACTGTAGATTTCTCCCATTGGTTGGTTGGTTGCTAGTCCAGCTTCCTAACATTTTTGCACACTGGGATTTAATTAACATTTACGACTGACACACGGCTTAACTCATTTTTTGATTTTAATATAAGTTTAGTAAACTGAATATTTTCTATACAATTGAAGTACTACAACATTCCCATTTTTTTATTTAAAAAAAATTGTTTTTATTCATAAGATCTATATCTCCAGCGTAAGCGTTTGTTTCTCAAAATTTGCAATCACGTTTTATCGCCACATCCATCCAGACTATTGTTTCTCAAACGTTCTCAATAAATATATTTCCGACATAAAAATATATAAAAATATTCAATTAAAATTCAAATTTGAGTTTGGTAGTGTGTTTTCTAAAAATCACATTTACCTTCATATTTAGTTTTTATTTGTTTTATTTTTAACAATAAAATTCATGATTTATCACCTAACATTCTTGTTTAAAGTTCTCACATAGATCTTTAATAATATTTAAAATAAATATTCTTTTTTTTTTTAGTTTAGTATATTTTTTTTTTCTTTTAAATAAATTTTCCGTCTCTCTTTGGTAGTAAATCGCAAAAAAATTAAACAATACAAATTAAAAAGTTTAAATAAAATAAAAAAATGAAAATAATAGATTTGCATCTTGATTTTGCTATTTTTCCCCTCTACATACAAAATGTTTATTTTTTAAGTGCTGTTTTTTGAATTTAATTTATTCTTAAAAATAAGATAATATTTGACTAAAAATTTCGTATTTAATTTTATTTAATATTGTTTATTAAGTTTTATTTAATTTATTGTTTGTGTACAGTAAGTAGGTGACATAAATAAAGAGAATAGATTATTTTCTCATATACATACAAATTATAATTTATTTAAGTTAAAATTTTTTTAAGTACTCAAATCATAAGTGTAGTTATATGTTAATGTAATGTATTAAGGAAAATAATTAAGTTGAATTTCGAGAGAGCAATCACAATGAGAAAAAATTATAATAAAATAGTTAAGCAGGAAAAAAGCAAAAAAGCTCTTAAATCATGTATTATTTTTGTTTGCAGCAAAGGCATTTTAAATCTAAATTATTATAATTTAGATCAAATATAAATCAGCCAAAAAATCAGTTTACAATTAATAACTAAATAAGTGTTACTACATTGTTGAGTTTGTATTTTATTTCATTTTTTTTATCAAGGTAACAATAATGTTATGATGTTGATTTATTATCAGAATATATTTAATGTTTGCATTTCACTAAAGAAGTTTGCTACGTATAATAATTTCAATAATATAATAATAATCATAATAAAATATATTACATATTAATTAAAATTAACCCTTTGCATGACCATTTACTATCAATTGTGTATTCGATACTCCATTTGTTTTAGATTTTTTAGAAGCTTCGGTGCCTTGGTCTATAAATAAAACAAACGCAATAAAATATAATATTTTTTTTTTGTAGGAATTAAACAATTTTTTCTATGTTTGATTTTTTGTTTAGAACAAAACAAAAATTGTTCCTACTCTTTCAAAAATGTACGTACAAAATAAGAAATTTAACAAAAAAAAAAAATAAAAACATAAAATGGCAGATGATAAGAATTAAATGTGATAAAAAATTAATATTAGTAATATCCATTTTTGTTCCTTTTTTACACTGGAAATAGATTTTAATTTAGTTCTGAAAACTACCAACAATGCACCATTATAGTTTTGAAATATTAATCATATTATACTTAAATAACATTCACTTTTGTGGACAAAAAATCAAAGGTTCTAAGCGGAAAATTATGACCTTTTTGATTGCTAATCCGCGAAGAATAATTTGATTCCATACGTTTGAACGAATCTGGTTTTGATTTTTAAATCAAATCCATAATTATTTTCCTCTTCTCTTCAGAACTGACTTTTATTGCTTTCAATATCAAGATATTCCTAGACATGCTCTTATGAAATTTTAGGATTATAAATAAATACAATAAATATGCAAAACAAATATTAAAGACGACAATCAATTACTTAAAAATTTTTGAAGTTTTGGTACAAGCGAAAAATAAGTTCATAGAGTTTCTCAATATTTTTAAATGGTTAATATATGTATATCCATTCCTGCCAATAACAAGCACACAGAAATGGTTGGAAATTGTAAGTCACTAGGCTCTGGTTCTACACGAGCTGTCGCGCCACCCAATTTATTTATTTTATGTATCCTTTATTCATAGCTACTAAACAAACTTGGGACGTAACCTCTTAGGCTATATAGCAATTATTATCTCATCTTAAGATCGACAAAAATAACTGAGCAAACAATGGTAATGTTTTCGCAAACGGAACGAAGCGGTTTGTCAGCAAAAGGAAGAAAAATCAAAAGTGAATGGCTTTCAGCATAGCCCTGGAGTATCTCGAAAAAAAAAAAACGATATAGAGTAAGACGTGATACACGCAACCACATCAACTCACTAGCTGAACAAGCCGAAGAGGCAGTAATTCGATGCAATAGAGTAGCAGTCGTAATGTGTGTTTGGTAATTTGAAACGTTGTACGACGTAGCACATTTTGCTTTCAAATCTCATAGAAAAAAATTGACAAGTAACAACTTGTAGCAAGAAGTTGCAGAATGCAGTTAACAAACCGCACAAGTCTAACTCTGGAAGGCCGTTCAAGTTATAGCTACTACACATTTTTAGTTGATGTTTAAACTTATCTAACTTAGACAACAGACTTGGTTGTTTAAACCGTTAATGGTACGTTTTTTTTAATCAAATAAAGCATATATCCAAAAATTTTGAATAAATATTATCAATATTCAAATGGTCTCCTTTGAAACATTCGCAGACTTAGAAGACAATGAAAACTTGAAATAGGTAGGTACTGTGATTGGGCCGGATTTTTATCATTATAGAATTATATTTTCATATTTTGATCTTTTCTTATGTTGTTTTTCATTGCGACGAGAAAAATCTCTTCTCAAGATCGTAAATTACTCATTTGAATAAAATATATCGACATGGAAGAAAAATTTCATCTTCAAAGTATGTTGGTCTTAACTTTAGTTTTATCGGTAACGAAATAATTAACACTTACATATAAGCTGTCAATTCACTGAAAAAATATATTTTTATTTTTTATTTAGATACATGCAAATCTCTGTTTTCGCCTTGAAATCTCATCTAGAAGGCATCTTTAAAAAAAAAAAACATGGAAAAAGGGCAAATCTTTTATGAAATGAAAAACGACATTCAACACTGAGAGGAATATAATGGTACTAGCCGATTTACCCGGAATAGTTGCTTCGCTGACTTAAAACATGAGGTAGTATTACAATTTTTTTTAATTCAAAGTTATTTAAAAAAACTAAAACCTATTTGCCTTGCTCAGTTGCTTTGCTATTTTAGTTCTATCTCTAGCCTGATTTTTATACTTAATTAACGAAAATTGAAAATTAAATTTTAATATTATTATTAAATGATGAATCATTTCAGCATTCAATAAAAGATTTATGGGGGTTACGTTTGGTAAATTTAGATTTCAAACTTAAATTTGATTTTTTCGAGGTCAACAACGGATTACGATATCAGATCGTAATTTTTTGTCATGGTATTTGTGAAGCTCTAATGACTGAAAATCGAACTAGGCTTAGTAAGGAAGAAGGGCAAATCTGCCGAACCAGGGGCACATAGGCAGATCTGCCAAACCAAAATGATCCTTTATAAGTAGTATTTTTCCAATATATTCAATTATTTCGTGGAGCAAGAAGATTAAGAAAATTGCCAAATGACAATGACAAACTTAAAACATTTGATCTTCATTAAATATTGACACTGACTATATTCATAGTAAAAAAAAAGAAAACATTTAAACTTTTATCACATTTAATTTTAATCAAAAATTTCAAGCAACACTAATGTAAGCTCTTGAAATTGAAATAAGCATCTAAAAAGCAATGAAAAAAAAAAAACAAACAAAATTAAAAACGAACAATAAAATAAAACAAGTGAAGTATGAATTACTTATTGATGATGGTAGTACATGTAGGATCTACAAAAAGTTCATGAATTTTGATTTCATTTTGAAGATGTTAAATTCTTGCAATCATCGAACTAACATTTCAGTATTTTCTGATGTTGCATATGTTACACATTCCTAAAACAAAGCAAACAAATCATTCTTATTTTCTTATTTTTTTTTTAAACTGGTAGAATTAGAGTTTGAATATATGATAAGATATATTTTAATTGTTCTAGTGTTTCATTACTGATTTCATAATAACCTGTTTCAAATGTAAAGAGATTTAAGTTTTTTTCAATGGGCTGCTCATAGAACATGAATTAGAAATTACGAAACCTATTCCACGCAATTATACAGCTTGACACGCACTTAGGTATGAAACTTCAAAAAAAAATATCTTCGTAAATCCAACGTACTTTACGTTGTTGAGTAACAAAAATTTGTTTGAGTTGTCTTAACGAAATGCTTTTCTCTGCGTTATTTTTGAGTAAAAAAACAACAAATAATCTGAAAAACTCTAAATGTAAGATTAAGTTTAGAAACCTTTACGTCATTATGATCTCAATAGACGTGTTTTTGGTATACCGAAATTAACTATGGCCCTTATAGCGTCCAACGTTCGAAGCGGTAAAAGTCGATGGAATCAAAAACTTGAAAGCAATTAAATTAGTGTCCAAATATATCTGGATAGTTTTATGCTGTTGTGATTCCTAGTCAAAACATAGCTGATGTCATCTTTGACAGCAACAACTCAAGATATCTTAAATGGTTTATGATCGACAAAAGTCGTTTATCGATAAACAAACGACACTTGAAATAAAGGCGTGATAGTTTTTTAAGAAAAACATCTGAGGTCTTACATAGCTTCGCAATCTGCCATTTCCATTAATAAATTTTTATATCTGAATGAAAAAAGGAACCAACATTCAATACCGTTAGATAAAAACGAAAGATACATTTTTGAGCTATTCACTTTCCAATAAAACTTGCCTAAATATTGGGTATTTTTCTAAAGTGTTTTATAAAAGCTTCTGTGAAGTGTGAATTCTTTCTAAGGTAGACAAAAATACATGAGTAAAAGCCAAATCAAAGCAAGTCAATTTTCAGGTAAGAAAATAGAATTACAAGCGATAAACAAAGCAAATTAACTTTGCGAAAAATAATTCAAAATTTTAAAAAATTATTCTTGCCATTGGCTATTGAAGTCGGACCTAGTTAAGACAGACTATAAATGACTGAATGATAACAAGCTATATGAACTTTTTCTAATCGCTAGCTAAACATATATGCATTATCTTTCACAAATACCTTGGATATAATTTTTTTTTGCAAATTAAATATTATATTCTTAAAGAATCGTCAAGGTTAAGAGATTATAGGAGATAAATCTTTAGGTTTATCCCATAATTATGATTCTCGTTGCTAGAATTTAGAGGAAAAATAAATAAGTTTTCTAGTATTTTCATTTAAAATTTTTTTTTTTGTTTTATGAAATATGTTTTAAAAATCTTGTAGATGACTTTGACTTATTATCACAAAAACAATATGTGCGTGCATTATAGAGAGATAATAATATATGGTGTTTTGAATATAATATGTACCTACATACATGCAATACAATTCTTATATACTAATTTGATTCATTATTCAAAAAAAAGAGAAATAAAATCTTTCGAAAATTAAGAACCAAAACCAAAAGTGTTAAAACAAAATAAAATTACAAATTCTAAACAAAATCAAAAGTGAACATAGTGAAAGTTATATTTTGATTAAACATGAAATCTTTTTTTTTTATCTATAACTAAGTTTTAATTCCTTTTATTAGTAAGCATCATTCATCGGCGACATCGTCCTCGACCTCATCGAGGTAATGCTTACACTTGTCCTTACCATGCAATGAATGACAAAATTTCTTGGTAACGCTCCAATCTTCTTTAAGCGATAAATTAAACATGGAGTAGTCTGGATCGCCGGTTACCTCTTTGACTATATTTAAGAATTTTGGCATGCAGTTCTTCAGAGCATCACCGGACAATGATGAGTAGGTCTCCAAGAGGATTAGTCCTTTGCACCTAGATAGGAATAAAACAAAAATCAATCAGTAAAAAAGTAATCTTATTGTTTAAATTTAAATAATTCACCTTGGATGACTTGGCTCTCTGTAAATGTCCAGTTGAAAATATTGATTGTTGATTAAAAAGCAACGACGTTTCTTGTAGATTGTGAAATGTGTGTAGTCGCGCTGAGCCAATAAATTCATGTAGTCTCGATGGGTTAGTTGGGTTTTTACCTCAACAGCCTGCCCGTGAAGGTGTGGCCGGCGAATGGTATGGATGTAACTCCAGTGCTTCTTTTGACCACGTTTGCGTAGCCTTGCTTGTACTTTTGGTCCTGAGGATTGTAAATAATGATGCACGACATCAAAGTCTTGAAACGGTGGAAATTCGGAATCAGGTGGTAGACTTCCGACTGAAATTTTATATATAAAAAAAAAGAAGAATTTTATGAATTGGTTACTTATGAAAATGTTATTTCTATACCAAGGAGTTTAAGTTTTCTTGAGCTGGTTTTTAGACGATCACCAATATCGATACCGAGTTTTTGGCATACTGCTTCAATCGAACGATTCATTTTTGATTCGAAATCTGTAGAATTATCGATAACATCGAAATAAGGGTGCCCGACCCATGCAGCTGCCGATTTATAGTCCAACTCTCTGGCCATTTCAACACCTTCAGAACGGCAAGCATGATCCTAGATGAAAATCAATTTTGTTCATCAGTAGTTCTATTTGTGAAAAGAATTTCAAATGTAATAATTATTATTTTTATTACTCACTTCTATTGTATAAAATTCTTCAGCACCATTAGCAGCTGATACTAAATGAAGAATTTGATTATAACGATTGTCTCGAAGTTCAATAGGATTCCAGTTGTTAGCAGCCATCATTTTTTCCCATTTATCCTTTGAGATATCTAAAAACAAAAAAAAAGTTCATAGATATAACTGTTACTTTGCAAAGAATATTAAATACTTACAAGCGCTTGCATCCATAACACCACGATCGCATATGATCAAACAGTTTCGATTGCATGAATTACCAACTTCGAAATAAGTATTTTCAATTTGTATCATGGTACGGATAAGGTTCTCTTGAAACTTATAAGCTAAAAATAAAATGTTTAGTGTTTATATTTTAATAAAAAAAAATACATAGAAAATACAACTCGCAGATTTTTTGCAGTTGGCCTTAGCTTAAATAAACAAACAAAAGGCAGAAAAGTTTAAATTCTAAATATTATGTAAATGGGTTTAGACTTATTGTTAATTACATAAAATGAGTAAAGCATTCGATTTGAATTTCATTAGTCAGGCTCATAGTCTAAGAGCTGACAGCAAATTTTCCAAGTGGATGTATAACCAAAATGTGAGTAGGAAGGTTTATAGGTTGAAGCGTCTTTATATAGATTACAAAAATCTAGAAGGCCCATAATACCATTAAAAAAGAGTTTACCATTTTCATTTGCTTACGACACAAATTCTTGTCGAAAAGTTTTCGATTTGTTGGAAAAGATTTCTCACAGTAAACTTTCCGACGTTTACCGACGTTTTGGTGAGGTGGTTTTTAAAAGTAACGTTTATTCACATTTGTATGTCAGGGGTATAACCAATTTAATTTATTTGTAAAAAACTGGAAATAATGCTTCGTAATTTTCCCAAAAATTCGCTTTCGGCATTAATTGGTCTAACAGATTTAGATTAATATCGACTAGCTACTTTAATCGATTTGCGATATAAATTGAATAAAATAGAGACAAGAACTCAACATACCAACGTAATCAAAGGCTAACTTTCAAAATATAAAAATGTTTTGTTGTGTTTGCATAACACTTTTCATGCGCATACGTTTTATTTTTCATGAGTTTCAAATTTTTGGAACGATTTTAATACTTATTTTTAAACAAAAAAAATGTTATTAAAATTAAAATCACCAAGTCCATTTCCCACGAGGAAACTGAATTTCCAGCAACTTTCTGTTTTTAGGTTAAAAGGCCACGAAGTGAGAGGAGTGAACGATTTGGGGAGATTTTTTCATCTCTTCAAACAAACAGTAGTGTATGTTCAACTAAACTACTTGTAAAGGAAACTACAAAAAATTTTTACTACGTATTATTAAGCCTGTTTGGTAACTTTTTTTTCAACAAATTTCCCAAAAACTGAGTTTTTTTTCTCTGGGTTTTGACAGCAAATTGTGAAATTTTGTGCAAATTCGCAAGAAATTTCACGTTACCAAACAGCCCAAATTTATTTCTTCCTGTGAAAGGAAAAAGAGATTTTTAAAGAAATTAAAATCATGCTAATACGTTAACACCCAGGTTGTTTCAAATTTTGCGCCAATATTTTTAATAAACTGATAATTTGGGAATGTAAGAAAAAATTTTGTGTCCCATTCACAAATCATCAATTTCTAATCTCAAGTTTCATCAAAATCTCGAATGTGATTTTTTCTACGAATCCATAACTTGTAGCTCAATTAAAAACTAAGTGGATAACTCAGACACCGCTTGTTATTATTGACATTCAAAAATCGAGCGCCTTGTTATTGAGACACTTTACTTTTTTTGTTCGCTTAATTTTCATCCAATTGTTTTCGTATTTCACAACTATATAACTGATTAAAATTCTGTAAATCTTATCAGTGACGCAAATAGTTTTTTTTTTTCAGTTAAAATGAACATACATACCACTAAAGAAGTCTAATGATTGGCTCCAGTGTAATAGCTACAACTTGTCGGTAGCACATCCAAGTTTTGTAGATTCATTAAAAAAAAAAAAAAATACTACAATTTCGAGTGCTATTGTTTGAATTTTAATAAAATTGTAAGTCATATTACTTATAGTGCAATATAGTGCCTGAAGTCTTCATAGGGGGCGCTGTTTACGCCTTCAGTGAATACTTAAAGTTCAACTGTCAGTGATTATTTTCTTATATTTTCTCTTGAAATTTGATATTTTGTTTATTGTGTTTAAAGATATTTGTGACGAAAGTTATGGCCTTCTGCCCACAGACAAAGTTCCTTGATAAATGATAGGCTGCCGGCTTTCAAAAAACTTGGTGTTTACTGAAAGTGTGTTGAGGGCCCTTATGAAAGCTTCAATTTGGAATGGAAACGAGCACTCATTTTCAGGGAACACTTACAAGTTTTTTGACAGTCGGCAGCCGATAATTTATCAAGATGTAATATTCAACGAACTTTAAGTATTCACTGAAAGTGGTAAGAGCGCCCCCTATCACGGCTGCAGGCACTACAATGCATTAGGTATAGGAACAAGCAATCCATATGACGGTCCGATCCATGATCCATGATTGAGTCCGGTATCACGGAAGTTCGTTGGCTAGAGAAGTTTGGGGTGAGGGCTCTCGTTTGGCACGAAGAAAAGAGTCTCATTTATTGTTGTTTCAATGTGCGAAATGTCAAAATTGTTGTTATTTCAATATATTTTGAGGCACTTCAAAGTTTCTAATGTAAACACGATGAGACTCAGGGCCAGTTTCACAGTACACATTTAACAAAATAAGTGGCACTTAAATTACCCATTTTGGCACTTTAACCGCAGTTTTACTACCTGAGTAAGTGGAACTTAGGGGCCGGTTATAGCGATCAGGAAAATGCATCAGGAAAAAAATTTCTTTTGGATAATTAAATACTTTATAATACAGTTTGAAATATAAAAATGGTATGAATAGATCAGAAATCACTTTAAGTATTTTTTTCACAAAAAAAAATTCTTTAAAACAAAATATCTTTTCCAAAAAAAGCATTTATTAATTTTACTGATGAAAGTTCTTTTTCCGTATCAGCTGATTGCCATTTCTGATAAAATGGAACAATTCGTTCCACTTGTCCGTGTTTCAATTTTTTACTGTTCCACTGACATCAGGAAAAAAAAACTGATGCCGCTTCATCGGTAAAATAAAAAACATCAAGTAGGTTGATGGTGATGGTTTATGTCAAGAGAATAATGACAGCTTCTTACTGACTGAAACTTTTGTTCGCTATAAACGACCATAAGGAAAAAGTATTCAAATTCATTCTGTTTCAACTTTTCCTGATGCTTTTTCTGTTCGCTATAACTGACGCCTTAAGTGGCCAACATGGGAGACTTAAGTGTCACTTATTCCGATAAGTTTACACTGTGAAATTGGGAATTAGTTTTCCATATTTGGCACTTAAGTGACACTTACTTCACTGTGAAACTGGCCCTCAATCTTCCCAATCTTAACAGGGTCTATAATATATGCTCTAAAGGTAGAACCGCACTAGGCGGAACTGCACTTCAGCGACACCGTGCGCACTTTCGCACGAAACTGAACGAAACTTCACGTCGCGACACATTTGGTCAGATTACCAACTTTGTCGCATAGTGTCGCGCCGTGAAGTGCAGTTGTCGCTTAGTGCGATATAGCTCATACAACTTCCTACAAATAAGTCGTGAAGTTCAGTTCCGCTGAAGTGCAGTTCCGCCGAGTGCGGTCCTAGCTTAAGTCTTAGGTAATATATTGCGCAGGCTGTCAAAGTTGAAAGCGTCAAAAAATTAAAAATGGCTGTTCGAGTGCCGACAGGAACTCAACACTCATCATTAGAAACAACAACAAAATATTTAAATTAGACAAGTAAAGGGGCATTGGATCTACCATTTTCCAACCATATACCTCGATTTTGACAGATGCGCAGAACTGAACAAAAACGAAAACGCTTATGATATCGGGCGTGTTTCTTTTTTAGTTCAGAGCAGAGCCTGAACTGTCAAAAAAAATCGTGTTTCTTTTTTATCTCAGAGCATTCACAGCTCCAATTTTGTGTTTTTTTTTCCCTCTGAGCATCTTCAGAGCATGTTCAGAGCGCGCTCTATGAGTTCAGAATAAATTGATAGAGCAGACGGAGTTGAATAGCTGAACACAAAGAAAATGATAACTGTGAAAAAATAAAAAAGTGGCAGCTGGTGAAGCGTGTTTTTTTAAATAAAACTGAACTCTCAGAGCAGAACACGCTCAGTTCAGAGTTCGCTCAGAGTATGTTCGGAGCAGAGAGAAAGAACTAATAGAGAGAGTCAAATTTCCTCGTCTCCGCTCCGTCCCCTCGAAACCTTTTGTTTACATTTTTTATAACGTGTTGAATTCCTATCGGTGTTTTCACGTCGGGCAGTGCAAAACAAAAAAAAAAGGTGGTAAGTATGCACATCGTCTTGCATATGTATTTGTCCCCACATTTTTTTTATATGGAGTTAATAATTATACATATGCAAGATGGTGCGTAAGTCGCAACATCGTAGCTTGTAGGGTAAAAGAGAGCCACCGTCGAATTTGACTCTCTCTATTAGGTCCTTCTCTCTGGTTCGGAGTGTTCAGACTCTGTTCAAAGCTCTACTCTGAACTAAAAAAGAAAAACGCCTATTAGGTACTTTTAATATGTGTACTGGGGAAGGGTTGAACTTAGGTTGAAGAAAAGAACTTAACAGTCCAATTAAAGTAAACGTTATCTCTGCATTAATTGCCATAGAGATGGTAAAAAAAATGCTGAAATCGCATTGCAAATTTCCATTCCATTACCGATTTTATGAAAATAAATTATTGCTAATGGAGTCCCAGCTTAATAGATTTTTTTGGGACCAAGCAACGTTTTAAATTTCATATTAAAATTTTTTAAATCCAATTACTACCAGACATTTTGTAGTAGGTAAGTAGTTAAAACAGCTTTATTTTTATACTAACAATCAGATACGTGATACGACACAATCATTTTTCGAATAAATAAAAACGTATTTGATAAGTACAACACACTTGCTTACATGAGGATATAATTATTAACTACCATACAAAAAAATTAAAATTAAAAAGAAGAAAGAAGAAAGAAAAAAACAAACAATCAACAGTAAAATTGAACTTTAAAGCATAATTCAAACCTAAACAAAAAGCTGGCTACCATCGCCCGCCACACCGCTGTGCTTCTCCGTTGTTACCTAAACAAAATTAGAAAGAATATAATGCCACGAGCACCACAACTTCGATGGCGGGCGGCGACGCGACGGGCGAAATGAATGTTCTCTGAGTATTATCAATTTATTCAAAGTGTTCGTAAACGTTTACCAAGTTAAGACAGGCGCGCACCAGACTTTGATAAACTAGTGCGCATTATATTTTTAGATTATTCGACCAAGTCATGATGTGTGAGATGCAAAGTTGAATTTCAAAAAAAACCCAATACAGGTGGTGGTTGGACTTCAGACATAGTACACAGACAGTCTGTCCGAAGAAAGACATCTCATAATATGTGCAAATGAAGTCCCCTGACAACCTTGCGATATTTTACTAGTTATATTCACCTCAACAGACAATAAAAGCATACAAAAAAAAAATTAAAAAAATAGGGGTGTGTTGCACATCTTGAATGTCACAAATTAATTTGTCAATGTCAATTAAGGGGCAAACACATTATTTAAACGTCAGACAGCAGGAGTGTCCGATATGTGTGACAAGAAACGGAAATAAAATGTGGTTAAACATTTTTCTTTACATAAGAAAATAACGATAAAATCTTACATCACATTCTATTAATGGAGAAGTGTTGAAGATAAGTAGGTATAATGAGAATATACGTACATATATAAAACAATGGCAAATAATAATATGTTTATATTGAAAAACCTATACCTATATAAGAATTTTGAATTGAATTTCATTTAAATTCTCTTAATTTAGGGGCTTTTTTTTTTGCTTTCTAAAATGTATTTTTATAGTCATCGCCAGAAGTCTGACCAAATAGAAAACTTGGCATCTTGAATTAACGATTTCTGCCAGAAATTATTTTATTATTATTTTAATGAAAATTATCTTGATTGCAATTTTATGCTCCGAGTGACACACTGTGGCGAATACCGCAAAACGTACATATTTGTTTTTCTATGAAAAAATAAAAAAAAAACAAACAAACAACTGTCTAAATATTTTGAAAGAAATAAAATGCTTTTTTTTTGTATTTTATATTTGAAAGAATATTTTATTTTGAATCAGAAACTGTTAGGTAGATTTATTTTAAAATCTTTTTTTATTTGGGTTTTTATTTTTCGCAGGCATTCTACGTATTGTTAATTCAAATACGTCCACAAAATTTTGTCAAAATTGTGGGTGTGTTGAACTAAAATTGAGGCGAAACAAAATTAAAAATTGGCATCTATTGGTGTTTGTGATTATAATGAAGGAGAAAGATTTGGCGGATATTTTGCGATTATAAATTTAGGGCATATAATATGTATGAACAATGTACATAATACAGAAATTAAACTAAGAAATCTTTACAATGAAATATGATATATAAAAAATTAAACAATTTCAAGTTACCTACACAAGAATGTTGAATAAAACTGAAATAAACAATAAATCGTTTAATTAACTTAAATTTTCCGAATAAATTGTAAAATAATTGAAGTCTAAAGCACTTAGCTTTAGACTTAACAGACGATTGTCAGATCTTACAGTATTTTCAGATGTCAGTAAAAAAAAATTGTCCCAAATGTCTTACAATCGTGTGAACTTACAATTTTGTGTGACAATATCGCCAGGAACGTCATTGTCAGCCATTGTCAGACGACGATCTGACAATGAAACTGTCAGTTATGTGACAACAGTCTGAACACACAATTTTTATTTTTGTAAGACGGTGTTCACATTGGACTGAAAAACTGGATTTTTTTTTACGTTTCAGTATTCACATCTCTCTCCCACTCCTTCATTGAAGTGAGATGTGAATACTGAAATGTCAAAAAAAAATCCACTTTTTTAGTCCAATGTGAACACCGTCTAAAGGTAGAACTATAATCGTTGAAACTTGATAAAATTCTCCAACGAAATTGATCCGAAAAGAGATTTTGAAAACTTAACCAAACGTCACTGTGACTTCTAGAATTAGGCATGTTCAGAAATATATTACTCGTATATAAAATATCTCAGAGAACCAAACAAAACTGTTCCCGTGTTCTGTAACTAATCGCATCGAGGTAAGTTAGCGATAAACGATGTGAATTTACAAAGTAAAATTAAAAGCAATTTTCTCGTGTAATTGAACAAATTTCTTTTTGATATACCTATTTTTTGGCATCTCTGACACAGCTTGTTTTAAAGTGTTATTAAGTATTTATAAAAGTGAAATTATTTTTGTGCTCAAAAATAATCTATGAAGTTTAACCAAAAGCTAATTAAACTATTCCCAAAATTTACCACTTTTTCAAATATGTACATATGTATATGGAAAAAATTCCATGGGAAAATAAATTGCCGATAACCCCAATTATCTGAAGGTCAAAAGTAGGTATAGTTTATAATAGGTATACAAATTGTGAAAAAAATAATTTAGTTATTTGCCGGAAATATATAATAAAAAAAAGCTATTTCCGAAGAAAAAAAAAATTAAATTCACAAACTACATATTATGTAAATATGTATTTACTTATAAATTCTCTTAAAATAAAATAAACGTTATCAGAATTAATTTCCAAAAACAATTACAGTTCATTAGTATTAATATTGATGTGATTCATTTGTATGACTTATGACCCCCGCTACAATTTATCAGCTGTAAATATCGAACAAGCCCCTCAGAAAATCGCCTTGAACAAGTTAAATTGAAAATTTTGTTGCTTTTTTTTGTATACGGTCATCGATTTCAGTTTTGCGAGCAATAAAAAAATACAAAAAAAAAAAAACTCCCAGAAATATCCTATGCCAGCCGGCACGAACTCACTGCATTTATTATAAATTGAAATGGTTAATAATACTCAATTGCACGTGATTTTAGTTGACAGATGGGGGGCAATTATTACAAGACGAATAATGACTGTATACACTCAATGTCAGATAAACTTCCTCATCGCTGCTGGCAGGGCTGCATTAAAAATGATTCGCTTTAAATAAACTCTAGACTTTATGTGACATCGAGCGAGGGAGTTCAATGGCGGTATACACATACAATATACTTATTTTGTTTATGTAAAATAAATTGAAAAATACAACGCAAAATAATACAATTGGAAACCACCGGAGCGGGTAATTTTTTTGTTGTTTAACCCCATGATTTTCCATGTAAACCCTTTCGTTCGTCAAAGACGCTGATTACGCGAGTCTTTTTTTCGGTCGTTTCGTCTTTCGTCGCATGGTGTTATTTCATTAATTGAAAATTAAATAATTTTTTACTAAGGATATTCATGCAACGTCGTAAGTTTACAAATTGTGTAAAATGATAAGTTTACACAAAAGTTTGCATGAACGCCCTTTTTAATTGATTTGGTTAAATGCTGTGCAATTGAATCAGCTGTTTGTTAAACGTCAAACATGAAACATCAAAATATGTATGCAAATAAGCGTGTTCAGATTACGAGGTTATTTGTAAATGGAGATCCTCTCCCAAACCAACCTAAAATCGTAGCCGAATGTCTCGGAACGGTTTTAAAAATGGAAGATACACGGCAAAAATCGCGTTTTTTTTGTCGGAAAGGAATCAATGCAATAGTTACAGAATGCGGGCAAATTTTTTGTTAGTTGTCTGATATAACTAATATATCATATTTCTGAACACGTCTAGTACTTAAAGTCACGATGACGTTTGATTAGTTTGTCATCAAAATTTGTTAATTTTCCACATCAAAGTCCTTGGGGAATTTTAACCAAATTGTGTAAATCATTTCTCATACAAAATTTGACAGTTCATTAACCAAAGCGTAAACTTAACCAAATGGTAAACTAATCTAGTGTTTTATAACATTGCATGAATACCCCTAATATTTCATAAACGAAACCAATACTTGTAACTTGCGTCCTATATATTCCTATATAAGTAGAAATATCGATACTTTGTTGGTAAAAAAAAAAATAGGTTAGCTTTTTAAAATAAAGTAAACATTTATTTAATATAATATGCATAGTTACTAACAACTTTCAAGTCAACAGTTAGCCTCAACAAACAAACATTTCTCCGTTTGTTGTGACAGATGTCATTGAAGTTTAAGATTAAAGATTGATAAAAATTGTTGTTTTATAAAAGCCATATTATTATATAATGAACAACTTTTTTATTCGCGAAACACACTTGTGTAAAACAATTCTTTTGTCACAAGATACATTTTTATCACACCTCAAGTTAGTGTTACCCATAAATCATTTGATAACATGTGATGTATTATCTAAAGCCCAACTCATCATCCATTCGTCATAAGTATACACTACAATACATTGGGGTTTTTTTGATTAGACCAGCTTAAATTTATAATTTTAAATTTTGTTTCCCAGCTTTATAGATCTTTACTAAATCTGACTTAGTTTTTCTTATTGCATTTTCGATTGGTCGACCAGAAGCCTTCTGAACCCTACAAAATTAAAGTTCTTCTTTTTAGACAGAAGAGAAAATGCAGCTGGATTTGATTTCCGAATCAAAACCAGAAGCCACACTTCAGAATCGATAAAAGCGTTCGATTGTCATTTTTCTTCCGGGCTACCAATCAAAAACGCATTATTAAAATTCAGTGGAACACGGCCTAAAACAATGGCAGTTCGTCCACCTTTTTTTACATTTAAAAATGTCAAAGTCTAAAATGAAGTTTAAAATTGTCTTCGCTTTTAAAAACTAGGCTTTCACTTCATATGGCATTCAATTAAGAAATAACTATTTAATTTTATTGTGACCTCGCCATTAGCTATCTACATATCTATTTACTCAAATTTGAAAAAATTCAAAAGTTTTTTGTGAGTGCATTTATTTTGGAAAACCGCACTGTATGTTACGTGTGGCAGCTAAAGCATTTATTGTTAGTTAATAACCAAAACAAATTGTTGTTTTTTTTAATGAACTTGCATTCAAAACTGATTACATACATACATATATGTAATATAAAATTAATTATAAAAATATATTAATTGTTAATTTTTGTTATCTTGTCAGTGGATTTTTTTTTTCTATAAGAAGAAAATGAGAGAAAACAAAATTATTTTTTCTGACTAGAATTGTTTATTGTGCAATAAAACCACGTGCTCATTTTGATGAAACAAAATGAATAAATTAAATAAATATACCATCTGTGTATGTTCTTAGATAGCCGACTAACAACAAAAAATATTTATCTTGTCGTGAAAGTGTTTTGTTTATATGTATATTTTTTGGTTAGAACGTAGGTATATATAAAATTTTAGCAACAAAAAGAGAAAGACAGGGTAAGAGAAAGAGGTGTAGATTTATTTTTATGAACTCAACAATGAAAGATTCAAATTATTGCTTCGGATTTTTCATAATTTCTGTGACGTTTTAGAACTTTTTGGAAATATAGTTTGGAATGATGTGAATTTATAATATTTTGTTTGAATTTAACATTTTACGTAAATAGAATAATGTATTGATTTTTTTGTATGGTAGGTAGGTATGGTTTACCTATAGATGTTGTTATTCAAGTCATTGTGATTGCGAAGAACGTAGATAGATCACGAGTTGCGCACGTAAGAGCACAAGTCAAAAATAATTCTGTCTTACCTGCATGTATATTGTATAGGTATATATACGAGTCGATAGAATTATTTTATCTCATGTTACGTTTTTTACTGGACTACTGCGGCTTTTTATCTTGTTTATCGATACGAAATTGACTAAGATTAATTAAAAACCATAATTTCAGAAATCACCATTCACAAAAACAACACAAAATTCGATTGTTTTGTTTTTTTTTACAAAATGGTGGATCTGTTTTATGTTTGTTCATATAGCAAAATACATGAGTTCAAGATTATATAATTAAACTCTATGGGAAAAGGCGATTTCCATAGTGTCGTGAGAAATATATAATTAGTTTATTCAAAGTTAACTCACCAAATTCGTTGAGTTGAATCAAACGGATCCGTTGATTTTGACGGATGAAACAGATAGGGTTGACCCAATGCGCGTTGCGTTGTTTTGATATCTTTATAAAGTAAAATTTTCGGAAAAGACAAACTCGAAATTACTATAGATTTACTACCTATTTATTTGTGTTTCTATCATACAAAATCGCAGAGTACCATTATAACTTTTTTGAAACTAAACTGATTGCAAGTAAACTAGGACGAACAAAGGGGCACATAAAACACATCAAAAAGAGTTAAGAACACAATAGCACATCCAATGCATTCCAGTCATCGAACAAGCCTATTGTTGACAAGTCCCCTATTACACGATGATTCTTTGCGTCTGACTCTTTTTTCGAATTTCTCTTTGAAAATCATCCTGTGAGTCGCACGCTATTACACGATAATTCTTTGCGCCTGACTCTTTTTCGAATTTCCCTTTGAAAATCATCAAAATAAAGTTATAAAAAAAGAAACGTGAAAAAGAGTCTCGGAAAATTTGGCCCACGATCCACAGGGCAACTGGTCTTCCGTCTCATCTTTTTTCTCTTTCGGACTCGTTATGTTCGAAAAAAGTCAGACGCAAAGAATCATCGTGTAATAGGGGACCAACTGATGTCAATGCACATATCGTAGAGCAAAGTTAAAAGTTCAGCTACTTTTTGCGTTGCGTCCGTCGCATGCATTACTATATACCTGTTTACACATTTATTTTTCTGAAAGGCGCATCCAGTGAGACAGTTAGATTTTATTTGCGTAAAAGCGGGAAGGGTAGGTTTAATCCAAAATCCACCACCGTTGCACCAGATTCAAATAATATTCTCGGGTTCAACATGATAGACTTTGTGTGTGAGCGAGATATACAAGGATTTTAAGGGCGTGAGATAGGGAAGGGATAGATTGAACTTTCAGTTTTAGGGTTTTTTCTTTATGTATATAGGCTTTTAGTAAAATTTCTGTGTAAACAGGCACTATGGGGCGCTTCTCATAAGAATATGTGCATTTAATCAAACTGTAGTCGACCTAAACGACGGATTCTATGTCGGTGTTCATATGGGACTGTCCCCGGACTTTTTTTTACGCATCTGTACTTTTTCCCACTTCCACATCATGGCGAGAAAGAGATGCCTTTCTTGGCGACAGTGGGAGTGGAAAAGTATACAGAGACGTTAAAAAAAAGTTAGCTCTCCAATGTGAACACCGTCTATGGGTCGGTTTCTTAGTCCCATTTCACACGAGGAAACAAGTTGGTGGAGATTTTTTTTAAATTTTCTTTTCAATTCCAATTTCCACCAATCGTAGACCGTTCATTCCTCTTACTTGGTGCCCTTCTCATCTAAAAACTGAACGTTGCTGGAAACTCAGTTTTATAGTGTGAAAGAGGTCTTAAATCTGTTTCGATGTCCGGAAAATGTTTGTTTTTTTCTTGCTTAACCAACTTAAAAAAAATATATAATTTGATAGGGAAGCTCCATCCTGCTGGTTTCTTTTTAGTCGAAGTAGATTTTTAAATTTTAACATTAAAAGAATTGCAAGAGAATAAACACCGTTCAATATTTTTCGAAGTTTGTATGCTTTATTGAAATAATTCCCTACATTATGTCTCCATACGATTTGGATGGGGCTTTATTTCTTTCCATTATATAACATGACCATTGCTACAGAATTTCCATTCATCAATAACAAGACAATGCAAATTTATTGTCTCAAATATTGCGAATGTGAACTTATTGCTGGGATATTCCAGATTTAGACTCAAATGAAAACTTATGAAGGTATACATTTTTCATGCATTTGATATTACTGTTAAAAAATAAAAGTTTAATAAATTGATTGAAGCAAAATAATTGAAAGGGCGAGAAGAGAAAGAGACTTTGTGCTCAAACCAAAACGAATGAATATGATACTGATACAACAAAGAAAACAACAACAAAAATAAAAGCACAAATGACTATAAAACAAAAATCGTATGCAGAAAGTTTGAGAGAGGCACAGTGTTTTGTTTGTTCAAAAAAAAAACACACACACAGAAAAACATCACATCGAGGTATCGCACACTCACCTTCGCTGCCATCAGGTTTGTCCGCAGCCGAAGCCAAACATCTTGGACATGATGCAGTTAAATCGATTTGGCTATGCTCAGGAGAACCAAATGGAAATTGTTGATATTTGAATGTGGTTGGTTTTGCGGATGCTAAATTATAATTTACAAAATAAAAATGTTTAAAAATAAAAAAAAAAACAAAAAATTAAAATAAAATAAAAAATAAAAAAAATAAAAAAAATTAAAATAAAATTTTGAGCACAAATACAAATTAACCAAAAAAATTTATGTTTTGTGGAATTATTAAGGGGACAATTGAACATGGTGGTAGTACCCCTTGGCGGTATATTTAGTGCGCATTGGACTTTAACGCTGCCGGAGAAGAGCACTGCACTCGAATCCAACCTATTTCACCTACAATGTTTTGTTTTCAAGAGTATGTATTAGCAATTAAATGAAAAATCCTTCAATAGTATCTCCTGCTGCGAACTTCAAGTTCAAACTTTTCAAACTAAATTGGAAATTGGCCTGTTTATATTTCAGAGATCTCCGCTTCCTCACAAAATATAAACACGATTCCTCACAAAAATTTCTCAATTAAGCTGTCAAAAAGTGAGACTGAAATTTCTTGGATTCGCCGTTCGATTTCTTAAATTCCTTTGAACACAATGCAAAGTGTTTATATTTCATTCTCCTACTCTGTCAAAGAGACGGAAGAAAATTACTGAACGCTCTGAAATATAAACTGGCCAAATATTTCACTCATATAATGTCGGCTTATATTTCAATCAATTTAAGCCCAAACGATTGTCAAAGTTCATACAAAAAAAAAATTAAACTGGCAAAATCCTGGCAATTTCGGACAAGTACGCGAACAGACCTATTATTTGTGTACGCGGCTTGGGCCCACACTTTTTAGAAAAATGGGTCATTTTTTTTGATTGTTTTATAAAATTAAATAAATTTATTATATGATTATAAATTTTATGAAAATGGAAAAATATAAGTAAAAGAATAAAATAAATTATATATTTTATTAATATCTTTCATTTTTTTTTGTAAAATATAACTTTATATTCCAACACAAATTCGTTATGAAGCTTAATTAAATTATGGTGAGCTAAGTGATACCAATACGATACATTGATGGTATATATATGACTAAGATTACCATAATTTATATTCCGAATTGCGTCACTTGGATATTAATTAACATCTTGTATAAGAGTTTAGTAATAATAAATACAAACAAAAGACATTAATTAAATAAATTATTATTTTATTCCTTCATTCTTTTCTTTTTTAATTTTCGTATACAAAAAATATGCCTAAAAAAAATTTCATGAGAGTGATTTTATATTGTATTTTTTTACGATGCTTGTAAATATATTATATTTAAAACCACTTAATCTAAGTATCATGTCTGACAACAAATTATAAACAAACGAAGGTATTTTTTTTTCTAACGGAAGCGTGTTTTTCATTTTGTCAAAAACTTTTTGAAAAACACTTGAAACTATGTTTAATTGTTTATATGTATTTAAAAAAAAAAAAAAAAAAAAACAAAACAAATCAATAAAACTAAAATACGTCAGGAAAAGTATATAAATATCCGTTTTAAGATCTTTTTAAAATAACTTGTTGTTGAAATGTTTTTTTCCGCATTGTGTCATAAGCGAATAATTTGGCGCGTTCAGAAAATTGAGATTTCAAAGATTTTGCTCACTTAAAAACTGAGCGAGCGAATCCAAGATTTTTTTTTCTCAGAGTTTTGACAGCAAAGCTGAGAAATTTTGTTGAAGTGGAATCGTGTAAGGTGAATTGCGATAAGTGAGAGTCACTGCAATCAACCAATACAGTCTATGTAAGATAATATCAGATTTGATAGCTAAAGAGCTATCATCAGTAAAAAATGAAATTGTTATTTAAGAGTTATCACCAGCATACAAAAATTGTTCAAATAAATTGTACACACAAAAATAAACATTCCTGTGACCAAAAAAGTTTAGTTCATTCCAGAACATGATGAAAATATAAAAATCATACCGCAGAGACGTCATTTTTGTTCTATATTTTTGAAAGATCATTACAAACATTTGAAACATTCGCTATGGCAACCATTTTTTTGACAAATGTCATTGGAAAGTATTCAATTGAATTGAATTTAGTTGAATGGGCCATCACACACTGGCTTAATTTTGAGCTACACTAAACCCAGAGTTAATTTTGCTGAAATTACTCAGAGTAAACTTAGCTTGAGGAAAATTTTGTGTTCATGCGCGGTTTTAATTGTAGGAGTATTTTTTTTTTTTTTTTTTCAATTTGACAATTCGGACAATTATACGAATTGTTATTTCCTTTAGAAAAATAACAATTTTAGTAATCATTAGGCCTGTTTCATTACAGTTGGGAAAAGTTTCGGAAAAAAGTTTCGGACTTGAGCTTTTTGCTGTTGTTGTTGTAATTTTTGACCAGAAACGAAAAGTAAGGAAACGTTTTTGGGATATTTCTGATTTTGTTTTCTAGGTAAACGTCCCATTTGACTACAGAAATTACCAGAAGTTTGATTCTTGTTGAAGGGAAAATGAAATAAATTAAAAAAAAAAGTCAAAAGCTTTGGCATTTTCGTGCCAGAAAAAAGTAATTAAAACCAATTTTGGGTAGATTTGGGACACCACGGCATCCCGCGGGCGAGTAAAGAAACAGACCTATTGTTCCATCTTTTGACTGACATTAATTATTAAATATCTATGTAAGCCAATACTTGTTTTCGCTTGATCTAAATTTGTTTTCTTTCCGAAATGTGGTGAAAATAAAATGAGGATTCCAATTTAAAAAAAAATTAATTTTTTTGTCCATTGGAATGCTAAAAATGACATTTGACAACTAAGATGGCAAGTCCACCCAAAACTTCTGTAAATTGTCATAACGTCCGAACTCAAAACTGCCTACTCCATCTGTGGGACTTTTTTTTACACTATGTCATTAGAGAACATCCTGCAAGGTTGGAGAAAAAAGTACTTTTACCCATGAAATTGCTCCAAGAGCCCTTGAAGTATTTATATTGGGCGTTTTTCTTTTTTAGTTCAGAGCAGAGTGTGAACTGTCAAACAAAAGATCGTGTTTCTTTTTTAGCTCAGAGCATTCAGAGCTCCAATTTTGTGTTTCTTTTTTCGCTCTGAGGATGTTCAGAGCGCGTTCTATGAGCTCAGAATAAATTGATAGAGCAGACGGAGTTGAATAGCTGAACACAAAGAAAATGACAACTGTGAACAAATAAAAAAGTGACAGCTGGGGAAGCGTGTTTCTTTAAATAAACCTGAGCTTTCGGAGCAAAGCACGCTCTGTTCAGAGATCGCTCAGAGTATGTTCGGAGTGTTCAGATTCTGTTCAGAGCTCTGCTCTGAACTAAAAAAGAAAAACGCCCATTATGTAGCTTAAAGTTCACATAAGGAGATCAAATCATATTCGCCTTTTGAAACATCAGCAAGCGTATTGACTAGTAAGGCATAATGTTGGCAAACGTTAAAGGTTGGACGACGATCCACTATTGGAAGTGTTTTAAGGTACGATACTTAAGCATTTTTAGTCTGATGCTAGATTAAAATCACGATTTTTCTAAATTTTAAACGAGCTAGCAACGTTCTATCTTTTTAACATTTTTTTAAAGCAAAAATCACCAAATGTCAATTTTAACATTTAAGTATTATACTAACTCCAAATGTCACTGTGACAATTAAAAATGTAAAAATGGTATGTTTGCTTACTTGTTTGCACGAACTGTCACTTTTTTAGGTGTGTTCAGCTGAAGTTTATAAATAAAATAGGTTTAGTAATATGTTAAAAACTAAGAAAATTTTATAGTAAAATGATTCAAAGTTAGTAAATTGTTAAGTAGTATCAAACTAATACCTTACCATCAGGCTGTTATAAGGCTGTTTAAAATTGTACGTCTATATGTATATGTACATACATATGTATATATTAATGATGTATAAATAAATAAATGAAAATTCTAAAGAATTGTGGTATCAAAACATCGCACAGTTGGGTCACCAAGCTATGAGGACATCATTTCTAACTTAACTCCCTGTATAGCTATGCCTTTAACATTTTCAAATAAAACTGTTATATCGTGTACCTACTGTCAAAAAATATTTAATAGACCTATTACTCAAATTTGTTTGATCTAAGGCTATATGAAATAGCTCCAAGGAAACAAACTTAAAACCCAACAATTTAATTTTTTTTTTTGTTGTCATCAAACTTGTATTATTTCAAGTTAATTGCACAGGAAATCATTTCAAATAAGCATAATTGGAGTATAAAAAAATGGTGTATAGGTACATTCTTCAGACACGCAATGTCATTTATATTAACCGCATTCATTAAATAGTCTTTTAAGGAAGTGGATCATTTCGAAGGATTGGAAAAGATACCAAAGTGCCAAACAAAAACTTCAAGACAATTTTAGATTTAGCTAAATGAAAAAAAGTCGTTAAATTTCATTAAGGAATAACAACAACAAAAAATAAAACAGTATAATTACGATAATTTTTTTGCAAAAACTAGGTTATGTGCGGCTTGCCATCATTCTTATTAAACTATACATACATATATATTTAGTTGCTACCTTAACCCAGCCAACAAGGAGTATATCAATTTGCCTTGTCTTATTGATTGCCAAGGGGCAAATTAAATAAAACGAAAGAAAAACAAACAAAAAATGCCACCAAGGAAAAAAAAAACGTAGTTTCCATTGCCATTGACATAATATAATATAGCCATACCTCCCACAGCAGATCGCAATGCTAAACTATTTTTAAGCACCCCGCACACAATCTAATAGGATTAGAATATTATGAAACAACAAAAAGACGCCTTCGCATCGCATCGCCAGCCAACAACAAAAAGCTGTCTATACAACATGCCACTTATCGTTCACCATCTAATTTAATTTATTTACTTAAAGATAGTGAAATAACAAAATCGATGAATCCTTGAACTTGATACTATAGACCATGATAGACCAAAGACACCTATATAGAAAACCATGAACGGTGACGGCTCGTCGAGGACCGAGGGTGAGGGATACCTTATAGGTGCATCAGTCAGAGCAGAATATAGATGATGCATATTTTTGGTAAATGACCAACGGACTTATTGCATAATTGATAACTCGGTTTATACTTAATAATTTAAATAATAATAATACTTTTAATTTTGATGCATTCATGTTCATGGATTTAATTGGATGGTTGTTTAGTTAGACTAGTTAAATTAATAAAATACAAAATTCTATGAGTTTAGATTTTTAAAACTATGAAATATGCAGTGATGTTGAAATAATATTTTCGAAACGAAAGCATTTTTATCTGCCTTCGTTTAGAAAGGTGCCACCAAGGGGCACTTCTTTATAATTTTAGCAAATAAAACTTCATAATTTAAACGCAAATGAAAATTAGGTTTCTAGGTCACGAACATTTTGATCAAAAATTTAATTGTTCCTCAAAGTCTAAAGTATACAACAAAAAATGTGCACGACTGGGTCGCACTTTGTTTTAAAAGTTTTAATAATTCAAAAATTATATTTATCTTATAAAGGAAATAAATTAGTTATGGGAGCCTATATTGTTTACCACCTGCTTAAAACAGTGCCGTGACATAAGGCCATGCGTCATAAGGCCATATGGCCGTATGTCACTTTCACAAAGTGACAAAAGGCCATATTCTAACTTATGGTCTTTTGACTCTTTATTAAAGGGACATAGGGCCATATGGGTTTATTAATTAATGCGGAGTTAAAAAATTAATTAAAAAAATATCATCTACCCATTTTCGAAATAAATATAGATTTTAAAAAAAATAATTTTGAACATTTTTTTAAAAATCAATAATTTATTCTTTTGAAAATTTTGGTATGCAATATTATTAGAATTTATTTGAAGCTTTTGTGCAAAAAAATTCATTAAAATCAGTTCAACTGATAATGAGATAGTCGAAAATCAAAAAAATGGTTCTATGAGAGATACCATTTTTAAACGATAGATAATTTTTTTTTTCAATAGTATGGTAGATCGTACAGATATTAGTTCACACAAAATTTTTAATCAAAATCGTAGGAGTCGTTTTTGAGAAAAATGAGATTTTCAATACCGGTTTTTAAACATTTGTATGGGAGGTACCGTAATTTCTGGTTATAAAAATTTTCATTTAAAATCTGCTAGATAATGTTAAAAAACTGCTGTGTGGAAGTTTAATAAAAAATTGAATGAGTCGTTTTCGAATTATTAAGTTCTCAGAAAAAATTTTTGAAACTTTTTTAAAAATCAAAAAAAAAAAATTTGAAAATTTTGTGTGTGAATTATATTTAATGTTGATGTTCGGAAAGATGAACGGGCCCTGTTTTATATGGGTTCATCTTTCCAAATTTAGTGTAGTATTATCATAATATTTATTATTTTTTTTAATAATAGATAGTAACGAATAATTCCAAAAATGTCTTCATCACAAATTTGGTAATTTCGTTTGAAAACTCATTTTATTTAACATTCAATCACTTCTTTTTATTGTTTTCTATTTCAGTTTTTTTATACATCACATTTTGACATTTTTAATTTATTCTTTTTAATTAATTTGTTCTTAAGCTTTGCACGTTGATAATTTCCTAAAATTTAGTTGTCACTTCAAAATGTGAATTTGTATGAAAATTTTGATGATTTTTCAACGAAATTACTACCTCAAACCACATTAATTGGAATTCAGTCTACCTACCATATTTCAATAAATAAAACTTCTGATGAATACTCTGTAATAAATAAGTCTTTTTAGAACTTATCGGGCAAACGCATGTAAAAATCATTATAAAGGCGAATAACACGAATTTAGATTTTAAAACTACTTTAAGGGGCATTTCTTTAAATCATCCCACCGCGAAGACGCCTTGTTTTTGTTAGTAAGATTTGTGAGATTTTTCATATCTAGTATAAAGCTAAGGCTCAAACTGCAAGTTTTATACATTCATTTTTTTTTTTTTTAATAAAATAAAAAATATTTACCTTCTTTATCTGTTAGGTCCGAGAATTTGACACCGCCACTGAAATATATAAGAAAATTGGAGAAAAGGCATTTTGAGAAAAATTAATGAGCTGATATCAACCATCCAGTATCTTTTCTTTTTTTTTTTTTTTCTTTTTCTTTCTAAATGTATCAATTAATATTATCTTCCAAAACATTCAAAATTTTTAATTTTAAAATTACATTATTATTATTATTTTTTTTAAGGTTTGAATTTTTTACTATTTTAATGATTAAAAAAAAAAGTTTCTATTTTTTTTAATATTACTATTATTAATATTTATATATATTATTTAAGAGTGAGAGAGAGATAAAAACAAATTTAATGTATATGCCAACATTTTAAAACATGGGGCATTTACCTGAGAAGCACAGTAGCCGTTTCAGGCACACGGAATACCTGAAAATATTGATATAAACGAGAATATGCTCATTTTGAGGCCTTACTAAGGCATTTATTTTGTTTGTTTTTGTTTTTTTTTTTATAATTAAATTTTGAAAACAATTAAACAAATTCGTATTTATTAATTATTTTTTTTTTTTGTTTTTTCGTCGAGAACTAGAATCATTGTTGTGGATTTTAGTCCCAATTTGTTTGTTTTGTTAATTTAATGTAAAGAAATAGAAATATTGTGACTGTAATGCAATATTATGTTTAAGAACATTAATACATTTCACAAAAATTGATTGGAACAAAAAAATCTTTTCATTTTTTTAAAGAAAAAAGTTTCAAATGTCAACGCAAAAACGACGGTTTTTTTTTCAATCGTTAATTATTTTCCAGAAACCGTTAGCACAATTAGTGTTAAATATTTTTATTTGAAAAAAAAAATAATATACTTATTTAAATATTTTTATTTTTTTTAAATTAAGTTTTAATTGTGAACTAGTTAATTTAAATTTGTGAAATGTTATGCACTTTTTTGGAAACAAATTAAAGGCTGGTTATCTTATGATAATGTTTTTTATTTTTAAATTTAGATTTAGACTTGTATTTTACTTTAACAAAAAAAAAGTTTTAAAAGAAATCAATCAATAATACTCCTAATTATATGAGGCTAAGAGGTAGAAAGTGGTGTAACTAAATTTTTGAACAGATATTTTTGGTTTTCAAATTATCTATATATTTATGTGTGTATGTAAATCAAAAGGTCAATGAATTTCACAAATAAAAAGTGTGTTTTATTCATTACTGCATAGCCAGCGCAGCATTCAAGTCTGAATAAAACGATTTAACTCACTCGCCATCTTTATTTCAATAATTCAAAGTTCTATCTGACTTCTTTTTCGCCAGCAATAAAATTGTTATTGTTTGCCAAGGGAAATTTTGCTGCGCTGTTTATGCAGCAATGAATAAAACACACCTAAACTAAAAAAAAACATCTTAAACCAAAATGAAGTCTAGTTTCATTTAATTCCCTGTCTCTGTTATTAATTGATGCGTTCTTTTAATTTTTGTTTTTTCTGTAAGCTGTCAAATAACAGCCGAGATATATAAAATGTTGCTAGAAATTCATTTAATTTGTAATAGATTTGTGAAATTAGGTCTGTTTCTCTACTTCCCAAAACTGCCATGCCCAATTCTAGTCCAATTTTATTTTTGTTATATGGAATTTGACAGAAATGGGTAGAAAGTGGCAGTTTATGGGAAGTAAAGAAACAGACCTCTTGCGATCGTTTAATTAAGTAGGTACCAACAAAAAAATCTATTAAAGTTACGAATTTAAGTTAAAATTATTTAAAGGTAAATCAAAAAATTAAGCAAACTTAACCGAGTTGTTATCTCTATTTATAGGGGATCACAATGGACCAATAGGCCCCCGTGTCGGCAACAGCCTCAGAGCTGGGAACGCCCCTCCTAACCAATTTACTATTTCTTTACTTCTCAAAACTGACACTTTCTACCCATTTTTGACAAAGTCCATATAACAAAATAAAATTGCAGAAAATTGTCAGGAAGTAAACGAACAAACCTAATATGACTATTTCTCAAGCTTGTAAATTCAACATGAATATATTTTACACCAACAAAATGTCAAATTCGATAATAAATAGATTTACCCCGATTACAGAATCTGACGAAAGTCAATTTTAACATTAGGTTTGTTTGATGTCAGCCCTGCACTGTAGCACTTTTTTCGCCCCAGTTATTTGAACTGTGTTCGATGTGTGTTCGGGGCGAGCTCTGAATGACTCTCACAAGACCAAGGTTTTTTCTTGGGGCAAAAATTCAGAGCTTTAGGAATTCAAATCAGCTTTTGGCATTCAGTCAAAAACAAGTGTTGATGATAAATTTCTTGGTAAATATTAGATATTTTGTTGATAATTTTTGTTATTTATCTGTTTTCACGTAATTATAGACGAAATGCCAAAATATACAACAGTGAAATGAATGAAAAAATCAGATGGTGAAATTTGTAGCACTGAAGCGTTCGACTTAAAATAAAAACCCGAGCAGCCCTGACTTTTTTGACAATTGACTGACATTCCCCAGGTCGCCCTACTTCAGAGATCAAACATAATGTTACTATTAACGAAATGTCAAAATTGAGTCTGATTCCCTCTGTAATAGGGGTGATTGTCTTATTGTTTTTCAAATTCTGTCAGTTGGTGTGTTCAGAAAAATGAGATCTCAGAGAATTTTCTCACTCAAAAAGTGAGCAAGCGAATCCAAGATTTTTTTTCCTCAGAGTTTTGACAGCAAAGCTGAGAAATTTTGTTGAGGAATCCTGTTCAGGTAACTGAGATTGCTGAGATCTCCGAGATTTCGTTTTCCTGAACATGCCTAGTATAATTTTTTTGAAATATTGGTCACATTTGACAAAATGCAATCTCACAAATTTAGCTCTGTCAAAAATTGAGCAAACGAATTCTAAATTTTGTTACCTCAGTATTTTACAGAAAAACTGAGAAGTTTAGCTGAAGAACCCTGTTTCGGAGTTCTCATTCACCTAAACTGGTAATTAAACATTTTAAGCAAAAATGACAGTTTAGTGAAAAGGTTATGTTAACTCAAACACATCTGTCATATAAAGAGCATTTGCCAAGAAGGTTTACTACTTTTTATGTCACACTTTCGTTTGAAAAAACGTTTTGACAGCTCATTTTTGGCATCCCTTAATTGTGAAGCACAGACGTGACAAATTAATAATGGATAATTAATCGATAAACCAACATGTTTTAATGTTAAAATCAACTTAAATATCTCTCTATTACACAGATATAAAAAACACCATTGCTTATTTTTTGCTATCAATTTTTAAACGGTTAAAAGTTTCAGAAATATAAATACAATTTTTAAAAATATAAACTGAAAAATTATTCAATCAATTCAATCAATTGTTGGCTTATTGTGAATTTCAACTGATTCGACAGCTGTCAAACTCAATTATTTATTTATTTCAATTATGTATTCATAATGGAATTTTAATTTAAAAAAAAGCGGCATTCTTT
Source organism: Epistrophe grossulariae (assembly GCA_929447395.1). Lineage (NCBI taxonomy): Eukaryota > Metazoa > Arthropoda > Insecta > Diptera > Syrphidae > Epistrophe > Epistrophe grossulariae. Next base: position 141,016,098 of record OV839566.1, on the reverse strand, counting down.
TAAGTTTTTTCCACAAATATGAGGTATCAAGCTCTTTCTCTGGAACAATCAATTTGTTTAAATTAACTTTATCAACTATGAAATTAAAACAACAGGCTAGTACATTACAGAAATTTAGTATTTTTTTTTTATTGTTTGTTTAGTGGACAGTTCTTGCAAAGTTTAGCTAGTTTTTTTTTCGATTTGATTAATGTTGTATGTCTGGACAATTTTCAGCCTTATTCTGTTATACAAGTCGATCAAAACATTCGATTCATGTGTGTTTGATGAATTCAATTTCATTTTAACAATAATTTTGTGTTTTTTTTATCATTCAGTTCCAAATCTTTTTTTTTTTATTGTACACAATTGATTTGCGTGATTTTCGAAAAATGATTTTCCTTCAACGGATAAAAGAAAATAAATGTTTCTCTCGACAAATCGCCGAATAAGGCTGATTGTCAGCTTACAAAAAAAAAAAATAATAAAAGAATAAACCAACCCTTAATTCATAACTTAAAATATTTAATATTGAATTTATTATATATATGATTTAACAAAATTATGTATTTTAATATAACAACAAATGAAATAAATGACAAATTGTACTAACCTTCCATCCCAGATTTTCGAAAAACGTGCAAAGCCTCGACTGTCCGGTAGTTTTTCCTCCACATGGTCCTTAAAGGTAAAGAAAAAATTTAACAGTTATAAATACTTATTACTATTATTATTCTGAGTTATTTTTTTTTATTATTCTTTGTTTTTTTACAATGATAGTATACCTACAATTTGATGTCGTGAAAAATAGAACCCACAGAACACAAAAAATATTTTTTTTTAATCAATAATTCAAAACTTAAATTTTACTTTGACAGTACTTGAGCTAAAATGGATAGAAAGTGACAGTTTTGGGAAGAAAACAAACAGACCTTATGAATTTTTTTAGAACAGCTGAATGTGAGAATAGATTTAAATTCTGTTTACTTAAAGCCCTTCCACACTATCCCACTGAGTAATAATACATGTCAAATTGAAAATGGGAAAGAATTCCATGCTACTGCCAAATTTGTGGGAAAGAAATGTCCTCTCTTTTTTTTAACTCTCTTTTTTTTAATTTAACCTCAATAAAAATGTGATGAAATGCGTGATAGAATTAGAACCATTTCTAAAAATTCTCATGTATTAACACATGTCAAATCGTGTAGGCTGGAATATCATGCTGTGTAAAATGAGCTCGCATATTTTGTTTCCACACTATTATACATGATTTGTTTTTATTATTATTTGAAAAAAAAAACAACGCACAAATATTAAATATAAGTTCACCGAAAATTCGTTACAACCAAAAACACATTTGTTTTTTTTTTTTAAACCCCACGAGATTCAATTTGACGTTTTAGAAATATCAAATCTTGCTAGTGTGTGTGGAAATCGATGTAAAATCCTTCTTGAATCTTACTAAATTAGCAAGATTTGTTTTGACAGAAAAAAATCGATTTTTTGGTTGAAAGGAATTCGACAATACATATTTCGTTTTCGAAGTTTCATAACAGAATTTTATAAAAGATCGAACTTCTGAATACCAATTATAAAAATTCTTTTATGGTGAAAATCTTTTATGATTCATAACAGAAAATTCATAGCAGAATAACAGATGTAAACAAATGAATCAGCTGTTGTCACTCTAAAAAGCGGTTTTGATTTGACCTAGATTGTTTAGAGACATTACGGAAGTAAATTGAGTTTAATTAGTAATAACAAGATACGTATCTCAAATGATTCGCAAGTTCGAACTGTGTTAGTTCGTAGGTGTAAACTTTTTTGTTTTTCCTTTGAATATAAATTTGTTCGCTTGTAATATTTGATAAGGTTAGGTAGAAGAAAAATCAACATACATTAATTGATTCATCGTTTTTTTTTTTTCATGTAAATAATATTTAATTCTTTTTTATCCATCGGAGGAGAATAATTGTATCAAAATTAAATAACACGCCTATACAAAGCTCAAGAGATAGAAGATTTAAATTTTCGATGGAATCGAATTTCAGAATAGGGACAAAGTTCAGGGGCCTATTTCACCAAATTAAAATTTACAAACACAGCATTGTATTTGTGAACTGGTTTTACGAATTGTAATCAGATTTTCTGTTTCACAAATTACATACATATTTTCCAACAAGTTTGTAAAAAGACGAAAAAAGTTATACAAAATACAGTAAGTAGTTTACAATTTAAAAAACATGCGTTTCACCAATTATATGCCAGATTTGAAAACTAACATTAATTATTTTCACAAATTTGTCAGATTCTAATGTGTAAAATCAAAACAACTTAGATAAAGTTGTTAGAAACTTAAAAAAAAGGCTCATAAATTATCTAAAATGTATCTATTATTATTATTTTAGGAGCAAGTACAAAATTCTTCCTTTTCACATACAACATACATATTGGTATTAATTTTCAAAAATATTTAAAACTTTTATTTACTTAATTCTGCCCTTCAAAATTCTTGAAATTTATAAACAAAACACATTTTGCCCACACAGTTTACACTTTTTTACGTTTTAAGAGCAATTTTAATATAGAAATCACAATTTTTTAGAAGAAAATACACATGATTTATCTTCAGTAATTTTTTTTCACAATTCAACAAATTTTGAGAAATTCTTTTATTTGATGAAACAGAAACTTACAAAAAAAAACAAGAGTTTTCACAAATATTTATTTGTAAACTACAAATAAAATTTAATCTCGGTGAAACGAAAATAAAGGTACTCTCACAAATTTCTCTTTGCAAATTACAAATATACATAATTTTGTAATACAAATATTTTGTGAAACAGAATAAATTGATTTTTCAACAAATTTTATAAAAATTAGCTTGTAAATAAAAAGTTGTAAGTTGGTGAAATACGCCACAGGGAGTGAATTGCGGTTTGCCGAAATGAGAAGATGCAGATATTCGAAATTGATATAAATTTTTATGAAAGCCAAGATAAAACTTCTGTTATCGCCAGAGAATGATTAACTTGCAACTTGTTGCACATTATACCGGGGGGGGGGGGTTATCTTAACTGTTATAAATGATAAATTTATCAGCAGTTTAATCAAAATCTTTCATCAATCAACATAAAAACCCATTGAAATTTACTTGATGTTATCATAATGTTATATTTTTAAATTCTAATCACATTTATGAAATGTGAACAAAAATCATTTTAATCTTTCAAATCACGTATAACTGACTTGTTGAAACAATTGTATGCAAAAAAAAAAGTCATCACTTCAGAATTATTCTTCGCAGCCATTTAATTCCTTCTCTAATCTTATCTTTTCCATATTATTGCCATTTAATTCCTTCTCTAATCTTATCTTTTCTATATTATTTCAAATAAACAGTGGTCGCGATAATTATTTTGACAAAAAAATCCCTCATTTTTCTTTACTTTAGCGATTGTTTACTCTTCAAATTAAATAGTTACGGTGTTTAAAAAACACGACTTACAAAAAATTAAATGGACTTACTTGTTCTTGTAGTTCAATTATGTACATAGTTTAGAACTATACAAATTTATTACAGTAGGCCAGTCTGGGGGCTTAGTGTTTTTTAAGTGGGACAAAATTTTTTTCGGAGATTTCTGAGACAAAAATTGTTTGGATCCATTCTCAATTTTCTTTCTCAGCCAAAACAGCTGAAATTTTTCTGTGGTGTACACAAACGAACGTGATAAATTATTGCAAAATAAAGACGGAATGACGATAAAAACTGAAATAAATTGAATTTTGCAAGAAATTTCACTTACCAAACAGAGCTTATATAGCAGCGGTAGCTGAGAGTGTATGTTATTAACGTGATTAATCCACTCTACGCCGTTCTCAACAACTTGGCTTGTCATATGCAACAAGTTAGCGTGTTTTTACGAAAGGTAAAGATCTTGGTTTAAAAGCCAACAAAATTTAACTCGTGCAATAATTGAAAAAGATCCACTGTTTTCGATATTGTTCAGCAATGAGACGCTTTTCTGGTTTAATGGCTGCGTGAATAAGCAAAATTGTCAGCTGAAGAGAAACCCGGAAGAGGTTCCAAAGCTGACATTACAAAAAACGACCACTCATTGCCACTTAAAAAGCTCGAACACGTCAGCGAAAATTGGAACTACAGAATGAACCTTATTAGCCGAATTTATGGTTAATATTTGGAACAAATAAGATTTTAAAAATAAATGGATAATGATAAGCAAAATTGCCAGCTGAAGAGAAACCCGGAAGAGGTACCAAAGCTGACATTACAAAAAACGACCACGCATTACCACTTAAAAAGCTCGAACACATCAGCGAAAATTGGAACTACAGAATGAACCTTATTAGCCGAATTTATGGTTAATATTTGGAACAAATAATATTTTAAAAATAAATGGAACATGATAATAAAGATTACCCGATAAAATTGAAGGTTTTTTTTTTTTTTTTTTTAAGTACTTCCAAATGAATAACCTGAATAACCCATTTATATAAGCCAATTTTTGTAACTATAATATATAGAGAGTGTGTTGAGCGCCCCCTATGAAAGCTTTAATTTGGAATGAAAACGAGCCTTTCATGTAATATATCCTCTAAGAATAATATTTATAACCTACGTTCAATGATCTCAAAAACTAAATTAAAGCAGGGGTTGTGGTGGAACTATTGTTGTTTCCCATTGGTCGTCCAGAAGGTTATATTTTCGATTCTGAAAATAAATCCAGAAACATATTCTCTCTTTTTAGAAAAAGAACCTTCAGAGAGTTTCAGAAGGCTTCTGGATGACCAACGAAAAACGAAATGTATGAATAATATATACACGGTGTCCCGAAATCACCGCGTCAGAAGAAAACCATGAGTTCCTAAGGTCATTTCAAGTCGAAAAACTTATGAGGTAATTTTCTCGTTTTCGCTTCGTTTTCGACTTATAATGGTTTTTATTATTTCTGTGCTTTTTTCCTTTGACAGGCTCTAACTTTGCCAAACTACAACCGATTTTTTAATTTTTTTTTTTTTTCTATTTAAACAAAAAAAAGTTAGAAATTTGTATCTACCATACAACTTTTTTCTGTGTGGATAATGGTTTTCCCGCAATTTATATGAAAAGGAAACGAAGGTGGTACATAGAAAATCTGAAGAAAAAAATTTGATAAAATTATATTTAACATTCAGTCTATCCAACGTGGAATTACAATTTAAAAAAAAACAATACAAACAACACTCTATTTTATATGTATTAAGATAGATAAAAAAAATACGTTATCAAGTTTATTTAACATAAACTGGGTTGACGTGTTAATGTTGCTTATATTAAATATATGTATAGTATAGTTGTATATTTATATGCTAATATATACAGATGTAGTTATTTAAATGCGAACTTAAAATTTAAAAAATAAAGTGGAGTATGCAAAATTGTTTTTCTTATCAAAAAATTCAGTTAACTAAATTTTAAAACGCCATAGATACATATATGATTTTTGGTATGTCTTATTAAATTTGGTCTTTTTTTTATTTAAATCAAACAGGAAAAACACCAGACGGGACCTTATACTTTTATTTCAAAGTAATAAACTCAATTGTACTTTTCCACAAAATTTTAAATGTTGGTATACCATTAATAGAGTATTGTCGCATTTATGAAGCATCACAAATATACGTTATCGACGATAATTTTGGTATGATTACACCAATGTTTAACTAAGAAAATTCTAAAAAATGCAGTTTTTATTAGGAATTTTTTACTGATAAGATTTGATAATTGGCGTTTTTCTTTTTTACCTCAGAGCAGATCACCGCGCTGTCAAAAATTAATTCTATGTTTCTTTTTTACCTCAGACAAATCAAAGCACATAAGTCGTGTTTCTTTTTTCCATCTGAGCTAGCTCGGAGCATGATCTGTATGCTCAGATGGCGTTTTTCTTTTTTACCTCAGAGCAGATCACCGAGCTGTCAAAAATTTATTCTATGTTTCTTTTTTACCTCAGACAAATCAGAGCACATAAGTCGTGTTTCTTTTTTCCATCTGAGCTACCTCGGAGCATGATCTGTATGCTCAGAATAAAATGACCGAGCAAATCGAGCAAAACGCTGAGCAAAGCCAACTTCATACAATTTTTATGTAATTTGACAGATTACTATGCATAAGACATTTTCAGTGCTCAAGTGTGTTTCATAATTAAATCTGAGGGCTCTGATCGTAATCTCCTCAGAGCTTAGCTCTGATCGCTCAACCTCTGCTCAGAGCTTTGCTCAGAGCCAAAAAAGAAAAACGCCAAGAATAAAATTACCGAGCAAATCGAGCAAATCGCTGAGCGAAGCCAACTTCATACAATTTTTATGTAATTTGACAGATTACTATGCATATGACATGTTCAGTGCTCAAGTATGTTTCATAATTAAATCTGAGGGCTCTGATCGTAATCTCCTCAGAGCTTTGCTCTGTTCGCTCAACCTCTGCCCAGAGCTTTGCTCAGAGCCAAAAAAGAAAAACGCCAAATGTTTGAATTTAGATTTTTTTTTTATTTAGAAATACAGTAACAAACAGCTTTTGAAGCTTTTACAGTACTTAGATATTTTTGACGTTAACAGTAAAACAGAGGCTGCAAAAATTTAACATGAAACCGATTAAAAGAGCGAAAATGTTTTCCGTACTGTCCATAACTGCGTATTTCTACGAATTTTACTTAAAAGTCAGTCAAAGAAGGTACATATTATAAGCAAAATAAAATTTGTAGAAATTAGCGGTTTTGGACAGAAAATCATTGAGTTTAAAAAAACGGTGCCTTTCTCATCTCTATCATTTCTTGCAATTTTGTTTATTAAATTAAAAAAAATAATATAAGATCCTTCTATTTTCGTCCTTTAGAGAAATGTTTTTTTTTTAGGCAGTTTCGTTTGTTGAAAATATATTTAGGGCATTTTAAAAATACATTTTTTAAATGTTTTGATCTCAAATTCTCGCTTTGGAACAAACCGAAAGTTCGCAAATTTTGGTATATCACACTTCATATACTAAAAAAAGTGACTTTAGCACCGTTTTGATGGTATTGTATTAAAGCGTGCCAATGTTAGAGACATGCTAGAATCATTAAGCTGGTTAAATATAAATCAAAGACTCTTTATGCTCGCTCATATTCAAAATAAAAAAAAACAATAGCTATGTGTCCGGAAAACCTGAGTGAACAAGCTACAACTAATGAAAATGCAACATACACTTTACGAAATCTACAAAATCCACCGAATGAGAACATCAAGAGGTCAAAGATCAATCTTCTTCAACGGATTCCAAGCATAGACTGCCGCAACATGTAAAAACTTTAAACGACATAAAATTATTTACACGACTTATTTTATCATATATAACGGAAAATTTTTTAAGTTCCAAATTCAATATGTTTTTTGTTCTTAAAATAGTTTTTAATTTAACTTTATTTACATTATTGTTAAAGTAAATTTAATCCTTTATTTATAAACCAACGCAATGTGTAAAACTTTTATAAATTCAAATGGCAATTCTTAGGCCAAATTAAGTATTACAATTAACGACACATTTGATACACATACATACATTATTATGTACATACATATGTACAGTAGGTACCAACCTTTTTTTAAAAGTAAAAATTAAAATTTATCGGAAAATTCTTTATTATTATAGGTACATGACCAATTCTTTTCATTAAATTTTTTTTTTAATTATTTATATTTCAAATAGTTCTAAAGTTTCGATTTGCGATGAGGCAAGTTTTACCTATTTGGCCATTGTTTTAAATATGTTGCAACGAATAATAGTTTAATTGGATGTGTTAAATAAATATGTATATTGACAATGAGTTAAAGTTTTATTTGGATGTAAACGAAATGTGTGCTAAAATATTAAAAAGTTAGGTTTTATTAGAAGAATCCAGGGCATTTCCAAGAGTTGTGCGCTGACAATATTTAATACAACTATACTCTCTCATTTTATAATTGCCCTTCTACGCTTTGATTGATTCAAATGCAACAGGCACCTATCTATACTCTGACAGCCGATATGTTACACACTTTTGAGCGGTTAAGTGTGATCCTCCAAGATTTAAAATGATGATGATTTTTAAAATAACACAATATTATGTAATATTATGATGTTTATTAACCGAAAAAAATAGTGTATAATAAACTAGAGATATCTACTAAAAATGCTAGAGACTTAAGGTTACTTTTATTCCTATAGACTAGAAAATCACAAGACCATTATACCTCCGACATATTCTGCCCTAGCGAGGTATCCGTCGGAGCGGAAAACTCTCCGAAACGCATACGATGTTGGAGGTTTAAAGTTCATTAGAGATGTCAAAAATGTCACTTCAAAACACATTTGATCGCACTGCAATGCAAAACAACAATGCGCGTTCCATAATGTCGGAAAAACCGGAAGATTACCTCGATGCAAAAATCTTCCGATTCCGCTCCGACGGATACCTCGCTAGGGCAGATTATGTATGTATGTTAAAAATGTATGTAAAAATCATTTTATAAAACTACATACCTACTAAAAAAAATATAGGTAGCTAGGTATATTGAAAATAATCAAACGAAAAGGTAGGCAGGCTATCTATTTAGGTTCGTTTTTTCGAAGGTAGCTGACAAAATCATTTAAAAAAATACGCATACGTCTACAGGTATCTAGGTAGGAACTTTTGATAATTGCACTATTGATTCACATCCTGTTGATTCGGAGTAGGTAGCTACCATAATCAGCAAAAAAGGTATGTAGGTAAGATAAGCTCTGTTTACCTATTTATTAGCATTTTTGCATTACAATTAAAAAGAAAGGGCAGCTTAAAGTGAGGAGGCAATTAAACTGCGCACTAGTATTTTTTTAGTTTTATCTCTATAGGTACCTAGATATCTACAACTATAACCACAAACACTAATAGAATTTTCGGATTTCGTAATAAATATAATGATGAATCATTTTATTGTCATTTTGTTTAGAACATGCCAATCGAATTCAAAGTGAATTCATTTCGAATTCAAAGTTTATTTCCTTAAAAAAGAAAAACACCTCAACTCAATATACATTCGCCGGTTATAGGTACCTACATGTATTTCATCAACTTTGCGCACCGCTCTCTCGCATTTACCTTACACCACATTTTATGCATGCAAATTGTTTTCGAGAAACCAAAATAAAACTTGAATCACATGGCGATGGCTAGAGTTAGCTCAACATAATAGTCTTTCCCGTCCCGGTCGTTGTCGTCGTAAACGCCACCACTGCCGTCGCCACATGGTTGTTTCTATTCTGGCCCCAACAAAAACAAAATGATTCAATAGAAAAAAAAAGTGTCGTGTCTTAGTTTAATCCTTTGCAAAGTCACCACTCAAGAGATAAATAAATAGATAAATTATGAAATAGATTTGTATTTCCTATTATAGATTAGACGACTAAATTGATTACTTACCACCAGTTAAAACAATTTTATAAACACGTTTTTTGCCCGCCGAATCCATGGTTTAGATCCAAAATGCCGATCCTTCCGGGGGTGCTAGCAAAATTCCAATTTTCTTCTTCGAGTCTCGGTGCTATTTGGAAAAGGTCAGGTTCTAGGCTTTTTTTGTTAATTTATTTTCTTTATTACAAAATTCATTACAACAAATTTGAATGAATACAAAACACACAAATAAGGAATAAAAATTTAACAGAACAAAAAAAAATTACGAAATAAATCACTTATCACAGGCGACGACAAAACAAAATCTAAAAAAAAATTTAGGTAGGTAAAAACGAAATAGCTTTGTAGAAGATTGGACGAAGATTGAAAAAAGGACTTGGTGGTCGATTTGAGATGTCGGCGATGTGTATTTCTCAAACTCAACTTTGGTTGTTACTGATTTATTTTTTATTTGTTATAATTAAATATCAAATTTTACTGAGACGACACATTTTCTAAATGTTTTGAAGAAAGTGTTGAATTGATTTTTATAAACACTGGTAGACATGGATGATTGAGGTTTATTTTGTCGGAGGAACAACTAACGAATGTGAAAACGAAATTGAAAATTTCATGATTCTGCTCGCTACATGAAAAATACTTGCAAAATTCCTTCGTTTTCTTTTTGTGTGTTCTTTCTTCGGCATGACAAAAATCCTCGATGTGACATCTGAGTGGTGAGTTGGTAGCTGTCAGATAGTGGTAGGATAGGAAGCTCAAATAGGAATTGCCATTTTTAATTTTTTTTTGACGTTCAATTTTTCAAGGAAATTGAATATGACCCTGTTTAGATTGTGACGACATCGTTTGTGTATCAACTTGGAAGTTTTAAAATGAAGCGATTTTTTCACAGATGAATTACGCCCATATTATTCACATGATACATCCAGATTAAAACTTTAATCCAAATGTGATGTATACAAATTCAATGTAAATTCATCCGAATTTAAGTTTCAATCTGGATGCATCGAGTGAATAATATGGGCGTTAGTAAAGCCGGAACCACACCTATCTCGAGTGGTGTGTTGTGGAGTGGTGTGTCGCCATCGCTCCAATGTGTTTCATAATATGTCCCCTATTACACCGATGATTCTTTGAGGGCCAGTTGTACAATAGTGGTTCAGCCTCGGTTCAAGATTTTAATTCACCGATTTCGGCGGATTAACTAAGGTTCAACGCTGGTTCAAGTATGTAATTAGTTATTATCAAGGCTTAACTACATAAGCCAAAAAGTACTGAAGTACAAAGCTAGGACCGCACTCGGCGGAACTGCACTTCAGCGGAACTGAACTTCACGACTTATTTGTAGGAAATTGTATGAGCTATATCGCACTAAGTGACAACTGCACTTCACGGCGCGACACTATGCGACAAAGTTGGTAATCTGACCAACTGTGTCGCGACGTGAAGTTTCGTTCAGTTTCGTGCGAAAGTGCGCACGGTGTCGCTGAAGTGCAGTTCCGCCTAGTGCGGTTCTACCTCAAAAGTAAAAATATTTTTTTTACCGCTAGCGCCGTTGTTTTGTGAAAAAGAATACACTAATTTGTTTTTAAACCAAAATTTAAGCTTTCTGCATCATTTTTATAAGTTTTCCAGTCAGAAACACTATCCTAAAATGAGTTTGAAAATTTTCACTTTTGCACTTTTTCACTTTTTTGGCTTATGTAGTTAAGGCTTAACTACATAAGCCAAAAAGTACTGAAGTACAAAAGTAAAAATATTTTTTTTACCGCTAGCGCCGTTGTTTTGTGAAAAAGAATATACAAATTTGTTTTTAAACCAAAATTTAAGCTTTCTGCATCATTTTTATAAGTTTTCTAGTCAGAAAAACTATCACAAAATCAATTTAAAAATTTTCACTTTTGCACTTTTTCACTTTTTTGGCTTATGTAGTTGAGGCTTAAAGCCTTCACACACTTGAACAGTAAACCACTGTTGAAACTCAGGGCCAGTTGTACAAATATTTAAACCGTGGTTCAGCAATTTTTATAAACCGATTCCGGCGGATTAATTGAGTTTCAACAGTGGTTTACTGTTCAAGTGTCTGATAATAACCAATTACATACTTGAACCAGCGTTGAACTTTAGTTAATCCGCCGAAATCGGTGAGTTAAGATCTTGAACCGAAGCTGAACCACTATTGTACAACTGGCCCTCAATTAATCCGCCGGAATCGATGGATAAAAATTGCTGAACCACGGTTTAAAAATTTGTACAACTGGCCCTGAGTCTGACTCCTTTCGAACATAATGCGAGTGCGAAAGATAAAAAAGGTGAGACGGAAGACCAGTTGCCCTGAAAGTCGTGGGCCAAGTTTTCCGAGACTCTTTTGACGTTTCTTTTTATATAACTTTATTTTGATGATTTTCAAAGAGAAATTCGAAAAAAGAGTCAGACGCAAAGAATCATCGTGTTATATATACAAATAAACTCATTATTAGCTGCGTTTTATTTTCCCCCAGATCCAATCCAGATCAGATCAGGAAAATAAAACAACCCAGGATCTCTGTGACATACGTTATATACCCAACTCTTTTTTTCCTTTGTTTTTTTTATTCGTATACACCCTTTGTCTTTTTTCTTTACACTACTGACGACATTTACAAATTAAGGGTGTGTGTTCAAAATGGATTTGGAAATCCAAATTCAAAACAAAGTTGGATCTTGTGTTGTTTTTGTAATACATGTATTTTTGTAAGCAAATCCAATCTGGTTCGGATCTTGGGGAAAATAAAACACAGCTATTATAAATATTCCCTTTTTTTTCTAATAAATTTATTAAAATTTACTTGTTTTAAAGGTAAAACCGGACATCAGTGACATGTGTTATTTAAGCTGGAACCACACCTATCTCGTGTGTTGTGTTGTGTTGTGGTGTGGAGCAGTGTGTCGTTGAATGTGTACTGTATGTGATGTTGAAATAGAAAAGAACAGAAATATATGTCGTGACATGACTGTTGCTTTGATTTTTGATTATAATTTTAAGTGTTCTCTTTCTTACAAATACTAAACTCCACCTCGTGATATGGCGCTATAGAAACAGAAGCGATTCCTCTACAACACACCACTCCACAACACAACACGCTTCACAAATGTGGTTCTTAAGCATATGAAACACATTGGCGCGATAGCGACACACCACTACACAACACACTACACGAGATACGAAGTGAGTTTCCGGCTTTAGTTCCGCTGAAGTGCAGTTCCGCCGATGTTGTCTTACCTATAAAGCATAGTACGCAGCTGAAGCGTAACGAAAATTTCCATATAAAAATTGAATTGATTGTTCGCGTTCGGGGATCAATCCAAAGCTATCCGGATAGGTTTGTGTTGTTGTAATCCCTTGTGACAAAACAGCTGATGCAACAACAACCCAACGTATCTGAAAATCTTTGGATAGGTGGATAGCCTATCTAATAGTTTACCGAACGTAAGGATTGCAACGAAAAATTTCGTTTTCATTTTTGTTCTGCAGTACGCTGTTCAACGAGCGAAATTGATGAGTGGTAGCAGATTATTTAAAGAAGTCTCCACTCTTTTTCGCAATGAATTAATTGTACGGGCCATTCTTGGCGGAAAAGTGACATTCAAGTTTTTATTTGTATTTTAATTTTTTTGTTTCTTTGATTACAGCAAAGGTTTCTGTGATTTTTTTTTGTTTTTTTATTTTTGTTTTTACAATTAGTGGCATTTGTTTTTCCTTAGTCGTTTCGTTTACGTTTTCGTTATCGATTTGGAAATCAGAGAAAATTTTCGTTTCGCTTCAGCTGCGTACTAGGCTTAAGGTGCAAAAAGCTGGGAATTGGGTTTTTCCACCAGACATCAGTGTCAAATGAGAAAAAAAAATACGAAACAGATGGTTTGAACTTGGAGAAAGGTCAACAAACGCCAAATATTTTTACAATACAATGCTTGTTTGTTTTCCAAAAAAAAACGCATAAAACGATGGTTATAACGCCAATTTAACAATAAATCAATTTCAATAACTTATCAAGGATACCCTGATGGCAATAGTGGTTCAGATTTTAACTCATCGATTTCGGCGGATTAACTAACGTTCAACGCTGGTTCAAGTATGTAATTGTTTATTATCACACACTTGAACAGTACACCACTGTTGAAACTCAATTAATCCGCCGAAATCGGTGGATAAAATTTGGTGAACCACGGTTTAAATATTTGTACAAGTGGCCCTGAGATATAGATTTTACCCACAATTTTACTAGTAATGTGTCGATTGGAACTCCGTTTTCCTCTATAATTTAATTCCTTGAAATTCACCATACCAAGGACAAAATAATTAATTTTTTCTCATATCACAGTTGCCAGCCCTTAATCTATTTATCTGTCATTTGATTTCTTATTTTCCTGTCAAAATTTTACAAAATTACGGAGTTCTGGTTTTATGGTTAATTTTTTAAAATTTTTGTCGAGTCGAATCGATGCAGAAGAAGAAGCAAAGCTTGAAATCATTTATCTGTTTGGTCCCTGATTATTCAGCTGTAATTGCATCTTACATCTAGCTCTAGCATCCACGCGAGCAGATGTCAGAATACAAAAATAAAATACAAAATGACTACATACCCAAGGTCGTCGAGTTATAACACCTGAGTATATTAACAACATTTCACCTTCTCTTGTGAGTTTCAAAACAAATTTAAAAATTAACAAAAAAAAATAAAAGTGCCACACACCTTGCCATTTTTTAACAAAAGTGACAGCAAAGTCTACGTTCAAGAAATTCCATAACATAAACTGAAGAAGAACCTTTACTTATTTTTTCTTAATTCAACACAAAACTTCTGGCAAAAAAAAAAAAAAGAAGAACAAATCAAATCTACAGCTTCAACATTAGTTGTGATGAGAAGAAAAAATATATTTTTTACGACATTAAATACGATTTATTGGAATATTTTTATACTTTACGAAAATTGCCTTAATTACATTCTCCGTAAGTTCAATTGGCCCGTTCTATCTGTGAATTATAACATGGAATGGAATAACATACACCGGATTCAAGTCCAAGACGATAACGAAAACGATACGTCCAGCAGCTCATCGAGCAGCAGCAGTAGTAGCAGCAGCAGCAGTAGCAGTGATGCGATGGACATGGACATTGATAGGGATGAGTACGTCTTTAGGCCGTACGAGCTGACTAAGGTTAATTACAAGTTCGGAAATTCTGAAGAATTTCCCGTGTCGAGGAGCGGCCACAGAGTTATTGCATCCGATACACATCTTTTCTCCCTTGGTGGTTATAATCCAAGATCAAGGAGCCTTGCGAGTCCTGGACAGTCTTTGCTATTCCAGGAACTCTGGTCGTACAATTTTGCAACGAGAAAGTGGAAGTTGCTGATGGACAACCAGACGGAGAATATGCCACAGGAATTGGCCTCTAATGCGCTTGCGATACATAATAATCTTTTAATTGTAAGTATCTACCTAGATAACAAATTGATTTTAACAGTGTAAATCTATGACCAGACCGCATATAAAAGTCGCAAATGTTTGTGAATCTGACATCACATAAAAGTCGCAAATTTCGTGCAAATTCTATACAATCAGTGCTCGCAAACTAGCATATATGGTTGTTCAAACGATATGCAAAAACTGTCCCAAAAGTGGCATATCACTCATTTGCAATCATATACAGGTTTGCGTTATACTTGTTTTTATTTAATTTTTTATTTTATGATTAAACTTTAATATAAGAAACTCAAGTAAAGGCCTTTTAATAGAATGTATGCATTTTATTTTTGCCCAATAGTCACACGGCGGAACTGGCTTTCCTTTTGGTGAACGATGCTCAAATGATTGCCATATCTTTGCCACTGGTCAACACCGAGGAGTTGTTCGCTTAACTGTCGAAGGTGTCTTGCCAACAGCTCAATACGGTCCTGGTATAGTCATTCACGATGATTACCTCTACACAATTGGTGGCACAACAGGTTTCGAGTATTCTTGTGATGTCTTTCGTCTTAATTTAAAAACCAAAGTATGGGAGAACGTTTATATATGTAGGCCCGAAATGCGAGATGATCCCGAAGGTAGATATCGTCACGAAGTCGTCTACGATGGCAAACACATATTCATTCTCGGTGGAGGTACATCAACTACAGTCTACGATCTACAAACAATTCCTGCATTCAATTTGATATCGAACACCTGGGATTACTTTAAAACCAAACCAGATCCGACAATTCCCGAAGGAATGCCAAAGCCTCGAAAGTGCTTTTCATGTGTGCAATTGGACACAACCAATGGTGTCGAAGCATATATAACAGGCGGACTGCAAAGCGATTTCAAAACCTACTTTGATGATATCTGGAAAATTAATTTCCGGACAATGCAATGGTCTTTGGTTAAAACTGCTAGTCTACCACGACCATTATATTTCCATTCGGCTACAACACCAGGTAACGGATGCATGTACATATTCGGTGGCATCGAGTACAATAAAACTACCATGCGACGTCGCAACGATCTCTACAAAATGTGGATGACAATACCAAAACTTAGCGAAATATGTTGGGATGCAATGGTCTTCTACCATCCCAATCTAGATAAATACAAAAGGAATCGCCTTTTAAAAGTCGGTATTCCTGAATGGTTGGTGGATCGTGTAAATGTTTCGAAACCTCCAGCGATAAATAATATTAGTAAAACATCAGCTAGTTCCTCCCCTTCCTAACGGAGACGATTGCTTTCGAAGTGAAATGTTCACTTTTAATAAATAGACATTTTTTTTATTAGTTTAGCTTTTTCTGCGTGTTTTTTTTAAGAATTTTTATTTGATTATAATTTGGAAAAGCAAAAATGAAATACAAGTATGTATTGTTTTTTTGAATAACTTGTTAAGGCTTGTATGTTAAGAGTAATATTAAATTCAAATTAAAATTTTGAAAATAAAATTGTTGAGGCTATTATTGAATGCAAGCTAAATTTTGAAAATAAAATTAAAAATATGTATACCAAATTCTTTTTTTATGTGTGATTACTTAAAACAAGAGAGACATACATACATATTATGTAGGTTTGCCATTTCAAGGAGAAATTTAAAGTAAATAGTACTTAGATTTGCAGGTAATGATTTTGTGAACAATCTTTGCCATTTCTAATGGAAATGTCAGCAACAATTCCACAGAGTTTGGTCAAAACAGCATAAGTCCATTTTTTTTAATTGAGTTACAGATGTAGAACTATACAAAAAAAATCTGTTTTCATTTGGTCTTAAGAAACAGTAAAAGTGTAAGTGAACCTATTCATATGATGTTCCATGGTCCTAAGAACACTTAAGTTTTATTTTTAACTGGATTTAGAGTACATTTTTTTTAACTTTAAAATGCATTTATCTGAAAAAATAAAAAAACATAACTTGAACTCAACATCGATGATTCAGAAAAATCGTCATAATAGATTGATTGAGAATCACCCTCTTTAAAAAAAAGCCAAAGTGACTTAACAAAACCTTAGCAAAAAAAGCGATTAAAGAAACAAGATTATTAGTTAAGAAAACTTTAAATTAAAAATGTAGTTACATATTAACATGATTATAATTTATATTTGACTGTAATCAGCAAAAGGCTTTACAATACAATATTTAAGACATTTCTTAAAGTAATTAATGTAGAAAAGAAATAGTGAGACCCGTAGTACAGAACCTTGTGGAACCCCCAGGTCATTATGCATCGCATTAGATATTTTATCATTCACTTTAGTTCTCTGTTCTCACTTCTCTATATTAATCCTAAAAATATCATTTTATTATTCAAGTTTTTAATTAACGTATATGGGTGTTTCTCTGCTATTTTGAAATTCGTCCTTACAAGACTGTCCTAAGCAAATTTTATTAAATATTAAAAATATTTGTTAATAAAATGAAGGGCAATAGCAAATGTAAATATTTATCTTATAAAGAAGCCCCCACATTTTCCTCTTTTGCAACCATCCAGGGGAAGTTGTTTTGGTTTATTAAAGTAATCAAAGTCTTTATTTTTCTTTGTCTTTCTGGACATATGTTATTATTTGGAATAAATCAATAGTATTAAAGCAAATTTCACTTACTTTAGTGACTTTTCTTAAGGCTAATAATAAAATTTTTGTTAAACTTAATAAAATCAACTTCTTAGTTTAATAGTATTTATAGAACTCTAATTGTACGACACTAAAGTCAGTCTTTATGATATTTAAGGTTAACATAATGCTTTGAAACATTTATACTTTTGAAGTAACTAAAGTAATTAACATTAGAGTCTGTCTAAAGAAAATGATTTCGCATACGCTAAATTAAGTGCTTCTAACTTCTGTTTTTTTTGCTTGCTTACATAAATACAGTGCTAGCATCCAGCATTACGGCGTATAAAGCAACGGCCCCTTCTTGGGCACACTATAGGATTTGGGGTAGGTGCGAGGTTGGGTGTATGCAAAGTTTTTTTTAGCATTTAAAGAATCTGGATTTAAAGCCAACCTTGCACCTAACCCAAATCGTATAGTTTAGCGTACGCGAAATCATTTTCGCGTACGCGCTGTCGGGTCTTAAGACAGATTCTTAACTTACTTAACTTAAATTAAACATCAGAAATATCGTTTTCGTCCATGAAATGACAGGGGAAGGCCAGGGAACTGTCATTTTTACATGAATACTTAATAAAACAAAATCGTTTAAATATATGTCCCCTTTCACACAAGGAAACTCAGTTTCCAGCAACTTTCAGTTTTTAGGAGAGAAGGGCACCAAGTAAGAGGAATGAATGGTCTACGATTAGTGGGAATTGGAATTTAAAAGAAAACGTCAAAAAATCTCCAACAACTTGTTTCCTTGTGTGAAAGGCGTCTATCAGATTAGCGAAACAGATATGGCTACATTCTAGATAATCATTTATTTTAAACCAATTGTCGTTATTAAAACTCTTAAAATAGTAAAAACAGGCTTACCAGTGGACTGTTTTCACTAACGGCCGAGACGCGTGGTTGACAAACAAACGCAGTCGTGGCAATAACAAAATGGCGGCTGCCCGCTTGGCTTAACAACCGAACGACTTCACACCGGTTACACGATCTTAATATTTTGCACCAAAGTGAAATTTGACTTAAGCGCGGGTGTGACATTTTAACAGGGGACTGTTTTAATAATTTGAGGACAACATTCGAACATATGTAGATATTTTGATTAAATTTCTGTTGTAAAATTATAATTATGCCGTCGTATTTATTAGATTTTTGTCTACTTACATAATATGTCGAATTGCTTTCAACAAAAGAATCGAATTTTTTTCCAAAAGAATCGATTTTTTTTCTGAATAATTCGAATTTTTTCTGTCAAAACCAATCTTGCTAATTTTGCATGATTCAAGAAAGTTTTTACACTGATTTGCACACACACTTGCAAGATTTGAAATTTCTAAAAATGTCAAATTCAATACCGCGGTGTTTTAAGAAAAAAAATTTTTTATGAAAACAAATTGTGTTTTTGGTTGCAACGAATTTCCGGTGAATTTTATAGTAAATATTTGTGCGTTGTTTTTCAATTAATAATAATAATAATTTCCAAACTGAATATTTTCTGGACATTTTACTTCAAAATTTGCACGCAATCACAAAATCGATTCTTTTCGTCTTTTCGTATTCCTTTCAACGACAGGAAAAATTTGATTCTTTTTAGAAAAAAATTCGATTCTTTTGTTGAAAGGAATTCCACATTAGACACTGTCTAACTATTTACAAATTGGAGGAAATATGCTTTAAATAAAAATAAATATCACATTATTCACGGTTAAGACAATCTACTCTTGTGTCTAAGTTAGGCAGCTACGAGACAACAATAAACAAGGTTTTTGAACACATTTTCCAAAGTTGGACAGTTGTCTAAAGTTGAACAACGTTTATAAATAAGACCGATGATATATAAAGATGCTTACAGTTTTTTTTATGTATTTAGATATTTTTTATTCAGTTATCAATGTAAAAAAAATATATTGGTAACAAAGTTTGTAATTCTAGAAAACGGACGCACCAGGGGACTGTGTTTTGAGGTGTTTGAGTTACATTTATTCAAATATTAAATTATTAAATTACTAAAAAAGCTGTGGCCTGCGAAGAACTCCTAATACTATGTCGTAAGCGATACAAAAAACTGAGAAATATTAAGATTTATTACATAAAATTAGCTTGGGACAGCAATTTTCCATTTAGTGGAGAAAGGCCCATATACCTAATGCTCCTTCATTGTAAAAATAGAACTGCAACTTATGTTTGGCAAAACAAAGGATACATTTTCGATTTACATATTTCCATTTATTTTCCGAATTCTGTTCACAAACTATAAGTTAAATTTATTTTCAATTTCAATTGATCGAGTTGTCTTTGTAAATGGGAATTGTACCATGCATTATTTTCAGTTTGTCATCAGTTTTTCTACAGTTAAAGCTTCACAATATGAACTTAGTCACTAAAATTTCATTTTCCAAAGAATAATTACACCTATCCGAAAAAAACGTTAAAAAACGTTTTAAGCTTTCGTCGATTGTATTTTTTGTATTGCTTATGGATTTTTGTTTCACTATTTTATGACGTTATCAAATTTCAACCCGATATCTTTTGAAAATATTCTTTTATTTTCTTTATATTCTCTTCGATCTTCTTCTTTCGCGGTAAGATGCACATAAAATCACTTAATATAATTTGCTTCAACTGTTTTGACAATATCATATTCAGCTAGTTTGATACACTCGGGATGAAACAAGCTTTCACACCCCCCTCTGCAAGCAACCAGCGATGAGTCTTACTTATTTGTAAATTCTTATTGCGCCAACACCATTAACAATCATACTTGCACATTCACATTATGTTCTTCTTTTTGTCTATTGTTTTTACTTTTCACTCTAATATTATGCAGATTTCACTTCCACTCAGTTAATTTAACCGATCAAAAACTATAAACAATAATTTTTAAACCAACTTTTTACTTTTACATAAAAATTTGCTTATCTTATAGAGAATTTAAAACTACTTCCATTAAGCCAAAACCAATTTATTTGTTTAGCGATATATTTTATCCTTTAAATCTCTTCACAAAGGATCAGCAGCAACTCATTTGAATTACACACTTTATCAACTTCTTCAACACGAGAAGCATGATTTTTTGAAGTTCGGATGATAATTAACCCACTATAGCTTTATTTTTATTTAATATTTAAATATTCCTCGAGAAATCTTTTTTTTTATTCCAAAATAAATAATCGGTCAACACTAATTGTATGTACAAAAGTACGAAATAAATATCTTCTGTACTACAAAATAAATACACATGCAGTACCATGACCAAATTGAAAACAAAGGTATAAACATCTTATTACTTTAAACGAGCTATATTCTTGTATACATACATATATATTTATATATATTTGGTTTCTCGGAAATAGCTCTAACGATTTTCATGAAATTTTCTTATTTTGTTTGAAATTTTTTTTTTAAATTGGTTTTAGTTAAATGCGCCCACTGCCACGCCTACTTTTTAATTGCGTTTTTTAAGTAGAAACTGCTCTATTTCTCAGAAACGACTCAAATGATTTAGGGCCTATTATTATGAAGAAGAAAAAAATTAAAAAATTAACTTTGGTTTTTCTCATTTTTTGGTTCCTCTGAAACGGCTCTAACGATTTTGATGAAATTTTATATTATGACATAATTTTACTTTAAAAAATTATTTAGTCAGGTCTGAAGCCCAGGGGATCCTAAAGGGGCGCTTATTTCCACAATGGGTTGAATGATTTGATTTAAGTTCTGCATAATCTACTTTCAATGGTAACAAAAATAGGTATCATCCAGGCCCGTAACTAAGGGGGCGCTTAAGCAACAGTTTTAAAAATTTGGATGAAATTTTGTATTTAGATAATTAGCCCTATCGAGGTATTCGTTCGGAGAATTTCCAATACGAAAGTGAACTCCGATCTAGACTCAGTTTACCTTCGAGGTATCCGTTGCGGAACGAAATAAAATGAAGCAAACAATCGCGTTCGTTCATTCTATCAATTCCAAATGACCAAATTTAATGGATGGCATATGTTGTTTTTTCACTAACTGCCATGCCTTCTTCTCTCATACATATTTCAATGTAATCTATTGGGAAAAGCCGAGCAAAGAGTTTTAACAAAAAATAAAAAAATTGAAAACAAAATTATATTGGTTGGCTTAATAACTTGAATTTCACAAGGTGATATGATTTTTAAGACCAAGGTAAACTATCTAAATTTAAAAAAAATGTATTGGGAGTGTCTAGGCAGTGGCGTAGCGTGGCAGGGGCAAGGAATGCACAGGCCCCGGGCGGTACTTTGCTTTTCAATTTTCCCAAATATGGGGGCGGCAAATTTTAAACATGTATATCCGGGAGGCAATTTTCAAAATATTAATCAAAACAGACGTTTATGTAAAAGATTTTTGTATGCAGTTTTTATGTTTTCTTTTCGGATCTAAATATAGGGGCGGCAAATTTCCAAAAATCCGGAAGGCAGTTTGTAAGGGGGCGGCAATTTTTAAAAAATATTTATCACAACAGGAGTTAGGGGCCGGTTATAGCGATCAGGAAAATGCATCAGGAAAAAAATTTCTTTTGGATAATTAAATACTTTATAATACAGTTTGAAATATAAAAATGGTATGAATAGATCAGAAATCTCTTAAGTATTTTTTTCACAAAAAAAAATTCTTTAAAACAAAATATCTTTTCCAAAAAAAGCATTTATTAATTTTACTGATGAAAGTTCTTTTTCCGTATCAGCTGATTGCCATTTCTGATAAAACGGAACAATTCGTTCCACTTGTCCGTGTTTCAATTTTTTACTGTTCCACTGACATCAGGAAAAAAAAAACTGATGCCGCTTCATCGGTAAAATAAAAAACATCAAGTAGGTTGATGATGATGGTTGAAGTCAAGAGAATAATGACAGCTTTTTACTGACTGAAACTTTTGTTCGCTATAAACGACCATAAGGAAAAAGTATTCAAATTCATTCTGTTTCAACTTTTCCTGATGCTTTTTCTGTTCGCTATAACTGACTTAGAGTAAAAGATTTTTGTATGTTCTGTTTTTATATTTTTGTTTTGTCATTTGGATCCATTTTAGGGGCGGAAAATTTCCAAAATTTTCGGGAGAGAGTTTGCTAGGGGGCGGCAGTTTTTAAAAAAATGTATTTATCAAAACAGGCGTTAGTGTTAAAAGATTTCTGTATGTTCTGTTTATGTATTTTATTTTCATTTGGATCCATTCTTCTACAAAGTTTTCGAGCGGTGACACAGCCAATAATTGCAATTCTCCTTCAAATTTAAGAAGGGAAATAAATCTACTCCGTCACTTTTGATCAAATTTTTTTTCAAAATTTCCTTAGTCAAACCAAAATATAAAAGTAAATGCCCTGGGGCCTTATTCCGTAAAACAAAAACAATCGAAAGATATCGTTTTGGCAATAGCTGTCCCTATATTTACCCTTTTGATGTGATAGAGATGGGTATTGCCAAAAAAAAACTCAAAAAAAATCTTTCAAAAATTGTTCTGAAAAATGTTAAAATAGGTGATACAGTTTTGCTCAGTAATATCTCAATCTTTAAAAAAAATAAAAATTAGCTAGCACAGCACAGTAAATTTATCACCTTTTATTGAACACTAAAAAACAAGCGAACCGTTTTTGATAAAACTAGTGTTGAATACTTCAATTCTACTTCCAACAAAAAAAAATATTAATAAGGTAAGTTGTTTCACTTAAATAAAAAAAAAAAAAAAAATAGAGGCTTCAAAAAAAAAGTTGCTAGGGGCGGCAAAAAATTACTCTGCCTCGGGCGGCAAAAACCCACGCTACACCACTGTGTCTAGGTCGTAAGGAGTGCTTTAGTTTAAACAAAAATACAAAAATCTTGAAAAAAATTGATTTGGTTGCCTAACTAAGTTTGAGTTCTTATAAGGCCATATCTTTAAATGTAGGTTAAATGTCAGGCTATACAAATTATTGAGGGATGCCAAAAAAATTCATAGTAGAGAATGTATGGGCTAATATCTTAATATATTTAATTTTCTGTTTTAAAAAAGCGGAAGTTTATGAATAGTATCAGAATTTAACTAGCCCTACCCAACTAAGAGGTCATATAGAGATTTTAATTGATGATTGTATTAATACTACAGGTGGTAGGGAATTTTTAAATCGAAAATTCCTTCGCCTAAAAGTTTGTAGAAATAATTTTTGAGATTTTGGAAGTCGTCAAATGTTAATTCCTTATACTCTTACATACATTTGTACATATAGTAGTTAATTTCTTATTCAATTTAGAAAAAAAAACAATGAAAACATTAAATTTAACTAAAACTGTATTTACAACATTTAAATTATGCTAAGGTCTAAATTTTTTTACTTATTTTACTTTACATCAGATTCGTATCAGCTCGTTTTGGCTACATCCTGAGTTTCGTATAGCATTCTTCATTCGACAATGACACATACATACATTATGTATGCATAATGGAATTCTTATCTTAATTGTTATTGGTTCCATTTGTAGTTTCATCCTCAGATGATACATCTATCATTGTTTCTACACGCGATGGTGACATCACATACATAAAATGCTCTGAATTTTCATTTGCATTATTTGTTGGTTGGCCCCCTGATGCAGCTTGTGAATTACTATCGTTGTTTGCATTATCTAAATTATTATCGGAGTTCTTAGATCCGCCATTGCCATTTTGTTGTTTCGATACAAATCCTCCAGATTCGTCACAATCAAAATTCGATTCGATCTCCACCTCAGCATCATTAATGATTTGCATGCAACGCATTTTCACCATTGCCTGATATCGTTTTGGCATTGTTCGTACTGACTTGGCCAGGCTCAAAAAGAACAAGCAGGTAGAGTCCATTTCACGATTAGCACGTAATATTGAGGTTACATCAAAATTTTCAACATTATTTGGATTTTGTGGAGCGATTTTACGGATTTTCATTGGTGGAGCGGAGTTTAGTTCCGGAGCTGATAAATTATTGTTGAAAAATGGGGCCGGGGTATTTATTGCACGTATTTTCGCAATAATAGGTGATGATAAAGTTTGCGTTGTATTGCAAGCTAAATCCAAAGGGGTCGTAGGTATTTGTGTAATATAACCGTTGGAAATGTTTTTGGCCAAAATGAATGATGGTTGTATGTGTACTTTGGCAGGGGTAGATGGTGCTATCGTTGTTGTTGTTGCTGTTATTTGTGGCATTGGCAGCGGTGGCAGAGGGGGTGGTGCTAACACACTATCCTCGGCTATAGTTACTTTCTTGAGAACTTGAAAACCGATATCAGAATCATTTTCGTCATTGTCCTCTTGTTTTTGTGGCCTTAAAAGTAAAAAAAAACAAAAAATTTGTTTAATTAAAGAAGAATTTCGAAATTTTCATAGCTCTTACCTTCCAGGGCCTTGGTGTGGTTTTAAAAATTCCATATGATCCGCATGTGCCCAGAATTGATATTTCTTTGAAGTTTTTGTACCTATTCGGAAAGATCGAAGATATTTTGTGTAACTGTCTCGGAGATTTTTCCATTTTCGCTTGGCTGCATCTTAAGAAAAAATAAAAAAAAAAATATTTAAATTTTCATTTAGTACTGAATTATAAACATACCAAAAGACTTTCAAATAAATTTACTAATATCATAATATTTATTTGCGGATGAGTTACTTTGTAAGATCCGTAAATATTTGCAAATAACTTAAATCTGGCCTTAATTTTGCACAAAGTACCAGATATTTGTGGAATTTTATCTGACTATAGTTTATCTGGTTATAGTTCTTTAATGTTAAATTATGTTTTTAGTACCTATACGTGGTAGGTAATAGAATAAAATAGAAAGAGTATCAGTAAAGGAGCCGAAAAACATATTTTCCACAATTGCCGCTGTTACTATCTTGTTTGTTAGAGTTATTTTGATTTACCAACTTAAGTAGAGTATTTTTGATCTTAGAGAAAAGGACATTCTGTTTTTTGTGTGTCAATTTTTTTTGCAAATTCTAAAAATCCCCGTCATTCAAGTAAAAATACACCGCGACGAATAAACAAAAAAATAATACATTTATTTTTCACTAGCTGGCCCGCCCTGGCTTCGCATGGGTTTAATAGTAATAAATAGGGCTGGGATTTCCATCCAAATGCATGTTTTTTTTCACTACATTTAGAAGCCTGAGACCAAATTATCTTTACGAATCATAAAATTTCCTTAAAAATGGCATTTAATCGATAGTGCATATTTTGCATAATGCATAAATGCATATTTTCATAATAAATGCATATTTTCATAATAAATGCATATTTTCATAATAAATGCATATTTTCATAATAAATGCATATTTTCATAATAAATGCATATTTTAAGTGCAAATTTTCATATTTTTCGTAAGATGTCGAGTCGAAATCCTGGGTCGAGAAGTTGCTTTAATAAATAATGCATTATGTGCACCGACCCTATTCCAAGTCGATATTTAAATCCTGAATGTAAACGTAGTAATAGTCCACAAAGTGAAAGGGTCCATTGAACCAAATACCCTTCTCACTTTCTTCGAACTGGTGATGGTTTGGAAAACTTCCAATTTGTCGAGCAACAACAACGAAAGCGTTTTTAATAATCTAACAATTGATGAAATTTGTTGTTTAAAAAACGCTCCTCTTACTTCAGTTGATGTAGAACGTTCGTTTTCTCTTTTCAAAGGCCACACAGGCAAAGTTTTGTGTTTGAAAACTTTAAATAAAGTTTCATTATTTATGTGAACAAAATATATGAAAATATTAAGTAAGTTTAAGTTACATTTTGAAAGATATGTATATATATTGTTTCGTTTGAAATAAAAATTTTTATTGATGTGTAAACATCTATACTGGCATGGTATGGTGAAAAGAAAACGTAACGTATCTTGTAGTCGTGATTCTTATCTTGTAGCCGTGGTCGTGATTTTGATTCTGAGCCAGAGATTTGTCTGCTATTACACGATACATCTAAACGCATGCGACTTTTCGAACTACGTAAGTGCAAAAGAGAAAAAAAATCGAAAAGACGAGACGGAAAAAAAGTGACCGGTGTCGCATGAGTAAAATTTTCGATGCAACTATTTGACGTTTCTCTTTTCTCTTGTCCGTTTTTTACTATTCTGCTTCATATGGTTTTGTTGTTCAAAGAATAAATTGATAAAAAATAAATTATTGCTTTTTTTGACTGATATTCATTTAAAGGCACACAAACCTGTCTTCCTTCATTATATCTAATAATGAAAACAAAAATAAAAACAGAAAAAGTTTTTTTATTGCTTGAGCACAGCCCAATACGAAAATGAAAAATAAAGGGAACTGTCAAATTAGATTCATGACTGGTTTCAACGTGTAATAGCGCTTGAAACAGCGGACGACATAACAAAGAAGAATTCGAAGAAGGCGCATGCAACTAGATTCATCGTGTAATAGCAGACTTATGAATTATCCATAATCTCTGTTCTGCGCTTCACGAAAATTGAGTGCGTTCAACGCTATGTACGCTCAGTAACTAAACGCTGAGTGTTTATATACGAAATCAAAAAGTCGAGTTCAGTTTGGTTTGAAATGTGGTTGGTTGCTTAGACCATATAGTACAAGGAGTGCGCTTTCATCATGGCTGCAGGGTTTTAACATAGAAGGCCGCCTTTTTTGGCAAATTAGACGAAATAAGGTCATTGACATGGAAAATATTTTTAAATGTAATTTTAATGATTGGCTAAGAGCCCACTGCTGGTGTGAGATAGATCTTAACTTTTTATAAGCGTGGTTGGGGCCTTTGTCGGTAAACTAAAAAACGCATGGTCTTATTTATAAAAGTTGTCTAACTTTGGACAACTGTCCAGCTTTGGAAAATGTGTTTAAAAACCTTTTTTATTGTTGTTTTATAGCTGCCTAACTAAGACACAAGAGTAGATTATCCTAACCGTGAATAATGTGATATTTATTTTTATTAAATAAAGCATATTTCCACCAATTTGAAAATAGTTAGACAGTGTCTAAGTAGACAAAAATTTTATAAATACGACTGGCATTTTCCATGCATCATTACCGATTTTCAAATTTGCTTATGAAAAGTTAAGATCTATATAAAAATACCATGAATTTTTGCTATCATCCACACCCTAAATTTGATGTAGGCTCTCGGTCTATCTTAACCGTGAGTCCCGGCACTCACACTTTTTTGTTATTTTGTTAACTTTTCTGTTAAATAAAAGACTGCTAATTCTTTATAAATAAAAACTGAATGAAAAATGTTTTTTTAATTTTTTTTTTTGAATAAATAAGGTAAAATAATGTTTTTTTAAGTGCATTCCATATTTTAGTACATATTTTTCATTTTTAAGGGCATATTTTAAGCGCATATTTCCGATTTTTAAGTGCGTGAAAATCCCAGGCCCTATTAATAAATATAACAATGCTACATTTTTGTTAGGCGTCAGTTGTAGTTTTAATTGAAAACCATCATTGAATATTTTAATCGTTAATACTGAAATATTTGTTTTTACTGGAGTAATAATTCCAGCCACTTTATTATCATCGGCATCAAAATAGTCACTGATTTGGTTTTCTAAACGTCCAAAATTTAAGAATAAAATTTCCAAATATTGTTTATAATGATATAGCCATAACCCCTTGTGTTTCAAAAATGTAGCTTTAAGTGACAAAACATACAAACACATTGTAACATAACCTATCCATCAATTTTCACTTGCGATATATGTACATACATAAGTATATAGATACTACATTATGCAAGTTATGCATCCGTAAAAAAAATCGAACTCTAGATTTTTATCAAACTTGACATATTACGATGATAGCGAAGTCGAAAATTCGCAATTCTGTCCGTTTGTCTGTCCTTTCGGCTGCAGCCTAAACAGCTAGGTCTATTTTTTTCAAACTTTTTTTTAGCAAGATATAAAAATCTTATTTTTTCTGAAAAACGTGCCCACAACTTAATAAAAATTCAAAAACAATCCCCGAACTCCATCAATTCTAAATATAACCCCTAAAAAAAAGGATTTTTAATGTCGAGTAATATTTTTGTTGTTTTTTTAAACTTCAGATTCTTTGTTTGTAGTAAGCTTGGATCAAGCTACAAACTACAATCAGAGGCCCATCATAAATGCATGTGTTAGTGGTTAGTGAAAATAATGCAAACTAATAACACATGCAAATATAATTCAAATACATAGTAACAAAATTAAACATAATACAAAGTAACAAAATTAAACAATACACAGTAAATTAGTTAACGATAATACCGAATTATACAGAACAAAAGTGTCTATTACCAAGAAATAAAAACAATCACGACCGTGAAGCAGTGGTTCGAAATGCTAATTCTTTAATCCCATTTTACTCGTGTTAAAATCAACAGAGGTAGCACTTAAATTGAAAAGCCTGCTCATATACGACAACTCTAATAAACCCTATGAAAAGAAAAGAATTGAACATATTCAGTCCTTAAGTGATCCTTAAAATCCTAATATCCTCCAAATGTGTTTTACCTTAAAAAAAAAAATAATGTTAAATATATGACTGTATTTTCAGTTTTATCCCATTTCATCCTATAAATGGCTTAAATGGCTTATTGCAAAATATTATTTTATAAAGCCATTATTTAAGTTAAACTTTTAAAACAAACAAAGATTTTTAAAGTCGAATGCAGACTATTTAATAAAACCCCGAGAATCCCGTTGATGCACACCCACTTTTAATGGCCATATAAACTGTTATAATTTGCATTTCCCTAGTCTCGTGCATTAATCATAATAATTAAGACTGAAATTAACAAATATGAGGTGCTCAAACAATAAATAAAAAATTCAAGAAAAAAGTACGTATACGCCAGAGTGTACTTTTAAAAAATCCCATCTTCCTGGCAACATATGAGGTGCCCAAACAATAAATAAACAAAAATCATCGAAAATTCAAGAAAAAAGTACGTATACGCCAGAGTGCAGTACTCTTTTTTTAATCCCATCTTCATGGTAACATATAGTTGAGCATGGATATTTAAAGATTCTTCTGCAAATATTAAAAAAAATTACCGTACCTACTTAGTTTTCGATGGGATTTACATATTGATTGCTTGTTTTTATTTTAAATTTGTTTGCTATAAAACTACTTAGGCTGACATTGCTCGTAAGTAGAAAAAAGTAAAAACTCAATTGTTTTTTCATAATAAATTCTAAATTTTGTACAACAGCACCATTTATTTTTTTTTGAATGGAGTAATGGGATACTCCATAAACGATGAAATAAATAACTCTGGTTGGAAACCTTCCCTATCTCAAAAATTTAAATTCCTAAATCCAGACTTCAATTAAACAAAACCAAAAATCTTTTACACAATTACTCCAATTTCATGTAGGTACCTACATATGTATGTATGTATGTATGTACAATGTATGTACATGTCTATTATGAGGAATCTGTATTTAAGGATTTTTTTATATGTGGATGCTGTTGCGGAAAGCAAACTCTTTTTTTTTTTCTAAAAATCGCAGATCACCACAATTAAGAAAAAAAAAACTGGCACCATCTATAATTTTTCAGTTAAGCTGTATGTATGTATGTGAAATATGTCCTATAGAAAGCTGTTAAATGATAAGTATCAAATCAAGCGGTTTTGAATGCAAAAAATCAAATTATTTTTATCTGCATTATGAAAATCAATTTTCAATCTTATTTCCTTTTATTAAAATGAATCCCCTCGAGTTAAACGTTATCAACACAGTATTTTTTTTAAAGAAAATTTGAACGCTTTCTCCGGTTTATTAGACTTAACTATGCAAAATCTTCTTCGATTTCCAACAAAAACAAAATTTTCAACTTCAATAATACAACCGCGAAATAAAAACCTATAGTGATTCATCACTATAATTGAGAGATGAAATCATTTTTTACCAATAAAAAAAAAATCCTACTTTCCATTCTGTTTTCTGAAAAGTTGAGCTGCACAGTGAACATAGCATCCAAACCTCTCATAATAACTTCAAACGAAAACAAACCGCAACAGATGGAAAAACAGTTTGAAAGCTACTGAATACAAACAAAATATGATCCACTTTAACACAAATCTACTTAAACCTCTCTCGTTTCTCTCAATCTCAATCTCAATCGGAAATCAAATTCAAACTCAATTCACAAAAACAAATTCCCCTCCCTCTCTTCGTTTTTTTTTTCTTTTCGTCATTTTCCATGTCCACACTCTTCTACATTTTTATAGTTATGGAAGCAAAAACAAAAACAAAAAGAAATATGAATTGAAGTTGAAATAAAAGAAGAACCACCACAAAATAAATCCGCACCAGTCATGCACCATGATATGTTTTTATCAAACTTTTTTTTTGGTCCCGCTGCATATGAATTGAAATAAAATTAAAAACAAATAAAAATCCTTACCAACTGTTATTCCCAACTCATCTGCTATTTGTCCCCAAGCTCTAAGTTTCTCCAGGAAGTTCTTGTAGTTGGGATTTCGTGGATTGTAAACAATGTCATATTGCTTGACCACATCTATGAATTGGGTTGTAATATCTACCATTGTGGTTTGTATATGGCAAAAGTGTGCTTCAGCTGCTTATAGTGAGCTTTAGAGCTATCTTGATAGAATCACTTGCAAATCTAGACTCTTGAGTTAGTCGTTTCGTTTATGTATGGTACGAGATAAGAGCTTGTACCTATATAGATACTGTTTGAACTATAGAGAAGAATAAAACTGTTATTCCTTTGCCACTGTGCTGTTGCGACTGATGCGAGTGTTGTGACTTAGTGACTGCCGCGCGTACTGATGAAATAACAACAACACATCTAGTAAACTCGTTTCTACCGCCAGCGGTATGAAGAACCGCCGTCACTCTTCTTCAAAAACAAAGCCAACACCTCCACTCCACCCCACGACGACGAATTACGACGACGTTAACCGCTCGCAACGACAATGACGACGACGCGACGGTCGGTCGCAGTGAATCTCACGGTTGCTTTGAATAAATCGATAAAAGAGATAGAAAGCAGCGATACACCAGCAGGCAGCACTAGAAGCAGCAGTCGACATCGACACTAACCGAAGACCACGATGACGATGACGACGACAAACGGGCGGCAACGGCAACGACAACGACAACGTTCATGTTCACCGTACCTCTCTGCCATACATTGAGTGAGCACATTCTGGAGAATATATTCCATTCCAACGACAACGACGACGACGCAGGCGGGATACCGCCGCCGCATATTCGCGTCAGCAATCCATACAAAACGACCCAACCAACCACCATCGGTATAGCAAGCCACCCTGACCCCCTCCCCATCCTTGTTACCCATGGAAGAGTGGTGGCGGCAACTACCTCTCCATCCCGTTCGTGGACTTTCATGGAGCAGTTTCGCTACTGTGATTCAATTTCGTGCTACGCGCTGAGCTGGAGTTGCTTTGCTGCTCGAGGGGGCGAGCAACTGGCGCGGTGGGCGAACCTCCAGAGGAGGCAAAGGATTTTTTTCCAAACCTCCTCTACTGCCCCCAGCCTCCCCCTTTATCGTAACATCATTCCGGTGGTGCTGCTGATGCAGCACCAGTCTTATATAGTGATGGTGCCTGGTGGTGATGGCAATTTTTTTTTTTAGGCTTTTTGTCATCATTTTTATTTTTATATTATAAAAAAAAAATGCTTTGTCGTTGTTGTTGCTGCAGTTGTTGTTGTTGCTGTCGCTGCTATTGGTAATGGCGCTGCTGTTCGTTGGACTACTGACAAACGGACGGACGGACGGATGAACGGACGGTCGACCATCAGTGATGGAGAAGAGGTTTGGACAATCAACACAGCAGCACCATGGGCCATGGCAGCCGCGATATACAAGCATTTATTTATTTTCTACAGAAAAGATACATTCATATCTATATAGCTATGTAAATGTAGATGAATATATATAGATACATATGTATATGTATGTGGATATATCTATGTATGTCTCTAGAGCTATGTGTACACCTGCAACATTGTTTGAAGCGGAAAAAAAATACCAACAACAACATGAAAATCAATACCTAGCAGGTAGTTTGGGGAGACACCAGCATTGGACATGGACATGTTGTGGTGAAGAAGGTAATATAGTGGGTGGTTGAGCGGTAGAGTAGAGACTTGCCTGGGTAGTTAGTTAATTAAATTTTCGGAGAAATTTCCTGTTACATAACTTATACATATATACAATTCTCAAACAATATAAGCTTCCAGTGCAATGGAAAACTTAAGTAAAAATAAAAGAGAAATTTTCTTCATTATTTTTAAGTTTATTGAAACACAAATCATTTTTTGTATATAAAAAAATTAAACATCTTATTTAGAAGCTTCTTGTACTAAAAATGTATGTATCATTCATTACATATTCGTAATAATGGTGCATCTCCATAACAACTTATATAAGATAAATACATTTTTAATCGAAATGTATATTTTAAATAACAATTTATTTAAAAAAAAAGTTTTTTCACCCTGAATGCTGCATAATATTAATTTTCCTTTTTCTCTAAAAAATAAAACATGCACCTATTTTACCTGAAACGTTCGAAACACCCACCAGTCACAGCTATCACTTCGCCCGCGTCCGTTTGGTAACTTTTTTATTGAGTTTTGACAGCAAACTGTGAAAATTTCACGTTACCATAACAGACCTATTGAAATTTAATGGGCCTATATGGTTATCTAATGATAAAAAGAATCAAATTGATTTGATCCAATTCTGTCAAAACACAGATTTTGATAATTTTGACCTTCCAATGGGCAACAAAATTGGTTCCAAAATTAATTTTTCAGTTTCCCTCTTTTTATTTAAAACACTTGGCGCGTTCAGAAAAATGAGATTTCCAGAGAATTTGCTCTGACAAAGAGTGAGCAAGGCAATTTAAGTTTTTTTCCTCAACATGTTGACAGCTAAGCTGAAAAATTTTGCTGCGGATTCCTGTTAAGGTAACTGAGATCTCTGAGGGATCAGTTGCCTTAACTGAGTTCTCCATTTGCCCTAACAGGTAATTTTCCTGAACATGTTTACTATATACCAGTACAATTGATGGCCATCAGCAGTTTGACACCAGCCAATATACAAATATATTTACTAGAGCCTCCGTGTAATTAAGGGTTGTCAGGTTTGAAAAAGTCGAATCGCCAAATGTAAAAGTTAAGTCGCCAAAAAATCGCCAAATTTCAAAATTGTCTACCCAATAAATCATCAAATTCAAAAATTAAATAAAATTTCGCAATTTGTAGTTTTTACATCAAAAAACCTTTCATTAAAAAAAAACTAAAACAAAACAATTCAAAAACTTAAAATTAAAGTCTTCTTCGTCTAGTCTTCTTTAATAAATTCAATAAATGTATCAATTTGACCTTTTTCATATCAAAACTCAAATAGCCAAAGACTAAAAATATCGCCTTTTTGATGGTACATCGCCAATCCGATTTTCGTGTCGCCAAATGAAATTTGAAATCGCCTGTTTGGCGATAAAACGCACAATCTGACAAGCCTGGTAATTATTACACGCAAATAAAATCTGTACTCTTAAAAGTAAAAACAAGTGTATTTATTTGCTTAATATCCGTGTATCTCTTAGAAATTTGTGAGGCAAATCCAACAGGAGAGAGAGTAGGACAACTTAATCGATTTTTAAAGAAAAAAATTAAGTAATTCTCAACTTAAATCCACTAACAGATTCGACTACCAATTCGTTGTTGTAGTTTCATCAAAAAAATCTCATAAATTTGGCCCTGTTTTGTGATAATTGGATTGTTTAAAATGCACGGATCTTGGGATACACGGACACACGGATGTACGGATGCACGGATGTACGGATACCCGAAATACACGGATTCAAATCCGGATAGTATAAGAACACGTGTATCCGTGTTTTAAAACAAACGTGTTATAGGAAGTTCTAATATTTACCATACACTAAAATATCAATCTGAAATCGTAATCCATTCGCAAAAAAAAAAATCAAATTTACGATCGAAATCTGAATTTATCAAAGGAAAACCCAGTCGGCAGTCACCTCATTACTCTTTATTGCGGTTGCATGTTATGAGCTCGCCAGTTCTATATATAACAGTTATTTTAGTATGACTCACGAAACAGTATAGTGTACATGCTATAGAAGCTTGTATACTAATTTTAATTAACTAAAATAATCACACAAACCAAAGAGCATCGCAGTGGAAAAAGTTTCGTTATGATTGGACAAACTTCTGGACTGTTCTATAATTGTCGGATCAATACATTTATTAAGGGCATAAACTTTTAAAAAAATAAAAGATTAGGAAATATAACGGACATTCTACATGTACAAAAAATTTGTTTGAAATTTTAATGATCTCCACAATATCGGAAATATGTATAAAAATTTCTATAGCAATATTTTTCAAATATTGGAATATCTATAGAGTTTTGCCATCCATGGTATACGAAAGAGCTTAAAATTCTTCGCAATAAGAGAAACAGGGCTTGGAAAAACTATGTAAAAAGTATGTCCTCTGCAGATCGTGAAGTGTATATATCACTTTTTGAAGAGTTTAAATACCTGTCCAAAAATCTATACACCGAATACTTACATACTATGGAAAGTTCACTCAAGCTTGACCCCAAAAATGTTTGGAAATTTGTCAACATAAAGAAGAAATCTGATGGTTATCCAGTCAATTTTACATTTAATAATATTATTTTAAAAAGTACCCCGGAAATATGTGACGCATTTGCAAATAATTTTCGTAAATCTTTCATAGATTCCCAGGTTAAAATTGACATTGACTACTTCAGCTACTTGGACCATTGTCCACAAGCCACCTTCAATAATATTCATCTTGATATTGACAAAGTCTCACATTACCTTAAATTAAGAGTGTTTGGGTTTCCTCCTGGACTCATCACTTGGATTTCATCATATCTCCAAAACAGATCTTACCAGGTTAAATTTAGAGACTCATTCTCTAATTCCTTCATTGCAAAGTCGGGAGTTCCTCAGGGGAGTCACTTAGGACCACTTCTTTTTATATTAGCCATAAATGATGTACCTTTATGTATTCGTAATAGTGAAATCCTTATTTTTGCAGATGATATGAAAATTTTTAAAAGTATTACATCTGTTAATGATCGTTTACATCTGCAAGAAGATATTAATAGTTTTGTTAAATGGTGTCAGAACATACTTAACTTCGCGTTAATAGTTTTAAAGATCTTGGAGTTCTGTTTACGTCTTGCCTTATAATTTCACAGAGCACATTAATTTAATCGTCAACAAGGCCAACCGTATGTTAGGGTTTGTGAAGCGCTGGGCTAAAGAATTTCAGGATCCTTACGATAGTCTCGCTCTTTACAACTGCTTAATTCGTCCCCATCTTGAATACGCATCTCAGGTATGGTCTCCTTTTTACGAAGTCCACAAAAATAGGTTAGAAGCAGTTCAGCGTAAATTTATTCGTTTTGCTTTAAGAGGGTTACAGTGGTCCGATCCTTTTAATCTCAGACCGTATGAACATCGGATAAATCTTCTTCAGATTCAAACTTTGGCTCAGAGGAGTTAATAATGATATTGTGTTTATTCACCAACTAATTAGTGGTGTCATTGATAGTACTGATTTGTAAAATTGTTTGAATTTCAACTATCGTGGGGGTACTGACAGCCTTCGAAGTTTGAATTTAATGAATTTACCCCACCATCGTACTAATTACGGATTGCATGAACCTTTAACTCGCATGTGCAAGTTACTGAATTTGAATGTAAATATTTTTGATTTCAATTTTAATAAAATTAAACTTAAAAGTGTGTTGAAGACCAGTGAACCACGCTCATAAATATTTTATAAATTTAAATGTTTTTTTTTTATTTTAATAGTCTTTGTATTAGTTTGTATTTTTTGGATTTATATTAATATAATATTTGTATGTTTCAAAGTGTTTTAAATAAATGTATTCCTTAGTGTTCGCTTTGTAGTAGTTTGTTGCTTACTAACTACTAACACGGCACTAAGTGATGAGCCAGTGTACACAATTTTAGTGTTGGCAAATCTTTGGTCGCAAGTTTTTGCTTGCTTTAAGCTCTCTGCGACAAAGATCTGATAGTGTCAAAAAAAAAAAATAATGTTAAGATATTAAAATTTTTGTTTTAATTACTAAAATAAGAAAAAAATGTCAAAACTCTATTTCCTGTTAGCGAATCCTCTAGGGAATCACATAAAAGCGATCTGTATCAAATTTAAGTCTGTCCATTGATCTAGGCTGTAGATCGATTTCCAATGTCCACATGGACGTACGGACGCACAGATCTTTTCAACATAATTTTAATTGTAGGAGCATCTTTATTAAGAATTTAATGGATAACGGCAAAAAGGAATCGGAAATAAAAAAAAATAGTTTTATGGCAGATTCCGTTATAATCAGTTTTAGTAAAATTATTAGTTTTACTAAAATATAGAAAATATAAAATATATTACATCTGAAATAGTTGGAGACGTTTTTGAGATTAATAAAATCCTATTCTCCTAACGGTTGTATGGCAGTAGGATGGTTCTGTTTCCAACTGTGATTCTTTATGTCCCGTGCTTTATTTTAATTTTATGTAAAATTTTCTTATGAAATTCTGATTTAAATCGGGTTAATGACTATTTATTAAATACAATTAATTTACAATCGAAGCATCCGGCATATATGAATCAGATAACTTCACTTTTTGATGAAATATGTTTTTTGATGCAGAAATAACAAAAAATCAAACTTCTTTCGGTTTAATAAAAATACAGCTAGTATTCCCTCAAAATTAAAAAAAAACGCAACATTTAAGCGCACTTGTCTTGTTGTCGCAGTGCACTTTAAACAAACTTTAAATATGCAAATATTGAAAACTGTATACCGAAACTTTGGAAATTTGAATATCATAACGGTGCTTTTGCTTCCAAGATATTGTATGTATATTGAAATGCAACAGTTGATAACTTGATCTCTAAATTGATGATGATGAAAAGGAAAAGGAAACCTCCTTTGATTTTCACCAAAAAAAAAAAACAAAAACCTAGCAAAATCTATAGACAACTCCAAAAACAAATATACATAAATGGAAAATCTTTTTTAAAACTTTTTTGTTTCAACATGTTCATTTCTCTCTTTCGAAGAAAAATTATTTTTAACAAATATTTTGATTTCCCATTTTTAATGTTGAATTCTTTTAATAAATAAAAAACTATTTGTTTAGAAAAATTCGATTTCAATTTGAATATTTTGTTACGAGTCGATTTGTTTTCAATTTGATTTGGTTGAATGGAATTGGACATAACACAGTTTTTTGTCTTTTTCCCAACAATCCAAAAAATTCAATAAATTAACTCGGAAGATTTATTTAATTTTTCAATTTAAAAAATTTCCCGCTGAACTGAATAGCCACTAAATGCAATAAATTTATATTTTTTACTTTATTATGTTTATTGAACTAAATCTAAATAATTTATTGAAATAATATAAAAATTATTATTTTATTACTAATGCAGATTTAATATCTTTAAATGAAGCTTAAAAAAAAATAATTAATTGTTTAATGGATTTTAATTTTTGAAAAATGTTTGGCAGAGAATCATTCTATAATCGTACGTATTTTTAGAATTCAAAAAACATTTCAATTTTGGTCTAATAGAATCGTCTGAGAACCTTATGTTTAAAGTTTACATTAAATTGTATTCCAAATTGTATAAAAAAGATTACGAGCTTAAAATTTTCTAAAAAAATGTATTACATTTTTTTTCCAAAAACAAAAACACATAGGAATAAGGCCATGGATATCAACAGTTAAATTAATAAATAATTATGTAAAATTTTGAAATAGTTCACTAGTTACCTATATACATATGTATATTTTTTTTTTAATTTTCTGTTGGGAAATGCTTCTTTTTTTAAACTACAATAAACAATTTGATTTCAAAATAAAATCAAAAATGGATTCTTGGGTTTTGAAAATTCTATAAAGTAGCAGATGTTGTAGGTAAGTCTTACCGTTATCTTTTGTTTGTTATTTTTTTCAGTTTCAAATTTAGGTTATTTTTTCTGGAAATTTATCCCTCCTTCCTAATCAAATGAAAATAGAACCCTTCCCAAATAGCATACAATTTTTCTCTTTTCATGACCTTACCACCTATAGCAGGTGTTATTAATTTAATGTGAATATAGGGAGACAAAGACAAAGTGAAACAAATCTGATAATTTTGTGTTCTATTTAAAGCCAGTGGTCCCTATAAAATGGCAATATTAAAAAAAAACAGGCCACCATAAAATATGTATTTAGCACTAACTATTCATTTTATTTTATGTTCATCTCTGCAAAAATTGCTCGTTAAATTTCTATAACATCAAAAAAGTTTAACACACTTTGGGAATCTCTTTTCTTATATATAGTATATACAATCCACAATGCAATCCACCATTTTCTCATTTATTCATTCTTTAATTTTTTCTCTTTTCCATCATGAAGAAAAAAAGAATACATTTCTATAACAAAACGCACATAGAAAACTGACTTACCTACAGAAACTCCAACTTCCTCCGCAACTGCATGCCACGCACGTCCCTTGGCTTCGAAGTTCTTGTACTCTGGGGTTCCAACATTGTATATTGCATCGTAACGCTTGACCACATTAATAAACTCCACTGTGTTGTCCATTCCGAAATTAATAATTGTAAGTTACTTATACTTTTTGTATTTTTTTTTTTTCTTTTGCGTTGAAGTTTCCAAAACAAAACACTATTACCACACACTCACGAAGTACGAACGCCGCCACCACCGCCGGAAAAAGCAGGAAATTATTTTTTTTTGTAATCAGCTTAATGGAGAGCAGGAGCAACTGGAAGTGATACTACATACCAACCAACGACACTGACGTCCGCCCGGAACTGTGGACTGCTGTCGGAGTTGTGGCCGTCATAGACCGCTGGCGGTACATTCGCGTATGCCAGCGCAATGTAGCTCAATCGATATAAGGGATGATGATGAGAGCAAAACATAGCTGTTAGGGTGATGGGTATAGGGGGGTTCTGTTGATGAGGACGATGACGATGACGGTGATGTGGGACCAGGAATGAGGTATGGGAGGGAAGTTGAGGGTTTAACGAACGACGACGCCCCAGGACAATGACAACGGCCACCATCGAGCGATACCAAGCGTCTCCGAATCGAAACATGACGCAGGCGGGATACCGCTTTTTATTTTTCCCGAGCTCTCTGGATACTCTGATACCGTTGGCGTTTACTATATGGACGTAGGATAAAGCGTACAAGGTTTTCCCTGGACTAAGTAGTGGTGGGACAAGAAGTGGGGGTGGGTACTTGGGCGGTTTGGTATTTTTTGTTTCTGTTTTTATTTTTTGTATTTTTGTAATTTGTGTATATTTTTTGCTGAGGCCTACATATTGAAGAGAATTGCTGTCGTGGGCGGTAGGAAACAGTTTTGTTTTTTTTTTTACACAAAATAAATACGTATATACATATGTACATACAGTGAAGATATATACCAACACTATTCAGTATTGATACAGCAATGAAATAATCGCGTATTTTTGGTGGAGTAATTAAAGTGGGTATATATGTATGAATGTTTGTATAGGTAAGTCCGAATTCAAATAGGTAGCCCCCCTATGACTAAAATGCTTGCATTTTGTATTTATAAAAAAAGTAGGTTTACATGTTAGTCGAATGTTCTTTTTAGGAACACCAATCAATGTAATTTGTTTAAAGATTTTCGGAACATGCCACGTTTTAAGTAATAAATATACATAAAAGCGGACTTGTCACCCTGTAATTTTATATTGCATCTTTAAATTCCTGAAGAATTTTTAAATATGTTCTAGCAGTTAAAAGCTAAACTGTTTTTATCCAATTAATAATGGAACTTATTATTACCCGTTCAGAAGTGGGAGTTGAAGTGACCTTGAACTACATTTAAACCTGTTTTGTTTTCTTAACCGAACTTTCATTCAAAATTGGCGTTGTTCAGACTTTTAATTAAAAATTGGACTTGTACATATGTACATTACATACATATACCAATAAAGAAAAAATTAATAAAGAAAAATGAGTATGTATGCGTATTGTTAGTTTGTATGTTAAAATCCAAAATATTTTTTTTTTGGTAAATTTTGATATAATAATAATAATAATTTAATTATATGCCTGTAAGACCCAAGGTCTTTTAATTGCATCTTGAATTGCGACATTTTTTTTTTTTAATTATCATATAAAACTTTTGTACCTACAGCTATGGACAGAGAAATAGCACACTCATGAATTTTCTTATAAAAGCATAGTTTATTTCTAACTTAAACATTATTAAACATTCATATTTCTTTGTAGGATATACTCAGATACATATATTCCATATTCTTTAAAACTAAAAATTAATGTAAACTCCTCAAGGTTAAGTTATACAAAAATTTGTTTGTTATGTTATGACATTATTTCTGCTGGACATAGAAATACACACATTTGAAAATCTGTTAAAAAACAAAATTTTAGAAAATAAAACTTTACTTTCATACCGTACCTTTATTTACCAAGTTATAATACTTCGTTGACCGATCACGATTTTTCAAAGCAGCTTGGCATCTTCATGGTAAACTCTTCACTAATTATTGGAATCTGCTCTGTTGAATAGATTACCATGCTTTCTGTACTCCAATCCAAAGTTCTTCCTAATTGTTTAAGTTTTTTCCCCCGATCTTAACTTTTATACATCACCCCACAAGTTTTCTATGGGTTAAGACCGGGACTTTCCGCTGACCAGCTCAGACCACTAATATTTTTTTTGATAAACCAATCTCTGACCACCTTGGCTTTATGTTTTGGATCATTATCATGCCTTAAAATCCAGTCGACTGGCATTGACTCGAACGAGAATTGTTCCATTGTGTTTTTCAATATATTAGTTATGAAAATTTATCTATCCTTCCTTCTATTCCCACTACTGTTTAAATCCCATACTAAGAAAAAGCACTCCAGACCATCACACTTCCTCCACCTTGCTATACAGTTTTTAAGGTGTATTTGAGTTGTAAGTCTGACCTTCCAGACGATGAACAAATGCTGTTAATCTTTCGGTTCATCACGCCACAGCACCCTTTTCCAAAATTTAAGGTCTGTGTTAAGATGGAGTTTTGGCAAATGCTAAAAGAGCCGTAATATTTTTTTTGAGCTACGCATCCATATAATTTAGCATCTTTGAGCTGCGTAAGTCTGCTGGATACAATAACATCGTATTCGTCATAAATTTCGGTCATAATGATGCGGAAGGAAATAAACTATGCTTTTATAAGAAAATGAGTGCGTCGGAGAAATGCCAAAGAAAAACACTAGATTGTAGATTAGCTTATATACCAACTTTAAGGAAAATCGGACCATCCACTTTGCCACTTCAAAGCATCCGTCGCGTGAGTTATGTTCAAGCAGTAAAAATATTTTGATTAAAATTAGATACCTATTTGATTTTGACGTGGCGAAAATTGTCTTCCACCGTTAAATTGAAAGTCGACATTTATCAACAATTTTTTTAAAACGCTATTGCGAATGGCAATAATTGCCAACATATTTTTGGTGAACCTATTGTGAATGAGCATCAACCAACCATTTTGATAGAATTTCTCAATGTTCAATTGGTTGATAATTGACAATCGCAATAAGGGTGTAAGAATAGCGAAAATACATAATATTAAAATCTCTACAACTGTAGGTGGACTTAATGGGTGCGTTCAATCGATTACGTTTTACATCTGAATTTTCAGATTTCTGAATTTTTTGAGCTTCTGATTGGCCAGCTGTCTTAAAAAGTTAGATGACTTTTAGTGACTTTTAGTTACGTTTAGTTACGTTCCACCTGAATTTTCAGACAAGAAATTCTCATCTGAAAATTCAGATGAAAGTTGTTTGTGGTGGGGGAAGTGCCAAAAGCACACATAAAAGCTGAACTTTATAATTTTCGTCTTGTTGGTGGTTGATTTTTTTAGTTTTTTTCATGAAAATTTAATACTTATTTAAATGAACGTACTTTTTGTTTATTGTTTAGTGAATTTTTAAATCAATAATTTTTTTAATTGATGTTTGGAAAGTTTTTCTATGTTTTTGTAAGTCATACATATCAATAAAAGGACATTTAATGAAGGTAATGAAACCTGTTGCTGATTTAGTTACATATATTTTCACCCTCACAACCACTCACTCTCAATGTTTAATTCACAAATGTAATTAAAGTTCTATTTTATTTAACTTCAATGTAAATCCTTTAGGTAAATGCAGGAATTTGACACAATAACTTTCGACTGAAATTTCAGATTTTTTTTGCGTTCAACGACTTAAATTCAGAAATCTGAAAATTCAGATGTTAGGCTATTTTTATTGAACCCGCCCAATAACTTCACTGATACCGAGGAAAATATGATCCGTATATACGTACCAACGTTGATTCCCCAGGTCAAGAGTTCGTTATGGAAGAAAGTGTTCTTTCAAATAAAAGTGAAACGTATCAATGCATTGTTTTGTCAGTGGACGCGGCAAGTAAAGGAAGTCTATAATACTAACCTGAAGCCCACACAAGTAGGATTCAATTAGCTATAATATTTACATACTTGCCTCCATTTCTAGAGGAGTCGAAGCATTCCTGAGCTGCCTTCTTCTTCTCAAAGTTTCCAAAAAACTTTACCGGTCGTAATCGTTGTCGTCATCATCGAACCAGAACTTCGCTGAACTTATTTTTAATTAACTTCTTAACTTTCAATAAAAATTATTTGTAGGTACATATTTGTATTTTTTCTTTTTCTCCAATTTCGGTCCTTAAAAATTAAATGTCAAAAATTGTGCTCATTCACAACTAAAAATTTCATTTATTTCATTTACAGGGCGTTTTTCTTTTTTAGTTCAGAGCAGAGCCTGAACTGTCAAAAAAAAAATCGTGTTTCTTTTTTCGCTCTGAGCATGTTCAGAGCACGTTCAGAGCGCGCTCTATGAGCTCAGAATAAATTGATAGAGCAGACGGAGTTGAATAGCTGAACACAAAGAAAATGACAACTGTGAACAAATAAAAAAGTGAAGCTGGTGAAGCGTGTTTCTTTAAATAAATCTGAACTCTCAGGGCAGAGCACGCTCAGTTCAGAGATCGCTCAGAGTATGTTCGGAGCGTTCAGACTCTTTTCAGAGCTCTACTCTGAACTAAAAAAGAAAAACGCCAACAATAAAAATTACTTCGTCAATTGAGTTAAACAATACCGAATTTCAAATTGGATAGATTTTTTCTATGTTCAATTGGTTGCTGAACTGGCTAAATCCAAAAAAAATAACCATATTTTAATAAATTAAGGGAAATTATTTCAATTTTTGAGTAAAGTTCTAATTAAGTTACTCGACACACACATACACACAGGGTCATAAGTCCACAAACCACAAAATAATATTTTTGCATTTATAACCTATCTTCTGCAAAAAACAATATTGTAAGTTTTTCTCATTTGGACTTATGACCCTGTGCCAGTATTTATGTGTCAAGTAACTTATCAGAACTTTACTCAGGCATTGTGAAAAATACCCTTAGTATGATGATTTTTAAAAGCTATTGTGAGTTTCGCCTGAACGAAATTTTGTTCACCTACTAAGGGGCCAGTTATAGATTTCATTGAAAAAGATCATTAAAAACTTTTTCTTTCGATTTTAAGACATTTGAGACAGAGAAAACTGATGGCATTTTGGTACCAAAATGAAGCATATTACTTATATAAATGTTTGTATCCTTATTTCATTTACGCCCATATTATTCACTCGATACATCCAGATTGCAACTTAAATCCGGATGTATTTACATTGAATTTGTATACTTTACATCAGAATTAAAGTTTTAATCTTGATGTTTCGAGTGAGTAATATGGGCGTTAATGATCAACTCTAA
The DNA here is from genome assembly GCA_929447395.1 of Epistrophe grossulariae. Lineage (NCBI taxonomy): Eukaryota > Metazoa > Arthropoda > Insecta > Diptera > Syrphidae > Epistrophe > Epistrophe grossulariae. The sequence continues at coordinate 140,971,623 of OV839566.1, read as the reverse complement.
CCTCAAAATTAATGTTAGGTAGTTTTTCTTTCGACTGATCTTTTCAATGACAGACAAGATTCAATGATTGCTATGACCGACTTGTCAAAAAAAATTCCACCGTTCCACTGATTTGTCAATGTCCCTTTTTCCACGATGGAACTTTCTACATGAAACTTTTGATGATTTCTCTTAAAATTCCTCTGACCCTTTCCACGATGGAACTTTATTTTAGGTTTGACGAAAGGGGAAACGTCAAAAAAATTTCTTCAAATCGTTAGCCCGGTGCGCGGTGTTTGGCTATCCCTCTCAATTTCCTACCCTTTTTGACCACAAGCGATAAAGTTTCATGCAGAAAGTTGCATCGGGGAAATGGGGACAATCCTCGCGTTCGGGGATCTATCCAATGGGTGTCAACCTATCCCAAAAATTTTCGGATACGTTTGGTTGTTGTTGCATCAGCTGTTTTGTCACAAGGGATTACAACAACACAAACCTATCCGGATAGCTTTGGATTGATCCCCGAACGCGACCAATGAAAGCTATAACCGGCCCCTAAAAAAAAATTTAGGTTGTCAATGGCATTACATTCCGCCCGAAATCAATGTTCACAATAAGGGGAATTTTTCGAACATGATGGGTGGGTGGAATGTTGTGTGGGTGAAACTCACAATAAGGCTGAATATTTTATTGAAGTTAAAATTCCGAGAAGGTCTACTTTATTTTTTAAGTACCTATATGAACAGCATATTATGACATTTATTATCAGAGTATTTAAGCAACGTCGGAAACTTTCCCACGTGCGTCGTTAAGTTTCCGACATACGTTTCATGAAAGCCCCATAAAACAGTGAATGTTGTGATAAACCAATCAGCTGATTCAGCCATAATGTCATACCATTAAAAAAAAGTTTCCCACGTTAACAATTTTCATTTGCTATGTTTACAACACAAATTCTTGTCGGAAAGTTTACGATTTTTTGGAAAATATTTCCCATACAAATGTTGTCAGTTCGTTTACGACGTCGTAAACTTACCGACGTTTACGATGGATTTCTGCCGTTGCATGAATACACTTGGGCCTAATTCTGTAAAAAGAGAACGATCGAACGATATCGTTTTGGCAATAGCTGTCCCTATCTTTCCCTTTAGATGTGATAAAAATGGGACATCGTTTTCGTTTTTCGAAATCCCCCTTAGTTTAAAAAGGTTTAGGTCTGTTCGTTGACTTCCCAAAACTGTCAATTTCTACCAATTTTTATCCATCGAGCTGTCATGTCGTTTGTGAAATCATACATCGTTTTAAATTTCTAATGCTTACACGTCTATGACTTTTAATTTTATTTTCTCAAAAATAACTTCATATTTTTAGTTTACTTACCATTGTTCTTCACACACAAAATTATATATTGAGCACAAAAATACAAAATTCCATTGTTTTTGAATTCTTAAACCAAATATGAATTTATGCAAAACAAAAATTAAAAATCGTTGGATCGGTTTTTTTAAACACATTATTTTTTTCATATATAAAATTTCTTTAACGTTTTTAAGTATTTAATAATAAATTCAAATTTCTAAAAAAATTATTAACGTTTTCAAAATATTAATAAATAATTCAAAAAAATATTTAGATTTTTTTTAATTCATAACAACTGTTACTAACGGTACTAGCCATAGACCCGATTTTGTAATTTTCGACTTTTTCATCATTAACTAACTGATTTCTATAAAATATTTGAAAAAACTTTTAAATTCGTTTCTATGGAATCCCTACATTGAAAGTTCGAAAAAATTCGATTCAGTATTTCAGGCTGTAGGTCGATGTACAGGCAGACAGACAGGCGGAATTGCGGGACCCACTCTTTTGGTATTCTCTTTCATCGTAATATCATATTTGATTAAAATCTAGAGTTCGATTTTTTTAAGAATTCAAAACTTGGCCTTTAAGAACTGTTCACATGAGAGCGACCAACGACCGACGAATAAAAGAACAAATGGGATTTAAAACATTTAATTACTAAAATAAGAGAAATTTCAGAAAATAAATTAGTCGTCACTTGCTTCTACTTTCGAATCCATTCGAAAGTTGTTTTCAATGCTTAATTTAAGTGGTAATATGTATGAAAGCGCGATAAAATTTTGGTGCTTTCGACTTTTAGCCACAGAATCTTCAATTAGCGCGGTTCTATTTCCGTTTATATGCGTTTGCTAAAGAATTAGCGAGCTTAGATTTTGCGAATTCGAACACTTTTATTGTAGAATCGAGTTACATAGTTGGGCCCCTGTTCTAAAATAAATTGACTGAAAATGTTGTGACAAGACGCGATCTTAATAATTAAGAAATCTTTATTTTTAGGTATACTTATTTTAACATATAAACTTCTTAGAACATTCTTAATACAGAACTTTGTCAAAATCCTTTCCCCGAAAAAAAATTTATCAAAAGATGGCCTATATTTGTATTAAAAATATCTGAGCACCTTTTGGAGAAAAATAAGATTTTCATTAATTGCTAAAATGTGTATGGCAGAAACAGTTAAGTTAATGCACGACTGGGTCGCACGAACTTGCTCTTATGTGCGATCACACTGCGGTTTTTAAGTCTGAATAAGTTAGATCTATTAAACTGATTTTAAAAGAAAAATAAATTAGCTATGGGAGTCTATATTTTTTTTCGCCTCCCAAAAACGTAGTTAAGTTTAAGGTTCAGACTTAAAAACAGTTATGTGACTTTTGAGTACAAATAATTAATGTATGTATATGAACAAGCACCGTGTTCACATAAGCATGGAACTTACAATATAGACTATAAAATTGTTAAAAAACCAATATACATAATTAGAAATAAATTGATAAAACAACTTCTGAAATTGTTTTGACACCAACGCGATATACACCATCTGATTTCTCAAATAAATCTCAATTTATGAAAATCGTCGGAGCGGTTTTTTAAAAAATAATTTGTCTATACATATACAGTAGAATCTCGGAAAGATGAACGGTTCTAAAAGATGAACAGCTCGGAAAGACGAACGAAATATTTCCACTTTTCAGTGTTCAAAAAGATGAAACGTTAAAATTTAGTACTCGAAAAGATGAACACTTTATTCCAAAAATATTTTTTAAATTTTTCTTTGCCTTTTAATTCCTCTTGAACAGTACTTTGTGGCTTGTTTTGACTTGTTATGTAAATAATATTTAATGTTTTTATTTATAAAACTGTATCTTCTTCCTTAACCAAATGTTGATGCTCGAAAAGATGTACAATTTGAAAAGATGAACGGGCCCTGTTTTATATCTGTTCATCTTTTCGAGATTCTACTGTACATATGTATGTGGGTATAATATTTTGTAAACATTTTTTAGTACTAATTAATGCGGAATTAAAAAATTAATTTTGAAAAAAAAAATCATCTATACTCATTTTCGAAATATCGAATTATTATATGATTATTATTATTCAAACTTCTTAGAAGCTCTTGTATAAAAAGTTTCATTCAAATCGAGTCAACACATAATGAGATAGTCGAAAACCAAAAAAATCGTTCTATGGGAGGTACCATTTTCAACGATGGATAGATATTTTTGTGTTCCAATAATATGGTAGATATGAGGTCACATAAAAATTTTAATCAAAATCGTAGGAGTCGTTTTTGAGAAAAATGATTGTTCTCAAACACTTGTATGGCAGGTACCGTTATTTTTTGGTTATAAGAATAATATTCATTTAAAATCTTAAAACTGCTGGGTGCAAGTTTAATAAAAATGGAACAAGTCCTTTTAAGATTATTAAAAAATTAAAAAATAAAAAAATTTTGAAAATCAAAAAAAAAGTTTTAAAATTTTGGTACCTATACAATTCTTTTAAAACTTTTTGAAACAGTCGTTTTTGAGAAAATCGAAAATAAAAAAATGGTTCTAAGGAGGTACCATTTATAACCATTTTCCGGGGATTTGTTTGTATAAAATGGTAGAATTTTTTTTTTTAATATTTATCTTTTTTTAAGTTGGTGGCAGGTTTTTGAGAAAAATAAGATTTTCATTATCTGCTACAAAAAATTGTACTTTTTTTTTTATTGTTATTTTTGGTCCTAAAAAAATTAATAAAAACGTGTCGAAGTAATGCCCAAAAAACGCTAGGTACGAAATTTAAAGAAAATCTACCCACCCGTTTAGGCTGCAGCCACAAGGATAGACACACGGATAGAATAGGGAGACCAACTTTTTCCTAATCCTGTATCTCCTCTATGTCAAATTTGTTTAAAATGAGTTCTATTTTTTTACGAATCCATTGTTTGTCATACCTATGCACATGACGTGTTATGTATGTATAAATAAATAAATTGGATGGCGCGACAGCCCGTTTAGAACCAGAGCTTAGTGACTTACAACTCTCAACAATTCCTGTGTGCTTGTTATTGGCAGGAATGGAGGGGACCTACAATTTTCTTCCGAATCCGAAAGGCAAGGCACTTTTTCATGGCAAGTGATACTCATGGAGGATTTGCAAATTTCTCGCAAGAGGCAGTTACCCAAGAAAAACATCATTACTATTAAAATTATAAACTTCAATATCATTTCAAAATAATCAACATTTTGATTTTTAAATATCTCAAAATTGAGAAAAAAAAAAACAATGATGCTTTAAAATTATAACCTATAACCAATGCTATAACTGAATTACACTGCTGTTATTTAACAGAAAAAAACATTATTATTTTATTCGTAAATCATAAATATTTCATTTCCTATTAAAAATGTATAAAAATAAAAAAGACAACAGTGTTGAAAAAATCAATAATTTTATTTGTTTTATTATTTTTAAAGCATGCTGTCGGTTTTAAATAATGAATTTGTTCAGCTGTATCAGCTAGTTCTTCAAGCACTTCCAATCCTGTTTTCGATGCTCCTAAATCAATAAAATATAAATTCATACTTTAAAATTTAAACGAACCTGTTTTTAATAAGAAGTAAATACAAAACTCAATACTTAATTTTATTTATTTGTTTTTGTAAATCATATCACAGTCATAACTTAATTTTTCAGTCTTATAATTGTACTTCATTTTTTTAATATCTATATATTACCCTGAGTAAGATTTATTGTTGTTTTTAAAAAAACAGAGAAGAAAAATAACTAAATTAATAGAGAAAATCATAATAAATATAAATAATTATTAAAATATTAAATAACAAACAAAATGTAATCATAATGATACTCACACTTTGTAAATTATAAAACTGAAAAAATAATCAAGTTATATTTTTTCAATACTCAATGTATATACAACAATAAAGCTTAAAGAAAAATATATATAATAAAATAAAAGGACAAAGAAACAAATATTGTATGTTGATCGATTTAAAAACAAAACCGACTCGGTGATGAGATTTTTTTAAAAAACATATGTATAACTATTTAGATATTGTTTTTACACAAAACAATAATAACTAGCTCTCCTGAAAGTAAAAAAAGAAACAAATATATAGTTATATAAAAATTATTAACAAATGAATAGAATATCAAAAAGTATTGTTAATTTATTAAAAAAAAAAACACAAATATTGTCGATTGGGTTTGCTAGCAGAAGATAAATTACAATTAAACCAAAAAAATATGATATAATCGTAATTTAGCACTTCTAAAAATAAAATACATAATTAAATGTCATTGTTAATACAACAATCAAATAAATAAAAACAATAATTTTACTTACCGAAAACATATTAACATATTATTTTATTTATATATACTGAAAATATTATCGTATTTTTTTTTCTCTCAACTCAAAAATCTCAAAAATCAAAATTAAAACGCAACAACACTAAAAAATTATTATTTATTTGTTAAGACAGAAATAAAACTAAAAGAAATCAAAGCACTTAGTAAAGACAAAGTAAATTATTATATATTTTTTTTTATTTGCACAGAAATTACACACAACTTAAAATGTTGATTTAAACAACTTAGACACTAAAGGCGCAAATCTGTAGCTAGATAAAGTAGACTGTAAAATATTTAGAGTAGTCCTTGTTTGAACAAGTTGAGAGATTACTTTAAATCGTTTTTAAAGTTTACATAATATCTTGCTAAGATTAGCACTGGGTATAATTTAGGGAATACGTTTGTTTGTTTGTGACGCGATAATGAAACAAGGAAAGAAACTAGTAAAATTGTATTGATGTAGCAATATTTAAAAGACTATATGCCATTTTGTGATATAATGTTTTTAACTAAAGTTTACTGATCCGAGTTCACTATTTTTATTTGAAGTAAACATCTATTTTCAATAGACCTCAATTCGAGAAAATATAAACACAGCTCCAGTCTAGGATACAAAAACCAATTCCATTTTCCATTCCATTCCTTCTAAGCTAACTATTGCCATGCAGTGCATGTTGAATTTAATGATCCTTAGCTTTAATACGGTATAAAGGCCACAATAAATCAGAAATTTCAAAAGACGAAATAGATAATTTTGATAAAGTAAATTTCTTACACTCTCAGTTGAATCAAAGTGTTTTGGCCTTATTTTGATAGAAATATTAACTGGAAACCTGTTATACAAGAAAGAGGCAAAAAGGACAAAGTAGCACTTTTCTCTTGAAAAAAATGTCATTGGGAAGAAATGGGGTCTCGCAACATCCGCATTAACATTGGCTTTACATTTCAGTAATTGGACCGTTCTATGGTGGAACGTTTGATGCATTTGTTAAAGCCATAAATTGTGATAAACTAATTAAAGTGGAACGTTCAGCATGGCTGTGGATAAGCGGTAAGCGGAAATTCACGACTTTTTTTTACTGCACTAAACATTCTGCTTCATCTGAAACCCCTTCGCCAAGTTTAGCTTAAAGAACAGCCATTAGTCTAAAAGCAAGCACAGTGCACTCCGTAATTCAGAACTCATTCACTTCCAAGGTACGTTGACTACACCATCCTACATTTAGGCTGAAATTAAGTCGCTACATGAAAACTTAAGCTGATGCCTCATGCTACATAGGACAAACATTTGGTGAAAAAACATAAACACACTGATTTAGCGGATATGGTTCGAAGCGCTTTAAGTATTTCATTTGTTTAAGAATTCAACGTATATTCAATGATTTTTGCAGGAATTGCATGGACGCGGATGGGAAAAAAAATAATTTTCTCCTTCTCTGCACATGTCCTGCTCTATCCGAAAGACATATGTTTCATCTTGTAGATGATCCTATTGATCTAACCTAACAAATTTCAAACCTACTGACTAACTGATTAAATGACTTAATTTTATAAAACATGCATTGTTATTTTTCTATGCAAATTTGATTAGGAGTTTCACTTGACAACTTTATCAAACCCGAATAAATTGCAATTTCAAACGTCTAGTGCGAGTTTGCTCAAAAAATGTCCTATTATCTAAGAATTCCCATAATTAATTCTGAGAGGAATATAACGTTGTTTTAAGGCGAGCAAAAGGGCAATTAGATGATTTTTTTTTAAAATGGACTTACTGCTTCTAAGTATAACAACTATGAGGTAATAATGGAAAATGTACAATGTAGACTGTAAACTTTGCAAACCTATTTTAATTTCGTTAAAGCCTTTCTAATCGTCAAAAGGTATGACAGAAAGTTTCTAGACAACTTTAAGGAAGTGCTCTAAAATCGCATCCAGTTCTGAATAAGGTCATAATAGATCAATGCTATTTAAACCCCGAACTATTAATTCATTCATTCCAAAATGGCAACTGATACAGAAAGAAATACAAATATTGATACAGAAAAACCTATTTTTTTTTAATCTCCAAACAAACATTCCAAATCTAATTTGAAATTAACTTTGCTAAATTTTTAAATGTCCTTTTTTTATAGTCTGGCATATAGTCTTTAGATTCAATATAACGTTATAACCCAAAACCTCGAAAAAACAAAATAAACTTTTGAATACACCCAAGGATTTAATATTGGGAGCATTAAACGGGGCACAAATTGCACATGCTTCAGCATTTTTGAAGTCTTTTTTTTTAAATAGGTCCACCATAAAAATAAATAGAAACCAAAAAAAAGGAGTTTGACCACAATCAAAAAATTATATAATATAAATCTTAATATTAAAAAAAAAAAAAAAAAAAAAAAAAACTAAAACCTCGCCCTTTCTTACACGAAACATAAACAAAATTAAATTAAAATAAATTCAAAATAAGGTTTTGTTTGGCTCAAAAAAAAATTAAACAAAAACCAGAAGCTTATTAAGTTTTAGCGACAATCAATATTTCTCTTTTTTTAGTAAAAATAAATAAAAGTTCAAAAAAATTATTATTATGCCAAATAAAATGAATTATGAAATAAAAAAAAAATTTAAAGGGACAAAATTGAAACATGTGCGGAATCACGTATATAATATAATATACAAAATACACAAAACTGTTTTTTTTACCAAATAGAAAAGAAGAAAATTACTGAACGAATCCATATTTTTTTACATTATATATAAACGAAATAAAGAAAACTCATAAATTATTTTTCGTAAATTTTTTTGTCAATCAATACATGTTGTTTGTTTATAATATGAGAAATATTCGATAGGTTAAAATATTTTTTTTTTTTTTGCTGTTGTTTTGTTTAAACAGAGAATTTTTTGAAGTATAAATATGCTAAATGAAATAATTTAAATTTATAAATTGTAGATAATTTTTAACTTATATTCTAGTTTATCCTTGGAATGTATAGTCTGTAATAATAAATATCTTTTTTTGTTTTTTTTTTTTATTATTAAATTTTTATCTTTGTTGTTTGTGTTAAAATACAATATCAGCATTTTTGTTTGGTTGATGTTGCAAATAATATCATTTGAACTCATGTGGAACATGGAAAATAGTTTTTTTTTTTTAATTTCAATAACATTAATAAGTGTGTGTGGTAAATAAATAGAAGCTAACACAAACATAAAAAAAAAAAATACACACTTAAATTTCTTCCTTAATTAGTTCAGATAAAAAAAATCAACTAACCTGTTTAATAAAGTAAAGATTAACACTGTAATAGTGCACACCATAATAACTGTGTGCGTACTTTTGTACACATTTTTATTTTTTATCCTTACGTAAATAATATTTTGTTTTTCTCAAAAGATCGAAAAAGGAGTATCATGTTTTCGTGACTAGAATAAACTTTGGTTTTTTTTCTGACTAGATTTGATTAAAATGTTTATCGTTATTTCTTGCTTTGCCATTTAAATAAAACGATAAACATATCAAACAAACTTCGGGGCCAAACTGAAAAATATAAATCTCAGTCTTGCATTATTTTTTTTAAACTAATAAAATGAAGCGATTTTTCAAAAAATAAAAAAAAATTAATAAACTAAACTAAAAAGAAAAAATGTGATGAAAGAAAAACGATCGCAGGGTGGGATCAAGATTGTTATGAAACATACTCTATACGATGATGTTGATAATGATGATGAAAAAATAATGAATGAAAATGAAAAAAACTTTTAAAAATAAAATAAATAAAAACACAAACAGAAAATGAAAAAAATAAATAAACAATGATTAATTTTTTGTTTTAATTCATTTTTATTTAATACACAATAAAAAGACACAAAATCAAATTATAAAATTAAAAATAAGAAGTGATGGTAGTAAAACTAAAGACCAAAAAAAAAACTGACAAAAGAAAAAAATAAACCATTAAAAACCCACTAAATTAAAAAAAAAAGTTATACATAAAAGTAATTAAATTAAAATAAAAACCCAAAACAAAAAATGTAAAATAAAATAAAACTAAATTAAAAAAAAATTTAAGAAAATCTGCAAAAATAATAAATCAAGTTACAAAATCATATATACGACGATGTGTTTTTCTTCTTTTTTTCTTTTAGATTAAACAAAATTATTGAATTAATCGAGAGTGAAGTTCATCTCTCGCTTTTTTTTGTTTCCTGTTTCAAATTATGTATGTAATTTGTTTTTTTTTTTGCTTTAAGTGATAATTTTTTGTTCTTTTAAATATTCGGGATACATAAATAAAATCTATTGCACGCAATTACAATTCTAAAAAAAATTTCCTAAAAAATATAAATACGTAATAAATAGTTTAAATATTATTATAATGTTTGTTTACATAATATAAGTTTTTTTTTTTTGTAAAAATTGAAAAATATAGTGCAAAACATAAAATAATATGTAGTAAGTTGAAACTACATATACATAGTATGCAATTTTTTTCTCGTTGGACAATTATATAAGAAATATACATTTATATAATGTACTACGTGTGTGTATGTATAATATTGATTACAAGTAAATTGTATTTTTTTGTTTTAGACAACAGAAAATTTATATAACTTTTAAACATTAAGTTATATATTACTTTTAATTAGTCTATAAACATAGCATCGTATCTGTGGTTATTCATTTTGTAATATTGCTTAAAGTAAATAAATTATTTGCATTTATTTTTCTATACAAGGGACAATCAAATCAAAATTATAAAGTCAAAAATAAAATTAAAAGAAAAATTATTCGAGGTGCTGGTATTCGCGATGGTTGTTGTACGTAAGAACGCACCTGACGGAACTGCACTGCATGGCACTTTTGTAACCCGAACTTGAACTACAGAGGTGCAACTGTACGCGGCAAATTAGGTTATAATTTTATAAACATTGCTTGCACGCCAGCCAGCATCGCTGCAGCTTAGTGCGTTATTATTCATAAAAATAATATTTTACCGTATCGTTCAGTTCTGTTGCAGTGCAGCCGCCTTCAGTGATAAATAAAAATCTGTCCTACCCGAACGAATATCAACAACTACTTGTCGAACTGTAAAATTGAACGAAACAAAAATCAATTAATTAAAAAAAATAATAATAATTAAAATAAAAACTGCACTGTATTTTACTGTTGAATTTTTCTTTGTTTTTTAGTTATTTTTTTGTTGTTGTTGTTTTGTTTTAGATAATTCTTGACTAGAAATTTCTTAATTAGTTTTTTTTAAATACATAGAATTGAATTTGCTTGTATGTTACTACACTAAATATAATTATGTATATATATATATATATATAGATAGATATAAGTATTATAATATAAATATTTTTACAATAAATATTTGAAATTAAAAATTGCAAAAAAAAAATAAACACAATCTTAAATAGTGAAATAAATTAATTTAAAATAAAAGAGCGAATTCATAGATGTATGCCAATCTTTTTTTTGTGTTTGTTTGTAAAAAGACAACTAAAGAAATCAACTAAATACTTGTTTTTTCTTTTCTTTCTATGTATCCCACCGTTTTTATTCGTTCCGATTTTACGGTGAAGTTTTTATATAATTTTTTATTAAATTTAAAATTTGCCTATGATTTGAGTTTTTTTTTGTAAAACTTAAATATTTAATACTGGAGCAGCCTCAATTGGTGTTATAATATATTATTTTAATATATTTATTAATAGTTGTGTTTTGACAAAAAAATTAAAACAATTTATTTATATATTATCATTATCAGTAACGGTATTTTTTTTCAGTTCGATTAAAGCAAACAATATTTTTTTTCTACATAGAGAGACATGAAAATGGCATGGAAACTTTTTTTGTAATCACATTTCTATCTACACTTTAGTGCAAGATAAGTAGCGAAGATGGGAGATTTAAGGACCACTTATTCAGGTGAAACTGGGACTTAATCTTCCATTTTGGCCACTTGGTATATTCAAATCATCAACATGCGCTTTTCATAACACAAAAATTAGGTTGGAGTTAGAGAGATATTGGAGTTTGCAATTAGTGTTAAATATATTATGTCCCTCCAAAACGGCATGGGTCTCTATCTGCAAAACTCGCAGAAGTTTCATTCTTAAACTGAATTTATTTTTCATTAAATTTATCATAAACACTTTAGTTCCTTTTGATTTTGTGTTGGACATTTTGAAGAAGTAAATGGTTACTAAAAACATAAAAAAAAACACGCCGAAACTTTAGCCATCCATATGGATTATCAAATAACATACATAACAACAACAACACATGAACCTGCTCTTTATCGGGTTCACGTTTCTGCTTCTCGCCACTGTGAGGCTGTTTTATATTCGCAGGATGATCCATATGTATCATGAGTTATAATAAAAAATGTCGATATGTACTATGCGATTTGACAGCATATTGTGCTACGTCGTACGAAGTCTGTACAAAGTTTCAAGTTACCAAACACGACAAATGTGGAATGAAAAAATATTTAAAAACCTTAAATTAATTAATGCATTAAAATCTATGAAAAACTCGATCATTTTCTTATCCAGCTTCTTATCAAGTGCCACACAGCAAGAGCGATTTGAGATTATGGTCACGCATTTAAAACGATTATCGTTGAAAATAAGAAAACTGTTCTTCCCAGAAGATGGGAGAATGAACATTGATGATGTTGCATATTTAACTTGTGCCTTTTACATCATGCATAACAAGTTTAGACAATATGCCTATAGGAAAGTAGCAATAGCAATTCTGGTCAACGACGGTTTCTCATTTAGATACAAGAAAATGAATCTGAGATGGGTAGAAATAAAAACCATAATAAAACATCTGTCTTTTGCTTAAATACTCAACAGATTATCCTGGTATTGCCAAAACAGGAACTTTAGGTTCCATATTAGCGCTTCTTTCAAGCCCAGGCTAGCAGAGATCAGGATTGGTACGAATTATCGGGAAACCAAGGAAATGACAATTGAATCCTTTGGCCTAAGCAGCACACATGACAATCTTTTGTATCGTTGCACTTTCAAACCCGGTATTACATACAGTCCTCGGTGAAGCAGTCTTTGGTTCCGATAACAGTGGCAATAAATTTGGCCTTGACAACGGGTTGTATCAGGAAGCTTGGAAAAAAGCTTGACAACAGGGAGTGTATCAGGAAGCTTGGAAAAAAGCTTTTCTTCAAATATTAACCTAGATTGTATTCTAATGTTTCAAAAACAGCAGATGAAAAAACTGGTACCTAGTAGACAATCAAACGATGCTATCATGGGAATCATGCCAGATATTTTTAGTTTTGGCACTACAATAAATTCAAACAAAGCTTATTTTCTTGTGTCTATGTTATTAAGTGTGGCAGCAAAAACAAAGGAGTATGCTGCTTTTTTCAATGGTTGAGTTTTTCCAAATTCAAAATTGCCAATAAATCATCTTGTTTCTGAAATTGTTACATTAGACTTTTCTGGATACGCTCCATAGGCTTTCTATGAGAATGCAAGAACTTTGGACTATTTCTCAAACCGATTATCTTGCAAGCCAAGTTTGCGGAAATGCAACTTTCTCTGGTAAAGTGAACCAAAGAGTAGAAATTTATTTTTCCTTCTATTTTTGTAGCTCTCTTTGACGAGTTTCTATGTCTAAGTACTAATTATAAGAATTTATATTCTTCTTTAAGAAATTATAAAATTTAAAAAAAAGATTAAATTTACAGGGAGAGTTTTTCAAAATGTTTTTTGTCAAAAGAAGAAGAAAAATATGTCTCGTGGAACCTCAAAAGTGAGAATCATTTCCAGTTCGACAATAGTAAACGAAACTATGTCTAAAAATCTGAGTGAAGACCCTTTGTTGCGGTATAGAACCATAAATTAGATACAACCGACATGGAATATGAAACCAAAGTGGAGATTGGATAAACCTTATTTTTATGGTCAAGATGTTCAGAATTGATTTTTTTCATTATTTTAATTTCTTGAATTTCTCTTGAGACTCTAAAAAACCCTTCAAAAATATTGAAATTGTTTTTTTAAATTCGTTAAGGCTCTAGCAGTGTACAGTAGACTTGATTGAAGACCCAATTAATTCTTTAACCACCATATTATTCAGTCGATTAATACAGATTCAAACTTAAATCCGGGTGTTATTACATTAAATTTATATTAATTTACATGCGGATTTAAGTTTTAAACTAGATTAATCGAGTGAACAATAATTATAAGAGATAAACACAAATTTTTAAATTTTTAACATCTTTTGGTTTCTAAAAAAAAGTTGTTTCATCGACTTTTCTTTCCTTGTTGCGTTTCTTTTTGATTTTAAATTATTGCAACTTAATTTTAAAAATAGGAACAGAATCGAATGGAACTGTGATTCACTTTCGTTTTTTCATTTAATTTCACTTATTTTTTCAGTACGATTACTTATTGCTACTACTAAAGTTTAAAAAATAGATAGTTACTGTTTTTACATTTTTCAATAACTTTCACGCCCATCACTGTCTCTATCTTGTATAAAAAAAAATATTAATTTTACTTAACCGACCATCAAATAACAAAAAGAACAGACAACCAAGTGATCTACACATTAATACAAATAACATGATTGCAAGTAAAATCGATATTTTTCTTTTACTCTTATTGTTGAACAATTTCTTTTACCATATTTTTAAAAATTGTAAATGTGGAAGAGATATTTAATATATAGTTTACCTATATATTATTCATATAAATTTCTTATCTAATTTTCAATAACTAGTCTTTGAACAAAATATTTCGACTATATTTTGTTGATTTCTTTAGTTTTTCTTAATAATTATATTATTAAATTTAATATTATTATTTGTTGTTTTTGTTTTTTTTTTTTAATTATTTTATTAAAGTAAAAGAAAAAAAATTTAAAATTTAAAAGAAAACGGAAACAAGTGCCCATTTTTTTTAAGGTGTTAATTTTTCAACACGCCAAAACTGTTGTTTAAAAAAAATGTTTGTTTCTTACGAGATTTTTAAAAATTTGTTTTTGTTCAACAAAACCAATAAGCGCCTACAAAAAAAATGTAGGTATTTTTACAGTTTCTCTTCTTAAATTTGGTCTATTTAAAAAAATAAAATTTAGTCCAAATATTAATATGTACCTATGTAAATAGAACTGCATACTTCCGTAACACAATGTGTAATTATTATTCTTTTAACTAAATAAAATAATTTATTATTCTTATTACCTCTATTTTATATATTATATATAAATTTTATATATTTTATGAGAAGATACTACAATGAGATACTTCCTGCGTGGATCCTGTGTGTCTGTGTGTGTATGTGAGAGAGAGTGAGAGGGAGGAGTGGGATATTTATTTTGTATCATCCCTTCTACCTAGTTGCTTAGACAGCATTCATACTAAAAAGGGGAGAGAACAATAGTGAAAGAGAAAAAGTTTTTATAAATATCGCATTTAACTCAAGATTGAAAATTTAACAATAATTTATGAAATAAGGCAATTACCTAAGATAATTTGTATTTTTTATATACTTACTTTGCCTTGTTGGTCTTAAAGCTCACTTGCAGCACTCGATTGCCCATGGTGTAGCCATTGAGTGCTCGGATTGCCATAGCTGCTTCATCATAATTTGTCATCGATACAAATCCGTATCCTTTACATTGATTTGTTGTGGGATCTTTGACGATTTTCACACTTTGCACAGCTCCGAAGGGTCCAAACAACTGCCACAGAGCGCTCTCTTCACTTTCGGGTGCGAGATTGTAGATGAAAATGGGATACGCCCCACCGGGTCCGGTGGCGAGTGTGGTGGCAGCGGCCGCAGCTGCTGCACCCAAACCATTTGGAATCATAACATCAAGCATATCGCCGGCCATGGGTGAGAAGCGAGCCAATCCCTTGTTGACCGGAGTGTGCATTGCACCCCCAATTCGGCGTACCAATTGTGGATTCAAAAAGGCCGGGATTTGTGGCTGAATGATTTTGCTTGTACTGCCGGGAGTGTTGGAGAATTTCACAACAATTGGATCTGTGCAATTTTTAGGGGTGGTTCCGTTGAGGGCGATAATAGCGCGGGTGGCTTCCTCCCGTTTATCAAAACGAATGAATCCAACGCCCTTTGTCTGATTATCGCTGCCGGCATTTTGTAAAATTCGCGATGTAATTATTGTTCCGAAGGGTGAGAAGACGCCTTCCAGCTCAGGTTGGGTCATTGATTTGGGCAGGCCAGATACATAGAGATTTGCTCCTTTGATAGCATCAGAGCTGGGACGAGCAAAAGATACTTTTATCGTCTTATTCTGCAATCTCAGTCCATTTAGGACATTCACAGCCTGTTCGGCATCCTGCGCACGCAAGTAATTCACGAATCCATAACCCAAACTTTGGCCTTTGGGGGAGTTTTGTGGATTAAGTGGATCGATAAATGCCTGGGATTTATCGCGAATCAATTTTACGCTCTCAATCTCACCGATGCTGGAAAATAGTGCGCGAATTTCATCTTCGGTCATTGTTTGCGGCAAATAGTTGACTATCAGATTTGTCCTGGTTTCGCTTGATTCCATTTTACCATTCTGACTAAGTGGCGATTTGGGTTGTTGGAGTTGTTGCGTGACTGCAGCGGCGGCAGCAGCAACTGCCTGCTGATTTTGTTGTTGCTGGACTTGCATTATGACCTGCTGGACTTGCTGCTGCTGTTGTTGTTGCATTTGCTGTTGAAGCTGAATTTGCTGCTGAGCTTGGGTAGCGGCTTGTTGGTTTGCTCCTTGAATTATTGCTTGCGCTTCAACACCAGGAGCGTTTGTCATCATGAAAGCGATTGGTATAGATACTTTCGTCAAATTAGAAAAAATAGTATATAGGTGGTGGTAGATGTGTTTGTTCCTTTTCAAATGGTACACACACAAACACTCGCATATATATTTAAGTGGTGGTTTTTAGTATTTGAGTTTTATGTGGTTGAAGCTACAGCAGTAGTGGTGGAAAAACTATACACAAAAAACGCGAGACAGCAAACTAACTTAACAGGGAAAGACAGAAAGAGACGAAACAAATGATGGCTGCCGATCAATTTATTGATTTTTCCTTTTCTTTTAATTCACCCAAGCGAGCATACAAGCTAGAGATACACAATTTTTCTTTTTTTTTTTTAAGAAAAAAATTATATCAAAGTTGCACAATGCAATTAATTAACTTTTTTAACAACGATAATAAGATTTTTTCGGCGTTTTCTCTATTTCAATTCTAGGCTGCTCACAAAAATTGAATAAGTGTTGAGATTTTTTTCTTCTTCGCACTTTAGGGATGAGTGTAGATAGAATCTTTTTATTTCAACTTGTAGGAAGATATTTTTTAACTTTTGCAATAATTAATTGGAAACTGCACTTGTTTACTATTTTTTAATAATTTACTATATAATGAATAAAAAGATTAACAAATTAACATTAAAAATTTTTTGGAACTCAACTCGCAGACAACATTACACTATGAAGTTTTCCACACGAATGAGACTTTCCGCAAGAGCAAAGGTATATCACACGACACAGGCGCGGATGTAGCATTTTCTTCAAAAGGGGGTGGTTGTTAATTTTTTTATTTTGTAACAGGGAAACTGACTTCATACTTCATAGTGATGGTTTATTATGATATAAAGGGGAAGTTTGACTCTGGTTATGTTTGGATAAATTATTCAGTTTGAAAGAAAATTCAGTTTTTTTTTGTCGATGGGAAGGTGAATAATTTTTTTTTTATTTTGAATGTCAGAAAATGTCATCAGAAAAAATAGTTTTTTTTTATTAGATTTCATGTGTATTATTAACGCCAATAATTTGTTTATTGGTAATTTAGATTGAGCAGGATACCTTACCTTGTTGAAAAGAAGAACTGTTATACACAATCAATGAAATGGCAGAATTTTTGCAAGCATATTTAGAAGAAATACATAGACATTTCGAGCGCAAAGCTAATAATAAATACAAAATAAAGACGGAGTTTATACAAAAAATTCCTGAAAATGAACTTGCCATAATTTTTCATTAATTTGAAAAAGTTTTGTGCTAAAAAAAAAACTAAAAAGAAATTGGAATTTTAAGCTTTGTTTTAAATGTTTCAGGAATTGGGTGGAAAATATTATTATCCCACGACATTGGCTTGTTAATTTTTTTAAAGTCACGCCTAATGAGAAACTTTCGAAGGGAAATGGATTACAGAAAAAAAATTTACGTTTCCATGCAAAGCTCGAATAGGCACAAGGATGTTATTTCTGCTCTCCGGATAGCCCGAAAGGCAACTCGTTTAAGGCGACAAATTTCTTTCTGATGTAGTATATAATAAGAACCTATTGAGAAAAAAACAACTTTTTTAACATCTTCAGGTTCAAAAATTATATATATATATACATATATATGTACGTATTGGAATTAAGGGCATTTTTGATTCCTTCAAACCAACGGGAACATTCAGAACGATGACGAAACTTTCGGCTGTCAATATATTTTACTTGAAATTCGCTTAATCGCATCATCGATTTGGTTTGGGTACTCCCATTTATCGCCTTCTAAATAGATTTTAACAGTTGAAAATTTCGTCGTCGTTATGAATGTTTCGCGTTGGTTTGGGGGAGCATTAAAGGGCCAGTTTCACAGTGCACACTTAACAAAATTTTCCCTTTTTCGCACTTTAGCCGCAGTTTTAGGGCCAGTTTCACAGTGCACACATAACAAAATAAGTGGCACTTATTTTCCCATTTTGGCACTTTAGCTGCAGTTTTACTGTCTGAGTAAGTGGAACTTAAGTGGCCAACATGGGAGGCTTAAGTGTCACTTATTCCGATAAGTTTACACTGTGAAATTGCGCATAAGTTTTCTATATTTGGCACTTAAGTGACACTTAATCGAGTGTGAAACTGGTCCTAAACTGTTTGAGTAAATGGAACTTAAGTGCCCAACATGGGAGACTTAAGTGCCACTTATTCCAATAAACTTACACTGTGAAATTGTGTATTAGTTTTTCATATTTGGCACTTAAGTGACACTTTATAGGGTTTGAAACTTTTTTTCAATCCCGAAGGAAATTGGTTGAAAAAAACGACATCGGGGATTGGCGACACGCCATCACAGAAAAAATGGAAGTTCCATACAATCTATAGATAACAAGTATATATTATTTCCCATAATATATTTCAGCAGTAAAATAATACATATCTCTGTAAAAAATAATCATGTCGATTATGGAATCCACAATACTGGATCTGCAGTGAATCACAGTGCGGTGCTCTCTTTTATCTTTACCCATTTGTCATGAGAGGAAAAGAGAGCACTGTTCTGAAAATCACTGCGGATCCAGTATTGCGGATTCCATAATCGACATGAATATGTAAACTAAAACTTGATTATATTAATAATCTAGGTACATATTATCCAATATATCTAACTAAATAACCTAAGGGGTATTTTAGTACCCCAAATAATATGTTCTGACATCGGCCTGATCTGCAATCCAACAATAGTTTTATTGCGCAAGTGTGAGTATATGAGGGGAAGACGAGACGACGTTTATGACGCTTTGTTCAAATTCTGCTGTGTTCCTATGGATTCGTTTCATTTCCGTAATTTGTTTTTTTTTTTGTTGCCTTATCTTTCTGTAGTGGTGAATGGTGGTTCATTGAGAAAAAAAATGGGCAAGAATAAAATAAAAATATGTAGGTAGAGATAATGTTGTTTTTTTTTTGTATTTACAAAGCGTACTGCAGAACAGTGTACACGATGTGCAAAAACAAATATACAAACAATCGCAGTCTCTTTTCCTCTCATCGTGTCTGTTAACTTTAAGGTGTATTTTGGTAGATTAGCTCACAATGTGAGCGATGTAGTTGCATGGTGCTTAGGAAAAACTCTAAGGCACCCCATCCATTGAAATGTTTATTTATTTAATTCTAACAACCACAATTTTATTAGGTAGGTGCCTCAAGTTTGTAGGAAGGTAGGATATCTATTCAAAACGTAAAATATAAGATCCTGTGCTACCTATGTGAAATCTAGGTAGGTACCTACTAGGTACTTACCTACCTATTTACCAATTCCACAAGTGAATTTGATCCATTTTAAATGGGAATCTTTCACACTTAAAAAAAAATCAGTTGAATGGTTGTTACCTAGTTGTTACAATATCGACGATTGTAACATTTAAAGGCCTACCTAAGTACGTACCTACCTAGTTAAATTCGCTAAGATAGGTAGGTACCTATTTATCTTTGAAAAATTTTACTTAAATTCTTATCTATAATTTTGTATTGGTAGGTAGGTACCTAGGTAGGTACTTGAACCCCGTCTACACGTGTAATTAAATTATTCGTGTATGAAAACGTGTATTAATTGTTACACTTGTCAATGCATGTGGAATTATTTAAGTAAATCTGATTTCTATATGATTCAAAAGAGGTAGGTAGGTAGGTAACTAGTTTTTTGTAGGTATAATATTTTTTTTGGTACCTACCTTCCGAATCTAAAACCCGTTATTTTACACTGTAAAATAAGATTGAAAACACTTCACACCAGTCATTTAAAAAAGCACCGCTTTTAGGTATAACTACACGTGTATTTTTATTTACACGTGTATTTTTTTATTTATACGTGTACCTACCTACCTATTTAGAACCTAGGTACAGGTGTTAAAAATTTTTATTACTTCAACTAAACGGTCATAAGTCATAACGCACGAAAATTCACAATAGGGCCATATTTTATTTAAATAAAGACTCACAAACATTTTTTTTTATGAAATTTTGTAGGTAGGTACCTACCCATTCTTCGCAAGTTGAAGAATTTCAAGCCATGCAAACAGCAAGTTACGTGCCACTCATTTGTGCGTTACATTTAAATAAAAAAAAATTATAGGTAGGTACCTACCTTGTTTTATTAAACTTTTAAAATGGGAAAATTTCATGGTTTGTTACCTACCTATACCAAACTAGTTTTGAATTTTTTAAGCTCGTGAAAGGTCCCTTTTAATAATTTCAATTCCACATTGTACCAGCAGTAACTTTACCGATAAACGATCAATCTGCACGCAATACACAACTTACCCCCATAGTGTACTTTCACAAAAGATATCATTTTCAACAACTTTAACACGAATCTAGGGAAAATAATATAAAATAACATGAGGGTGAAAAAAACCCTCGCAGCCAAGAACATAATAAAATTCAAACACATGTGTGCCGTGTATGTAAGTAAGTACACAATAAAATACAACATGCTTCAACCCCTAGTTCCGGCTGGTTTTTATGTACATGCGCTTGCACTTGCGCAGAGGTAGGTTACATTTTAGAAAATTCAGTATAACCAGTGTTGCCTCAATAATATTAGGAATTGTACACTCTTAAATTACAATATCAACCCCCAACCCTTATACACGCACGACTCGTTTGATTAAAAGAAAGTTGTTTCCAAATACGGAATCCCAGAAACCAGAGACCTACAGAAGTTGTCCAAACGGTCAACTTTAGGTACCTAGGATATTTATATTATTTTTATTGTAAAGAATAATTTGAATAAATGCACTGTTCGAAGGTTTTGGACACAAAACAATCTTTTTATAACAGCTGCTAGGTTTGAAACACCCAAGGTAGAGTTCCAATGATAAGTTGGTGTTACACTGTTCGATTCGATGAAGTCGTGGATTTTTTTGAAATTTTGTTGGGGAGAGGTTTATTCGATAAAGATAGTGATAGGATATTAAGTTAGATATTTAAATATACGTTAACTTATTATCATAAATATTGGTTAAACAAAAGGACTCTGAATTACAAAATTAATTTCTCTTTGGTTGGAAAGAAAACTTATACCAAAACTAACAAAAATATATGCATACATACCATCTAGGATATGTATGTAGGTATACCTATCTGTATTTCACAGGAAAACGACTTTCACCATTTCAAATGTGCTGGGAGTGGTCGCCCTTGGATCTAAAAAGAAAGGGCATTGAACCTATTACAGAAACACAGAATCCTTCGAAGCCAGTAGGTATTTTCTATTTTGTCGTTAGGTTGCTTGATAAAAGCCATCCAGGATATTATGTGTATTTTCTTTGGCAGGGTTTTGTTATTTTTCTCGTACCTAGATACGACATGGATACCTAGGACTAACGATGGTTTGTTTTTATTTAGAAGGATATATACATACCTACCTACCTACATAGTTATGTTTGGAATTTATTCGATATGTTTTTCAATGCTAATGGGTATACCTACAGGAATATTTAATGTTAGGTATGTTTGTATATTTTTAGTTAAATGTAAAAATGGGGAGAGTAGGTACTGTAGATACTGGGTACATACCCTTCATGGGGTGTAGTATTTCATTAAAATTTATTTATTTCATGATTATTTCTATATAGGATACATACTACCAAATATGTTCATACCTAGGTAGGTATATAGGTATAAGAAGAAATATGAAATACCATGCGAGACAAAATATAAGGTCTAAAATTCGTATTTATTAGATTTTTGTCTACTTAGACACTGTCTAACTATTTTCAAACTGGTGGAAATAGGTATGCTTCATTTAATAAAAATAAATATCACATTATTCACGGTTAAGACAATCTACTCTTGTGTCAAGTTAGGGAGCTATAAAACAACAATAAACAAGGTTTTTGAACACATTTTCCAAAGTTGAACAGTTGTCTAAAGTTAGACAACGTTTATAAATAAGACCGCATAAGTGTATACATACATACATACATACATACCTACATAATAACAATAGGTAGGTATAAACTGTTTTCTTTTGCACGTGTAGTAGATATTTAAGATTAAATTTATAGTGCACAAAAAAACGCACATCAAAATCATAATTAGGTAAAATTAATGTCATAAATGACATTAATTTAATAACATTCTAGCGGTCAGCTTTGAAAATTGTGAAGCGGCATATACACAGTTCAAAATCTCATCAAGCATGGGAGAGTGTATTAGTAAAATTGCCACACGTATACGTTGTGTGTATGCTTGAAGTAAAATCAAAACTTTTTGATTTTTGGTCAATCAAGTAGTCAAGATTGACGTAGTGTATATTTGTGATTGAATGCTTGATCATGCATGTGCTCATTTTCATATTGAACAGCGAAGAAGAAAATTCAAAATACTGGCAGCGGATAAAAATCCTCACATGTCTTCTCATCTGAACAAGTACGTATAAATGAGTGATTGAAAACTCATGCTTGATGTGTGTATATTCAATGTGAAACTTGTTTTACTAACACACTCTTCCATGCTTGATGAGATTTTGATGTGTGTATATGCCGCTTGAAAATCTCAATCAATCAAAATATAAATTCTGACGATTCTTGAAATTTTTCTCTAGCGGGAATTATAAGAATTCATTTTTACTTAAATAATTATAAATTAAATAATTTAATTAAATTTTGTAACTCTTTTTTCTTTATTAAATATTTTAGTTGCGCATAAGCTAAGTATAGGTAGTTTAAAAATAGGAAAAAAGGGTTAGGTAGGGGACCCATTTATAATTTTTTGTTGAAACTCAAATAGGTGTTGTCATAGGTTACCTAGTTTCTAAAAACAAAACAAAATGAAATAAAATTTTTGTTTTTATTCGCGTTAGAACCGATAATCAGTGAACTAGAATTAATATTTAATTAATATTTTATTCCTCTTTGCCTTGAGTTTTAAATGAGGCTGCACTATAATTAAGTTTTCGGTTGGATCTGAAAACGGTTCTATTCCTATCGACGAAAAATCTAACCTAAATGTAGATGTAATTTTTTTGTTTGTAGTTGTATTTTTTTTAAATTAGAGAAACATCAACAACAATTATTTATTATGTTATTTCAATGACACCATGTCGCTTTCTTGTGAGTATTTATTTGGTTACTACATTATTGAAGTGCTTTGAACTACTTTCACCATACAGAGTACCTAGTGAGAAGAAGTACCTAGTTGACTGCAGCCAGAAGTACTTATAGGATTAGATTTATCAGTCCAAAGGAACACGTCTTTTAAACGAGTATCTATATTCAACTTAATTGTTACTGTCAAAATTAAAACCGTACATTTCTTAGCTTTGTTAACAAACTTTAACCAATTTTGTATTTTTCTTAGTCTTACTTTAAAGCCATCGAATTGCATTGTGTTTGCATTTTTTATTTAATCCTTTTGACTTGAAAAAATGTATGAATCTAGGAGGCGAATTAAATCAACCCCCATTGTTTATAATATCACCTACCTATTCATAAGCAACATTTCCATTTATAGAAAACAAGGAATCGCATCCCTTTAAATTGGTCTCACTCAAAGTTCGAGCGATCAGTTCAGTTGGAATGGTTTTTTTGACCTGCGTTACAGCTGCTGAGAGGATTGTGTTCATAAATTATACCTATGCGGATATGCCTAGGTATATACATACATATATCATTATAAATGTAAAAAGAGGATTATGTTCTGTTCTAGCATACCAACCTCGATTTTCGGTATTAGGGTATACTAGGGTAGGAATTAACATACATAAGTTTATTTTAAGGTTTTAAGGTAAAAAAAACTCAGAGACTTGTATTGAAATTTTACATTCTTCTCGTGCGTCGGTCAGGAAGCAAATTGTCACATTTTAACAAATGAAATCTTGGAGTTAACAATACAAATTTGGTCAGGAAACAAACTACATAGGTAGTTACTTATGTATATGCTGTAAAAACATAAGGTTAAAGTTCAATAGGAAGTGTATAAACTTACAGAGTATACTTATGTATACTTGTGTCGTTTTGTTATTTTTAAATTAAATCTTGTTCTCAAGATGTAAAAGACTAAGTATCGATGTAATAACCATATTTAGTTAACCATCTTAGTTATAACGAACAATAATTATTAAATTTATTCGATTTCTAAAATTTAAATTGTATATTAGCTGCATTTTACTATCCACATGATCTGATCTGGATCAGATTCTCATAATAAAACAAATAGAATCATATTGACAGCCAGATACAACCAGATCTTTTTTTATTGTGTTTGTATATTTTTCATGTGTTTGTTGGTTTTTTTCTTTACACTGTAGTTTCCACTACCTTATACCATAACAATAATAAAAAAAGTACTTGTTTTTGGATCTTGAATATAAAAAGCAGGATAACATGTTGTTTTTGTATTTAAGTGTTAAAATTTTATCCGGATCAGATCATGTGGACAATAAAATGCAGCTTCTCTAAATTGTTTTTTGAGGGAAATACACTTTTTAATTCGTTTATTTATAAATTAAACTGTTAAGCATCTATAGGTATACACATTTTTCGAACTTGAAATAATGTATGTCGCAACGTATATACCTACATATATACTTACTCCCTATTCACGTAATGCGATTTTCTTGTGCAAAGGTGCATTTTAAAAACCACCCTCTCTGGCAAGTGTGTATATTCATACGCGCAAATGAAAGTGTATAAGGTATAAATCTACATTTTTGTTCCAATAATTGTATGTACAAAGTGTATCTAGGTAGTTAGGTAGGTAGGTACGTGATATTGAAATTGAAATTCATTGGTTTTTGCACAAAAGACTTTTGCTATTTACAAACCCCCAGCCTCCGATCGGAAGAACTGCAAACGTATCAAACATTTTTGATAAAATTAAAAATTGAAGAACAAAACACTTTTTTTGTTTTAAATTTCAATGTACTTACTCTTGTAAAAAATATATAAGTAGGTATATTATGTGGAGGATTGCAATGGTACAGTAGATATATGATGTAATATTGCAATATACCTATAGTAACTAGTTAATAATTTATACAGGGGTGAATTCGAACCCCACTCTATCAGGTAGCATTTTTATTTTTGAAGTTCTTGAGAGAATCTTAATTGGGTAAGTTCAATACATTACGTTTTACATCTGAATTTTCAGAATACTGAATTTTTAGAGCATCTGATTGGCCAAAAGTTAGATGACTTTTTGTGACTTTTAGTTACGTTTGGTTACGTTTTATCTGAATTTTTAGACAAGAAATTCCGCGGGTTCAACGCACATCTGAAAATTCAGATTTCTGAATCTTTCAAGCTTTTGATTGGGCGGGTTCAATAAAAATCGTTTTACATCTGAATTTTCAGATTTCTGAATTTATGTCGTTGAACGCAAAAAAATTCTGAAATTTCAGTCGAAAGTCATTGTGTCAAATTCCTGCATTTACCTATAGGATTTACATTTAAGCTAAATTAAATAGAACTTTAATTACATTCGTATATTAAACATTGAGCGTGAGTAGTTGTGAGGATGAAATTATATGTAACTAAATCAGCGACAGGTTTTATTATTTTCATTAAAAGTCTTTTTATTGATACATATCAATAAAAAGGTCCAAAAAATAATAGAAAAACTTTCCAAACATCAATATACAAAATTTTTGATTTAAAAATTCACTCAAACAAACAGCTCGTTCATTTAAATAAGTATTGAATTTTCATGACGAAAACTAAAAAAATCAACCACCATCAACAAGGCGAAAATTATAAAGTTCAGCTTTTATGTGCAGTGCTTCAGCTGATTTGACACTTCCCCCACCACAAACAACTTTCATCTGAATTTTCAGATGAGAATTTCTTGTCTGAAAATTCAGATAAAACGTAACTAAAAGTCAATAAAAGTCACCTAACTTTTTATGACAGCTAGCCAATCAGAAGCTCTAAAAATTCAGAATTCTGAAAATTCAGATGTAAAACGTAATGCACTGAACGTACCCATTGTCAGATGATTTTAAAAGTCATCTAACTTTTTATGACAGCTGCCAAATCAGAAGCCAGAAAAATTCAGATGTGCGTTTTACCCGCGGATTCTCATCTGAAAATTCAGATGAAAGTTGTTTGTGGTATGGTAGGGGAAGTGCCACTTAGCTGAAGCACTGCACATAAGAGCTGAACTTTATAATTTTCGTCTTGTTAATGGTTGATTTTTTTAGTTTTCGTCATGAAAATTCAATACTTATTTAAATGAACGTACTTTTTGTTTATTGTTTAGTGAATTTTTAAATCAACAATTTTGTATACTGATGTTTGGAAAGTTTTTCTATAATTTTGTAGGCAAAACATATCAATAAAAAGACTTTTACTGAAAATAATAAAACCTGTTGCCTATTTAGTTACCTATATAATTTCATCCTCACAGCTACTCACGCTCAATGTTTAATATACGGACCTAATTAAAGTTCTATTTTATTTCACTCAAATGTAAATCCTATAGATTTTTGAGAAAAATTCAGTTTTTTTTACGTTCAAAGACATAAATTCAGAAATATGAAAATTCAAATTCCGGTTTTCATTGAACCCGCCCATTGTTATAATTTTATTTTTATCGCAATTATCTAAAAATATGCTTTTTGGAACATTCTTTTTCCTCAGATCGATAGCAGAATAAGGAGAATACGCAAACGTTTAGCAGAATAAGGGACCGTATGTTTCGAGGTTGGCCGCCAATTTGGAAAAGAGGGGTTCTATTGCGCTACCCGGGATATAGGTAGGTATGTATGTGTGAGGAGGGGAGGGGAAGTTAGGTATTGTGGGCCCTGAACCATCCTGACTTCTGAATGAAGTCAGGATGTTCTTTAGTGGCAAGGTTGAGATGTCGCCCAGATCGTTCCAGTGGCATAAGTACCGAGAATACGATTTGACTCGGATCTGAAGATGACCCGTTTTTGCCAATTCATCTGACTTTTCGTTCCCGTATATATCACTGTGTCCTGGGTCCTGGGACCCATCTAAGGGTAACTGAGTTCGTTGCATTGAGTAGTCTCAAGTCGTTGCGGCAACGGTCCACCAGTTTAAACTTTATGATGATTGACGAAATGGCTATGATTGCCGGCTGGAGGTAAGAACATGTGCTGGTGTAAGGTCGGCATGAGGTATAGGTACTTAAAACAGATGCTCAAAAACTTAAATATTTCCCTACAATATCTTAAGGTCCTGAAGTCGCTTAAGGCAATTAATTAATAGAAATTTTATTGAGAGTGTTCTGTTGGTGTTGTATTTTGGGTTTTACTTGATCTCTATCTTTTATCCATACCCAAAACAATGCATCTAAGCTCTATAGACTACATTATTAGATATGTATATGCAAATACATTTACATACATACAAAGTAACTAACCTATACTTAATTATATATACCTCCCTATTCTCTGCAATAAAGAAAAATATAGTCATATTGTCAACACTATAGGTATATATACAAATTTATGTACCTACAACCGAATATAACCATATGGAACTGATCCTGAATTTAAGGGTATATTAAATTCAGGATCAGAAACGACCATTTTAAGGATCGCAAAGTTTCTACTTAACATAATACCATATTTCCAGTTCCCCCTGTTTCAAATTTATGTTATATAAAATCCATAACTTTCTCTAAATGCATTGTCCTTTTTAGCACGAGAGCATGAAAAGACAAAGAACGAGTTAGATTTTATAAAACCATAACAAAATGCATCACTGCATCTAGGAATACCCATGGCGCAGATGTTCGTGATGTTCCCTGCCCTAGAAGGGAAAGAAATCAAATTTAGAAGGGGATGATAATATATATAGGAGTTAGGAATGGACTATATGAACGAATTTAAAAAAAAGATCGGAAGTTGAATGAACTTTTTTGTATATTATGTATGCATGTACATTTGTATGTTTGTATGAGTTTATTTGAATGATAACCGATGGCTAACAATAAGAAAATAAATAATTGACCAGTCCGAACATAAACATTGTTTTTTATTTTTTTACACACCTTATCTTATCTTATATGACATTTTTAATTGATATCAGAACCAGGGACCTATTTCACCAAACTCTTTTCACTTTTCAACTTCACTTTTACTTCGCAAATTTTGAAAATGAAGAAGTAAATCCGCGGGTTGAACGCACATCTGAAAATTCAGATTTCTAAATTTTTCAAGCTTCTGATTGGTCAGCTGTCAGATGACTTTAAATGTCATGTAACTTTTTATGACAGCTGCCCAATCAGAAGCCAGGAAAATTCAGAAATCTGAATTTTCAGATGTGCGCGTTGAACCTGCGTAATAATAGTTAACAAGACAATGGCTAGTCGGCTATATATTTTTTCAAAATTTTGACGAGTTTACCAAAGAACATGAATTTTAGGGCTTACGCGTTGATTATTTTGTGTAACCGTGTGCACCCTGTCAACGCAGTTAGGACACATTGACAGAATGCTCGTCAGAGCGCGTTGACCGTATCTCAACGTCGACACAACCGAATTTTTTTTTTGGTTCAACCTAGCCTTTTCAATTTCAAAAATGTCTGTTTTTTGGAGGTTTTTTAATCCATCGACATCGTAGCCATTCTTGAATGGAATTGAAAATTTTGCTTAATAGATAATCATATATAACAAATTATATTTGTGGTAAACTGATAGACTAAGAGCCCACAGCTATTTTTGGGTGTGAGTGATAGCAAAATTTAATTGGTATTTTTAGATAGGTCTTTACTTTTCATAGTCAAATATGAAAGTCTTGCATGCCGTAGTTGGAGCTTTTGTCGGTAAAGTGCATTATTTTAGTGCATCTGGTAGATAAGCGGCCCCATGGAAAAGGTCTTGGATTGCCATATTATGTTATCAGAGGGGAAGCTTCTATCAGTGAGAAAATATTTCTAAATGCTATCAGATTTTATTTAGAGACCGGTTTCATACTCATCTTTGGCTTCGTCTTGGATGCAGAAGATCCCACCCAAAATGTCTTGGACCCCCATTTTCATGTCTAGGGCGCTCAAATATTTTATTAAATATAACGATTTAGTTGCTATACTTTTCATCTGGGCTTTAAAAAAAAACGCATTTTTAATGCACCATTACCAACAAAGGCCCCAATCACGAAATGCAAGACTTTCATATTTGCTTATGAAAATTAAAGACCTATATAAAAATACCAGTGAATTTTTGCTATCATTCACACCCAAAATTTGCTGTGGGCTCTCGGTCTATGAATATTTCGTTTCAAATATCACCTGAAAGACTTAAAATCGCATTTTCAGAAGAACAAAATAAAATTTCATTAATGGGTGCGTTCAATCGATTACGTTTTACATCTGAATTTTTCAGATTTCTGAATTTTTGGAGCTTCTGATTGGCCAGCTGTCATAAAAAGTTAGATGACTTTAGTGACTTTTAGTTACGTTTAGTTACGTTTCATATGAATTTTCAGACAAGAAATTCTCATCTGAAAATTCAGATGAAAGTTGTTTGTGGTGGAGGAAGTGCCAAAAGCACACATAAAAGCTGAACTTTATAATTTTCGTCTTGTTGGTGGTTGATTTTTTTAGTTTTCGTCATGAAAATCCAATACTAATTTAAATGAACGAACTTTTTGTTTATTGTTTACTGAATTTCAACAATTTTTTATATTGATATTTAGAAAGTTTTTCTAGAAATTTGTAGGGCATACAAATCAATAAAAAAAACTTTTAATGAAAATAATAAAACCTATTGCTGATTTAGTTGCATATAATTTCACCTCACAAGTACTCACGGTCAATGTTTAATATACGAATATAATTAAAGTTCTATTTTATTTCGCTTAAATGTAAATCCTATAGGTAAATGCCGGAATTTGACACAATGACTTTCGACTGAAATTTCAGATTTTTTTTGCGTTCAACGACATAAATTCAGAAATCTGAAAATTCAGTTTTTTAGCTATTTTTATTGAACCCACCCAATGTATATGATTTTTAAGAGGTTTTTAATCCATCCTTCAATGGTTTATATAGTTTGATTTATGGCTTATAGTTTGACAGATAAGCAACAAACTATATCGTTACGTATATTGAATATTTCGTCCAAAATTCGCATCAAATTTCGATTTTTTTAAGAATTTTTAATCTATTTATCAACATCGTATAGGTATCCTTCAGCGGAATTTGAGAGTTCATAGCTTCAAAAAATGGTTGATTTGTGTTCGAATGTGGTCAAGTTGTGTGATCGTCTTAGTTTAAGATGTTCAAGCGTTGACCACAAAGGATTAAAAACGCGTTGGCACAGATAACACGTCAATGCATTTTTGGACAATATTGAACGACTGGTGTCTGCACTCGTAAGATCGTTGTTTCGCGTTGGTTTGGGGAAGCCTTTTACAGTACCTACCTACCCATATACCTACGAATATTCGGAACTTCAGAAAATTGAGTTTGGTGCGTACCACAAGGATGATCTTAGGACAGTCAACGCTGTAGACGATATTGCGATAATGGCGCCTGCCTTAGGCAACAATCAAAAATCTAGTCGATAAAAGAGGTAGTTAAAACTCCCCCCAATGGAATATTAAATATCTATTAAGAATGAAAAATCATCTGTCGATCTTTCAAAGATTAGCCCTGATTTCCCAATGGTTTTCGTGCTGTGAGAATCCCACACTTCTAGGTACCTAGGTATATGTACATATGTATAGCTACCGAATATAGGTAACTAAGTAGGTATTAGTAAGTATGTATAGATATATTGAACAGTTTCACCTGCAGAAAAAAAATTATTCTCACATAACTAGGTATATTCCTCATTTTCTAAAAAGCCAACCGCAATGAACCAATATAATGTAGGTAAGTACATATTTGTTTACCAACTCTTTTTACAACCAGACCATGGGACTATAAAGAAAACAGCGCATGCGGGACAGTGATATATACCTACCCCTATTTTATAAATCTCATCCACACCAGCTGATTAACTTCTATGGCCATCTTTTTTTATCATTTTTACCACTAACCATGACACACCTGACGTGTCTCGTAATAAAAGAACAAAACATCGATTCATGATAATCATATTGGCTGCGATGTCACTTTTCGTTTCCCCTCAACAAATATTTGTAATTCTACAGAAAATTGATCGAAAATGTGTTGATAGGGTGCATTGTATTGTATTATACACATATGGCATATATATTCGTACAACAATGAAGTATGCTCCTGCTCCTGCTATGCAACTCAAATACTCGTATCATATACCTACTCGTATTATAGAAATCCGTAAAAGTCCTTTTTCGTTTTTTGATTGAGTTTTTTTTTTACATTACCTACATACATATTTATGTATGTATGTATGTATATACCTAACTTCATACTTACATTAAACCAAAATAATCGTAACAACCTACGGAAACGTGTTATTAAAACCGAGGGTGGTTTCAATTCATTTCCTGTAAGTTGCTTGAGAAGTGTAGAACAAAAGAGGGCGCATGCTTAAGTGAATACATTTTTGTTACCAACACTATACCAATACATCTACAGCTAAGTTACATGAGATTCAATTAAAACAAAAAACGTGGCTGAGCCGAGTCTTAATCTCAAGTCTCAACCTGAGCTATTGACGTTGACAGACACTTCCCCTTTAAAGTGATATTGATACCCCATGGCATACCACACAATATAAGATAGGGGTGTACCCTTCAGGTTAATTTTTCTACCCGAACTAAGCGAAACCATCGCTAAAGTTATCGCTGAAGTAAATTCGTGTAATGTAGGTAGGTATATTGGTTTCAGTACAAAGCGATCTTACAAAAGTACAAAGCCACCAGAAAAGAACTAGTTTCTGAATCATTAAAATAGATCCAGATAAAAAGAAGGATTACATGTTGTTTTTGTATTTACGTGTTAAATGTTGACCCGGATCAGATCACGTGGATAATAAAATGCAGCTAAAATTAAGCCGAAAGTTTCCTCGTCGCTCTAATTTTTCACCGAAATTTATAGAGATTAAATAAATCTATGTTGTGTTTCCACTGCACAAAAAAATTAAAAAATGGTTTTTCTGCGCGCCTAATTTAAGATGTCCGAACAAAGATATTCTAGATTTTGGATTTAAAATGTGGTTTTTTGTGTCGAATTCCCTTCGGGCGTAGAAAAAAAACACGGATTTAATAGGTAGTATGAATATGAATTTAATTACATAATATGTATAATATAATTAAGTGTTTTTAAATCTGAATATTATTCTAAGTTGTCTGCACATACTTTGTATTCAATTATTGATGAACCGGATGATACAGTTGATTGAGCTGAGTTTGGGCGACTTTCGATATTATTATATTCTGTGTGTCCCTGATAATTTGTCGTTGAAGGAACTTCTTCTTGTGGCATACATTGAATTGATTGCTTCGAGATCAATAGAGGAAATATGTTCTTTTGTGTCGATGAATAAGACGGTAATGTAGATCTAGGAAGATTGTCAGTTTTCTGAAAATCTTTTTTAGCCCCAGGAGGCATTATGAACTTTTGTGACAACGAATCGAATGATAATGTCGATGATGCTGTAATTGGACTTTCAGTGTTTTGGTACTTTCTCTTCAAGTTATGATAATCCGATAACGCAACAACTTCTTCGTTAAGAATTGTTCCTGATAAATTTATAACGCCAACCTTAAAACGTCTTTTTTGATCTGGATTCATTTGTCTTATATCTGGAAGTAGACTCTTAAAAAAACACAAATCAAGATCCTCATCATTTGTGTGTGTTTTTCTTTGTTTAGTGCAATCTTTTAGATTAGTCTCATTCGTATTTTCAAATTCAACCCAACGCCTTTTAGTACTAAAGGTAGGTTTTGTTGCAGTAGATGTCAATAATCTTGGTTCAGTTTGGGTAAAATTTGTATCTGAAGAATCCTGAATATTTGAGTCATTAATGTCATCCATTAATGTGGATTCATTAAAATTTTGTTCATTTTCTGACAAATTATCTCCGAAATCTTCTTCTTTTTCTTGATATTCATGTTTTGAGGATGATGACGGTATAGAAATATTACCTGCAAAATAAATAATTTTTAATGTAGGTTAAATGGGTATTAGTTTTGTCTTTTATTTTAAAAATACAAATAAAACGAATACAAACCAACTTGTTTCCGAGACTTCGTGAAAGGTCTAAGAAAGTTTAAATGCTCTGCTAAATAATATGGCTTTTTGGTTATGGCAGAATATCCTGGTGTAGCTTTTAGTTTTAAATGTCTTGTAAAACAAGCTCTGAGGTTCTTCCATCTTTCTTTGCATTCAGGCACTATAAAAGGAAAATAGGATAGGAATGTAGGTGTCTCTTTAATTTTAATTTGAATATCACACAAAACTTATAATCCCTAATTAAAAATGTTCAGATGTATTTAATAGATTTTTTTAAAACATCTATTAGAGGTTAATTCGTTACGTTTACTTAAATGTTTATATTGGGGCGCATTCATAGTCACTGTTTAAGTTGCTTCTAAAAAAAATACTGGGTTTATCCTATCTAATTTACATTGGATAAACTCCAGGCTAAGATAAACTGGGGTCTAAAAACGGCTATGAATATGTCTTTAAATATTTTTAAAGATTGTAAATATTTTTATTTACAATCTATTTCCTTTTGGTACACTTAACTAAACGATCGTAATGTAACGTAACGGAAGAAAATTCACAAATCTGCTAAAAATTAAAAGAATTTCTAGTAGGTACATCTAATATCTAAGCTTGAAAGCTTAAAACAAAAATGCCAACAAAAAACGATCTCTATCAAGGAAAGAGAAGAATTTGAGTCATCATGATAATCACTTATCAGCCGATTTTTTTTAAATCGATTAGCGCCACTTTCTTAGAAACTGTTGAAAGTCACGGTGCAGATTTAACCCATTGTGAACAAACTGGCCTTAAAACATACTTACATAATGTAGACGAAAAAGAAAATTCTTCTAACAATAATAAAATCTCTTGATCATACATCAACTAAAATACACAAAGTTCAACTCAAGTTTTACTTTGAAAGATCTCAAAACATAGAAAAATCAATAAAATAAATTAATGAACGTATTTTCGCTCTTCACAGTTGAAACCTACTCTATTTTCTACCTTTAATAAATTCTCAGTGATACCTACCTACATACTCTTCAAAATGAATCAATTGGTTTTCCACTTTAATATGTCTGCTCAAACCATGTAGGTACTAAAATGCCTAGGTATCAATTCATATCTACAAAGAAACTAACAAATAGATACCCAATATAAATAAATAAATAAATAAAAGAACCTACAAGTACCTATACCTTCATACTGTAATAAAATTGAAATAAATATTTACCTGTGGCATCGAACTTCTTTCCAATTTCTCCCCATATTTCATCTTGTTTTGTTTTGTTTGAATAATCTCGGCATTTACGATTATAGACACAAGGGTTACGTTCAATCATTTTTACAAAATGTACATTGGTATCTGGATTATCTTTCATTGTATACCAACTAATTAAAACCGAATCAAAGATGTATAGGTAGTTAAAAAAGTAATAATTAATAAATAATCAAGAATTAAGATAAAAAATGTACACTCTAGTGCAAGTATATTATGACCAGCACGTGGTAGCGTACATACACTACTTTAGTCACTGGCTATGAATTTGAATACCAAATGATCTTAGAGCGACAAGAACGAAAGTGACAAGGAATTGTGATATGACGAGTGACGCAGCACAAATTCTTTATTTAAGTTACTGTGTAAGTATACTACATCTACACGTAAAATAAATAGTGTGTGTTTACCAAAAAAGAGAATCAAAATAACAACAGAAATACAGTACAGGCACTCGTTCTAGGCAATAGAAGTAAATAAAAGTTGTTTATTCTTTTCTTGTGAGTTTGTAACTAACTCTTTTTATTATAATTCAATTCGAGCTTAATTCTATTATTGCTTGCAAAGTAATTAATTGATTTGCTTCGATTTACAAATTATTTACTTATTTCTTTTGTTGGTGATTATAATATTTTTGTGGAGTGCTGATTAATAAAATGAAAGGAAATGTGCAGGAAATAAAGTATAGGGTTCTGGGGTATAGGAATGTGGGAAATGATATTGATTATTAACTTAGACAGTGGTAGTTATATATTATGCCTGTTTGGTATCTTTTTTTCAGCAAAATTCCCAAAAACAGCAAAAACTGTGTTTTTTTCTATGGGTTTTGACAGAAAATTGTGAAATTTTGTGAAAATTAGTGCAAATTCGAAAGAAACAGACCAATTATTATAATCTCTTCGACCTTAGCGCAAAGCTAATGGAATAAATGGATGGAGTATCCTTTGCCTTAGCCTTCGCTCATTTTGTTTATTTTTTGTTTTTTTTTTAATAATGAGAGAATTTATCTCTTTTTTTTTCTATATGTAGGTAGGTATTCAACTTAGGTATAAAACGTTTTTTTGGATTCGGATTAATTTGTCTTACATATATCTGGAAGTATGACTCTTAAAAAAACAAAAAATCTAGATCCTCGTCATTTGTGTCTATGTAACTATTTCCCCTTGTTTAAGACAAAGAACCAAGATAAGTACCTAATTACGTATACAATTTAAATAAAAAAATTGCAACATAACGGTATAGGTACCTACTACCTAGTCGATTGAAATGTTACAAAATTTTGACCGAACCTCGCATTCAGGATAGGACGACGTTTTTTTTTTTTAATGATAGGCCGTAATGTAGGGTATGTCAGTGTGAGTATACAAAATGTTTTTCGGTCGTAACCACCCATTTAACTTTAACATAACTACCTATAACTTTTTTATTTTTGATTTCTTGGGGGGTTACAACCACGAAAATCATTGTATATACTCACACTGACGCACCCTACAAATTTAAACTAATAAAAAAAAAAACGTTAAAAAATGAGAGAATGTAACATAAGACTAGTAAGAAATTACGTAAAAACTTTACGAACACACCCAAGTGGAATCTATTCAAAGTTGAAATAAGCTATAAACGGCCAAATAATGATCAATTGAAATGAAATTAGAATATTTATGTATATATGCTTACTTCATTTGACAGCATACTTCTTTTTGACATTGATTTCAAGCTTAGAAGCTTATTCTAAGGTTTCAAGGTTTTTCATTTGTTTTTATTTATTATTTTTCTCTTTATCTTTCTGCTTATTATACATTCAATTTTGACATTTTGAATGGATTTCAATTATTACGTAAGTTTTTTAAGTAATTTCCTATACCTACTGAATTTCGTACAAATGTTCTTGAAATTACCTCACTTCGAAATTTCCATTCTCATTAGTGTCAAAAATTTAATTTTAATATATAATTTTAATCCAATTTGGAAGTTTCACCATTCGTCAGGGTGAAAAATACTTTGACAGCTCTTGTTGAACAGAAACAAAAAACTTTTTCACCTTTTTCAGTTAAAAAAAAATTTCACACAATAATTGCTTTCAAAAACAATAGCAAAAAGAAACGGGTTTTGGAAAATTTGTTGAAAAAAAATAATCAAAAAAGAATGCTCTAGATATTTTAATACTCGTTTTTAGCGCATTAATGCACACATAGAACATTCTTATAAGTTTCTGTTGCTGGACTTTATAGTTTTTAAACTCGCTTATGTAAATCTGTTTCTACGTTCCGTTAATCTCACATCGATCGAATTAGTCGAGAAACGATGAAAATGAAAACTGAAACAAATCGTTAGAGTTTTGTTCCATTTTTCACCGTTTCTCGACCAATTTTATCGATGCGAAAGTTACAGAACGTAGGCACTGTCGGTCGTATTTATAAACGTTGTATAACTTTGGCCAGCCGTCCAAGTTATGGATAATCATTTTTATTTGACGTTTAAGAGCTATCTAACTTAGACAACGGACTCCGTTGTCTAAACCTTCTCTTATGTAACATTTTATTTAATAAAATAAAACATTTTTCTAACTCTTTTGATCTATTTAGAACTGTCTATATATACGCCTGTGTATCTCTCACGTTTATTGTTGTTTCTGTTTGTTCTTATATGATTCACCACTAATAATTTTGTGAGTTGAAAAAGTATCAATTATATTTTTAGAACCATCAATACAAACGATGGTTTTTTTACAATCGATAAAATATCGATGTTTATGCAACCCTGGAATTTGACATACATTTTTACAGAAAAAAGAACGCAGTTCAAATTAGGTCTGTTTGGAAACGAGACATTTCTTGAATACTTGCACAATTTGCTGTCAAAAACCTTATGAAAAAACTCACTTTTTGTCAAACTTGTTGGAAAAAAAAATACCAAACATGTATATTATTTGTCAACAAAACAAATAATATGAAATAACTTTGCCAAAATCATTAATCAGAAAATTTTAAGTTAAATTTTTAGTAATAAAGTTTGTACATACTATGAATAGTGATATTAGAATCATCTTAAGTATTATTTTATTATGTTGTGTTTCACAAGCAGTTCAAGTCGAATACGACTGCAACGACTTGCATATGGGTCAATATCTCTGCCCGGATCCTTCTAAAAATCCAATTGATCCCAAAACACAACAATTCCGAGGATGTACGAAAGAAAACAAAGCAAGAGGTAATTTTAAATAATTTCACTAGGCTATTAAATACTTATGACTTTTCGTAGTTTGGTGCATTGCTGTTGATGGTATAGAATGTACTGAAACCAAAAATAACACATTTACCAGAGAACTACCTTGCAAATGGACGTAAGTTAAATTTCACTTAGCTTTTTTCCTATAATATACTAAAAATGAATCACTTGAATCCGAAACAGAAATGGATATCGCTTCGATACAACACTCTTATTGTCTGTGTTCTTAGGCATGTTTGGAATAGACCGATTCTATTTGGGATATCCTGCAATTGGCCTGGCAAAGCTATGCACGCTGGGTTTTATGTTTCTTGGACAACTGATTGACATTGTTTTAATTGCAATGCAAGTAGTTGGACCTGCGGACGGTTCAGCATATATCATTCCGTTTTATGGAGCCGGTGTGACCATAGTTAAAAGTGACAACACTACATATCGCTTTCCAAGGGACGACTGGTAGTATGAATATGTTTATTCTAAAGATCATTAATGTAAATAATATTATTAAAATAAGTTGAATAAAACAAAAAACATTTGGATACTTTTTAAAATAGTACCTATTACCTATTTATTAAAAAAGGAGTCTTTTCTCCAAGACGCTGCTTTCATTTTTTAAAAAGGCGATTTTTTTTAATTTTCTCGGCTGTTTTCTATTATTTTTTTGACCAAACATAATAATTCTGTACAAATGTTATGCAAAATAATAAAAATTATCTGCCATTTTTTTAAATTGAAAAAATAAAGTTCTTGAGAAAAAAAACCATTATTACACAATACCTATGAAGCTCGAAGAAAAAATTTCCTTGTTGTTTTTACGTGTGCATTAGAAAAACCGTTTTTCATTGATATTGAATTTTTTGAAATACTTATAATTTTATCTCGTTGAAAGTAGATTGTTATCTTGTTTTGCGAGATGCCAAGTGGTATAGTTTAATCATATCAGATAATGGAAATTACGAATATCAAAATATAAAAATTTTCCAAAAATGGTTGGTTGTTTATTGTTTAAAAGCTAAACCGTATTCATTTTTTAAATTCAATCTCACAAACGGACCCATTATGCTAAGAAACGTTAAAATCGAATTTTTGCTATTTCCCATTTGTTTCAGAAGATCATTAGTCCTACAAGGATGTAGTCCCAAAAAAGGTGTGAATAGCACAGGATGATCAGATTGTGTTAGAGTTGATAACATATTTGATCGTGATTTACTATCACCCGCTGGGTTTTGAAATATTTTCCATGCATCTTCTAGTGCTATTTGTTTTCCATCTGTAAGAATATTTAGCAAAACAAGTTATTTTTTGTTTTGTTTGTTTTATTTTGATTAATATAATAAACCTACCACTTCTATTGCCTTTAAAGTATAAAACTGGAACTTGATAACTTATACTATAGACAACATGGTATTCAATTTCAAATAATTCTTCAGGCTTCTCTGATGTGGTTGACGAATCGAGATTAGGCTCCTCTTCAATATCAAAATCTGGTAGATCATTATTTTCGCTGTCTTCATCAATACAGACATTGATTTTTTGCCTATATACTAAATATGTGTTTCCTTCATTATTGTCCTGAAAATAATTTTATGATTATTTGTTTGAGACTATGTTAATCATTTATATTTCTTGCCTTTACAACTAAATTCCAGTTGTCTGCATATGTTTTTGAAAGTTCTACAAAATCATTAGCATTATTTATAAAATCATTCCAGCTCATTGAACACATTAATTTTGTTTTAATTTAAGACTTCTAAAATTTAAGATTCGAAAATCAAATTAAACTTTATCACAGAGGCCTAGGTTCATAAGACAAAAACGATCGTGCCATATGATTATAGTGTTTCCACAAAAGCTCTCTATCAGATCTGTAAATAGATATTCTTCGATCGTTTTCGTTTTACGTAATAGTCGCATTGAAAAATAATATTTGAGGAGATTTTACTAATTGCAAAAAAACCCAAACAATCACAGAAATCCATTCTGTAGTTAAAGAAACTACAACACAAATACGTTTAAAACTCATGTTATTTTCCGCATACAATAAATGCTAAGGGAAATAGTGGGACGTTTGAAAATCTTGAGCTCTTGAGTCTTGAGCTCTATGATCGCCAAGACTTGATATTAAAATTTGTAGATATTAAGGTTAAATGACAATTTTCTATTTTAAAAAATTAATTTAATACAACTTCTGAATAAAAAATTCAATTTATAAACACCACCCCCACCAAAGGCTGAGAAACAAACTCTCGTTCGTTTCGCATCAGCAGCGTAATAGAATAAGCCCAGTTTCACACTTGATTAGGTGCCAAATATGAAAAACTAATGCTCTCACAGTGTAAACTTATAGGAATAAGTCACACTTAAGTCTCCCATGTTGGCCACTTAAGTTCCACTAACTCATACAGTAAAACTGCGGCTAAAGTGCCAAAATGGGAAAATTAACGTGCACTTATTTTGGTGAGTGTGCAATGTGAAACCGGACCTAAAGAACCAATCAGGGCCGTGGAGATCTTGTTGTACATATGTCTAAACTTTGAGGCAAGTTAGTTATGCACCTACAAACCAAAAGTTATAGAATGAATTTTAAATAATTTATTTTCTGTCTTTTAGTCGCCTCTTACGACAAGCGGACCAACTGTGGGCATATTCTTAAGCCCTGCCCACAGGGACACTGCGCCTACAAATAAGGTTGCTGTCTTACCTAGTTAAGGTAACTAATTCCCAATTGAGTTACTTTACTAGATGTTTTATACATTTGCAATACATTTGCTAGGGGTTTGTGCTATTTTTATTATTTTATAATTATTAATCATTGTTATAATACTATTTGACGTTATAACAATACTTTTCAATATATAAATACATTAATACAAAATACTCAGTCATATATGCAAAACCTTGCAGTTATATGCTTTGGGTTGTATAAATCACACTAGGCCGTTTTTAATTTAAAATTTCATGCAGTTATAAATAATGATTCTAATTTTTTCAAATTTGTGTATCTAACCAGTCCTGACACGATGACTTCATGCCTCATGGACTTACAACAAAATTAAATGCAACAAATACCGTTTAAACTGAAAAATAAAAAAAAAACAATAATAAATTGAATTTTTTCTAATTGAGAATAAAAATTCAAATAAAAAAAAAGAAATAAAATGGAATGAAATATGGAAGTAGGTAACTACCTAATATTTTTAAACAGTGTTAGAAATCTTACTCTGAAATTAAATTTTAAAAGACTAGTTGTTTGAAATATTTTTTTTTTTGGTCTTTGAATTAACCCCAAAAACCGATAATTTTTGGCTTTTTTTAAGATGGAAATTTGTTGCTTTGTTAAATTTAATTTGGTAACTGTTAATTCTCCTTCGACTATCTCGTGATTTTGCAGTCTTATTATCTCTTCGTTTATGTATTGACAAAATGAAATGGACATCCACTTTATGCTATTTCAAACTAAAAACCTTTGATTTGTTGTCGGCCTCCACATCTATTTGTAGATTATTTTGGATTTGTACTTACTGTCTCAAATAGGTTCCATCTATGTATATATAAATAAAAATCTGTAAAAAATTCCAAATGACAGCATAACTTCCTGTTATCACAACGTCTGTACTTTATTGCTTCAATAAAGTAAAAAAAAATAGTACTTAAAGAATGAAAACATGTTATTTAGAAGCATCTTTTTTCTTTTACTTGATTCATTCTCACTTCTTTCGTATAACTATTAACTAGTAAAACTACACAATTCAAATAGAGAGCAGGCAAACAAAAGTGAACTTATCCACATTGAGACTCTTAAAGTAATGAAAGACTTTCTTTTGTAGAGAAAGTGCCCTTTTGTTTGCCAGTTCCTTAAATTTTTCTAAATATAATTATGTGTCTTTATAATGTAAGAGAGGTCACATAAATAGTTGGAAGGTAGGTGGGTTGGATTCGAGTGTGTGTGATGCTAGTGATTTGTTTTGCTAGGATACTATTGAACATCTTTAGTTAGATCTACCTTCGCAGTCTTGTCTGCTTTAAACTCACAATTACGCTGGTTCAACTAATAACAACATAAAAACATAACAAACATGGAATACAAACATAAATTACCTAAATCACATCACTAAAAAATTGTGCAAGCTACATGAGCCGCTATAAATGACTGGGGCCTTAAGTACTCTCGTCCTGGACGTTTTCAGTTCGACGAATCTGCACAACAGTTACAGTGGAATTTTTATCATCGAACTTACAAGTCACTGTGACCTCACTCAGCTGGAATGTGAATATTTGGGAGCCGTATTTTGTTCGAAGATACACTGACCTTGGATCTGCCTCTAGTATGTCAACAATGCATTGTCGGCGCACTTGAAGTTCATGAAGTTGTCTTTCGGCCCTTTCATTGAATAGGACACTTAAGCAATGCCCGGCCACAATCCAGTTTGGAATCTTGACAGCTGTAGGTGGCGGGGAAATGTGGTTAGCAAAGTTTGGTGGATTGGGCAAAGCTACAGCGCCATTTAGTTCCAATTCGGATTCTTCACCATCTGGCTCCTGACGTGAATTATAAAAATCAACTGTAGGTTCACCAACAGAATGGCGACCTGCAATAATTGATTTCAATGTTAAGTTTTTTTTGGCGAAGACAGACAAAAAAACTTACCAGGTTCGATGACGTTAGGAGCATCGTAGAAAGGAATGTATGGTTTTATATCCAAAACAGGAGTTCCATCGACCATGTCTGTTCCACTAAAAACAATAGTTGAACCTTCTATTTTATCAATCTCTACCAATGAGAGCCCAATGGGACAAGGTCTGTGTGGTGATCTCGTCGAGAAAACTCCAACTCGTTCACCACCAAGTCGAGGAGGCGCGACCTTAGCTTTGGGATGGGAATTATTCTTGTGGAAATGATAAATGATCCAGAGGTGGGAATACTCGTTCAAACCGTCGAGTGAATGTTCGGGATTTGTAAATACTTCAGCATTTAGTTCGATCACACCCTTAAGTCGAGCACTAATGCTTGATTGTCGTGGTACAGCTCTTTTTTCTGGAAATGAAGTTTTTATCACTCCAATTGGCCGAAAACGTGCAGTTGTCTGATCGCAGCCATTTGATTCCTTTAAAGTTTTTATTGGTTCTTTTATTTGTTCGGACATAATTTTAATTTTGCATTACAATATTTACCTGATTTATAGCATCATTACTATTTTTGGTATTTTCTTCAATTTGGCGACATCCTTCACAACGAAAATCGCGTAGGAGTTTAGATAAATCGTCGATATCTTTACGCTGAACGTGACTGAGATTTTTCACTTGTTGTCTACGGATAAATATGTAGTTTTTTTTTCATGGAATTTAATGACAAAAAAA
This sequence comes from Epistrophe grossulariae, assembly GCA_929447395.1. Taxonomy (NCBI): domain Eukaryota; kingdom Metazoa; phylum Arthropoda; class Insecta; order Diptera; family Syrphidae; genus Epistrophe; species Epistrophe grossulariae. Next base: position 140,928,186 of record OV839566.1, on the reverse strand, counting down.
AACTTACCGCAGTTTGTTTATTTCATTACGTGCAATTGTTAATTGGTTTCGCAACGATTCAACATTGTTTTCAATCATTTTATTATTTTGTTTTTGTGGAAAGAAGGAAAAAACTCTTTGGAAATTTTTGTTTGTCAAGCTAATAATTTTTGCCTTGAGGAAGCCACAAATGTGACAGTTGAGAGATGAAATAAGTTTGAGATGCTTATGGTATGCATCCAGTGCATCTGAAACCTCTTGAGACTAGTTCAATAGGTTAGTTTATAACTTCCTCAAGGGGACAAAAATGTTTAAAAACTGAAAAAAAAAACAGAAATTTTCACAGGTACTGCCTCTTGCGAGGAATTTACAAATCCTCCAAGAGTATCTCACCTTAGCCGTTCAGATTGGGCAGAAAATTGTAGGTCCCTCCATTCCTGCCAATAACATGTACAGATGAATGGTTGAGGGCCAGTTGTACAAATATTTAAACCGTGGTTCAGCAATTTTTATCCACCGATTCCGGCGGATTAATTGAGTTTCAACAATGGTTTACTGTTCAAGTGTGTGATAATAACCAATAACATACTTGAACCAGCGTTGAACCTTAGTAAATCCGCCGAAATCGGTGAGTTAAAATCTTGAACCGAGGCTGAACCACTATTGTACAACTGGCCCTGAGAGTCACTAAACCCTGGTTCTACACTACTTATGGCCACTTGTACAATAGTGGGTTCAGCCTCGGCTTAAGGTAGAACCGCACTAGGCGGAACTGCACTTCAGCGACACCGTGCGTACTTTCGCATGAAAGTCAACGAAACTTCACGTCGTGACACAGTTGGTCAGATTATCAACTTTGTCGCATAGTGTCGCGCCGTGAAGTGCAGTTGTCGCTTAGTGCGATATAGCTCATACAAATTCCTACAAATAAGTCGTGAAATTCAGTTCCGCTGAAGTGCAGTTCCGCCAAGTGCGGTCTTAGCTTTAAGGGCCAGTTTTAGAAATATTTAAACCGTGGTTCAGCAGGTTTTATCCACCGATTTCAGCGGATTAATTGAGTTTCAACAGTGGTTTACTGTTCATATGTGATAATAACCAATTACATCCGTGAAACAGCGTTGAACGTTAGTTAATCTGCCGAAATCGGTAAGTTAAAATCTTGAAGCGAGGCTGAACCACTATTGTACAACTGCCCATAAAAGTATTTATTTATAACTTTAGATAGCTGGTCCAGTTATAATTAAAATATTAATTGTTGTGTAACCGTCATATTATTCACTCCAGATTAAAACATAAATCTCGATGTAATTTAATTTAAATACCATTAATTTTCATCCGGATTTAAGGCTCTCCCAAACCAACGCGAAACATTCACCGACGACAGATTTTTGTTGTTGTTTAGCGTTGTGTATTTGTCATATTTTGTGTTATTGTGAATGATTCGCTACGATTTCGCGTTGGTTTGGAAGAGGCTTTAAGTCTGAATCTGGATTAATCAAGACGTGAGCCAATTAGCAAACCAATTAAGACCTAATTTATTGTTATTCTGGCAGCTCCTTGCAGTTACAGTTTGAGGGGTTCCTGATGATAAATGTCAAATGTCATAACTCATAACAAAAATTTTCCAAATTCAAATGTAAATAAAAATAAAAAAAAGTACTGCGTTGCATCTGGATTTGTGAATTACAAATCAAAAATTATCTTAAATGAATAATTTAAACATTAACTTCAACATTGGTCTCCTTGGTCATGTAGATTCTGGAAAAACAACTCTTGCTCGAGCCCTCAGCACTATTTCTAGTACTGCAGCTTTTGACAAAAATCCTCAGTCCAAGGAACGAGGAATTACTCTTGATTTGGGTTTCAGTGCCTTAATAGTTGAAGCACCAGATCATCTTAGATCGCTTTCGACATCTTCAAAGCATATTCAATTCACATTTGTCGATTGTCCAGGACACGCTAGCCTTATCCGCACTATAATTGGTGGAGCTCAAATAATTGATCTTATGATCCTAGTGATTGATGCACAAAAAGGCATTCAAACACAAACAGCCGAATGTATAGTCATTGGAGAACTTCTCAAAAAGAAATTGATTGTAGTTATAAATAAAATTGATATGATTGATGAAGCTAAACGGGAAGATTATCAAGAAAAGATGAAAGTTAAATTAAAGAAGGTTCTGACCAAAACCACATTCCAAGATGTATCAATCATATGTATTTCTGCATTGAACATGACTAATTTAGAGGAATTGATTGAGAATATCAAAGTAATTCTGAAAACCCCAGTTCGAGATTATAAGCAGCCGCTTATCATATACATTGACCATTGTTTTCCCATCAAAGGTCAGGGAACGGTCTGCACGGGAACAATCATCCAAGGTAAAGTTTCTGTAAACGATACAATAGAACTTCCTTCTATTAAAGAGACACGAAAAGTCAAATCAATTCAAATGTTCAAAAGACCAGTGCAAAGTGCTGGACAAGGTGATCGTATTGGACTTTGTGTGACCCAATTCAACTCTAGTCAAATGGAAAGAGGAGTCATATCCCAACCTGGTTACCTTACCTTCATTCATGCAGCTGTGATAAAACTGAACAGAATTGAATACTATAAGTTTCCTCTAAAATCAAAGAGCAAGCTGCATGTTACCGTTGGTCATGACACTGTTATGGCCAAAATCACATTGTTTAAAGGAGACACAGTTAATGGATCATTTGATTTAACAGAAGAGTATGAGTGTATTGATGAACTATTAATTAATGAAAAACTCAGCCCCGATCACTTTGTATTCCTTGAATTCGAGAGCCCAGTTTTGGCCAACGATAGAAGCATATTAATCGCTTCGAAACTTGACTTAGACGTTCATGCAAATACATGCCGTTTGGCCTTCTGGGGTTCTATCGATTGGCTAACACATTCACCAAGTTACTCGATTGAAATTCTACCAAAATTAAGAATTTATCGGAACAAGCTGAAACAGGGGACTATTCAGAGAGTGGTTAACGAAAACCAAGTTATTGTACAAAATCTTTTCAAGAAAGACGGCAACCGAGATGTGTACGTTGGTAAAAAGATTGAATTGTCAACTGGTGAATGCGGTGTCATAGAAAGTACTTTTGGACAGACATCCAAAGTAAAAATTAATTTCCACGAAGGACTGAGGGCAGATACTTTAAATTTATTAAAAACAAAAATGAATACGGTTCATGTTCTCTTAAAATTTAAAAAATATATATTCAATAAAAAATTGGGAATAATACAATGAATACAATTATTTTTATTTCATTCATAGATAATCAGGATAATATTCTCAATCTATTGCGCTGACAAAAGTTCCTCATTCTCTTAAATAGTGGGGCGCAATTCATGAGTTTCACAGAATTGGTTCTTAAAGTAGGTCCCGTAGATAATTCAGGGTTAATTTAAATTTACTGTGGAACCCTTCCCCAATTTTTCGAATGAAAATAAAAAAAGAAATCAACACATCTAATCTACTCTAAACTGATAGTGCTGTTGTAATCTCAAAAGGATTGAGATTGAGACACTTTGAGTAGTTCAGTGTTCTTAAAAATGAAAGACCTTTGTATTTGTTCAATGTCATTGGTCGTATCTGAAAATTTTTGGGATAGGAGGATAGCTTATCTGATAGTGCACCGAACGCAAGGATTGATTTTCGCTATCGCATAGTATGATACATACGCGCATTTAAAGTGATTTGTGCTACTATACTTTCTAAAATTATAATTTAAACCGGAATCTTTCAAATGAATTTTAGATTGCCCGCGTACAAAATAAAAAAAGATTGCATATTTATACATATCTATTTTCAATATTCCGAAAATGCTGGTTCGTGCATTCGATTATCACCGAGAGCAATGCGAAACATTCGGAAAGACGACGAAACCTTCGCACGTTAAAATATATTTATAGGGCGATAAATGAGAGTACTCGCACCCATGCGATAATATCATTAAGTACGGTGTTCACATTGGACTGCCTCCTCCCACTGGCCATAAAAGCCATAAAGTCCAATGTGACTTTGGATTGATCCCCGAACGTGACCATTGACAGCCGAAAGTTTCGTCGTCGGTCGTTCAAAATGTTTCGAGTTGATTCGGGAGAGCCTTAATGCCATATGCAAACAAAACGTCCCATGTAAGCACTAAGTTAATTATAGCCGCATTTATGAACACTTCTATTGTTTCTACATGACTACGGATAAAATCGAGTACAAACAAACAAATATATTGGAGCTTTTTTGTTGTAGTTTAGAAATATCATTTTCGCAGTCCGTCCGATTCCAATATTCAAAATTTTAAATTGTTTCCCATTTTGGTGTTTTTTTTTAAATAAATTTCATGTTCATTATTTCTCATAGATTAAGTTTTATAAATAAATTTAATACCAAAACGTGTTCCAATCTAAACTACTTGACAAAGTCCTATTTCACCACCAATTGCAATATTTGCAATTTATCCACGATGAAGCGTTCGGCAAATTCTCAAAGTTCTTCTGTGAAAAAACAAAAAGTTCTCGCTAGTTTCCCCGATTCTAAAAAACCAAACAAAGAAGCTTCTGCTGGTGTTGCTGAATTCATAAAGAAAATAGAAACAAATCGCCTCGAGGCCGGCGAGAACATCACGGATTTCTCATTTAAAAAGAAGCGCGTTCGCATTCTCTCTGATGCTACAGATGTACCTGAAAATGCCGAAGCTATTCTGTATTGGATGGACAGAGATGCTCGTGTTCAAGATAACTGGGCCTTTTTGTTCGCCCAGAAGCTGGCACTCAAGAATGAAATACCATTGATGGTGTGTTTCTGTATTGGACCTAAGTACCTGTCACTGCGGCTTTATAAATTCATGTTGTCAGGCCTCAAAGAGGTTGAACGTGAATGTAGCAAATTGAACATTAATTATCATCTTTTGCTGGGACCAGCTCCAGAACAAATACCAAAACTAGTAAAGCAGTACAATGTCGGTGCGGTCGTATGTGACTTCTCCCCACTCCGTCTGCCAGTTAATTGGGTCAATGAAGTAAAGGAAAATCTGCCTCCAGATGTGCCACTTACCCAAGTTGATGCTCATAATGTGGTGCCAGCATGGGTGGCCTCTGACAAACAAGAGTATGCTGCGCGTACAATTCGTAACAAAATCACATCGAAGTTGGGAATGTTCTTCACTGAATTCCCACCACTGATTGACCATCCTCATGTATCAAAAACAAAAGCAGAAGAGACTAATTGGAAAGCTGCATATGACTATATCAAGACACTGAATTGTGATATGGATGTGGATGAAGTTGATTGGGCAACACCTGGGTATGTAGGTGGTATGACACAGTTGCTTGATTTTTGTACAAGACGATTGAAGAACTACGATTCAAAACGCAATGATCCAACTCTCGATATGATTTCCAACCTATCGCCTTGGTATAATTTTGGTGAGTTTCTAAGCAACATTACTGATACTTAAGTCGATGAACCAAAAGTGGGGTCCATTGTTAATGCGCACGAAAATGATAGGAGTTCACCGTTTCTCGTTCTTTTCCTGTTGCTAGAATAATTTATAATCGTTTATATTTTACATTTGTACAGGTCACATATCCGTCCAGAGAAGTGCCCTGGAAGTCAGTAGCTTTAAATCAAAGTACAAAGCATCTGTAGAAGCCTATTGCGAAGAATCTATAGTCCGACGAGAATTAGCCGACAACTTTTGCTTTTACAATCCCAAATATGACAGTTTGCAGGGAATTGCTTCTTGGTCATTAAAGACCCTCGATGATCATCGTAAGGACAAACGTGAATGGCTTTATACCCAAGAAGAATTAGAAACATCAAAAACACATGATGACCTTTGGAATTCAGCACAATTACAACTCGTGAAGGAGGGCAAAATGCATGGGTTTTTAAGAATGTATTGGGCTAAAAAGATTTTAGAGTGGACAAAATCTCCCGAAGAGGCATTGAGTTTTGCCTTATTGTTCAATGATAAATACAGTTTAGATGGGTGTGATCCAAATGGATTTGTTGGTAAGTAAACTTAATGATACTGTTCTTATTTAACTGTAAGGCCGTTTTTTTTTTTTTTTATTATTTTTCAGGTTGTATGTGGTCAATTGGAGGAATTCATGACCAAGGTTGGGGTGAAAGACCTATTTTTGGTAAAATTCGCTTCATGAATTACCAAGGTTGCAAGCGTAAATTTGATGTTCCAGCGTTTGTGGCTCGTTATGGAGGAAAGGTATATACTAAGAAAAAATGATTTTCGAATTTCGAAACTTTAAAATAAATGTCTCCTGTTTTCTTTTTTAAAAAAAAGTAGTTTTATTTAGTAGAAATTTGCCAGGAAATACAGCCCTATTCTGCTATCCGATCCGATCCAATCGAATTTTTCGATTCACGTGAATTTTTCACTTAATTTGTCACAAATTATTGTTTAAACTCTTAAATCTTTCGGAATCAAAGCTCTATAAATAATTTTTTTTGAAGTTCTATTCTATCTATTTGTTACAATTTTGTTTTTATCGAAATTTCAATGTTTTTCGTTTTCCTCCGACGTATAGAAGCATACGAAAATTCACGCGAAGGTTTAGCAGAATAGAACTGATAGTTAAAATTATTGGCGAAAATTTTTAAACAGGCTGATTTTAAGGTATTAGCGATACTACTTAACAATTTACTAAGTTTAAAGCTTTTTACTAAAATACTCTTAGTTTTAAACATTCTGGTACTTTGCAGTCCTGCTATAATTCTTTCTTCTTTTCTCGTTGAACGGGCCAATATTTCACTGTAGAACTTTTCAAAAAACCAAGCAAGGAATCGTAGGTCAGAGATTCGGGGCAGATTTGCTATATCTGTTTGGTTTCTGGCGTATAATTATTTAAAAGTGTTCATAAACGGTAACGCATCGCTTAATTTTACGAATTTCACTTATAAGTCGACAAAAATTTAAAAAGCTGTCAAATCAAGAGTAATGTTTTTTTTTTCTATATAATTGATCCTACTTTCGTGGGCTTCAGGTCAGTAGGATCAATTATATTTAAATTCAAAAGGTCACGAAAAAGGAATTATTATTGTTTTTTTTTCCATTGATAATTTGAGATTTCGATAGGAAACCTGTTTTTTTTTAATGATTACACCATCATTGCTGTAAAATTTTGATGAGCTGCAATTAATGGGAATACATAGTTTGAACAAACTTGGTGGTTTTTAAAACAATTTCACCTTTAGTTCTTTTTAATTTTAAATTTAAGAATGCAATTTTTTTACGTTATAAGATATATATTTCCTTTTCTTTAAATACGTCTATCGTGTATATAATTTTAAATACATAGTCTAATAATTTTGTTTTCGTACTAATTTTGTTTTTCTTGATAATATTAAATTTTCATTGTATGTCTCCCTATATAAAGGATACATTATTTTTACATTAAAAATTTTAACAGTTCCCAATTAAGAAATAAAAACTAGTTGTTTTTTTATTTTTGGTTAATGGATTTGTTTTGTTATGTCTTTTCTGTCCATATAGACTCCGATCAATATGTTTCTAATTTTTGAAAATCTTGAGAAGATTGTTTTACTTGTATGTATGTATATAATAATTTAGTAAATGAATAAACTTTTTTTTATTTTATTTTTATTGTAAAATATGTACAGTTGTCTGCAGCGAATATTATTTCTTTTATTTTTCTAAATACATTTTTTTACTTAATTACGTTATTATTTTAATTAAATATGCAAGTAAAATTTAATTAGAAAAAAACAAAAAAAAAAACATCGAAACATGTATGATAAAGGAATGCCGAAATGCTATTAATAGAGTAAGTACTTGTACGTTGTGGTTTACTATAAGATCACACTACCATTAGATTTTATCCTAATAAGAAATATTAAACAATGAAAATAATCTTAGAAAATAGAAAAAACAAATAAATTATAAAAAAAAAAACAAAATGACTAACAACAAGAATAGTAGGTAATTCGTAGTTGATTTACAAAATTATAAACAAAAGTATCACAATAATTAAGAGTAATGAAAGGAAAATTATAGCTGCCCATTGTCGTTTATCTGTAAAAAAAGAAAAACAAAATATATTTACATATTTAGCTGTAATTTGAATATTTTTCTATTCGATACCTCGTAAAAACCTAGTAGAATAAATTAAATTAATTACAGTGGCGTTTAAAGAGCCTACTGTTAAAGTATTAGCATGGTAGTACTTAACAATTTATTAACTATATTAATTAAATCGCAATGTCTATGTAAATATTTGTTCTTAAAAATTGTAAAAATTATTTAAGCTACATAATATACTTCCAAACGTTTAGAAAATATCGGTGCTAAATGATAATTTTGAAAAGATACCATAGCTGACGAGTTAAAACAGAAATTTAACGTGTTTCAAATTACGCTGGTATTTCATCAAAATTATAGAACAGCTAATCTTTAAGCTTTAAAAAGGCGGGTGTTAGATTACCTGTCTCATCTCGGTTATTGGAAAAGTGAACGCTAACCAATAACTAAACCAATAGCTTATGGTCAAACATTTTGTGAAACCAATGGTCGCGCAGACTTTTGTGGGTTGATAACACGAGTTTTATTTTGTATTAAACATGTTATAGACTATTTCCATATCAGAGTGGTTAAGATCACATTAAAACTATTTTTTACTTATTTTTCAACATGGAATAAGTCTTTGGTTAGTGCGTAGTATTATCACGCCGCGCGCCGGTCTAAGTTCGAAACTATCCTTAAAATATTTTTGATGTGTAAACATCTATGCTTTTGGTATGGGTGAAATGAAAATATTGGTAAATGTAACGTAAATATAGATAAGAATATTACAGGAAGGGTTGGTGTCTCTAAAAAAATTCGAATGCACGAACCGGGTACTGTACATCATTCGTTCGAGAGAAATATTTGAAAATATGTATTTCAGTTGATATTTGTATTTAATTTTGTGTGCGTTTTTTGTGTGTAAACATCTTAGCTCTCGGTGCGTGTAGGGAAAAGAAAATATAAGGGCAATTTCAGCGCCAGCGGACTCGTATATAGAAGAAACAAATTTAAGGAACTTTAAAATGCAATTCGTTATTGTTTTGCATATCTTTTTTTCCACTTACCGGGATACGAAACGAAATGAACATTTTCGCTTAAAGGGAAAACGGAATTCATTTTCAGCGGAATCGATCCTTTTTAACCATTAAGTTGAATAATGAGTGATGACTATTTGAGCATATCGATTTTAGTATAGGTAATAAGTATTCGGAGTTTATGGTAATAGGGTTTATAGGATTGGGATTTTTGCCATCGCGATCTACCTGTTCCCTTAGACTAAAGTGAATTACATCACACATTATTTTTGAGTAATGCCTAAGCCTGGTATGTATGCTTTTTTTCGCAAGATTATCCTTTTTTTCGGATTCGATAAAAGCATTACGTGAACACTTTTAAAATCGCGCGTTATCCTTTTAAAATTCTTTTTTTTTAGACTTGGACATTTTTCAAAACAATTTGTCGAATTAATTGGAAAATGACGAATGCGACGACTATAAGATACGGATTTACAAAATTATGGAAAAACAGGCAATGTTGACAAAGAGGGATGAAGTCCGAGTAGTGATGTTGTCTAAATGACCTCCAAATTATACGACGCAAACAAAAACGCATCTAAATTGCTACTACTGATATGTGATGATAAAATAAGAAAGTGGAGAGAGGACAACGTTTCAATATCAAATCGCTGGACAGAAATATGCAACCACTTGCATTCAGAAAATTGTGATTACAATGAAATGGCGAAAATAGTTGAATATATTTCGTGTTACCCGGGCACATCGGCATCGGTGGAACTCGTTTCCAAATCAATACTTTGAAAGCAATACTATTAGTAAAGTCCAATTTGCTATAAATGTTTAGAATTCAACAACTTCTTATATTTGAATGCTTTTTCTATCCCTTTTTTTTATTCCTATATCTCGCGAAATCTCCAAATTTGGCGGATATATCCTTCTTTTTAAGAAAAAAAATAGATATTAGCACTTGTAATGCCTCTTGCGAGGTTTGCGAGGAAGTGATAAATCCTTTTAATCTATCTCTTTTCATAATGAGGTGCATCTCATCTCAGCAATTTGGATTGGACAAAAAAAATGTAGATAAACTCCATTCCTGCATAACAACACGCATACAGGAATGCCTGAGAGTGTAAGACATCAAACCCAAAACTACGGTATAAATTTCATGGAGTCTTGTCAAAACAGCATAAGTCCATTTTATGAAATTGAGTTATAGATGCAGAACTATACAAAAAAAATTTATTTTCATTTGTTCGTAACAGTAAAAGTCTAAGTGAATCGATTCATAAGATATTCCATAATCCTAACAACACTTCAGTTTTGTTTTTTAACTGGATTTAGGGTAAATTTTTTAACTTTAAAATGTATTTATCTCAAAACAAAGATTTTGGACCAATGTTGTTTTGACCACACTCCATAGAATTATTAGGCAATTTCTAAACTGGTTAAAAGTAATTTTTGAGCCAAAACAACAAAATTGTCATGTACATATTTAAAGTAAACCATTTGTTTTGTATTAAAATTATTACCATTATTCATGTGGAGGACTTTGGCAACCTTTTTCATGGTAGAATCTAGTTTAGATTCAGTTGTATCAAATTCATTTCCAAAATCATCGAGCATTCTATAATAAAAGCGCAGAAAAAAAATAATAAAACAATTAAAATGGAAATACATTTTATATAAAATAAATTTACTTACACTGCTTGCTCATCCAATTCTACACCAATTTGTCGTGAAACAGTCTTCAGTGTTCCAATGGAATCGCTTATCATATCCAACTGTTCATCTTGACCTTGCATCATACGCTGTTGAATTGATACAGTTTCTCCAACAAACTTATGACCCGGACTATCAAGTGTTGGATAATGACCCGGGCTATCGAGAGTATTCTCCAATTTCGAGTATTTTGTTCCACTATGTCGAGATGCCATTGTGCCAGCAATGGTACTTGCAATATTACCACCAACACTATTTCCCAATACTCCTCCAACCACAGATGTTGCTGTTGAATTATTTGTTAGTGAGATGTTCTTTTCGTTTTGCTGTTCGTCTAATAATGGCTGACGTGCTGTAATATCTCTGTCCCTATTCCGATTAAGGCTCATTTTCTCCTTCATCGATTTGACTTCATCGCGAGTCGCATCTATGAAATGACGTCGGCTTGATAATTCTCTATTATCGATACGAAATTTATTGGGATTCTTTTCTACGATACGTGTTGCAGCAAAAACAATGGTTATGGTTAAGGAAAAATCATAATAATTGTATTATTCAAATTGATAGTGAATAAACAGAAACACTTCTTAAATCGCTTAAAAAGTTAAAATACACAGTTTATCAGTCAAAATAACTATTAAACCTCTGGAATTCTTAAAAAACATTTACATTTGAAGGTGAAATTGTATTTTACTGATTGGTATAGCGACTAAACAGAAAAACGCTCTTAATGAGTGTGGTAAATCTCTTCCTTGTTTAAAATATCTGAAGAACATAAGTATTATTCAATTTATATGTTCAAGTGACCTCAACTCCAAAAATTGCGTTTCGCCCAGGTACGACAAAGGGAGACAGTTCATCAGAAGACGCCAATTATGGTCGATGCTAACCGACTCTTATAAAACTCACAGCATGAATAATATACATAAGTATTCCCCAGTGGATTATAAAAGCCCTTATTTTTTTTATAAACAAAACATCCGTTCTTCATACACATAAATTGAATTCTAAAATATAAAATGAATAATTGTTTTCAATAAAACACACCATGCTTAGTTTAATGTAATTAAAACTTTTAAAAATTATTTATGGGTGCCTCCAATTTATGACAAATACAACATAGTTTATGTAGTCATGTGAGAACATAAATACTTATACATAAAATACATTATACATATTATTTGGATCATTCAATGTAAACTGAAAAATGTATAATAATCAACATAGGTAATTCGAGATTTTTAAAATTTGTTTACATAAATAGTAGTACAAAATTTAAGATACCATCTTTACGTAAAATCGGCCAATTCATTTTTGAGATATGGAGTTATAAAAGAAAAATTAATTTTTTTTGTCATATAATATCTATGCATATAATGTACCAACATAGCTACATATCGCAAGTAAAAATACAGTATTTGTTCAATGAACATCAAATCAAAAAATTGAGAAACAATAATTTAAACTTGCCTTAATACCATAGATCTGAATAAATGTTTGGTAAAAAATATATTCTTTTTGCAATATTGTCGTGGAACCCATTGGATCTGCAATTGACTTAATACCTATGTACATTTCAGTTGACCAGTTGAATGCAATTGGCTTAAGAAAAGGATATTTAACATTCCTTTTGAATTCTTTGATTACAAACTAATAAACATGGAAACAAGCAACAAGCAGGTTAGGTTTATTATTACAATTTAGAAAAAGTTATTCAATTGGTTTTTACAAAGATTTCTTGGGAAAACAGTTCCTGTAAATGTAATGGTATCATAATTCAAAGATTTACTTTAAAACCAATTTTTTAAGACTCTTCAAAGCAATATGATGTTTTTTTTTTATATTTGCATTTTTCACAAGGGGTTGAGATACAAACTAAAGCAAAGAAGAGGAAGCAGTGTCATTGATTTTTCCAGCAAAACTTATTCGCAATTGGAAAACTAGAAGAAGAGTTTACATTCAAATATGTGCATACATACATTCATACACACTTGTAAAATTAAATATTCTATTTTGAAAAAAAAGGATATTAATTGTGTCTTCCAAATCTTCTAGATCCCATTCAATGCTTCTTAATGAATTACGCAGCTCTGTTGTGGTCCATTCGACTTCAGCAGCACTAGATTCACCCAACTCACGCCAACGCAGATACAAACCACGAGTCTTATTCAAAGCCTTAAACACTTCGCTGTTTATTTAAAGAAAAGAAAATTTTTTTGACAAAATTTAAGGAATAGAAATAATGTAAAAGCAAATGCGATAGTTAAAAAAACTTAAGACGCACTCTTTAACAACAAAAAATGGATCCTCCAAAGACATGACACAGGAAAAACAATTTTAATGGCTGTCGGAAAATCATCGGCGAACGACCAACCCCCGTTTCGCTTTGGAAAAACCGATTTATCGAAAGATTTATTTTTTTCCCGAATTTTTCTTATTTCTTGAAAAATTGAATAATAATCCTTGGCTCTTTTATTGAGTTTTTATGAGTTGTTTATAATTTATTATTTATTTTTTTGTCTGAAGGAAGGATTATTGTTTTAGACAAATATTTATTCACTGTCACAGACTGTAGGAGCGAAAAATTTTCCGATTTTTCTTCTCCTTCGTATGTGAAGGAAAATTCTTCTTTTTTTTGGGGGAGGCAGAATTAAAATCCCCCTTCAAGGGGAACCGCACCAAAAACTCGAGAGGATGATTATATTAAAAAAAAAGTGTCTGCTTACCTCTTTATTCATGTGCAAGAGTGGCAGAGATAGAAACAAGTGTTTACTACTTGATTTTCATATGCTAGGTATTTGCGGGGAGAAAATCCATACATAAAAGAAGTAAACGCAAAGGAAAATACGTGGAAAATGAGGAAAATTTCAGTCAAGTGCGACTGCTCCAGGGAAAAAGAGCTTATTTTTGTTTTCCTATTCGTCCTTTTTAGAAGAATGTCAGATTTGACAGCGGCATATTTGTTGACAGCTTGTTTGGAGACTTCCAAAATCTCTAGGCTTGTCCATAGATTTATAGGAGCATTTACTTAACCAGACGCCACATGGCGAAGTAAGACCCCTGTTACATAACTTCTGTTCGAATTTTGTCATTTTCAATGGATTTCCTCTATGACGCTGATTACACGACTCGTTTTTTCAGTTGTTTTTCCTTTCGTCTTTTTGACAGCTCGGGTGATGGGTGTAGAAATGTAGGGGGAATGAAGCAACAAATTTATACATTTCTACAAGCTGTCAAAAAGACGATAGACGAAACGTCCGAAAAAAAGACTCGTGTAATCAGCGTCTATGGATGCATTCCACTTGGAAAAGTGTTTTCACTGCAAATTTTCCAATTTTGTTTGACAGATGATTTCATTATGAATTTGATTTGGCTGTTAATAGCTTCTTTGTGTTGTGTTCTCTTTCTGTGTTCTAAACAACAAATTTTGACATTTTCAATGGTTTCCACTACGGATGCATTTCACTTGGGTGTGTTGATAAAGTTTTTACGTAATTGCAAACCAAATTTCGTTCAAATTTGGTTCAAATTACCTCATTTCGAAATGTGAATTTATATGGGAAATGAAGTAATTTGGAATCGTATTTGGAAATTTTCAACAAAATTACCTCATTCGGCCCAATGAAAACGTAGTATTAATACTTTTTACTGCAAAAGTTTCATCGTCATTCAGAAATTTGTTTTAATAGCTTTAAAAATAAACTTGAACTCGGGTAGATAGTGTCATAAGACAAAACTAAAAGTATTAAATCCTGACAATCATATAAAACATTTTATACTATATAAATAAGAACTAGCCCTCAACTGGCAACTTTTCGAATATCCCGTAAACAATAATTTGTACCTACATTATTTAAAAAAGTTGTGGCAACTTAAAAATACCTGATGAGCTTTTCCCTAAAAGTTCTATTCCCGAACGCACTACATCCGCTTGTCTTAATAAAATATAAACACAAAAGAAACAGATCTTTTATTTTGACAGCACGAACGATCCGACATGACTTTGTGAATTTGGTTGTCATTTTGCAAAATTGTTTAAAAATCATCGTTCCCTCAAGTCGTGTTGCGAAATTGTACGAATTCTTTGTCCCAAAGAAATTAAAAAAGACAAAATTTAATAAAATAAACAACTAATATTCGTTTTTTACTTTGTTTTCAATTCGAAACATTCAAATAATTCCATAATGTCTCGTGGAAGTTCAGCCGGCTTTGACAGGGTTATTACCATCTTTTCGCCAGAAGGCCGCCTTTACCAAGTTGGTGAGTTTCAAGCGCTGCTATTTTTTTTTGCCCTTGTTTGAGAAATATTTATTTTTGTTGGACTGTAGAATATGCATTTAAGTCAATCAACCAAGAAGGAATTACCTCAGTGGCTATTAAGAGCGGAGATTGTGCAGTCATAGCTACACAGAAAAAAGTCACAGAGAAGCTCATTGATCCCAGCACTGTGACGCACATCTTCAGAATTACCAAGCAAATTGGAGTTGTCATGACAGGAAGAATAGGTAAATTGAAATTAATGCATTCATTTGACTTCATTAAAAACGTATTGTTTAGCTGATAGTCGCTCCCAGGTACAGAGAGCTCGATATGAGGCTGCTAACTGGCGTTACAAATATGGCTACGAGATGCCTGTGGACGTACTTTGTCGCAGAATCGCTGATATCAATCAGGTGTACACCCAAAATGCCGAGATGCGACCACTTGGCTGCAGTAAGTTGTGTCACAAATTATATTTAATTTTCCAAAGTCCATTTCGATTCTTATATTCTTAGGCATGATTCTGATCGCTTATGATGATGAGAATGGCCCTTGCGTCTACAAGACTGACCCTGCCGGCTACTACTGTGGCTTCCGAGCTGTTTCAGTTGGCGTAAAGCAGACTGAAGCCAACAGCTTCCTGGAGAAGAAATACAAGAAGGATTTGTCTGAAGAGAAAACAATCCAACTGGCCATCACTTGTTTGTCGACTGTTCTCGCCGTTGACTTCAAACCTAACGGTATTGAAGTTGGTATAGTTAGCAAAGATAACCCCGATTTCAGGACATTGGATGAAAAGGAAATCGAGGAACATTTAACGAAAATCGCAGAAAAGGATTAAACATGAGGCAAATGGATTTGTCTGGTTTTGATTTTAATTGTAATTTTTTTTTGTAATGAGATAAAAATTAAACTATTCACTTTGGAGGAAGGCCTTTTAACATCAATAGAAATTTTGTTTTTTTTTCTGTTTCATTTTAACATTCAATTTATTCCAAATTAAAATATATGTATGTTGCCTTATTGCGATAGAATTAGAAAAAGGTCAATTCGATCATCTAAACATGGTTGACAATCTCATGTTATTATTTTGATTAATTTAGGTTAGCAAAGAAAGTATGTATTTCTTAATCTTTGGAAGTTAGTTTTCCAATTCCCAATATTTGCAGTATTCTGGGCTCAGTTAACTACAATTTTTCTCTTGGGTGGGAGGTGAACAGTACTTAATTGTTTTAGGAATACATTTGTCTTAAATGGTACACATTTAAAAAGTCACGAGAAGAAAATGGTCAAAATGTTTGTTAAGGGAAGACTGCCCTGAACGAACCATCGGACTTTAAAAAACTGAAAATAACCAACGTTTCATATTATGTCTTCCATCGTTTTGGAATTAATACTGAAAAAGAATTTTCGTTTTATGAATACCGAAAAATGGCTATCAGACAACAATAATTGTTAAATTTAATTTGAAATAAATAATTTAAACAAATAAAAGGGATATAACGTGGAGAAGTTTTGTATGTTTTGGACAAAAGAAAACATGATGCAAAGTCAAGCTTTTTACTCTTTTTTTTATGTTAAAAGCAAGTTTGACTGTACTAAATGGTTTATTCAAAAAATAATCACTCATTTTCATTGTGGTTTTCTTTTAATGGGGTTTTGTTAATCACAAATACATTTTAGGAGAGGGCCTTTAATCTTTCTCTACTTTAAATTATATAGGTATATGTAGTTTGTTCTTCCAATTATGTCAATATCGTCGGTGTATGCGAGTATTTAGCGGAACGATTGTGCCTTTACTGCTGACGAGGGAGTTTCAAGAAAAATGTTAAAGAAGTCGCTTGTCTAAAATTTTGTCAAAAGCATTGCATGTATTCTTAGTCTACCTTAATTGATCAGCATGTGTTCTCCGTCATCAATTATATTTTTTATACACATAATATTTATATAGATTGATTCTACTTCGATGCTCACTTGATCGTCCTTTCAGTTTTCAGTTTTGGCCTTGTAAATTTAAGAGGTTTTTTTTATCTTTTTGAAAATCTTCCGAACACAATTCCTGTTTTTACTAACTTTTTCAAAAAAAAAAACTATAATTTAAAATTATAACTTCTTTTAAAACAACAAAAAATTAAAACAAAATCTGCAAATTTTTACGCTATCATTAAATTTCGTTCAAATTCATTTTATTTTCTTATTGAAAAATTGCACGACTAGATCGTACGTACTTGCTCTTGTGGTTAACAACTTATATGTAATTAAATTTTAAAGAAAAAATGTTAAAAAGTCAAAAGTACTGAAAATGGATTTTTTGTAAAAAAATACACTTTAAAAATGTTTAAATGCAATTTTGTTAAAAATATTCAGAAGTTTTGAAAAATTACAACAATATTGGTCAAGTCATTAAAAATTTATACATAACTAACTAAAAAATCAATCTATTTCCAGCAAAAACTCAAACGCAAAATCTTTCAATTTTCTAAACAATCGACTCGGAAAAGAGTAGTTGTCGTTATTTTTGACTATCTCAAGAACTAGAAGACATTTAAGTACATGTCTTAGACTAAAAATCAAATAAGAGCATTGAATTTTGGAAACAACAATATTACCTGATAACGTAAAATTTTGAACAAAATTATTATTAGTTTGAATAAAAATGTTTTGATTTCTTTTTTTCAAAATTTTGAGTTTGAAAATTAATTTTTCCAAAACTTTTCACTAACATAATTTAATTTAAAAATAGAATTAATATATGGATTTCTGTCCAAAAATAAAAGGTATAACATGACATTGTAAGTGTTTCCGTTGATTTTTAATGATGTTTTTTCTACTTTTAAAAGACTATTTCTTAGAAACTTGCCCCTCCTTTAAAAACAGGGGTGAGTAGACCTCTTCTTTCATAAAATGTTTTTCTTGTCTTGAATCAACCTATACGCCTTAGCTTTTTGTCGCATATTACTGATAACCTGTATTTGTGAACTAAATATATCAATTTAATGAAAATAAAGTCATAATTTCGTAAAAATTACTAAAATGTTTTTGTTTTTTGTATTCTGTTTTGGTTTTAGTTCCTTATATAGGATTAAAAATTAAAAATCATATGTCGCTATGTTTATAGTGAACAAAAATGAAATACTAACTTTATGTATAATTAGGTGCATGTTGAAGAATGTTTTGTTTATGATTAGATATTTATTTAATTGAGAACACTTATGTATATAACTCAATTTTTAAAAATTAGCTTTTCAAGAATATAAAAACTAATATCTCAAAATTAATTTAACATAGCAAAAGTTTTGGTACTATTTTGAAAACATCTGCCTTTAATTTGATAATTTATTTGAACATTGACTTTTAGACGACTGCAATTTTTTATGAAAAGGAACATTTTCCACACTCTTTTACTCTGCAATTTTTCAACCTTAGCAACTTTGTCTACCCCGCCCACCGCATACATAGGTACGTCCCCAGCCAACGTGCTTTTGAACAATTATTTGGAAAAAAAAACTGAAATCTTAATTTTTGTTTAGGCCGTATGACACTTAATTTTCTTCTCATTTTTAATTAATTATAGAGTAGTACGAAGAATTCGTTACTGAAAATTCCGATATGACTGAGTGTGTCTACACATTAAACAACCCAAAAAATGTGAAATTGTCATAAAAAATTTATTAAAATATGATTCGACACCTGGAAAACGTGTCAGCTGATTTTCAGCGTCTAGTCTCTCACTTTCTGTGGCAATGGATTAAAGAACACACGGGATTTCTAGTTTGTGGTTTTTTTTTTACATAGATTTTGATTTTACCAAACAAAATAAAATATAAAATAAAATCATACATACATATAAAATACCAGACAAACCTATCCAATAAGGTTTTGGTCGTTCGAAAACTTATCCGATGCAAAACAATCTTAAAAATACCCTATCGGCCTATCATTCGAACGCGGACAATGCTACGCGCAAACCGACGCGATGGCGGTGGGGATCACTATAAAAATTTGTATACCGCAGAAATTAAATAAAAGAATGATAAATAAATGGTGGCGTTCGAGTACCTATTCAAAGCTATAAGTTAAGTCTTGTTATAATTCCATGTAAAACCATCTGAAGCAACAACAACTGAATGTATCCAACATTTGCAATACAATTGGTTGGTTGATTCACTCGGGCGTATACTTACTTTTCTTCTTATTTTATTGAATTCTGCATTTAGAATTTGTTAATTACAGTTTGCAATAAAATTATTAAATTACATGATTAAACATGGTACTTCATAAACTATCGATTTTCTAAACCTTTACTAATATGACATTTTATTTGATTGAGCATATAGGTTATAGGTTAGGTGGCCCCGGCGCAGTGGAAGTAGTGCTTGACTGCTAACCTGGATGTGTGGGTTCGATCCCCAGTCTAGGCAGCATTCTTTTCTATATTCCCTCAACTGAACGCCACCCCTGGGATTTAATGAGATAATCAAAACCTTATTTCTCAATCCACTGTGCCAACAAAAATCTATCCTATCCTTCTATTCCTTCTAACATTTGTCTAATTTATAAGACCCTAGGTCTTACTGGCATATATATGTTTGTGTTTGTGTTGTTACCCCCAAAACAACGCGAATTTGTCGCGGCGACGACGGAAGGAATAATAACAACATGTTGTTTTCATTGACAACCATGTGTTGTTATTATTGTTTTCGTCGTTGCTGCGACAGTTTCGCGTTGGTTTGGGGGAGCCTTACATCCAAATATTAAGATAACTGTCTATCTACCCAAAAATTTAATAAATATCACTTGAAAAGTCTTATCTGAAGCTTCCGAACACAGTCATATTAGACCCTTTCTTTTTATATTTTATCTTAAATGATATATATACTCACTCTCTATAACTGAGTTGTCTTTATCTTAAATAAATAATGCGCAAAATTTTAGACGGTTAAGTAAGATGTTTTAAGCATTTTAGTATGATGCTAGGTTAAAAATAGGATTTCAAAAAATCCATTAGCAATTTTCCTCTGTAAAAACAACAAAAATCAAATAAAAAAAAACAAATAATTAACAATTAGGCGTATATATATTTTTATTAAATAAAATGTTTCTTCATCTATAAACTATGTAGATATGACAATAACAATTATTTCACTTTTATGATAATATGTCATCATTGACAGTTTTTGGTATTGTTAAATATGTATAAGTGAATAGGTATTTTTAATTAATTATATTTAAATAAAATAAAAAAAAAATATTAATTAAAAACAAAAATAGCTTTTTAGTTTCTGATGTGCGATATTAAAATTAAAACATAATTATTTTGTATTTAAATTGGTCACACACAATTTTCATTAACAATCTGATGATAGTGGTTGGAATATTTGAAATTCGAGATGACACCAAACATTGCAACAACAAGTACCTACTTCTGAGGTGAAAACTTAAATAATTATTGTAAATTTAATATTGAATTTAATATTTTTATTTACATATACATTTACAATTAATATTTTTTAACAATATAGGTAATCGAATTTTATGTAAATAAATTTAATAAATCGAATTGTTTCATCAAATTATTTGGTTGCAATATTATTGTTTGTAGTTTGTACTATATAGGTACTATACTCGAACTTGGAAGGTCTTTCTGGTTTGGACATGATGTTGTTAACGGTTTTACAATTGGTGGTTTTGTCGGTGATATTGATGTGGTCCTTTCGAAGTTCAGTGGTACGTGACGATGTCACCGAAGGTGTGTTTCGGCCACATACACTCACAGCCAGAGGGTACGATTCTCGTCTCAGATTCCCAGCATTCGGAATCCTTAGCACGCCTCGTCAGATATACAGTACGATTCAATTGGATACAAGTGAATCCTGCCTCGCTGCAGACCTACATACAATACGAATGAAAACGTAACCACAAACGCAATAATAATTTCAAATTAGCTTGGTCGGGCAGAACAACGGAAGAATAAAGGATCCCACAAATGCATGCAGTTTGCAGGGAAATATGTGTTGATACTTCACTGTGTTGTTGCCACACAGTTTGATGGTTGGGGTTGGACAATGGAAAATGCAGACAAACTGTGTAGCAGCAACCGCAGGAAGTGTTTGAATTTATTTGCTCACCTTATTGGTTTCGGAAAGGTAGTCCCGGTTCGGTGCGTAGCTGTGGTGGCAGGTAACTTCCTCATAGTGATCCGGGCGGTATACGTATTGAATGGTTTCCAGTGGGATAACTAGTCGCTTCGAGGGACACAACGACTGGAAGGTGGTCTATTTTTTTTTTTGTTGTTGTTGGTTCATGAGGAGGAGAAGGAAAATAGGTAACATTGTTAGAGTGTGTTACCACAAAATGGTTGCTCGTGTTAAATGTACGCCATGTTGTGTCTGGTATAAGGTGTATATTCATATATAAGGAAACGGAAATTGTTTCAAATGTTTGCGTGTGTTTGTGGGTTAATTGTGGTTGGGCTTACCTTTGGTTTGTGCAGACGCGGTTGACTGCGGCCGGATCGATTGCTGAGATCTCGTCGGACATTCTGAATTCCATATGGGAGGGTAGATTCAAATTCATTGGAAAACTCCATTTCATTGAATTTTGGCTGATTATTGGTGTTCTGATGAGGTTTTTGGATACTGAAATAATTGGTTCATTTAAGTGAATTTTTTAAGATGGTTAAGTTAATATTTTTGGTTATATAATTCTTCTTTAATTTGAGTATAATTAGCATCAAATATGGGGCTTTGACTATTTTTTTAAAGTAATTTAAGAATTATAGAATATGATTTTATAATTTTTGAAGGATCGCATGTTGGTTTCATTGAGTTATCTTTGAGAAGAAGTTTGTATAAAATGCACATTTTTGTTCTTATTTATTCACCGAATTTCCACAGAAAGTTGATGTGCTTCGCTACATAGTATATCTACTTTGCTGCACTTGCACGTTCCGAGCATAAGTATAATCTATGAGTACTTAATAATATCATATTATACAGGGTGGTAGGTATAAGGTGCACCAGAAAAATAGACCTAGTAGGTTGGGTTAAGACAAGAAAAAAATCAAAAAGGAGGAGGTTCTATTTCCCTCCGTTTAGGCGGGAGGGGCAATTTTCTGAAAAATTGACTTAAAACAGAAAAAAATATTTAAGAACAACGGTAAAACTTATAATGCCATGCCTTTCCACCTTTCCAGAAATCTCTTCTTTAATTTTCATTTTAAATTAAGTTGTGTTAGTGGATAGTTTTTGAAAAAAAAACTATTCCTCGAACTCGAAAATTTGAAGAAAAAAAATTTCAAATTAATTTTTTTCAAAATTGTATGTAATTAAGTATAGTTTTTGTTTCTTAAATTCAATGCTCTTATTAATTTTAAATGAAAAACAGAAAACCGGATGCTGAAATGTATCTTAGTTTTTGAGAAATTAAAAAAAAATACAAGTACTTTTTTCCAAGAAAAACACTTTTTTTGGTTTTCCCAACAACAAGACTAGGTCAATTATTAAATAAGTGGATTATCCCTTTTTTATTTTTTGTTGCATACCATCCAGTTTTTAGCAAATAATAAAAAAATAAACTGGGATTAACTAGATTTCACCTTTAGGCTTTACTACTTTTCATTTTTTTTTAATTTCTCAAAAACTAAAAAAACATTTTGTTGGATTTTAATTTTTTTCTTTTAACTCTCATTGGAGAAATTTAACTAAATTTAACGTCAATTTCTACAAAATTGCCATTCGCCAGCACACTCGGTAGTACCTACAGATAACCTGAACAGAAGGAACACAGATACCTATACTCATTGACGTAATATACATATAAGGACTGCTAGTAACCAACTTCACTCGTGTTCCAGTTTACAGCAGCGCTCTTGGGTAGTCATGCCATGAAACTCGCCATTACGAGCAGCCAAAGATGCTCTATTATTGATATATATTGTAAAGTAATAATGCTAAAAAAAAAACCAATGGGAAAGATCAGAAAAAGTAAGTTCGATCAAAATTTACAAAAAATGTTCAATTCGTTGGCCAATAACCCGAAAAAACCTAAAGCAAAAATGTCTTTTATTCAATTTAAATAAAAAACGAACTTTTTCGAATGCCATCTACTGTCGGTTCTTCTTAAATATTTGAATTTTAACGATTTTTTTTAGTGTTGGTGTCTATTTAGTAACGAATGTGGGTGCTTAGTTTCAAAAGCGCTGAGATATCTTGGAACATTTTTCTGCACAGTGACAAATAACTAGCAGTCCATATATAATACTCAATGCCTATAACACTCGAATACAACCATGCGGCTTCAACGTATTAACATGTCGACTGAGAGAATAAATAATTTATCTTTTCTGGCATTCGAGAACAAGATTTGTTAGACCTGGACATAGTTTTTTTAAGATTCAGTGCACCAAAAATTCGCAAAGTGCAATTATTGAAAAAAAAAAAATAAATAATAAATATTATTGTTAAAAAAAAAACATAAAAATTGTGAGCGCAGTTCACATTATCTTAATTTGTATTGTCTTTTAATTTGTGTCCTTTTTTCTAGTATAATTATAATAATGAATAGTTCTGTATTTGAAGACGATGTTCATTATGAACATTTCACAAAAACACATAAATGTTCTGTATTTCAGAGGTTGTTCATTATTTATTCTGTATTTCGTACGAATTTTTAAAAGTAATAACATAAATATTAAAGCAAAATTCAATGAAAAAAAAAAAAAATAATGCTAAAGTGCCCTAACCGATTAAAAGAACGAACAAGACATCTAGTACAATTTTATTTTGTCAAATGCTCCTACAGAAAGAGTTTTTTTTCTATTCTAAATAATATTTGGACAAATTAAAAAGCATAAATGAAGGTCGAAACTGTAAAATATTTTTTGATAACTAAAAACAATAACGAATTTGGTTGTTTAGTTCAAAGAATAATTTAGAAAAATCTAGAACTTAGTGAAGGATATTTACCCTTCAGAAAAATATCAAAATCCGTGAAAATGATCTATGTTAAATTAGATTTTAAGTTGTTTTTTTTTTTTTTTTTTTTTTTAAAGATTTTTTTATCTAAGAGTTATTTTGTATTTTAAGTTTAAGTTTGATGCAAACAAAGACTGAATTTTTGTACCTTCTCTTTTTAAGTTAAGTAATTTTGCTGTAGATATTTTTTTTTTTATTTAAATGGAATAATTTAAAATTGAATTGAATTTTGTTTCTTTCTTCACTTGTTCATTATTTGCAATTCTAAAATATGGTCACCGTAAGTATATAGGTTTCATATATGCGAAAAACTAGCGTGGCAAAATGCTAACGCCTAGGGGGGGAGGGGGCAATGCAAACGCCTGTGGGGGCAGTACAAATGCAAGGGGGAGCTAAGCCCCCCTAGCCCCTACGTTGCTACGGCGCTGTATAAGGCGCAAGTATCATGATATCAAATTCAGAAGTCTGGTTATTTTTTTTCTCGGGAATGTTAAAAATTGCCATTTTTCCAATTATAGTGTCAGAATATAACCACTTACTTTTTTTTAAATTTTAGCCTTTAGAAGTAACTAATGTATGTGCAAAAATACTAACCCATTAATTTCTTGATCCTTAGATACCCGTTCATCCGCTATCCCATTAATGTAAGTATTCCTGTTGTTGTCGTTCTTATCATTATTGTTGTTGCTGTTGGTATGTTGAAGTCGATAATTAGCATCGTCTTGTAATTTTGTACGTAAACGTTGCAAATTTTCAAAACTAAATTGCTGTTGTTGTGGTTGATGATGATGGATTTGCATTTCTCTTGGTTCATTATTATAATCGTTGTCATCAAAAGCATTTACCATACAGATGCAAACACTAATACCCACGATCTATAAAAAAAGAAATTTAAATGCAGGATTTCCAGGTAAACTATATTATTATATAACATTAGTTTGCACACTTTTATAGTAAGCATATATTTATTGTAACATTTTGATAAATGAAATAGGTGCAGTTTATGTAAATTAGAATGAAAAATAGTTAAAACTACTTCTAGCAAGAGCAACATTGTCATTGTGCATTTTTCTGTCAGCTACATTCCATACCATTTTTTTTTTCTTTTTACAGAATAATGTTAATAGGTATTATGTAATATGTACACTTGCAAAAAAATCATGTAAAATTGATTAGGTTTTTTAGCAATGTCAATGTTTGTCTTTAAGGTTTCAGGTTGTTGTCATCTACATTTGGGACCTTACAATACCTAACGGTTCCAAGTTAAGTGGCAAAAAAGTAAAAAAAAATTTTTTTATTTTTTTTAACATATCATATTACCATAGGTCTGTTCGCTTACCAGATTCCACCTGTTTTATTTTTTTATATGAACTTTAACAGTCTGTTGGGCTCAAAATTGTAGAAATGGGTAGTTTTGGGAATTAAACGAATAAGGTTGACATTAAATTCAAATGTCACTTTGACAGTTCACAAAAAAGGCATGTTTGCTTACTTGTTTGTATGGACAGTCACTGTTTTAGGCGTGTTTTATTTCATTTATTTCAAAAAATATAAATAACAATGACAATATTTAAATCTTTTATATTATCTAATGACTTAAATTACTAATCATAATCATTAACTAAAAATGAATTAATTCAGCAGTCATCTAGGGTTTATCAAGAAATGTAGGTTTATATTATGTTTCCACCTAAAGATAATCTCGTTTAGATTTAATATTATTTTCAACTTACAAAAAGATTACAAAGCAGATAAACTTTGGAGTAATATAAGTGTTTTAGTAAGGAGCTTTAAAGTTAGGCAATTGTTAAGTATTATCATGCTAGTAGTACGTTAACATCAGGTTGTTTAAAATTTATGTTTTTATGAAATTTTTCGCAAAGTATAAGTTTGAAAGTTTTATTTTTTTTTGTAAGTGTATTACAGAGAGTCCTTGATACTTTGTTATACACTCTTACGGTTGAAGTAAAACAAAAAGATTTAACAGAAAAGAAATTACATACTGAAAAAAAGGTTGCACACGACGCGTCGTCGTTGTCATCATTGTTGGTGTCCGAGAAGGAATTTTATTTTCAACCAGTTTACACCCCAAGAACGTGAGCAGAAAAATTTGATGACTATCACGTGGACTTAATAATAAAAAAAAAAAAAAAAAACAAACCAAAGAGAAAACTATTGCAATAAAGGACAGAAGCTTTCTTTTTGCTTTTGGTTCATATTTTTATAAAAATAAGTTAAGTATAATATGAAGAGAACACTCGTGGATGTAAACCTCTACGATTTAGTAGTATAAAAGAAGGACAGGATAGAAATTGACAAAATTTTCATTCTCCCCACCCCACAATCTAAAACCAGTGATAATTTTAAGAATTTAAGTCATCCGACAAAAGAAAAAAAAGAAAATATTTTGCAAGAATTTCATAATACAAAAAAAAAGAAAGAAAAGTAAACTTTTATATGAAACTGTTGCCCTGGTAAAAGATTAAAAGCATTTTAAGCATATCTTACTTCATCTTGTGTATATTATTTGTATTTAAAGAGAGGATAAATATCATATATTGTATAATATGCAGCATTTTATTTTATATTTTTATTTTTTTTTAAAGTGCTTAATTTTGTTTTTAAATGTCTTAATGAATTCTAAGTTCATGGAAAAAAGAACAATATGTGTAACATTTTCTATAGAATTTAATTAATGACGTAAAAATATCAAATGATGTATTTTTTTTAATTAAAACTGGAAACTACATTTACGTGATGTATTTGTTTGTTTTCTAAAATTGGTAAGAAACATTGATGACTAAGAAAAAATAGGGGAAATAGGGAAAATAATGATGTTAAAGCAGTAATCTTTAACATCATTATTTTCTCTATGCTCGAAGCTTCTAGTGAAAAGTCCTTGGGATAATAACCATACAATATTCTTAATCCATAAGTAGAAACCAAAAATCTTTTTGTTCAATTAAGAAAACTGTAGGTCTTCCAGCATTATATTTGCAATTATTATTATTATTATACAAATTATGACACGTTTTGCAAAAAAATCTAACTTCAGATTTTGATCAATAATGCGACATTACGATGATAGGGATGATAAAAAATCTGTGTGTCTGTTCAGCTAGACTGATGGGTTGATCTTCTTTAAACTAAAAAAATGAACCGTCACTATAATGAGCGATGTAACACTTTAGTCCACAATACACCACACGAGACAAGTGTGTTTCTGGCTTATCTAAAAAAAATGCATTTGTTGGCTTGTGATTGCAGTTTTATTCGGGACTCATGATCCCTTAGCTGGATGAAGCGGTTTTTAGAGTATATAGCAATATGCATTGCCTGTTTTGTGTGTCAAACGATTTCTTATTAAATTACTATCACCAGCGATGGAAAAATTATTTTGCTATTTTTGTCTGTCTTTTTTTTTAATTAACAAGAACCACATAATAACTTAATTTTTTGACGAAATATTTTTGTGGATGCAAAAATAATAATTAATTTCACAACATTCGGTGTGTAAAAACAAAATACAAAAGTTTTCGCGGAAACTGTCTGGGGTGACATTCTGTATGGCAAAAGCGAACAATCGTTTTCGCGTGTGCGAACGATTTGCTTATGCACAATTTCTTTCGTTTAGGAAAAACGAACGATCGCTTTCGTTTCGTTTATTACAGAATCTGGTTTCTGGTTATTAACTTGAAAGCAGTGTCGAAGCCTTCTAGATTTGAGTCTCAAAAGATGTAATTTTGCTTACAATATATTGTTTTAAAATGCAACGTTCGTTGCCTTAACTTCTGAGTATATGATGAAGCCTCAATTGATTTTCACAAAAAAAAAAAAAAACGTTAAGAAACCATACAGAGAACTTCATTTAGGGAAAAGTTCAATTTTTCAATTTTTTTTTGAACGTATGTATTCAATACATACATTATGTACATATGTATTGAATGAGTTTTTATGTTCTGTTTTTACATAAATTTTTTTCGTGATTGGTTCACTATGGCGTATACGTGATATTTTTTTGGAAATTATTTGAGTACTATACCGGAGATTATTTATTGCATAATACTATTATTATAATATTCGTCATATTATGTTTCCTTTATTAGTTGTAAAGAACATTAGAGAAAAAAAGTGTGTATACAGTTGAATCGCCGCACAGTGCGTTCTGTTTCGACTTTTTTTGGTTGCTAAAATCATAACTCTTAAACGAATAAACGCATTGTAAAAATTTTTTTTATCTTAAGAGGAAAAAGCTAGCTTGTGAGTTTAAGAAAATTGCTTTATATGGTGTTTCAAAATGTTCTGTTGAAAAAAATTTTAACTTAAGGCGATAGACATACAATCTTACTTACACTTACAAAAGTTTAAATTTAGAGTAAAAGCAGAGTGTTACAAAATTAAATAAACCATTTTAAAAAACAGTGAGGAAAAAGAAAAATAAACCATTTTGTATTTTATGTTTTTTTTTTTTATTTAATAAGTGCTTATTTTAATTTTTTTACAAAGAGGAGTGCATTATTACAAGTAAAATACTGAAAAAAAAAAATCAAAAGTGATAGATTACAAGTCAAAAAGTGAATAAAATTTAAACAAACAAAAAATATTCAGTGTGATTTGCATATAAGATGCGAAAAAAGTCTGTAGCGTGTAATTTGGGTCGAGACAATTAAGAAAAAAATCGTTTGGGAAAGGAGGTCCATTTAAAACAATCCATTCATTCATTTTGTTTTTAAATTAATTGTTTGTGAGTAGTTTTGGAAAAATTAATTTTCAAACTCAATATTTAAAAAAAATTAAATGCACGATTAGGTCGCATGAACTTGCTCTTTATGTGCGATCACAAAGTGGTTTTAAAGTCTGAATAGTTTAGATTTTAAAATAAATAAATTAGCTATGTGAACCTACACACATATATTTTAATCCACCTGCTTAAAATGTAGTTAAGTTTAAGATAATATTATTTGAGTAAATTTTTATACACATTTACAATTAGGTACAGTTTGGGCTGAAAAAATTTTAAAAAGCCAATAAAATTAGAAATAAATTTATTAAACAAACTCTGAAATTGTTTTGACATCAACGCTATGGTTTTTCAAATAAATCTCAATTTATGAGAAACAAATTTTGAAAATCGTTGGAGCGGTTTTTTTTTATAATTTTGTATGTACAACATTTTTAAAATATTTGTAGGTGGACAAATTAATGCGGAAAATTTTTGAAAAAAAAAATCAATCAATTTGAAATATCGAATTTTCATAATATAATTTAGAAAATTTTTTTAAAAATCCAAAATTTGTTTTTGTTGGTTTTTTAAACACTTGTACGGGAGGTACCGTTATTTTTCGTTATAAGAATAGAATAGAATAGAATAGAATAGAATAGAATAGAATAGAATAGAATAGAATAGAATAGAATAGAATAGAATAGAATAGAATAGAATAGAATAGAATAGAATAGAATAGAATAGAATAGAATAGAATAGAATAGAATAGAATAGAATAGAATAGAATAGAATAGAATAGAATAGAATAGAATAGAATAGAATAGAATAGAATAGAATAGAATAGAATAGAATAGAATAGAATAGAATAGAATAGAATAGAATAGAATAGAATAGAATAGAATAGAATAGAATAGAATAGAATAGAATAGAATAGAATAGAATAGAATAGAATAGAATAGAATAGAATAGAATAGAATAGAATAGAATAGAATAGAATAGAATGCTAGATGATGTTAGCAAACTGCCGGGTACCAAGTTTGATAAAAATCGATGAAGTCGTGTTTTTTTTAAATCCAAAAATTTTGTGTATTAAAATTTTGGTACACAAAACTTTTTTAAAAATTTGTTTTTAAGAAAACGGAATTTTTTAAAAAATGGTAGCTTTAGAGTAAAAAAAAATTACTGTTATTTTTGGTCCTAAAAAAAATGAAAAAACATGTGGAGGGAATGCTCAAAAAAGGCTAGGTATCAAGTTTAAAGAAAACTGACCTTCCAATTTGCGTTGCAGCCGAAGGGACAGACAGACAGAATTGCGAAACAAACTTTTTTCGACTTCGCTTTCATCGTTATGTCAACTTTGATCAAAATTTCGAACTAAATTTTTTTACGAATACATAACTTCCCATAATAGTACCTTCATTCAATACATACATAAATATATCGCAAGTAAAAATGGACTTGAAATCAAATCTCTCTACCACAGCTCTATGCAACTTTATGCAGCTGAATTTGTGATTTAATGCGAACAAATATACAAGCTTTATTTTTGTTAAGTTTAGGGCGTGAATTTGCCCAGTTTTTTTCTATCTCAATTTAAAGTCGAAAAAGTGTTCCCAAAATGTACATATAGCGTACCCAATCATCAGTGCCAATTTTAAATAGAGAAACCTACATCGTAATCGTAAAAATGTATATCGACCTACCAGTATTTGCTAATCAAGGTACATTAAATTTAAAATTCTTGAGTTTATAGTCAAAACGAAATTATTTTTATTAAAAAAAAAAATGATAAACATATATTCATTTCATGTGAAAATAAAATTAAATCATCATAAAATTGTGTCAGTATCTTTTTAAACCACTTCCTTCTGTGATGTATCATTAAGTAAAAAATAAGGCTTTATAATTAGTTCTCTTCAATGAACAAAATTTTGAATAAAAAAAGTGGGTGACATACAAAAATTTATGTCCTTATACTTTGAATGAATGTTGAAATTAAGGGTGAACCGAAACTTTATAAGAGCTTTTAAAAATATAAAAGAGTCCCCTGAATTAAATTTTTTCATTTTAAAAACTTTATTATCTTTTTAAAAAGGTTCCGTTTTGAAAAAGTTATAGGTACCTATTTATGTATATGTATATAATGAAACAAAACTTTTCTCTACTTACCTAGACCTAGATTATTATATATTTTCATCCTCACTTAATCTACTTTCATTCTTCCTGTCAATAATAAGTATATAAACCTCCAAAATGTACTTCACATCTCAATTACTCTTAACCTCAATTTGTTTGATTACTCATTTACTTCTTTAGAAAGTCCTTAAATGGCTTCATAAATTCCGCTCAAATAATTATCATCAAAAGAGGAGGCGGCGCGGGCGCTTGGTGGTCGTGTTCATACAAAACTTTCTTTTCTTCTTTTGAAATGCAAATTCAGCTGGCCTCATCATTCCCAGGCCTCATTTCACCATAAGAAAGATCTCTTTAATTTTTGCAATGTGAGGGTATAGCATAAGAATAGAACTTTAATTTATACAAACAAATATTATAAAGGATATACGAGGCAACAAAAAAAAAAATGCTTAAAACTTGTGTTGCTGGCCATTAATAAAAAGGAAGAACTTTTCCAAATTAAAAAGAAATATATTTTTCATTCCTGCACAACCCAAAGGATATTATTTTTCTCAAGAAATAGAATATCTCTCAGGAAATTATCCTTTCCACACAATATTTTCCAACGAGGACAACGAGTTGACGGCCAAGATGAAGACCAAACTTACCATCCCGCCAACAAGTAGGCGACAACCAGACTCTTTATATTCACCCAACAGTTGTGAATCTGTTGAAGTATTTCGACCGATTCTCAATGAAGTCCTGTTTTTCTTTTTGTTTTTTTTTTCTTACTCGTGACTCGTGGTTATGGTGTTCGTTTTTGGGGCACTTATCACGACTTTATCCTCTTTACAGTTCATATAAAGCCCGCAAAAAGTGTGAAGGCAAGAAATAAAATAATAAAGAAGGAACAAAAAAAAATAAAAATAAAAAAAAAACAAAGAATAAGAACCATCCCAGATCACAGACAAGAACCTGACGTGATTTCAAAACCTCAAGAAAGGACGAACAGCAAAAATTCTCTCATAAAAAAGTATAAAAAGCCAATTGCTTCTGCAATACTACTTCCTGTTGCAAGAACGTTCTTTTACGTTTTGTGTGTACTTTCCGTTCCTTTTCTCTGTGTTCTAACAAAACAACTTTTATACACTTCCTTCATGGGACACTTGAAGTTGTTTTCTATATCCAAACTAGGATCAGCATCACAGTACTTGAAGGATATAGTACTCCAGAAGAGAAGGACTCAAATTGAATTGGTTTTGAGTTTAGAAAAATATTGTATGCCAAAGGGGAGGTGCTATGTATATATAGTGTTGGTAATAAAAGAAAGAATTTCATATACTTTGCTTCTGCTATCTCTCTCTTTTTTAGTTTTAGTTTGACTTTGTTTGATGTTTTGTTTTGTTTTTGAAGGAAAAATATAATAGGCATCCAAGCTTAGACACAGTTTATTTGTTTCGTATTGAGATTACGAAAAAAGGACTCCACACATACATATACCTACATATGTCTGCCTATCAGCTCGTCCTCGTTTCTATCGTCTGCGTTTCTGTTCTAATAACATCCTTTAGTTGCCCTACTTTTTATTCATTTCACAGTATTAATAGAATGTTGCTGATAAAAAAAAAGAAAGCAGGTGAGTTTTTAAACGTTTTACGATACAATTTACTCAATATCATGTCATTTTCTGATATAAATGATGTCTGGGAAAAGTTTTTACTTAATTCCCGTTTTCAATTTATTTGAAATTATTGTAACGAAAGTGGAATCATGCGATCAATGATATATTTTAGACCGGTTTTTCATAGCAAATTGAAGGATTTTCAGTCTCTACTGCTACATTCCTGTTTGTTTTCCCATCGCGGCCATCTTCTTAATAAATGTCAACTTATCCTGGATGAACGTCAAAAATTCGATTTTTCAGTATCGATTTTAATCAGTTTTTGTGTTTGTTTTCACTAGGCATGTTCAGGAAAATGAGATCAATAATGCCGGAAATAATTTTTGTTAGTAAAAAATGCAATTTTAAGCCACTGTGTGCCACCAAAAGAAATAAAAAAAAATGTTAGCCTATATTTTCAAAAAAATTTCATTACTTAACTTAGTCTTTATTATAATTTCCAAATTACGCACTCAATGTGCGACTTTCAATACGCTCTTTTTAACGTCGATGGCGTGTTCTCCAAAACTTTTGCAATTTTATTGATAAACCTTTAGACAAATATCGTCTAAATACTTTTTTAAGCACCAAACACAATATTTTAAAGAAAAAATATATCAGGAATGACCAATTTCCAAAACAAAAAGAAATCAATCAATACAGATAATAGTTGAACAGATGACAATAAGTAGTGTGGGTACGTTAAGTTATTTATATAAACATTCTAAGAATTAGTTTTTTGTTTGTCAAATATTTTATTATACTATATAAAAATGAAAGTGCCATTTTCAATCTTTTAGTGCCATTTCAATGAAAAAGTGCCAACAGTGCACGATCGTGTCACATAGACAATGCTGAATGAGATCTAAGAGATCTTAGAAAATTCAGTTAACGAAGCAAAATTTCACAGCTTTGCTGTCAAAATTCTAAGGAACAAAAATCTTTGATTCGCTTCCTCACTTTTGAGATCTCTGAGATCTCATTTCTCTAAATAGTTATTTTTTCGTGTTTGAAACCACAGGCGTTTTAAAAAGCAAAGTTAAAATACGTACAAACTCGTAAAAGTGAATATTATACAATGAAGGCATCACAAAGGCGCCACGAAGCACGCACCATATATTTAATTTAACTTTTGATAAAGCAAAACAACTGAAAAGAAAAAAAAATATATGTACATACATATATAACTGGAAATGATTAAAGAATTAAAAAAGTTAAACAAGAAATAAAAAATAAATAGAACAAAATAAAGCCAGTATATTTAAGTCTACAGAAACATCTTCACAAAAAACTTTATTATGCAAAATTAAACGGTGAATGACCTTTTTTCGAATTATAGAAAATCTTTTTAAATTTAACTATTTACATTGTCAATTTACCAATTGAAATTGTAAATTTAACAATTAAAATTCTTTAAATTCCAAACCTAAAATTGAAATCTAAAAATATTTATAATCGACAATTTTTTTTTTAAACTGAATTTCTAAATTTAACAAAAATAAAATGTGTAGATTTTCACAAAAGTAAGAGAACACACCTAATATAACTTCATACGACTTAAAAATATCTGTTAACAAAACATTTTCTCAAAAAAACATCATGTTCACTTTTCGTTATTCTGCCCTCCTCGATGAAAAGTTGATGAAATTGAATTTACAAACTTGATCAAGTTACTTGAACCAAAATTCATTGTTGGTAGTGACTTTAATGCCAAACATAGCTTTTGGGGCTCTAGATGCATATCTCAAAAGGGTCGAATGCTCTACGAAGCAGGAATGGAAAATAACTGTGATTTTCACTCATCCGGCAAACTGACTTATTGGCCGACTGATCCCTCGAAGATACCTGACCTGATTGATTTCTTTGTGGTGAAAGGAATACCCTCAAATCATATCAACATAACGGAAAGCCTTGATTCCTTCTCCGATCATTCTGCCGCTATTCTTACTATGAATGAAAATATAATTAAAAATGAAAAACCACCCAGACAAACTGGGAAGGATTTAAGAGAGATATCGAGAACAACGTTGAATTAAGGGTATCACTACAAACGCCTCTTGAGCTTGAAGATGCAGTAGATAACTTCGTTGATATCGTTCAAAAAGCCGCATGGGATAACAACCCCAACCAAAGAGTAATTACACCATTTAAAGGCGTAAAATACCCCCAAGAAATAAAGGATTTAGTTAAAGAGAAACGAAAAGCACGTAAGAAATGGCAGCAAAGCCGTGCTCCTCAGCACAAAGCAACCTTAAATCGCTTGTGTAATTTACCAAGAAAGACGATATCAGATTTCAAAAACAATGAAGTTGGAAATTACCTTGAAAACTTGACAGCAGGAAAAGAATCCAACTACTCGCTGTGGAAAGCTATTAAAGTAACGAAAAAACCAAAGCTCCCAGCGCATCCAATTAAGAATGACCAAAGCGAATGGGCAAAAAGCGACAAAGAGAAAGCGAATTTGTTTGCGGATTACCTGGAGGAAACATTTAAACCATTCCATGGAGAAGCGCTAAATGAAAATACGAACGTGAATCTTACCACAAGTAAAATTTACAGAACAAGAAATGTTACTTTCACCGAATTAAGTAGAGAAATAAAAAAACTGAAGTCCAAGAAAGCTCCAGGATATGACTTAATTCTTAAAATGCTCCCTCGTAAAGGATTAATAAACCTCATTTATATAATAAATGCCACTCTAAGGCTTCAGTATGTCCCGAGCCAATGGAAAGTTGCGGAAGTTATAATGGTTCTGAAAACAGGTTCTGAACCCATTTCGCTTCTTTCTGTAGTGTCGAAAGTTTTTGAGAGAATATTACTAATGCGCCTGCAACCAATAATAGAAGAAAATCACTTAATACCTGAACATCAGTTCGGTTTTAGAAGTGACCACTCGACAATTGACCAAGTGCATAAAATCACTGACGTCATCGAGAAAGTTTTTGAAGAAAAGAAAATTTGCTCTGCAGTCTTCTTAGACGTGTCACAAGCCTTTGACAAGGTCTGGCACGAAGGCCTCAAATTCAAATTAAGACAAGTTTTGCCTGATGGGCCTTACACGATTTTTAAAGAATATCTGGAGAATAGAATCTTTCGTGTGAGACATGGATATGAGTTTTCTGATTGCAAAGAAATAGTGGCAGTGGTACCACAAGGTGGTGTTCTAGGTCCAATTTTGTACCTTTTATTTACACATGATATACCTTAAACAGAAGACACTATTATAGCCACGTTTTCTGACGACACTGCAATACTAGCAGTGGGCAAAATGATCAACGAAACTACAATAAAATTACAAAATGCGCTTAATAATGTCAATGAATAGAAAAAAACATGGGGAATAGCGCTCAACGAATTTAAATCAGTCCACGTGGACTTTACGTACAAAAAAATCGACAGATTACCTGTATTTGTAAATACAACTCGGGTTCTATTCGCAAATGAAGCTAAATATCTCGGTATGACTTTAGACGCGAAATTAAAATGGAAGCCGCATGTAAAAAAGAAATGCGAAGAATTAAACATTAAATTCAGAGAAATGTACTGGTTACTCGGGAAACACTCTAAGCTTAATATAGAAAACAAGCTGATTTTATACAGGCAGGTACTTAAGCCCGTCTAGAGTATACAGCTCTGGGGTTGTACTCGCGATTCTAATTTTACAATCTCTTAAAAATAAATTGCTAAGATCATTTGTTAATGCGCCGTGGTATATTAGAAACGACGACTAACACAGTGATCTTGGGATCCCCACTGTAAGAAATGATATAAAAAATTTGGCGCGAAAGCATAGAAAACGATTTTCAGAACACCTAATAGAACTATTATCGAAATTCTTGACGAGACAAATTAAGTACGCCGCTTGCGAAGGACTAAACCTTCTGACTTGGTGCGGTAAACGGAAAACCGCTTTTTAAAATCGCGGAATACGCAGGAGCTATCGCCAGATAGTTACCTGCAACACGTTGTATAACTTCGTTAAATATAAAATGCCAGATAAGTTTCAACTTAGTTGCAATCGGGAGGTGGAGGTGGTTTTAGTGAAGTAAGAATCTCACACTCCTATGAGCACGCGTTTTTCGGTCCTCATAGAGCCTTTTGAAGGTTTTAATACCTACCCACGGAAAAAAAAAGAAGCGTTATGTAAATTTTTCTTCGAAAGCTTAAGACCCTTTAAATTGCAAAAAGGAAGTTTAATCAAATTTATTAAAGTCGTTTTTGATAAACCAAATCGTTGAGTTAGAGCTAATCGTTCTATAGTTGAGCGAGCTAAGCAAAAATATCACATGATCAAATGATCTATAGCGTATTGTATTGGTCCACCCATTAAGGCTTCAATTTCAATGTAATTATATGCACACTCTGACGAAATATATAATGAAAACTTATATTGTGGACTCCTACCTCACATTTATTTTTTTTATAAAAACTGTTCCAGAGCACCTTTCATCCATGCGTTGAGCTCTAACGTATATCTTTTTCCCATCTAAGTACTTTTTAATTAAATCTGAAGTTTGTCATCAACTTTTATGATTATCTACTTCACAAGATTTCAGATCAAAATTTAAAACCAACCATAAGATAACAAATTATCACCACGTGCTGCTGCTACTTTAATTTCAAATCACTTTATTTTTAAATCGAAAATATTCATAATATTAATGACCAAATAACTCTTACAAAGTGATACATTTTGAAGTCTTCGTTACACCTTGGTATAGCGAGCGACATCAAAACTCCCAAACCCTCCTCCTTCCTCCCACCGTCACGGTGTTCTTTCGAACAATAAAGTGTTTAAACTTTCAAGGAAGCAATCAATCTCCTATCTTCCACACAAAACACCCATTTTCTGGTATCAGGTGCCAAAATATCGTAAAGCTAAGCATCTCATACAAAAGGCAATTTATTATCCCAACGATGACACTCCTATAGTAAATTTTAATTTAACATCCTACCAGCACGAGATGGTATATTTTCGCCATTTTTTTTTTTTTTTTCATTTCCCGGAAAGACTTGAAACATACGTAGGTACTGTATAGTGTGTATATAGTATATACATGATGCCATAATCATCATCATCATCGCCTACGGAAAAAACGGTTTTAGAAAAAAAAAAAAAAAAATAAAATAAAATGAATTATGTCAGGAAACGCGCCGGAAATCAAAATCACAATGCCTTGGCCGACGCAATATTCTTTATCGGTCCCACATACATACACACATACATAGATAGATATATTGTACTTCAAAGCAGCCGCTTGTCATGGCCACCAGTTCACGTAGATAAGATTCTTGCTCGTCTTTTAATGTGTTCGGTTCAAAGATGCCACGTCTGGCAATAATTTTTCGGCCTCTCACATCTTCTGGTTCACTTATCTTCATCTAACACCAAACACAAGATTTGAAAGATGATGGTACACTGCATCCTTCCGTTTGCTTGGTTTGGAGTGGAGTGGAGTGTACGAAGCTTGCACTTCTAGTTATTCTCCACACAAAAGCAATTCGTAATGCTCTACTTAAATTAAGAGAACGACGGAGGAAAGAGTTAGAGAAATGCTTATACCACCGAGGACAAGGACCTTAGAAAAGGATCTATATCCTTCAAAGAAGACCAAATAATTCCATGCACGTTTCAGTGTTTATGAGGTATTCCTTGAGACCGGAAGGGATAAGCCCTTCTCCTTCTTTTTATTATTTTTTTTTTTTTTCAAAGAAAGTGTACACACACGTTTAGTGCCTCGGGTATTTATTTTTTTTCAATGGATGAAGAGGAACCATATACACAGACATGAGACCAACCCTCCTGATTGTGGAAGGAAATAAAAAAAACAACATCAACTCTTCTATCAAAGTATAGAAAATGGTGCCTAGATTTTTATCATCATATTTAACAACCCTGACTGTTGTGGTTTTTGGAGGATTTCTATTGTGTTGTCGTTGTTTTCTTTTTTTTTCTTTTCTGAATTTTCAGCCCGAGGTTCTTTCTTGAAATGTAAGCCAGGCAGTTTTTACTGGCACTGACAGTTTATGAAAGTGCGTAAAGGTCGTGAGCGAATTTTCAATGTGGTTTTTGGTGTATACTTTACTTACATTATCAGTTCAAAGAAAAATATTTTTGCCTGTCACATTCTATATCGCGAAGAAATATATGTATGTACATTGTACATGGCCATACATATTATATACATACATACATAGGTAATTTGAATTAGAAATTCAAGTGAGCCTGTATAAAACTGTGAAAAGAGGTGTGTTCCTTTACTTTAAAACTTTGTGCATTTGTGTGAATGCCTACGTCATTTTATTTTTTTATATGAACTTTGACAGACTTTGGTGTAGAAATTCATAGAAATGCACAGAGTTTCAAAGCAAAGGAACTAGGCTAAGAATTGACTATTGACCCCAAAATCCTAGATTGATTACTGAGTGAAATAAAAATGTTGACTTTAAATACTGAATTAAATTCTGCTCATTTCGTATTTTCCCTAACTGAAAAAAACATCTATTGATAAAGTCATAACTTTTTTAGTTTTAAGGCGTGTGATTGTCAACGCAGAACATTGTCTATGCGTTAACGCGTTGCGTTGACACTCGCGTTGAAATCAATTTTAAAGTTTAAATTTATCACGTTATATTTTATATAACGTGCGTCGTATGACCTTGTTATCAAACCCCATATACATTTTTGACATGTAGTAAATTGTAGCAAGAAGTTGCAGTAAACAAACACATATATTTTGTGTGACCATGTAATCACTCTGTC
The DNA here is from genome assembly GCA_929447395.1 of Epistrophe grossulariae. Taxonomy (NCBI): domain Eukaryota; kingdom Metazoa; phylum Arthropoda; class Insecta; order Diptera; family Syrphidae; genus Epistrophe; species Epistrophe grossulariae. The sequence continues at coordinate 140,888,912 of OV839566.1, read as the reverse complement.
AAAGCAGTTTGAACTCATCGACAGACTGCAGCTCGTCAAAGTGTTGACATGTATCTCAACGTCGATACAGCAGAATTTTTTACTGCGTTGACCTTCGTCTCAATTCAAACATTTCTCATTTTGTAAAGGTTTTTTAGTCCATCAATATCAAAGCCATAATTTAATGGAATTTGACAGTTTAAAGCTGAACAATCTTTCTAAGCTACGAAAATGTCACAATTACTTGACATGTTATCGTCAAGTGATCGCCAACGCAAAAACTGATTGATTTTGCTCCTGTCGACTCTGCGTCAACAATAAAAGTGATCGTTCTAGTTTTTCGCATCACTGTAATGAAAACGAAAGGTAAGAACCCGTTGACACAGATAACGTACGTCAATACGTTTTGGGTCAGCATCGACTGACTGTTGTCGTTCATTTGAACGTCATGCGTTTCATGCGTTGACACATGCTCCAACACTAAAGCAAAATGCTTACGGCAATCACAGTAAAAAACTACACCTTGAAAATGTCACCAATTGCAAAAAAAAACTAGAGAAAAATGTAAAAAATCACAATAAAAACATGAATAAAACTCAAATGTGACTTTTCCGGAAACAATTTATGGTTATGGCAATATATTTTGTGTGAAAAAAGATCGGTGACTTCTCCATGAATAATCTGTTACAATTATAAAATTGGTTAGTCGAACAGCGCACTGCAAAACGAAAAACAGAACGAAATTTTTCTTTTATGATTTCGTTGTGTCATTTTTGTATGGAATTTTTCATTTCGCCTCAGCAGCGTGCAATGCTTTAAGCACAAAACTTATTGCAATGAATAAAAACTAATAGCAAATTCAATTTATTTTAGTTTTTATCAACATTCCGTCTTCATTTTGTAATTTATTTATCGCTTTCGTATCTGCACGCCACAGAAAAATTTCAATTTGGTTGGCAAACGAAAGGCCGTTTTGGCTGAGAAAGAATATACCTACACATGTTCAGGAAAATTAGATTTCAGAGATCTCAGTTACCTGAACAGGATTCCTTTCCTCAGCAAAATTTTTCAGCTTTGCTTTCAAAATTTTGAGGAAAAAAAATCTTGGATTCACTTGTTCACTTTTTGAGTAAAAAAAATATCTGAGATATCATTTTTCTGAACGCGCCTCAGGGATTCAAAAAGTTTTAAGGTTCCCCCACACCAACGCGAATTTTCGGTGGCGACGACGAAAACAACAATAACAACCCGTGGTTGTCAATGAAAACAACACGTTGTTATCATTGTTTTCTTCGTGCGTCGCCACCGAAAATTCGCGTACAACAATAACAACCCGTGGTTGTCAATGAAAACAACACGTTGTTATTATTGTTTTCTTCGTGCGTCGCCACCGAAAATTCGCGTTGGTTTAGGGGATCCTTTAGTCTCAGAAATCTTTGAAATACGTGTCAGTGCTCAGGTGATACTTTTGTCTCACTTAAAAAAATATCTGAGCCCTCAGAGATACCAAAGTACTAAATTCAATAATTATTACGCCCATATTATTCACTCGATACATCCCAATTGATGTTTAAATCCGGATGTATTTACATTGAATTTGTATACTTTACATCTGGATTAAAGTTTTAATCGGGACGTATCGAGTGAATAAAATGGGGGTTAATGGATTTCAAGTGTAAACCCAAAGCAAGTTTAAGTGTGGATGAACCACACAGTGTTCGCCGAACTGTCACTTTTTAGAATAAACTACATTTGTTACATTTGCTACGTATTTTATGTAGTTAAAATGTTGTTAGTGAAACAAATTGTATCAAATCTGTCAGCTGTCACTTTGAATTTTGAATTCTGAGTTAAAATTTGGCGTGTTCAGAAAAATGAGATCTCAGAGATTTTTCTCACTCAAAAATTGAGCAAGCGAATCCAAGATTTTTTTTCCTCAGAGTTTTGACATCAAAGTTGAGAAATTTTGCTGAGGAATCCTGTTCATGAAATTGAGATTGCTAAGATCTTCGAGATCTCATTTTCCTGAACATTTTTTTCATTGACATTCTATTATTTTTCTAGATTTACTATGTATGTAATAGACGTACCAATTTGTACTAAATTAGGCGTGCAATTTTATTCAATTAACTACGTCTATTTAATGGTGTAGAAAATGTAGTAAAGTTAATCCGGGAAAACCTGACGGAGAGTTCTCCAAATGATCTGCTACATCGTAAACATGGTAATCTCTCGTAACCTTAGAAGAAGAAATAGAGGAACGGGCATATCGAGGAAAAATGAGTTTTTTTTCAAAATAGTGTGAGTTACACAGACACAAATGCATTCAAACATGCATATATATGTTGATCACAAAAATAAACATACACACATTTCTGCCAAATAACTCAAGAATTAATAGTTCATTGAAAGCAATTTGTTCATACAATTGTATAAATTTAATTTTTTGGCTTAATTTGGGCATTTTTAAATTGAGGATGACACATTTTGCGAATGTTAAAATCAAATTAAATGTTTTAAGCTATTTGACGTTTAACAAACAGCTGATTTGTTTACCATATCGTTTACCACATTTACGCAAAATGTTTTTTGGTGCCTTCATGAAACGTTGTCGGAAACTTTATGATTTTACGACATCGTAAAGTTTAAGATGTTGCATGAATACCCTTAATGTTTTTCAATAATAATTTCGTTGTGTCATTTTCGTAAGGGATTTTTCATTTCGCATCAGCAGCAGCGTACCAGGCTTAAAGCATTGACAGTTATAGTGAACAAAACTACACTTTTTGACATTTTTAAAATGTTTAAGTATAAATATGATACTGAACATTTTTGGTGTTTTTAACTTTAATAAAATGTTAAAGATCAAGATGCTAATCTCGTTTAAAAGTAGCAAAATCTTCTTTTTAACATTGTATCATACAATACCTAAACGTTTTACGGTATATCAACTATGTATATGTGTTTCTATTATTTTTTCCGGAAAAAATTTTTTTTCTTTTTATTGAAAAATCCTAAACAACTGAGGCCAATGCGTTTCACTTTCAAGGGGACATCATCAGTGCCACAGATATCTAAGATTAATTTACACCAAGTGACCCCCTATCCTTTGATTATATAAAAAAATTTCTAATACCAGTTACTTTTTTTTATTTTCTCCATATTAAATGGAGTTATCCGATTCTTCCACTGAATGATTCATTTGTAACATTAAATGCAAAGTACATGTCGTTCATTTAGAGATTGAAGCAATTACTTTTAATCATATTACATTAATTACAACGCAAAAAATAACACAATACAAAAACTCTTGCAGTGAAGTGTTCTTTGTTTTTGTTTTTTTATTTTTTTTTTCAAATACAAAAAAAGATCAACCAACAATGTCTTTCAATTAATCACTAATTGCCTTTAAAAGAAGAAAAGTGCCAAAACCAAAAGCACAAAAAAAAAATACACTCAATTATTTAATCCGAAAAAGGCTTATAGAAAACGAACGAAAATGAATATAAAAAAAAAACAACCAAAACCAAGTCTTTGAATGAAAAAAAAAAAAAAAACAGAAAATAAATTTACAAAAGAGAATGGACATTATTCGCGCTGGACGAAAACAACCCAAAATTAAAGAACCATTCCTAACGAAACGACAGCAAAAACAAAAAAACCGAGAAGCAAAAACTAATTAATGAATTCCGTCCTGTTCCTGCCATTCCTTCGAGCACATCCCACTGCTGCCGTAACCATATACCTATACATAACTTTATAGCTGATGCAAAAAGTGTACAAAACGTACAACGGAACAAAAGCACTAAATGGCAGACATCCGGCGAAGACTGTTTGCTAAAGCTTTATAGTCATTTGGTCACGTCTACGTTCTAATGACCGACATTGGGAATTTCGGAAAAGCGCGAGCAAAATGTTTGGCAATCAAAAAAAAAAGAAAAAAAAACAGAAGCAAGACAATGGACAATGACATGTGGTTCGATTTGAAATGACATTTCGAAGACATGTAGCCACATTCGAAGCAGATGCAATGCACCACAGGTCATATACATACTTTATACGAGTAGAATAAATTGATTTTCGTATCCTAAATTTTTGCTCATGTTTAACAACAATAATACATAAATATTATCTATGGGCGATAACTTTTGAACATATTTTTATTTTATTTAATCTTAGCTCTAGGAAAAGGGAAATTGAAAATGCCATGGCAGCGGAAATGGTACCAATAATAACAATGGCATTGTAAATGGCGGTAGCAAATGACGCAAATATGGTTGTTGTCTCCGACTATCGAATGCACGATCCGGATACTATACATTAGTACATCTACAAATATGCAATTTTTTTTTTACCATTTCCTCCGAGGAAAATACTTGAAATATTTCGGTTGCAATTTTAATTTAATTTTGTTTGAACGTTTTTGATTTGTATAAACATCTTAACTCTCGGTATAAGGAAAAGGAAAATGCAACGGCAGAGGAATTGTTTTGGCTTTTTTTTCTTTTCTGCAGTATGACCAGGTCTAAGAGGATACAAAACGAGAATTTTCGCTTACTTGTGAAAATGCAACTAATTTTTCTGAACTGTTCGAACAATTTCTTTAAGTTTTCTTTGTCTCCTTGAGTTTAAGAAGCAATATCTCTGAGATCTGAAAAACGTGAACTGGATAAATAAATATACGAATAATACGAACGTGGTTGTCTATGAAAACAACACGTCATTATTATTGTTTTCGTTGTCGCCGCGACAGAATCGCGTTGGTCGGGAGGATCCTTAAACCATCGTGAAACATTCGGAACCATCAACGACGAAACTTTCTGCTGTCAAAATATATGTACAGGGCGAAAAATGAGAATATCTATAGCAACCAATGTTACGATGCGATTAAGCAAATCTCTCGTAAGATATATTGACAGCCGAAAGTTTTCACGTCGTTCCAAATGTTTTGCGTTGGTTTTGGCGGAGCCTTAACACGTTTACATGAGTGAGTTCGAATATCGAATCGAATCAAATTTACATTTCTATACAGTCCAGAGGACCGATTCTTGTTTTGCGAAAAGTGAATCGAAAAACTTTTCACACTTTTACACCAATTCCAATTGTCGTTCTGCGAAAATTTCAAACCCAACATCATAAACTTTCATATGAATAATTTACTTTTACGCCGCCATCATGTTATTTGGAAGTGAATCTTTGAAAAGAAAGGGTGAATAAGAACAAACAATGTTCAATTTAACCACATCTCCATCTCTCTCCTATTCATGAAGTAAAAAAATTTCCTATCTCATGTTCTCTTTTTTCTGCAAAAAATAAGAAAAGTTAAAGAATTGTGCTGACTTCACGGCAAATTATAAGGTTGTTCGGGGTCGATAATACAGTGCGTTGTAGTTTTTCATTCACTGAACCAGAATCTTTGCACCAAGTGAATGGAAAAAGTAAAATCTATGCATGAGAGTGAATGTGAAAAGCATTTATTCGATTCTCGTTTTTCATAGAACCAGAATCGGCCCACAGGTATAAAACTACAAATGGAATTATCTAATCGAAGTTACAGTTTTGTTTTTAGTGTGTTCCTGTGTAATTTATCATTTGTGTATCATGGTTTTGGTTTCTTCGTCTTCCCAAACATTCCGTCAAGTCTTTTGTACCAAATCAATTAAATTAAATTACACAAAAACTGTCACATGATGATTACATAACATATGTCATCTCGATTCTTTAATTCCTCGACCCATTGGCTTGGTTCTGTAACTCTTGCATTAAAATTGATCAAAAACGATGAAAATTCAATAAAATCATAAGTTTTGTTCGATTTTTTAACGTTACTCGACCAATTCCAATAATGCGAGAGTTACAGGACGTAGGTACAGGCTTTCACACGAGAAAACTGAGTTTCCAGCAAATGTCAGTTTCTTGGTGAGAAGGTCACGAAATAGGAGAAATGAATGAAATCTCCCCGGTCACCGACTTGAGGAGATATTTGTTTGATATTCCTATTCACAAACACAGTAGTGTGTGTGTTCAACCAAGCTACTTTAAAATGAAACTATTGAAAATCTTCGACGAATTTGTTTCCTCGTGTGAAAGAGGTAGGTACTAGAGATATTTTTTTCACGAAATTAAAAAAAAACGTCAAAAAAATCTCCAGCAAATTCTTTCCTCGTGTGAAAGGGGACTTACAATGATTAATCAGATCAAGAAATCCCATTTCATTCCAATCCAGGTCTAAACAGAATTAAATCCGGATTTAATTCGGATTCAATTTTCCATTTGTAAGTCAGCAACTGTGATTGCCATAATATATACAATTTGCCTTCCGCTATTAAGCAATTGACGTGATTTTTAAGTTGGAAAATTAAAGAGTAAACAGTGTGCACATATGTTCCTTTTCATTAAAAAATTCATTCGTCTAAAAGCAGTATTTGAAATATTAGGTATGTTGCTTTACTTTGAAAAAAAAAGTACACAGAATTTCAAAGTAAAGGAACACACCTATTTATTTGTTAGAATTTTATTAACAATATTTATAAGTACCCCGAATTCGAAAATGTCTCCTTCTCCTCTACTATTTCAGCGGGAAACTAATTCATATAAGGTACAGGAACAAAATTCTAGCGGTTTGCTCAGGCAACGCGTAAGAAAATATTTTTATTTTCTTCGCTCACACAAAACATCTAACAGGACAAAAGTCAGGAAAACTATGGCATCTAATATGGAGAGCCTCGAACGGAGAGTAATAAGTCGTATTTGATAGCGTGACACATGGAAAACTATTTTTCCACTCGCAACTCACAATTGCTATGATTGAGATGAACATTGAACAATGCAGAATTTGTTTCGAAATATAATTTTCTGTTTTCTTGTCATTGACTGCCGTTATTTTTCTATTTTCTATTTTGTATTGTTTATTTTTTGTTTTGATAAAATAAATTTGAAATTCATTACATTTTATTAAATAACATTCATTACAAAATGAAATTCAAAAATATGACAGCACAAAATAGCTAACACAGCACAACTTGAATATTTCGCAGGATGGGTGTTTATTTTCATAAACTCGTTTTCAACAAACTTCAGAGGAGGTTGCATCATAAATAACTTCCCTTATGTACGAACAAAAATTGAAATTGGTTGGAAGACCTCTTGTTGCTTTTATTGTATCATAAAAAATATATTAAGAAAATTTTGTTGTTCCAAAGAAAAAGGTAAACATAAACTTATAGGTAAAAATTTAAAGAATATAATTATTTAACGACCTAGAATTTCCGAATATTTAACTTCGAACGATCTTTAATTTCTTGTTTTTTTTTTATTCAAAGCGATTTACTTTTTAATTTTTAAACATCAAAGTTCCGGTTTTCAATTTTTTTATTTTTTTAAAGAGTCCTAACTCTTAATGCCTCTTTAACCTCACTTTATCTTTAGAAAACGAAGTGATAAACTTTTTACACGTGATGACAAAACACGCCTTCGAAACGAATTCAAGACCCTACAAAGTCAAAGAAAAGTTTGAAAAAAAGATTTTGCTTTTCGTTTTTTTTTTTGTATTATTTTTTTTTGTGGCGTGCAAGCACGAACACAAAACTTTCCAGGCAGCACCACCTATATTCGACGACGAAAAACCCCCACAGCATAGCCTCGTCATCATCGTAGTCGTGGCCCTATCACCTCCTTTGAGAATGTTTTGTATCTCTCAGCACCAAGTGAATACTAATGGATATTTTATAGTGCATGCTGTTTCGTTTTGTTAAAAAGTTGAATTGTCCTTGAAGTTATTTTGTATCTGTACGTACAGACTTACATAAGTTCTTTGGGAATGTTTCTTCTTATTTTCAATTGTATTCGTATATAAGCACTGTCGGTATGGAAGGGATGAGATGCAGAAACTTTTCGCATTTAACTTTTCAAAAGTAAACTGATGCAAGTGTAGCTGCAACGCTCTATAACTACTGAAAATAGGTATACTAGGAGATGATTCGAAATCTATTTGTTGTTTTCTGTACTATCAACTCTCATTTGAATAGAATCACTATTTCTATATTGATTGGATCTACTAGAAAGCAAGTCTAGAAGGTACAACAATGATCAGGGCCAGACTGAACAATGTGGTTGCCTTTGCGCAGCGCCGCGCCGTTAGTAAACATTTTCTGTTCGTACTTGAGTTGATCTTTTGTTGAAATTTTTTTTCCTGGAATACCTATGGCCTATGAGAGGCTACTTCTCGCATTGGAAATTATGGAGAATTTCGACATAATAAATTACTAAGTGCGTGCCAATGCTAACCCTTTGATGCACATTTCACATATTAAAGGTAGTGGCGCAACATTTTAAACAGCGTGATTTTATGGTTTTTGCACAATACTATGTAATAATTATCTACCTTTACAGTTCTTTACTAAAATGTTCTTAGTTTTAAAGATTTTTTACTAGTATCATACTTAATCTATTTTCATAATAGCTGAACACACCTAAAACAATGACAGTTCATACACAAAAAAGTAAGCAAACATACCATTTTCACATTTATAACTGTCAAAGTGACATTTGAAGTTGATACTAAAATGATAAAATAGCATTTGGTGCTTTAAACTTTAATAAATTGTTAAAAATATAGCACGATGCTAATTTGTTTAAATTTGGATAATGCTATTTTCAATACTTAAAATTTCTTCTTTCAATACTTAACGTTTCTTAATCGTGAAATTTTGCACCAATATCATTAGCGTTTTTGATCAGTTCTGTGCATCTGTCAAAATCAAAGAAATGGGCTGATTCAGTGTTTCTTCTGTCATATTTCAATAACGTGGTGAGTAATTTTGGTGGTACTCCACTGACTTTTTTTGACGTCTCTGTACTATATCTCAGTCCCACTTCATGGCTAAAAGAAGACGCCTTTCTTGGTCATCTCTTTCTCGCCATAAACTGGGAGTGAGATAAGTGTACACAGACGTCAAAAAAAAATCGAAGGAAGTTCAATGTGAACACCTTCAAACAGCCTTTTTTAATCTCTGACACTTTCAACTTTGACAACCTACGCAATATAAGATCTGTTCGCTTACTTGTCCGAAACTGCACATTTTTTTTATATGAACGTTGACAATCTTTTGGGTTAAAAAAGGAAGAAATCGGTAGATTTGGGAAGTAAACGAACAAGATTATAATATTTCCATAAGTTTGTGCAATGTGCTTGGTTGTATACTCAGTTCTCTTCTTGAGGGCAAAAAATCTTTCATTTAAAATGTGAGAAAAAAACTTTTTGAGGAATTTGGCATTTTCTTTAGAAATAATTTTTTAGATCGAAGCGCTGGAAGTCACTCTGACAAGTGACAACATCATAGCATCGCAAAGTACCCACATTACCTTTATCCATCTTATCGAAACACATGACTTCCCCCCCCGCCAAGTATTGTTTCCTATTTTCCTTGCAAATAATCCAGCACTGTAGATGGTTTGTAAGTTTCTTTATTTGTATATACGTTTGCAAAAAGTTTCCGCGCAATACAAACGATCCAACACAAAACGACATCGACAACTGCGACACTATTTCCAATTGTCAATATCCTCTTTCATTTGCGCAGAAAATACGGCAAAACAGTAGTGTGTTGCAAAGCAAATTGAATGTACACTTTCAGATATTTATAAATGAAGGAGTATTTCCCTTTTGCTGGTTAGAAGTGCAATTCATTGATCTTTGGGTATAAATTGGATGGTAGCAGATGACGATAATAGTGGAAGCCCTGTTAGAAAATGGAAAATTGAGATACATTTTCTTATACTTGTATATTTGTTTAAATAAAGAAATCTCTTTTGTTACGAAGAATTGAGATGTCTTTGATGACTCCTTACTTCCTTTTATTTGTCAACAATGAGGCCATATAATATGGCAGGGGGTTTTTGATTATTTTTCAGGTGAATAGAGAAAACTATTGTTTTGTTCATAGCACCTCCATTTTGTATTTAAGTGACTTTAAGTGGTTTTTAGATTAACTTAGTGTTGAATTAATTAAATTAGCTGAAATGTGAAGGCAAATAATTTTGAAAAAAAATTACACATGTCATACTTTATGTTCAAGAGTGCTTTATTACAAAATTCAGCTTTCCATGGGAATTCAAATAATGTAAAAAAAATTAAATAAATTATAAGAAAAGTGGGCTAGACAAAAATATTTGTCATGCTTTAGTTTTAAAAGAATTTAATTAGAAAATCTTTTGCTTTTAGGACCTTGAATTCGAATAAAATTAAAAAAGTTCGAAATATAGGCGTGGCAGTTCCTATATTTGACTGATAAAACTTTCTAAACCATTCTGCCACTAATTGAAATCAAAGGCACTCCATATAAATAAGCAAAACCTTGGCTGTCATACGGGTCTGCCTAAAAACTTTGTAGCCTAGTTCCTTTACTTTGAAACTCTGTACATTTCAGTGCATTTCTGTGAATTTCTACACCAAAGTCTGTCAAAGTTCATATAAAAAAAATAAAATGACGTAGAAATTCACACAAATGCACAGAGTTTTAAAGTAAAGGAACACACCTTATATTTAGTAGAAACACACATATATGGACAGTTGAGGCCAATTCCTTGCACACATAAAAAATTGGGATAAGCCCAATACGAATCACGACAATCGGCGAGTTTTCAAGTGCTCACCTAACTTTATAAGATTGAAAGAATATTAGAAGCGCACTTATTAAACAAATATTTCTTCCTTCCATTTCTTATGCAATTCGCTGTCAAAAAAAAAAAAAAAAAAAACAAAACAGTGAAGTTAAATCCGTTTTTGTTTAAAGTAAAATTTGTCGCTTGTATTGTTCTTCCACTTCTCGATTCAATAAAGAAAATAAGAGACTTAATTTCCAATGTTGAATTTCAGAAAGAAAAAAAGAAAAAAAACGAAGCTAAAGCTAAGTAAAGACGATTATCAGATCTTACAATATTGCCAGAACTGTCAATGGTCTGACAATAGCTTACAATTAGCTGACAATAGACATATTTCTTACAACGAAAAATTGTCCGTTCACACGGTTGGTAAATTTCTTCCCAAAGTCTGACAATTTGATTGTCAGCTTCTTTTTTATCTCTCTTTAAGCAACTCATCGACATTTCGGACAATGAAGAAATTGTCAGCAATTGTAAGATGTTTTCAATGAAAGTAAGATGTTTTCAATGAAAACATCTGACAATGGCCAATAAGTCGGACAATGTCCTGACAATGATTAAAATTGTGTGATTGGTGATTGTAAGATACCTGACAATTTTTTGCCAAATTTTCGTCTGACAATGACGTTTCTGACAATATTATCACTAAAAGTGCTTTGTACCAAATCCAAATCCAAAGCGATTCATGGTTAATACTACGTTTTCATTGGAGCCGAAATGAGGTAATTTTGTAAATTACAGAGAAAGTGTTTTCATCACAAATTTGCTAATTTCGTTTGACAGCTTATATTTCATTTTGAATTTGATTTGACAGTTAATAGCTTCTTTTTTTTTGTGTTCTCTTTTTGTTTTTGTTTTCTACGCAACCAATTTTGACACCTTCAATGGTTTCCAATCGGTTTCCACTAGTGGAATGCATATTCCACTTTTGTATGTTCCAACCAAGTTACGTTCAAATTTGGTTGAAATTACCTCATTTTGAATTGTGAATTTGTATGGGAAATGAGATAAATTGGGAAATTTTCAACAAAATTACCTCATTTTCCCCACTGAAAACGTAGTATAAAATTGTACTGAATTGACATATTTTTATGTTCGGTTGATAAATGTCAAAGTTAATCCATGTTTATATACTGACAGATACAGATGGCGCACCCGTGACAAATTATACTTTAATTCATTTTAACTTAAAACTACGTTTATTTAAAATTTTCTATGAAGTATCATTTTTTTTTAAAATGTATTAATAGTAATTTGGTAATTTTAACAAATCTTTCTTTAACTATAATTTTGGAGAATATTTCACGAAAAATGAAACAATCATTTTATACGAATGAGTGTACGTAGGACAGTTGTAATTTATTCTCTCTCCCGATTCTAAGACTTTAAACTAAAGGTTTTACTTGAGATACAAAACACAATAAACTATTGAATAAATATAATTTCAGATCTTTTAGTTTTCTCTAATTAAATGGCCTGTTCTAGAACCCAAGAAGAAATAATTCCTGTCTAAAATCATTTATAAATAGATTTTGGGTTCATTCAATTTATTTACATCAACGTTCAGTTCAATTGCTACAATTCCAATTCCCACTAAGAACAGAAACTTAAATAGACTTACTCGCAACTATTGTATGTATGTTGTGTTGGTAAAAACAGAGATACTACGACACAAAGTAATAAAATCCGATTACACATTGACTTGCCCTCCCGAACTTGACACGAGCCCACCACAAGCAGGCGTGACCAATTAGTATTTCCAAGTCATTTAAGGTCAGTGTTTTATGAATTTATATCCTTCCTGCTGTTTCGTTCGTCCTATCTTGGACTTGTTTGTGAAAATCTATCTGCTAAAATATGGGTCCGGGCATTATCAATTCTATATATAGGGTGGCTCTATGCTGGCCGTGTCGTCGTTGTCGTTTCCACTATTGAATTCTAAGGGATTTATGGAGGAGGTTAGAAATTCGTTTGGAAAACAACATAAATAAATGTACAAAGTTATATCTACACATAAACACATATTCAACACCATGCCATGACAAAGAAAAGGATTAAGCTTGTAATCCTTTTTGTTGGGTGTTTTAATGAATTCGTTGATAAAGATTTGCTTTAGACGAATCTGACCACTTGCTTGCTTGGTTGGGTTTTTTCGATGGGTTTTGTTTTGATGAATGTTTTTTTCCTTTTTTGTTGCGTTGTTGTTGTTCTGTTATTGAAGGATCATTATTTCTATTATTGTTCTTTGTTTTCTTTTATGTCTTTGCCTTTAGATGGGTCAAAAACAGAGGTTGACATTTTACCCTTTTTTGTTTTTTTTTTGGAAAGATGAATTCACTCCAACATTTGGTTTTTTTGTTGTTGTAATAGGTACTTCTTTTCTTTGTTGATAATAAAATAATAATGAGTCACACGACTTTCGTTGGCAGATTCTTTTGGTAAATAATTATTCTTTGATTTGGGAAAACTTTTGGTCGTTATTTTTGTTCGAGGTCAATAAATGGCTTTTTATTAAGCTTTGTTTGTTTTCATGTTAAAAAAAAACAGACCAGTTTTCAATAAATTTAACAGTTTGTTATATAATAGAGGAAAAACGTGATAACAAGATGACAAAAATGGATCCAAATTACGCTATAATGAGTGATTTTAATTGGTAAGCTTTGGAAAAAAAAACTATTAATAGGTTTTCCGTAATATTCTTGTAAAGATTAGAGATTAGAGTCTGCTTTTTTGAATTGCGTAGGTTGGAATCAATTTTATAACCTAGAAAAGTTACGTTGAACAACTCAAATTTAGAGCAAAAAAAGTGGGGCCAAGAATACACATCCTTGAGGAACACCATAAGCAGTCGTTTCGAAACAATTAAAAGTTTCTGAACTATTAACTGACGTAAAAGTTTGACACAAAAACTTTTTGTAGATAGACACAAATTTTCTGAATTCTCCAACAGACGCCATTTTATAAAAAAGAGTTTGCTGACAGTTTAGTACAATGCTATTTTCAAATCCATTGAATTTATTAATGTTTTTAAATAAAAATTAAATGCTGTTCGTTGGTAAGTGAATCGCTAGTAAACCTCTGATATGGCTTATTTTCTTTTAAATGTTAGTAACAGTCCAAATAAGGTTTAATTGGGTTATTCTTTGACAACTGTGATCCTTTGTGTCCAGTGTTTTTTTTTGTAACTTTATGTTAAATGTAAATTTTGTTTACATTAGAGATTGTTTAAAAATTTGCTACCCTTTCCCATTGAATTGAAAAAGTATATCACCGAGAAAAAATAAACACTTTAAACTCCTGAACAAACCACCTTTAAATTAAAGATAAACATGAATGAAAGACAACCGTATTGAAATCTATTCAATTTGAAATTTACAAATACATTTTTTTTTAACTTCAATGAGAATCACTTTGAATTAAAAAGTGAAATCGTTTAAATTTAAAGTTTCTCAATTTTAAGCTGAAAGAAATTTTAAATTCAAAACAAACACTTAAAATTTAATGACTCTCGCTTTGAAAAATATTAAAAGTGTTTGTATTAAAACTAAAAGGGAACACTTTAAATTTGAAAATGACATTTTTAAAAGCGATTTGAAAGTATTCAATGAAAAATTTTAAGTGTTTTTAAAGGAAACCCGTTTTAAATTACTAACTTTAAAATTAAAAATAATGAATTTTTAAGATCTATTTGAAAATGTTCACTATAAAATTCAAATTGTATTTAAATTTAATAATTTCAAATTTCTAATTTGTCATTAATTGTTAAAAATTTGCTGAAACATAATTGTCTTCTTATCTCAGCTGAAAGGCAAAATACATAACACTTAATGTCCACAAAAATTGGCGTTTCGTGCCAGAAATCTCACTTGAAATTACATCAGTGGATATTAAAGAGGAAAAAAGAGGTAAGCAATTTTTTTAAAGTTCAGTTCATCTTACATAAATTTCATGAAGTTTATCTATTGTGAACTATATCCAACAAGATTAGATTTTCTAATCATTAAACTGGAAGTTTTTCAAACTGTTTCTTCTCTAATTCAAAACCTTTCACTTTCAAATAACAGCGTTAATTTTTCTTTTCAAAGTTTTTGTATCAAAAGACATTTAAATTGAAAATAAACTCATTAATAACTAAAAGTAAAGAATTAAAAATTGATTCAATTCAATAGCTTTTATATTTGAAATGAACGCTTTCAAATTAAATATATTTTTTTTTAAATAAATGATATATTCTTAATTTTAAATCTTCAAATTATGAAATTTAATGTATTCATATTATATTTAAAATGTTTGTATTTAAAAACATTTTTTTGAAAAGCAATTTCTCTTGATTTCAAAGCTAAACGAAAACATTTTCTTTTAACTTTGACAATTTTTTTTTCATGATGAAACCCTTTTGATTTGCACAATTTAATTTTAAAAATTCGAACTATTGACTTTAAAGTGCACTTTTTCCCTCAGTGATACTCAATAATATGTCAGCACCGAGGCCAATTTCCAATTGAATCTAATATTTTCTTGTTATTTTTTTATTTAGAATTGAACCAGTACTTCAGACAAAACGTATATTCGTGGAAAAAATGTTGAGTATAAAAATAAAGACTGCAATTTCGAAAAACTGATAAAAAAAATGAAAAATATACAATTTTGAAGTAAAAATTACCTTTCAAAGTTTAAAACGTTAAAACATAAGAGGGCATTCAATAGAGCACCAAAAATATTGTCAAAAAGAATGAGAACATACTAAATAAAAAAATAGTGTTAATACCGTGTCCTGGTTTAGCATTTTTCACTAAATTTTTTGTTCCTTAAAAGTTGTAATAAAATGCTCTTACAGATTTCATACCATGTCTATGTAAATACAAGCAAAATAAAAAAAAATATTTTAAATGAGTTTTAATTTTGGCAAAATTTTGATTTAAAAAATCACAGTTGGTAGAGAATCACACTTTTACTGAGAGTAAATTAGAAAAGTTGCCAGAAAATTGTAAGACTCAGGAAAACTGAAAGAACTTTTTCCCATGATATTTTGTATAGGTATATGAATTCAGAACCATAACCCACGATTCGAACGATGCATTTGCGTAATTTTTTTTGTCTGATTTGGTTCAGTAAAATCCACCTGCTACCACGCCCACTTTTATTTTTCTCCTTATTTAACAACCATTAAGAAAGCTGAACTTTTGCAATTTAGTTCCGCCTCCTGCCACGCCCAGTTTTCTTCCTATTAAACATCCCTAGAAAATTGAAATTAAAATATCTTGAAGCTAAACCAGTCATTTTGCATAAATCTTCATCCAAATAACTAGATATACAGTTTAGTTTATTTATTTCTATTTTATCAGTTTCTTTGAAGCTAGTTTAACCTTTAACATTATTTCGGCACAGCAAAAAAAATGACACTGAATTAGCATAAAAGAGCTTATTTCTTGACGATATAATATTTATCATCGGTCCTGTCTAAAACTGTTATCACTTTTTTGTCAGCATCAAATCCCCGCTCAAAGTTTGTGTGACATTTTGTCAGAAGACAAAAAACTCAACAAATTGCGACATCGCACCAAATCAGTGACTTAATTAAAATGTCACTTGAACGTGAGTGGGATGGCATCATATTATCATGATGTTTTATCTGATAAAAATCATCCAAAAGCTCCCCAATGATACTACGAGTTATACGTATATAAGTTTTTTATTTTTCTTTTATTTTCTCGCCCGTCCTTGAATCCCCATAGATTTGCGCGGAGTGAAACTTATGCTCTGTGTGTTCTTGTGTTTGCAAGTTTGTTTTAACTAATTTTGTACACGGTACAAAACTAAATTTACTTCTTCCTGTTTTTTTTTGTATACCCAAAAAAAAAGGGAAAAAGAATAAATTTCATCTCAGGATATACAATCGCCGCCATCATACGGCTAGTTAAAAGTTTAACCCAGGTCAACATGACTCTCGCAAATTCTTCCATATTATCCTCTCAGGTCCTTTAGCATATAAAGAATAAATAATAAAAAACGAAACAAAAAAAAAACTTTGGTAAAGGAACATAGCAAAACAAAACACATTTCTCAACGTGCATCGGTCCTTCGTCATCCAATATAAGACCCATTAGGGAAATCAAAATTAAAATGTCCAACGTAGTGGAGCACAAGTGGAAAATAAATTGTCTTTTCGAAAGATTTTGCTTGAGTCTTTGGCAAAAAAAAAAAAAAAAATAACCAAACTACCAGTATGGCACATGATATGGTGCTGGAGTATAAGATTCTCCAAAGCATTTACCACATCACGAAACATTTTGTAGATCATTTGGAGCGCATGAAGCTTTGAGGACGTTTTGCATATTATATGTAGATATATAGGTGGATGGTGATGGTAGTGGTGGCCGAAGTGGTGCCAGCTACTTGGCATGACAACTAAGAAATTCTTAGTGGCTACTATCTGAGTTTACCAGAACTTTTACCGCCTTTGAATGTGTCAAGCATAACAGTATCAAGAGGACTTTGAATACATTTAGGAGGAATAGGAGAGATATGGGACAGTAATAGGTATACAGGTTATTGAGATAGGAATTTCTTATTTATTTTTATGTATACCTAGTCCATATGGAAAAATTGTTGGTTTTGTGTCTATTTTTAAAAATCAAATCTAACAGTATGATGATTGAGAAGGTACACAAAATGTCATTTACAACTTTTGATTATTTTTATTCCGATCAACTCATTTCTGATCGTCAATTTTTATAAAGGACTACTTCCTTGTTGAAGGCAATTACCAAAACATAAAATCCGAAAAACACAATATTCAATTTCATGAATAAAAAAAATTTAAATAGACTAAATTTACCCAAATCTCCCCTGCATTACTTTTGCCATTTGCCACAAATACATATTGAAGTACCTATTCTACTATATACACCACAATTCATGCTGGAATCCTATTGTTTCGAGTATATTCATGAGAAGCCCATTTTGTATATTATGTATAATATCTAGTAGTTTGACTATATGCGTTCTTCTCATGTCGATTTTCAAGAGGCTAATAAACACTTTGGTAAATCTACTTATTGAGTAAGTCCCTTTAACCCCCGCATAGTACACATTCCCAGTAGCAGCTCAACTCAACCGACCACGGATGATTGCATGAGAAACATTCCATGATGGTAGCAGAACAACACAAAGAGCTAACCTCCTCACGCAACTGAATAACTCCAAAGTTGAAGCACGTAAGCTTCAAAATCCTCAGATGCAACAATATAAAACAACAATTCTACAACTATACATGCAAAAGTCGAAGCCGGTATACGGATCGACAAATAATAGCTATGTTTTTGACTCTTTGACTGCATATACATAGGTACATAAAGTTCCAGCTTTCTACTGAAGTCGATATTGTTTTGGGCCGAATGTCTTGAATTCACGAGAAATGTTTATTTCTATGTAAATGGGTAAATGGTCTCCATCAGGATCATTCAGATTTGTTTTTTTTTTGTTTTTTTTTTAGATGCGAAATACACGAAAAAGGTGCAAATTGATTTATGTGAAGAAGAACTTCAAGGCGAATGGGAGCTCTCGTTCTTTGAGAATGATGCTTCTATGGGAAGCATCAGCATTTGATAAATGATTATATGACTTCTGTTTCTGTGTGTGCTATGCTATGGTATACCTACTATATATGGTGCTGGAGATGTTTTGGGGATGTCACAAGGACACGCAATTATTCTTATTCACCCAGCAGCTAGGTACATAGGTATATGAGTTTGGTATATAAATGAACTTACATAATTTCTCTAAGGAAATCAATGAAGCCATAAACCAAGGTTGATATGGTTTTGAAAATAAATTGACTGAAGTCAAAAGATGTTCGTTCATTCGTTGAGAAAATTAGGTTTTTTGATCTAGATTTCAATTGATATATGTACATATTCATATTTAACTCCAATTGAACGTAAATATTTGTAAAACTATTTTATTATATGGCCAATAAATCTAAAGGACTTTTTCAAGTGGCTTGAGTTGTATGTCAAAGAGCTATAATATGCTTTGTTTACCTAACCTACATATTATATTATCTTTCATATGTTTTTTACCAAATCAATCAAATTTTTATCTTAATTTAAAAACAAACAAAAATCAAATCTGTCTTTTCTTCGAGTAATTTCCAATAATTGAAATTCAATATTTACACGAAGACTGTTTGGAATTTTAATTAATTCATATTCATGTTCAGATAAAATATTAAAATTTAAGGAAAATTGATGTTGGGAATATTATGAATTCAAGTGATAATAGGAATAGAAAAGGATTCTATGAGTCGGGGTTGTAAAATAAGAGGAACATGACAAAAGGTACTCTTGGAGGATTTGACTCATCCTCACAAGAGACAGTACCCCTGACAAAATTCCGGTACTTAAATATCTATAAGTTTTAACGATATTCATTATATACCTTAAGTTTTATTTTTAATGAATTTTAAATTTCATGTATTTTCTTTCTGTCAATTAACCAAAAGCTTATAGACCATTTCATATAAATGTATTTAAAGGCTTAAATTAAATACTCATTAACAATTGATTTTAAATTCACATTCAAGGACTTTATGTATGTATATTGACTACCTATACCTATATGTAAGGTAGCTATAGGTATGTATACAATAGGAGAGAACATTTTCATTTCAACAGTTTGTTGAAGCCAATGACTTGACAATTAATTTAACCATCACATCGTTTGATCACAGCTTTGACATCAAGGTATTTCCATCTTATGTACATATGCATACCTATTGTATATGCAACAAAAAATGTGTTGTATAGTCAAAGGCTGACGGGTGGTCAAATTTACTGCCATCAATAAACAAGAAAAGGCCGATGATGTGAGTTTCAGTCTTGAAAGTTCGAGTTATTTACATGACTGATGAAAAAATCTGTAAGACATAACCTTGTTCACTTAACTCCCAAACCTGCCCATTTCTACTATTTTTAGCCAAAAAGACTGTCAAAGTTCATAAAAAAAATAAAACTGGTAGAATCTGGCAGTTTCGAATAAGTAAGCGAACAGACCTACTGTCTGTCAAAAGTTTGGTGACAAGAACTAACTGGTATTTTATTTTTGTTTGTATCTAACCTTGTTCCAAGATTAAACCTTTTACCATATTATTATTTGATTCTATATTATCATCCTATAAAGCCATATGTATATGATGGCAAAAATAAAATCACAAAAGAAAAAAATTATGTAGGTATGTATCTACTATCTACAATGCAAAAAAGTCAATAAATTAACATCCAATTAAAATTATATAAACTCTTTCAATTACTTTCGATAACCTCAACAAAATTTAATGTAAAAACCAATTAAATATACTCCACCATCACACCCTTATTTTCCAATTTCTCTGTTTATTTACTCACAGTTGGTAGTTAATAATATTATTATAAATGGAGAAGTGTATAGGAACGCGGCACAGTGGCAAGTGGCTACGTCACCATTACCGTCAACGTTACAGGCGACTGCGGCAGCAAAACAGTGTCATTGTATTTGTTATGATTGGATCATGGATGTATGTAGATGTGCCTTTAATATTGAAGTTGAAGGTTTTACCCCGAAATGATATGGGGTTACATATTTTTCTCTGCCACAGTGAGCGAGCGCTGATGGCAATTGAAATATGTATATATATTATATAAAACAACTCTCAGCGCTGGATGCGGGGATTTCTATTTTATGTGGCCGATATCTGTCAAAGCCAAAAACTCTGCGTATTATATACATTCCTACTTCCTCTATACATATACATATATCCAGATTTTAGATTCAAATGCCACTTTAAACAGATTATTTCCCAGAATTTGAAGATAAAATGAAATTCATTTATTCTAAAAGTATGTTGTCCGTGTCAACCTTCAATATTATCCAGCACTTAATTTTGTAGAATTTCACCAGTGGATTTACTGTTTTTTACTTATGTAGTTAGATATTTTGAATAAAGCTTTTGCGTATATTCAGTAATTTTTATTGGTCCAATATATTATTAGTCAAGGGAATTTAATATTTCCTTGGGGAAGAAATTTTTCTTTTGTGATTATTAGAGTTGTTTAAAAATTATATCCAAGTTTTCCAGGGTTTTTCTAGCAGAGTTTCCACTATCTCTATATAAATAGTGCAATCTGTTTGTTTTTTTTTTTATCTGTAAATATATCTTAACTCTCGATATAGGGAAATTGAAAATACAATGGAAATGGCAAAACAACGAAATGGAATCAGCGAATAGGGTTATTTTATCTAAAAAATACTGATTACCTAATACACGATCCGGATACTAAACATCTACAAATATGCAATTGTTTTTTAACATTTCGTTCGAGGGAAATATTTGAAATATTTCGGTTAAAATTTAAATTTAATGTTATATGTACTTTTACACACTCACACTACACAGATTTTTAAAAAACAAAAAAGTCATAGATATATAACAACAAATTCGAAAAAATCTAAAGGGCCCTACACACGATCAATGTTACCTGACAATATTACTTGAACGCGAGTCTCGATTCAGGTAAAATTGATCGTTAGTATACGCACTTCAATGTTCATCACAAGTAAAATTGATACATTGATGAAACACAAAATTATTTTGATTTTCTTCAATTTTCATTGACAAAATGTTTGATTTACTGAACAAATTCCCTAACAAAATTGTCAGTGTTCATTGATACGGATTTTTTTCATCAATTTTAACTGATGAAAAAAATGTAAATATTACCTGACGAGTAACATTGATGTTGTGTAGGGCCCTTTAGAAACGAGATTAATGAATATTAAAAAAACAGCAACGGGAAAGAAGATGCTTAAGAAATAATTTGCAATAATTTAGTTTAGTTGTTTGATATTTTAGTAAATTTTATATTTTTGAAAAGTTAATAAAAAACACTACTGATAATTTAAACAAATTTTTGATTTATGTATTAGTTTTTTTCATAAGGAATTTTTGAGTAAAATATATTTTTCTATGAATTTCCAATAGCTAGTTTTTTTATTTTTATCACTTTAGGTGAGTTTAAAGATCTGGAATTTTAAGAGTTGATAGAAATTCTTAATTCAGATTCTTTAACAAAACATTTGGAACGCAAAAAATTCACATTAAAGTTTTATCACGTATCAGCTCATAAATCATTACGTATGAACATTTTGTGTGGTTATCTTTTGAGTTCTGTATATAGAGAGCTTAAATCTAAATCAATTAATTAATTGATTTATATTGTGCCCTATAACGAACTCAAATAGAATTTTAAGGTTTTATGCTTCTGTTTTTGGCAAACCAAACAATATGTGGCAAAAAAGAAATGCCAACGATTTGATTAAGAAAATCCTTATCCGTAGAAGACAGCAAAATATGTAGAAATTAAAATTTTTGTTCTAACACATAGAAAACGTGTTTTTTTGTTTGGTTAAGCCATTGACATTAGTGATTGGTATTGGTGATGGCGACTGATCAGTAGACATTCTCTAAGCGGAAACACGGAGTTGCTTTCGGAAGTGAAGAGCGCTCACTGAACGCAACAAGCGTAAGTGAACTGAGAAAACTGAGAGATGTATCATAAGATCTTCATTTATTCATACGTTTCACCCTTCAAAACCCAAGCAAATGTATGTTGTTTTTTGTAATTTAATTTTGTTTAAATGAATGACCATGTGAAACAGAACAACAAACTTACGCAGTGCGCCCTAGAAAAATGTCTGTTTGTGCATTTGTTTACGAATCTCTTCTTATGAGAAAATAACTATGTAATTATATAGAGAAGGTTTGGCATTTTTATATTGAGTATCTTTGATATATGGGTGACTTGTGCAGTTGGCGTTTCGCAAGGTAACTTTTCGTTCGGTTTAGGAAATTTCTTCCGACAGCTTCCGAATTTTAAAATTAAAAACATGTAAGCATCGTACTATTTTTTTAAAAAACATTTAAGGTGCCTTCCACTTTGAAACTCTGTGATTTTCTGTCCAAAACTGCACATTTTATTTTTTTCATTTGAACTTTGACAGACTTTTGTGTGGAAATTCACACAAATGTAAAGAGTTTCAAAGTAAAGGAACACACCTTTTATTAAAGTTTAAAATTACCAATAGTCACTTTGACAATAAAAAATGTGAATAGTTAGGGTATTCATGCAACGCCTTAAACGTAGAGTTTCCGACACACGTTTCACGAACGCACCAAAAAATATTTTTCGTAAATGTGGTAAACGATATGGTAAACAAATCAGCTGTTCGTTAAACGTCAAACAGCTTAAAATATTTTATTTAATTTTAACATTCGTAAAATTTGTTATCCACATTTTAAAAATGCCCAAAATAAGCCAAAAATGTAAATTTATACAATTGTATGAACAAATTGCTTCCAATGATCTATTAATTCTTGAGTTATTTGGCGAAAATGATGGTAAGTATGTTTATTGTTGTGATCAACACATAAGTGCATTAAAAAACCTCATTTTTCCTCGATATACCCGTTCCTCTATTTCTTCTGTGGATGTTTTGCTGGTTTGAATTCTTTGGCTTCACTCGATGATTGTTTTGGAGCTGGATTCGCTGATGGTTTTTTGACATTTCTTGACGTTTGCTAAATCAAGAGAACGTAGTACACAATACTTTGCTAAACAACTTTTCACAAAAAATGCATACTTACATCTGATAGAAATAAATATACAAATTAATGAAATCACATTTAATTTTGTTTAAAGTTGAAAAAACTATTAGAAAATAAATAAAAACGAAATAGAAAAAATGACATTTGAAAATATACATGTACCTTTTGACGTCTGCTAAAATACAGCAGCAAAACAAGCAAGAAAAATAGCACCGGTTCTGACTTTGAAATCTAGCAGCGCTTCTATCAAGAGAGCCAGCGGTGACGCCATTTTCCAGCTCAATAGCCAGCACGAAAGCCAGCAAGCACTTCTAGCAGGAAATAAAAGCGTCGTGAGCTGCGGGCTTTAATTGTTTGAATAAACTATCATTTTTTTATTGGTGTTCAGCTGGAGTTTATTAAGAAAATAGGTTAAGTAAATTTTAGTAAAGAGCTTTAAAGTTATGAAAAGGGCTAAGTAAGTATATCATGATAACTTCAGATTGTTTAAAATTGTTTGTGTCAATATATTTATTTACTTATTTATGTAGACTAGTACGTCCAGCCCCCGAAACTCGAGTGCTAATAACATTATCGTCTAATTGAAAAACAACTTCTAGAAAATATATTGTAATTCACATAAAATTCTAGAAAACTTTATTTTTCGATGCATACGATTTTTGGATGTGGATACTCCAACATTAAGTAAAAAATCGCAAGAATAATTCCATCGTTTAAAAGCAGTCTTGAGCGTGGAGAAAAACTGAGCTAGTTATTTTATATGAGTTACTTATTATTATTTCCTGCAGCACTGAACGCTGCCGGGTTGGGTTTAGCCGATCCCAGAACCACTGGTCCCAAGACCATCCCGGAAGTAGTCATAAAGACCAATTAAATTTATATCGAAAATCAAACTCGTCGAATACATTGATTCGTGTATTTAATGGCGCATATTCATAGTCGTTTTTAGACCCCAGTTTATCTTAGCCTGGAGTTTACCCAATGTAAATTAGATAGGATAAACCCAGTATTTTTTTAGAAACAACTTAAACAGTGACTATGAATATGCCCCAATATATCTATTCGTAAAGATGGTTAGTGAATTGGAGTGAGGAATATAAATAAAAAGTTATTGTTCCACGCCTCAGCTTAAACATCCCTCACACTACATCTGCAAATTGAAAGCATTCTTCCTTTCTTGCTCATATTTTATTTCAATTTAAAAAAACAACACCCAATGAGCGAGAGACACAATAGATTGCAGAATATTTCCATGCAAAACCAATATACCTACAACTATACATAATTTATGCTTCCTCGCATTAAATCGACCAATGGCCGAAAATCCAACACAACAGAACAAAAATCCTCAGAAATAAAATTCTTCCCACAAAAATCCCTCACTCGAATTCACTAACCACCTTAACGAATATATTAAATGCACGAACCATTGCATTTAACGAAAATATAATAAGTGTTGTGAACAAATACTCGGTCTCGCTCTGGCTCTTGCTATGGTTCTCGCTCTCCTCGCACTTATAATGCAATTTTACTTTATTGTTTTTTAGTCTTTGTGGTAAAATTATTTAATAAATTTTTTCTTTGTGCACTTCTGTGCAAAAAAACCTTTCCATCGATATATAATTTATATACTTTCGGCTTTTGTAGACCGCGTAAATGGTACCCCAAAATTCGTGTTTGTCGTTTTATTTATGTAGATAACTTCCAGTGTTAAAATTTCTTAGATAAAATGTTTAAGTAAACTTTCAACGTCCGCCGCGCCGTTTATGTATATAAAAGACAAATTATAAGATATTGTGCGAAATTCACCTTTTGCCCTTCATCACTGCTATCAATCAAATCAACCAAACAACGATCAACTAGCTAGATGTACAGTTCACATGCATGAGTGGTTGCCTTTTCAATTTGGTATAATTTATAAAAAAAATAAAAAAATATCTCCGATATACAACTCCTCTACGCGCGATGCGTAGGTACCCCCCACATAATCCTCAATTCCTCATTCTATATGCGAAGGATAAATCGCTGGTTTACATCCTTCTAAATATACATCGAGATATAAACTTTATCATATTGGAATCTGTTCTTTTTCAAAGATATATTATAGATAATAGATATATATATACACATTTGCGGATGTTCTTGATAAATAATTATCTATTGGTGCGGTATTATATATATTATATGGAATACCACACCACATGTTGGATGAAAGTTTGATAAACACCAGAGAAATATAGGTTTAAAATTTTTGCCATAAAGATGTTAACTGTTCGTCTGGAGCAATGGCTTTTAGATATATGTATGTATGTAGGTATACATTGTATACAAAGTTGCCTTCTGGAATATCCTCATTTCACTGGTTTCCGGTCGAAGTTAATTCCGGCCGGCAGATGTAACCACGCGCGGTTGCTTTCTGTATTATATTCATAAGGCTAGCCTATAAAGTATCTTTATTATTATTATTATTTGTATGTCTATATCTATATGATAAAATTGTTCTCTAGAATATTACGATAGTAATTCATATGTTCCGTTGATTAAATTTTATTTATGAGGCCAGGCTCTATATATACGACCGAGAAGGAGTATAAATGTATGCATGTATGCACAAAACAAACACGTAAAACAAGGATCCTTATCGAGTGGATTGAGGCTGATTGAAAGCACCCAACTATAATGTATGTACATTGTACATATATACGGCAGCCAGCGCAGGCAATAAGTACTTGCAGTTCAATAACAATTATAACAATGGATAGATACGGTTTTTGGATCGACACGATGGATGATGCGATGAGGGGTGAAGGTTAATAGAATCGACCTTAAGGCCCTTTATTTAAGATCAACTGTATTGCAATTGTGATAATTGGATACGATTTAGACAAAACGCAAACTAGGTAGGTATGTATATATTGTGTGTGTGCCTGAAATCATATATAACACCATGTTGGTGGTGGTTCTGTTTGGTGTAGAGATATAATTGGATTTAAGTTACATAGACGATGTTGGATGGTAAAGGATAACAAGAAGACATTGATGTGATATTATGATTTATATTTATTCACATGAATATTAAAGGAAGCTTTGTTTTGAACATGGAAGATCGGCAATAATTGAAGGTACAATTTTCATTAATTGCCGATGAAAAGATCCAATTACTGTGAAATTCTTGAAATTTGTATTTCAAAAATAAAACAAAAATTATTGAATTAAGTCAAGTGTAGTACCTAAAGGCCAAATTTAGTTTAGGTTTATATATAGGTTCAAAAATATCTTATGAATCGTTTAACTTAGACTTTTACTGTTAAGACCAAATGAAAATAGATTGTTTTGTAGAGTTCTTCATCTAAATCAATTTCGAAAAAATGGACTTATGCTGTTTTGATTGACCAGAGTCCATATATTCCTTTGTTTTGAAGACTGCTGCAACAAAAATAGAAACAATGCGAATTGAAAGAAATATTAAAATGGGGGATGGTGTTTTTTTATTGGTCAAATATAAATATACATACAACAAATACCAAAGATATATGTATTTGGATAAAAATATTGTTGGTGTGGACGCAAAAATTAATGTGTGGCGCAAATTTTTAGACGATTATGTACGATGTTAAATCAATTATGATGCTCGGTTAAAGACAGGATTTTCCAAATTATGAACGAGTTACGAGCAAAGTGCTATCTTTTTAACATTTCATTAAAGTTAAAATCACCAAATGCCTATTTTAATTTTTTAGTTTCATTCAAACTTCAAAATGTCAAATTGACAATTAAAAATGTGAAAATGGTATGTTTGCTTACTTGTTTGCACGAACTGTCACTCAGCTCGAGAAGGGCGCAACAAAGATTTTAAAAATTTCCACGAGAACTTCTCAAAAAAATCATAGTCGTGAAAAAACCAATGAAGACGTATTTAGTTTCTTTTTACTGAGCTCGGATCCCATTATAACATCCAAGCAAAAATTACATAAACAAAAATTCCAGTCTCTTCTTAAAGAAGCAGTCAACTTGCTTAAAACCCCAAGTGTCCAGGAATCAAACACTCTTCTTGAGTCTGATGATAAAGATGATGACATGAGTCTCAATAATAAATACCTATGAAAAATTTAAGATTTGTTTTATTAATTTGTTTTTCTTCACGATAAAAGGGGTAGGTAAGTGTAGTGACAAAAATTAGATCTTTAATAAATCTTTTTTAAGTGTTTAATATTGTAAAATAAGCACATTTCTAAAAATTGGGTGTTGTAGTGGGCGTATCGAGTGAACGGGTTTGAAAATATCTTGGAAATAGTCTCCGAAACTATTATGGAAAATTTTAGGTTCTTAGCTGTAACGGCTGATTTGATGCCACATTGGCATTCTGCCACAGTGTGCGAAGACGAATCTCATGTAAAATACGTGTCTTGACAGCCGAAAGTTTCGTCGTGCGTCGTTCCGAATGTTTCGCAATAAATTTGGTTGGAAATTACGTAAAAACTTTATGAACACACCCAAGTAGAATGCATCCATAGTGAAAACCCATTGAAAACCATTAAAAATGTCAAAATTCGATGTACTAGAAAACAGAAACAACAAAAAGAAGCTATTAACAGCCAAATTAAATTCAAAATAAAATTATATGTCAAACGAAATTAGCAAATTTGGAATAAAAACACTTTTTCTGTAATTTATGTAATTACCTCATTTCGGCTCCAACGAAAACATAGTATAAGAATACGTTTTTTTCAATTAGGGAATAAGTGAAAATGTCTTAAACTGACTCCAAATAATTTAATTTTGCAAAAAAATTAAAATTTCAAAATGACATTCGCTAGGAAATTAAGTGAAAACCTTACGAACACACCCAAGTGGAATCCATTCCATTCAAATTGGAATCCATTAAAAATTTCAAAACTTGATGTATAAAAACAGCAAGAGAAAACAAACAAACAAGCGATTATATTAGTATGTTTCCAAATTTCAAAATTACGCAAAATTTTCAAACTGAAAATGAGACAATTTAATTTGACAGCACTTACGTTAAAAATAATAGCGCTGTCAGAATTGCCATGACAGTGGTGTAAATTTTCTTCTAGAAAATAGATTTATTTCTTTTAGTTTTTAATTCAAAAATAAAAATTGAGTTCAAGTGTAATGAACAAATTTCGTTTGGCAGCTTACGTCAAAAATAATAGCGCTGTCAGAATCTGGATTTTAGTTGTGTACATTTTTCTTCTAGAAAATAGATTAATTTCTTTTCGTTAGATATCAATTGAAAAATGAAAATTGAGTGCAAACGTATTAATAGAACTAGAAAAAATCTATAATAACAACAAAATCGCCAATTTATTAATATAGAAATTAATATTTTGATGCAGTAAAAAAGTTTACTCTAAAGGATTCGCTGTCATTCTTAATAGTTCTGTTTGTTCACTTTATTATGGGAAATTGTAATAAATTCTTTTATAAAATTGAGGTGATTTGAGATGATTTTGATATTGCGTCATTGTATGGGAAATTGTTTAATTTTAAAGATGATATCGGAATTAATTCCAAAATTGTGCAATTTCGTTCAGTTAGAACATACACGCTAAGTCGAATTCAAAACGAAATTAGCAAATTTGAGAGGAAAACACTTTTTCTGTATCTAATTTTCTCTTTTCGGCGTTAATGAAATCATAGTACGTATTAAATACTCTTTTTAATTAAAATTTTCCATTTTTGAAAGGAGTGGAACAGTTCTTCTGAAATCAAACCGAAAGTGACTTAAAAAAATCGCCCTAGTTTAAGTTTTGAGCTTTAAAAACAATCCAGTTTAAAAATCGATCTAGATATTTTATTAAACCCTATGACGATATTCACATTGGATTTTTTCCTCCGA
Source organism: Epistrophe grossulariae (assembly GCA_929447395.1). Taxonomy (NCBI): domain Eukaryota; kingdom Metazoa; phylum Arthropoda; class Insecta; order Diptera; family Syrphidae; genus Epistrophe; species Epistrophe grossulariae. The sequence goes on along the minus strand of OV839566.1, from coordinate 140,859,768 downwards.
CTTTTTTGACGTCTCTGTACTTTATGTCAACCCCCTTTTATATTGAGAAATGCCTTCCTTGGCCACCTCTTTCTCGCTATGAAGCCTAGTACGCTGCTGATGCGAAACGAAATTTTTCTGTGATCTCCAAAAAGACAACGAAACGCTTGCGGAAACACAACGGAAAATATCCTTGGAGAGTTTTACTAATTCCAAAAACAAAATCAAACAAACGCAAAAAATCAGAGAAACCCATGTTGTAAGAAAATGATAAACAAAAAAAAAAAACACAAATAAAACACAAATGTCATTTTTCCGCACACAATAAATAGTCTGTATAATTAATTCAGTGCGAAAAGGGAGCGGAGACTTCTCCAAATAATCTGCTACAATTATAAATTTCGCTCTTCGAACAGCGTACTGCAAAACGAATAGCAGAACGAAATTTTCCGTCTATGATTTCGTTGTCATTTTTGTATGGGATTTTTCGTTTCGCATCAGCAGCGTACTGGGCTTGAAGTAGGAGTGAAATAAAGTACAGAGATGTCAAAAAAGTTGGAGGAGGCATTCCAATGTGAACAGCGTCTATTTGGCAATGTATAAACAATGCTTTGCATTGGTTGTTTCTAAAGTTTTTATTTAACTCTTAAAGAAAGATTTGAAACTCATCTTGACATAATCAAAACAGACAAAATTCCCTTCAAAACAATGGGAAATCTGAGATGAGAAATTATGTATTCCTAAACATAATGTAGAAGAAGATAAATATCATCAGCTTTAAATTATAACAAAAAGTATTTCGTCCTTTCAAACTCACAATCATAAACAAAACAAGAGTTTTACCAATATCTAAGCCTGAAGGATTTCAAATAAATTCCTTAAGATTGATAACATATGTAAATAATTCCATATTATTCTCATATACAATTACAATAATCGTAAAATCAATCAATTTAACAAAACTAAATGTCATGCTGGTTTGATAGCAATCTAACTTATACAATATGTCTATGTCTACATAGTCATTGCCTCGTTTATGTGCCTTTATATATGTAGGAGTAGGATAGTATTTTATCTATTTATCATATTATGTAAGTTTATATATTTTCCACAACGATTGTTTAATTGTTCATAGATTATATCGCAAAATTTGCAAATTTCAATAATCCATTCCACACCTACAATCTATACACAACAGTTTTGTTAAATTCCAATTTTTATTGAACAACATGGCAATAATATAGCAACGACGACGCACGTACGCACGAAGGTGCAATTAATCATTTATTAAGCGTCATGGTTGAGGATTAATAAAGGAACACATTAAGCTGTATATTATGTCCTCCCTTCACGCATATTGAGAAATATATATATGAGTGTAGGTTTGTACATAAATGCTCCACTTGAACTCAATGGCATCTTTCGCACCCTAATCTCAATTACTCAGTATAACATTGATTGCTATTCAACACGCAAACGTCTGCCAGTCTACCAGTCAGCCATCTAGCTAGTATACAAACACCATAATTTTCCATTTTAACTGCCATGTCACCCACTAGGCCACCATCAACCGCCACCTTGAAGAATTGACATCTGTACAAACACGAACTCTGTTTTGTTGACAGTTTAATGCGTGTGTATAACTTTAGTTTGAGATATTTTTCTTTAAGAAAATCAGACATTTTTTTTGTTGGTAAATAAAAATTAAAGTAGAATTGGACTTTGGTATATGCACAATGCACATATATATCGACTATTAAGACACATTTGACATTTTATTTAAAGTTTAGACCAATCCACGAAAGTACTGTGACTCGCACATTTACCCTATTCAGAATTGAAATTTCTTATTTAAATGTTGGCAAATTTAAGCCGAATGCTATTAATATTGTTTAGGGTTGGCACCACAGTTCACAGCGAACAAACCTAAAATATTAGAGGTAATATCATTAGCGTTTTCATTTTTACTCCAGTTCTGGGCATCTGTCAGAATCGAATTAAATGGTGAACCCAATGCCCCTTTTCTTTTCATGGGCTGATTGTGTCTCATATTCCACATAAAGTAATGTGATGTTTTATAGGTAAATACAATCTGAGAATACTTTTTAATTGATATTTTGTAGCATTTTGCTATAAAAAAGCAAATTTTTTGAAACAAAAATACACATCAATCACGTGAATCAACTGCACTCTATCTGTCAAAATTGAAATTCTCTTCCTGGGTCGGATTAGTTTTTGTTGGTGATGGCAAGGCGCTCAAATCCATTGAGCGCCCGTAGTGCAGAGTAATTTTACTTTCTCTTTGTGGAATATGAGACACATTTGTGAAATGAACTAAAATAACACTACTTGTTATAGGTGTTTTTACAGCATTTCACGCAGCACCGCATGTAGCATTATATTTTTTTTTGTCAATAAAGTGTTGCATGTATTCACTTTATTAATTTTTTATTTTGTTTACTAAGCTTTTATACCATTTTAACGATTTAAAATTTCAAAACACATTCCTCAAAAAAACACTTAAAAATTCCTTTAGGCGCCCCATCATTTAGCTGTTTAACTGCACGCCTCCTCTGTGTGAATGCATTTGTGTTCGGTCAGTTTATACCAGTTTTATTTTTTGTTTATAAACTATGACTGCAGTCTAAGGACTAAAAATGTTATAGAAATGGGCAGTTTTGGGTTAAGGTTAACGGCTGAATCCATTTGTCTTTATTATTCTGGATTTATGTCAAATGCAAAAATATATCGCAGTTTTGTCACAATTCTATAAATTCAAAATTAAACTTAAAGATCTATCAAGTATTTTTCAAGTTAAATCCTTGTTACACTTGGTTTTACATAATTATAAAATTTCTACTACCTACGATAAAACTGTTTTTAAGAGTCAACACTTAACAACATGTTACCATGTCAGTTTTGTAATAAAAAAGTAGTTACATATGTGTGTACATAAGTATAAAGTAAAAATATAAGGATATATGTAGGTATAACATTTGTGTTTATCATGTGCATGTGCATTTTATCAATTCGTGTTTTATTGTTTGTTATCATTTTATACAATATAATATAAGATCGGAAACAAAAATTAATGAATGGAAACGTAAAATTTTATACAGATAAGTTTTAAAATAATAAAAACAATTACATTTTTGTATAGTAAATCTATTTGTATTGGAATTTAAGGTGAATCTAATTTATGAGTTCTACTAATGGCAATGGGACTGAAGTTGGAATGAATGGCAGACATTTTTTAACAGCTTGATGTTGATGATGCAGGTATTTAGCATGATATTACTTAATAATTTTCTAACTTTAAAGCTCTTTACAAAAACATTCGTAGTTTTAATTATTTGTATAACTAAAATCTTACTACACCTACTTTCTTAATAAACTGTAGCTGAACACACCTAAAACAGTGACAGTTCATATGCAAAAAAGTAAGCAAACATACCATTTTGCCATTTGTAATGTTGTCAAAATGACATTTGGAGTAAGTTAAATAAAATAATTCCGTTTGCAATTTATTTTATAAATTCTTTCAGAATTTCATATTAAATTCTATTTCTCTGGGTATTTCTTAGAATTATTAAGCTTAATACCGACTTCAACTTATCTTTTCCATAAATATAAAATACTTTCTAACTTAACATGTTATATGGATCACTGTATGCGTTTATGGAATGCATAGGTATTTCTTAAACCACTCACATAAACATATTCTCTTTGTGGTAAAGAGTTGAACAGTTCTGAAGGATCACTGAAAAAGTCCCATTTTGTGAGCATTTTAACATTTATTACAAAATATAAAGAACATACTTACATAATATGTGAAACACTCTGAAAATGTTATGTTTCAATAATATTGTCACAAAATTTTGTATAAAATTTAGTACGACGATCAAACATTTTGAGTATACAAAGATAAGATAAGATTAAACGCAAAAAAATGAGAGGATTTTCTAAATTTTCAACTAGTTTATCATTATACTATCCTTTATCCTTATATTTTTTCATACATTAGATGTATAATAATATGTGAAATAACAACACATTTTCCAAAATATTATGTACATAATGGGTCTGGTTCTTTATTTCCAAAAACTTCCACTTTCTATTTTTTTTTATTCTATTTCTGTCAAAGTCCAGTTTTGGAAAGTAAAGAAACAGACCTAATTATTTCTACAAACACTAAACTATCAGCTGTCAAATTGTATGCCTGTTTGGTAATTTTTTTACAACAAATTTTCCAAAAACTGAGTTTTTTTTCTATGTGTTTTGACAGCAAATTGTGAAAATTTGTGAAAATTTGTGCAAATTCGCAAGAAATTTCATGTTACCAAATAGACTATGTGTTTTTTTATTAGGGTTGCCAACACTTTTCCAAAGGGCGGCAAATCAAAATCTTGCGTTGATTTTGAGACACTCTTTTTATATACATGAAGAAAAGAGGGGAAATTCAGACGTCATTTTAGGGAATTTTCTTAAACTACCTCCAAGCACTAGAAATACAAAATGAAATACATTAATTTAAAACATAATAGAGAAAAAAAAAATAACTTTGGCTCTTGTCTTCTATTTTTCTTTTGTTTGTCATAGGAGGAATTTTTATTGGATATTCTTTGAAATGAAATTTTTAAAATACTTTAACTGTACTCAAATGGTGTAATAGTCGTTTCATTTTGGAAGATGTAAGAGATTATGTGACATTTCGTGTTTTTTTAAGTTGAACTGATTATATGGATATGGACATTAATCAAAGTATGAGGTGTCAGCAGGGTTGCAAAAGCTTAAGTCACTTGTAAGCTTAACTTGTCTTTAATTCACAAGCTAGTAGGTAAGTGACTTATGAATTTAAAAAAAATTAAATCAAAGACAAGTAAGTGACTTATAAATTAAAAAAAAAGTTAATTCATAAGCTAGTAAAAGACTTATGAATTAAAATAATTTAATTCATAAGCTAGTAAGTGATTTATGAATTAAAAATTTTCAATTCAAAAACATGTAAGTGACTTATGAATTAAAAAAATGTAATTCACAAGCAAGTATGTCTGTACCTCATATAAATGTAATTACAAATACAATTTTTTCTACAGAAAAATGTAATTGCAACATTGGAAGCAACCATAGAGAAATTCATTAAAAATTAAGTTTTTATTATCTTTTAACTTTTTTTAAAAAATTGTGAAGAGAGGATATTATTCTTGTATAAGTATCACGTTTATTAAGAGTTTCATATAACTTTTAAAATGATGATTAATTTTGTTTATATTTACAATTAATGATATATTTTGTTTTAAATCAATGAAATATCAACTGCAAAAGTTCCCCAAACCTTAAGTGTTTGAAAAGATAAAATCGAAAGATTAGAAATCTAACTTCCTTTCAAGATAACAAAACAAAGTACATTATTTTAAATGGTGTCAATGCAATACCTGTATTTTAATTTTTTGTTTATTAGTTCTTATCAATTTCAATGACTTATAAAATTAAAATGATAAAGAAAACAGTAAGGAACTAATTAATGTTATATTATGCATTTTGGGGGATACTTATATCCATTGTAAAAAAAAAAACTAGAAATTGACCTTGATTTCAAATAATATATAATTTAAAATTGAATTTATTTATTACTAACACATTTTTCGAAAAATTGATTTTTTATATAAAATTGATGGATGAATAAAGCTTATATTAATAATGCATTTTGGGTGATTTTTATCTTACAGGTCGTTGATTGTATTTTTTAAAATAACTCTTTTAAATAAAATAAATAGTCTGATTGATTGAATTCTTGTCTTAAATATTGCAGGTTAGATCAGCTGTTTAAAATTTCTTTAAATAGAAAAATCACTTCAGGGTGTTTTAGCTTTACCTCAAGTCGAATATATATATTTTTTTTCTTTGGTATAAAAATTCACCATAAATCTATAAATAGCAAGTTTTAAGGATATAACATCATTTGCTTATATGTATGTCATCTGATAAATTTTCGCGGGTACCTGATGTATAGTTAGTTAAAAAACAAATAAATGTAGATTTTATTCAATAAACTGCGTCATTGCTTTATATTGTTTTGATATTATAATCTACAAAAAATACGATATCGCTGAATAACTAGAAAATTTATGACACATTCATATTAACGTGTTCTAAATTAAGGCAAATTATTTAATTGATTGATCTAATAATAGTCGGTACAATTTTTTTTTGAATTTTAAATAAAAAAATATTAATTGATATGTATATGTATGAGTAAATAATAAACATTTGTTTACCTATTCTTTATTAAATAATTCTTAGAAGTACCTATACAGGGTGCTAAACACGAATTATTTATTTCTTCTTTCAATGAAAAACTTAAACTTTCTAGAAAATGATTAAAAATCACATTCCTCAGCCTTAGTGTCAAAATGCTGAAGAAATCTTAGATTCAATTGCTCAATTTTTGAGTGAGAAAAATCTCTGAGATCTCATTTTTCTGAACGCTACAAATCTATCAAACATAACATACAATACCATCAAAAACACATTAATTGTTTACATTGTTATTTTTCTAATTTTGTTTCGTGTCGATGGATAGATGTGAATTGCAAAAACAATTTAACGTGGTGAATTGGTCTTGTTTTGACAGTCCAACGATTTTTTTTGCTAAAGCCTAGTACGCTGCTGATGCCAAACGAAAAATCCCATACAAAAATGACACAACGAAATCATAAACGGAAAATTTCGTTCTGCTTTTCGTTTTGCAGTATGCTGTTCGAAGAACGAAATTTATAATTGTAGCAGATTATTTGGAGAAGTCTCCGCTCCTTTCAGCACTGAATTAATTATACAGACTATTGATTGTGTGCGGAAAAATGACATTTGAGTTTTATTTGTGTTTTTTTTTGTTTATCATTTTCTTGCATCATGAGTTTCTCTGATTTTTTGCGTTTATGTTTGATTTTGTTTTTGGAATTAGTGAAACTCTCCAAGGATATTTTCCGTTGTGTTTTCGCAAGCGTTTCGTTGTCTGTTTGGAGATCACAGGAAATTTTCGTTTCGCATCAGCAGCATACTAGGCTTAAAACAAGGAAGCCATCTTAAAAAAAAATGCCGGTTGTTATAGGTGGGTTATTGGGATGTGTTGGAAAAATAAAGCAGAATATATTGACTTATATTGTCATTATATGTATATATATCTAATAGTAATAGAAAATTAAATATATATTTTTCCCTCATACTAGAATTTACAACCATTTCCATATATGTACTTACTCACCTCAAAGCTGATATATGTTTATTCTTAAGGTAACGAAAACACTTATACTTACGCTACAAACTTAATACATAATATTTGTGTTCAGAGTGCACTTATAAATTGAATCTACAAGCAAAAAAATATTCCTAAGGTTAGTTATGAGTTATGACATAGGAGTGTTTTTTTTTTTTTTTAGTTTCCATCAATATGTTTGACATTTTTTTCATTTGTAGGAACCGCTCTTTTTTTTGGGACAAATAAAATTGTTCTAAAAGTTTACCGTTTCTCATTCCAATTTGCAATTTGTTTTCATCAAATAGAGCAAAGAAAACGGGAATGTAAAAACTTGACAGCTGGAATGGAAGTTGGAATTAAAATTTTTAAGGTGCCTATGCACTTCCAAATTAACTCTTAAGATTTTTCTGAAATTTCAAAAATATGCACGAAAAATATGCATTTATTACTTAAATATTCCCAAAAAAGCCGAATATGGTTTTATATGCATTTATAGTAAAAAATATGCATAAATATGATGTAACTATTAAATTTGATTTTAAATGAAATTCCCTGATTCGAAAAACTATCTTATTCGTTTTCTTCTAAGTTTATCGAAAAAAATATGTATTTAAATAGAAATCCTAGCCCTGCTGATGAGTTTTTTAAAATTACCGCCATTCGTAAGTGTTACCCAAGTTCTATAGTTGAGTGTACGTCATTTACTGTCTATGTGTTCGTGTTTCAGCTTGTAGTCAAACCCGGTTGACAGCCGAGGATTGGTATTTTTATATTAAGGGTATTCATGCAATGTTGTAGTGTTGTAAAGCACGAAATAAGTTTACCATTTGATTAAGTTTACCATTTGGTTAATGAACTGTCAAATTTTGTATGAGAAATGATTTACGCAATTTGCTTAAAATTTCCCTAGGATTTTGCTGCAGAAAATTAATTAAGTCATCGTGACTTTTAGAATTAGGCGTGTTCACAAATATGATATATTATAGGTAACTCGGAGAACGAAGAAAATCTGCCCGTGTGCTTTAACTGTTGCATTGGAATTAGTTGACATCAAAGTTGTGAATTAGAACGTAGTTTATACAGCAAAACAAATAATTAGGACGTCTACATTTTCTGACTATTAATAATCAACATTGTTTATTTACACAAATCCATATAATGGGTCATATGGATAAACAAAAGTGAATGCTTTTGTATTTGTTATATTATGCTTTCCGAATTTCAGTTGAGTTGAGTTCAGGAACACTAATTTAACATCTGAAAACGAAAGCGAGCTAAACTGAAGGAAAAGTAGATATCCACCATTATGAGCACGCCATATCATTATCTTGTATTAGCTCATATTAGTTCGAGTGAGTTTGCGAGTATTACAATTATTCTTGCTTTAGCCACGAAATCGTTTTCTCATCTCATTCCCTTCGGATTTAAAAAAAACTCGTCGTGTATCTTACATTTTTTAAACCGTTCCGAGACATTCGGCTCCGATTTCAGGTTGGTTTGCGAGAGGTTCTCCATATAAAAATATCTAACTTCGAAATCTGAATTCACTTATTTGTAAACATATTTTGAAGTTTGATATTTGACGTTTAACAAACATCTGATTCGATTACACAACATTTAACCAAATGAAAGAGGGCGCTCATGCAAACTTTTGTGTAAACTTATCATTTTACACAATTTGTAAACTTACGACGCAAGTTTCATGAACACTCTTAGTACACAGTATTTTTTTTATAATCTGTCTTCATGTTGAGTTATTAACTATTGACACCTTTATTAATAAAAAAATGCTTAGTTTTCTAGTAATTCACAAATAAACTAAAACAATTAATTCACGAATTAAAATACATATTTATTAATAAGTAATAACCAATAGCTGAATCCCATTGAGTAGAAAATTTTGAAGAAAATCTACTTCGTTCAACAAGAACTCTGCTGTCGCCAAAGAGTATTATTCAGTCTTTACACATTTATATACATTTTCTTACTCACCTCCATATTATTCACTCGATTTAATCCAGATTAAAATTTTAATCCGGATGTAAATTATAAAAATTCAATGTCAATACATCCGGATTTTGGTTATAATCTGGAGTGAAAAGTATGGAGGTAAGTGTGAACTTATGCATGATGTAATGACAAAATATTTGTTACCATCGTTTGCTTTCTTTTTATCTAAATAGTCGTTGGCAAAAATATGTAAGGTATTTTAAGCTCTTAATTTAATAGTTAATCTACCTATTTGGATTAACCAATTTACACTTCTTTTTTTTTTTTGATAAGATTTCGCACTTATTTTGCTGATTGAAAAATATTCAAGTTTTATTTAAAATTATTTAATTGGGGGGTGTTAAAGTTTATTATTTCTTAATACATACTTGTAGAATATAAATTGGCTATCAGTCATGGAATAGTTCTAAAAAGTTGAATTTTATAGTTGCGGTGTACTATAGAAGTTTTTGATTTTGTAAACAATTTTAATTAACGATATTTTTAAGTGGTCGTATTTGGCCACATATTTATTAAAACAAAGAAAATCTTAGAATAAATCATTGTATAAATTTTGTCCTTACTTAACCATGAAGCAAAAATTTGAAAAAAATAAATAAATAAAATAAAAACTGCTAAAAAAATTCATTGGAAAAAGTTTCGAAATAAAAACTTTATTTTAAATATTGATTTTGGCATTTCTGGGATTAATTGCTATAAAAACGTACGTAGGCACTATAATATGATTGAACAATGTTCATTTTAAGTAATTTGTTTTTATCAATTGTATTATCTAAGTATAATGTACTTGTACTACAAATGTAGGTACAAATAAACACAAAACAATATACAAACAAATAAAAACTAAAATATTTATTGTTATGAGTAAAATTGCACTCAAATTGAATTGGGTGGACATTTCTACAGGGTGGTGATTTACATATAAGATGTATCTAAACGGAAAAGCGTGTAGGTTAAGATGAAACAAAAAATTAAATCATATGGGAATTGTTATAAATCGATTTAAAAAAATAAAAAAAATAAAAAGGACAAAATGGGTTAAAGATCATGGAGAGGGAATATATAGAAATCTTGTATTATACCTAAGACTTTAAGGAAAAATAAAATGTAAATAAATTGCGATATATGTACATATTGTTGTTTCGTCTCCAGTTGCGATGATTTTATAAAAATGAAATAAATAAAATACCTACATATTATATAAATTTATTATTATAAATCACTCAGTTTGACAAACCCGAAGATGAAATATTATTCCAAAATGCGTTGCCAATAAAATTTAAAAATAAATTTGTGTAAATAAAAGACTATTATTGAATTTTGAAATTTGTAAGATATTTATTTCATTTTTATTATGATATCAAAACCTATTTTAATTTTACTAAAAAAATGAAGGTAGGTACATAACAATTATGTAAAATTTAATTGAAAAAAATTCATTTTGACATTTCATTGAACCAACTTGATTTAAAATAAAATTAAAAGCATGATATAGTTACGATTTCAGTCTCCTTATTTTAACATCAACTCAACTTACACGCTCTATCGTTTAGATGTATTTTTTTCAAATCACCCTGTATAGGTATATATTAATTGTCTAAATTAATATATTCTTTTTAAAACAATACGTCCTATAAGGAATATAAACCTCTGACTCAGATATTATTTAATTCAAGTGCGCTTATCTTAACTTATATATTAATTGAATAATATGTATTTATCATTCTTCATAAAAATATAACAATGCTTTTGTATTTTGAGTACTTTTCTACCGATTAAAAATATGCAGTTATAATAATAAGTATATATGAATATAAGATATATTATGTACAACAACGACACGGGTTGTATTTCAAATATGATGTTCCTGGATGCAATTTTATGTCGCAAAAGTTTTTGTCAGAATATACCAGAGAAACATTTGAATATTCCATGTTAAATTTCAGGAAAAAACATAATGAATTATGAGAGAAAATGAACAAGAAAAGCAGAGCTGTAAATCCAATAAAAATGTGCAAGTGTGCACAAAAATAAAAAAAAACTAGAGCGAACGATGAAAAATCATCAGTCATCACCATCACCATTAACGGCATAAACTAGTTATCAGGCAAATCAGAGATAATGAATAATAAAGCTATAGGAATCTTTTGTAGGTACGTTCCACCCTCCAAAACCCATTTGTTTACATTTTTGTTTTCGTAATTTCACCTCGAGTCGATGAATAAATGTTAATTGCAACAACAATTTAATGCGGTGGTGAATTCATATTTTTGCACTAGTGTGTTCATATTTTGAAACTAGTGGAAAAATATGAATTCACCACCATCCGCCATTTTGTTTACCTTGTAGGAAAATCGTAATGACAGATGAGGCTTCCAGTATTTATAATTCATAATCTCTGGTGGTACATCTCAGTCCAAATAGCGGTAACTGCGAGCGGACCGAGATCTACAAAGTAAGTCGAAAACCAGCTGCAGTCGCTAGTAAGCCACCATCGTCATCAATGTGCTTAATCATCTCTGAGAAATACAAAGCTTTTTAACCGCTCCCGCCGGTTGCAACTCAGAGCACCATCGAAAATATAGGAAAATATTTGATGTTTTTTACATTTTTTAAATTGATTATTGAATATTTTTAAAATACCAGTAAAACTCGCTTACGAGAAATGGCAAAACGTCCACAGTCTTTGTTTCACTTAAGCGGGTTTTTCACTTAAATGAACCCCACTTTAGTGAAAAAAAATTTCATCTAAGCGGAGTCCGGATAAAAAAAACAAAAATAAAGGTTTATGACAGAAATTCAAATGTCATTTTCGTGGTGAAAATTTTGCGGAGGTGAAAAATAAAAAAGAGAAATGAGAGCGTTAAGAAAACTTTTTATTCTGTTCGATTCAATTTTTTTCACTTAAGCCTAGTATACAGTTCTTTTTAACAAAAAAAAAATGTTTGTGAAAAATTTTGTTTTCCTCAAGAAAAATGGGTGTGGTGAAACAAAAAAGGATAAGCCTCTTCTTCAGTTATAATACATGTTTCAAAAAGGTAATCGTCACTCACTTCCATTTTAAACCAGCCGAATATCAAAACAATTATAAAAAAAAAACGGTAAAATATGTTTTTAGTATCCGAGGTGAAAATAAATTTTTTTCAACAGGTTTGGTTCACAGTTCGATAATAAGGCCGTGTCCGAATTGCGTTAAAATTTTCTACCACTGGTTAAATTTTGACGTTTGGTTAAAATGCGGTAATTTTTTTATTTTTGCTGTCCGAACTGGATTAAAATAGGATGGGTTAAATGGGATTTTTAGTTAAAATTCCCGCAAGATTAAAGAAATTTCCCTAACCAAAAATGTGTTTTATTATTCCAGAAAATAAATATTTTATACAAAATCCAGCTTGAAATGTATCAAAATAAAAATTCGACGCGAATAAAGTACAAATTTCTTAATTTGATTTAGTTTTAAAGTTTTTGCATCGATTATATCCCCAAACATTACGGAAAAAATCCTATTGTGTATTGCTTGATTATGCAGTCTCCGAACACTAGTTCACAGCTGTCAACAAACTAAAAAAAAAACACAAAATAAAACAAAAAAACCTATTGGCATTAATTTTGCAAGATGAATAACAATTTGAGGAAGTATTTTATATTAATTCTTTTATGTTTTTTTAAATATCAGCTTATTATTACGAGGACTGCAATAACACAGCAACGACTACGCGAGGTATGTGTACGTACATGCACATAATAAAAATAATTTCAAATTCAATTTTCTCTCTTTCTTGAGAAACGTCAAAATTTAACCACTAGTGTCAAATTTTAACCTGCTTTGGAGCTGGGTAATTTTTAACCCATTTTATTCACCACGCTAGTGTCAAAATTTAACCAAACGCCAAGTTTTAACCAACATTTTAACGCAATTCGGACACGGCCAAAATTTTAAACGCCAAAAAATTTTGTTGCGATTAAATCACTCCTATAAGACATGTATTTTGTATAGAATTGTTGCCCTTAGCGTAATGGTTGAGAAAGTGCCTTGGACTGTCATGCCAGAGAACTGCGTTTGATTTCCAAAAGTAACAAAACACCCAAGAGTATCTTTCACTTGTGATGGAAAATAGTCTCTCACCTTAACCGGTTAGATTTAGCAGAAAATTGTCGATTTCCTTCATACAATTTCACAAGAATGGTGTTGAGATTGTTGTATAAGTCAATATGCCCTGGTTTTCTATTAAACGAGTCTGTTTTGTAACGTGAAATTCCTTGCGAATTTGCACAAAATTTCAAAATTTGCTGCCTTGCTGCCAAAACCCATAGAAAAAAAAAGTTACGACACAGACATAATATCACGCCACCACTTTCTTCGGCCTTATATCAATTAATTTAAAGAAATGCGGCTCTGATATCGACAAAAAAAATTAATACAAAAATCAAACTAATTTTTCACAATAATTTCTGAAGAACCCGACGACGATGATAAGACTTAAAACGTATTACCCAGTTTTTTTTCTTATCATCGGAAATCGATTAATGATTAAAAAGTACTTTTGTTCACCTGCAATCTATATAAAAGCCGATTGCTTGTATCAGAATCAACTTAAACTCGAAAAGACACTTAATCGAGTGCAACGAAATTACATAGTATATCACTTTATATCATTTTTGCAATTGTAGCGTGAATTTTTATAATTTTTATTTCCAAAAATGAATTTCAAAATTTTAACATTGATTGTGTTAGTTGGAGTTTTCAATGTAAGTTTTGTTAAAAAAAAAATTAAAATAATTGTTTTTAAGTGAACAGCAATACAAGAATAAAATTTTATGATTTCAAAGGTGAATGGAAGCAGTCCAGTAGCTTCTTATATTCGACAAAGAGCTGAAGATGCCCTTCAAGAGCAAATGATCAAATCATTATCAACACCAATGCTAAGATCAAGTATAAGTTCATGTCATCCTCATTATTCAGAACTTTTGGCAACTATTCTGCAAACCTACGAAAACGATCGTAAGAAATGTGAAGACGACGAAAATGAACAGCTTGCAACACTTGTAACTGAAGGACAACAATCTCGCGACGCTACAACCTTAACTCTCGATAATGTTTGTGAAAGTCTTAATGAGTGCAAGGCTAAAACTGAGAATTTGGATTTCTTCGACTGCGTCAATCAATCCGTATGTTTACTTTTGAAATAAGTTTAGAGAATTATTTTCTGATTTTTATTTGATATATTATATAGGGAGACAAAAACACTCGCGATGTATGGAAATCATCTAAGGACTCATCAGATACTGCTGCACATATTAGAGAGCAGATTCATGTTATTCAGTACCAAACTGGCAGATGTACTAGCGAAGCAGAACGGAAGTATATTGTTGCAACAGCCAAGGCTACTGATGATATGATCGCTTGTTATGCAAATGGAGGTATTATTCTTCCATCAACTGATGCTCCATCAACTGACGCTCCATCAACTGACGCTCCATCAACTGATGCACCATCAACTGATGCTCCATCAACTGATGCTCCATCAACTGATGCTCCATCAACTGATGCTCCATCAACTGATGCTCCATCAACTGATGCTCCATCAACTGATGCTCCATCAACTGATGCTCCATCAACTGATGCTCCAGCAACTGACGCACCATCAACTGACGCACCATCAACTGATGCTCCATCAACTGATGCTCCATCAACTGACGCTCCATCAACTGACGCTCCATCAACTGATGCTCCATCAACTGACGCTCCATCAGCTGACGGTCCATCAACAACTCCTCCAGCAGAAGTTAGTTCTAATGAATCAGGTGAAAGGGACCAAGTTGAAGAACTTGAAGAAGATAACTCTCGATCAAGACTTGAAAATTTTATGAGAAATTGGGGAAAACGTTTCTAAAAAAACAATAATTAATTTTAAATAAAAATACACGTCACAGTGGCATAAAGATTTACAATCATAAAACTTTTTTTTTTAGTTAATTTAATATATTTATTAAAATTAAATTAAAATAGAAAAACTATTTTTAGATATATACGGCAAATAAAATTAAAAAAAAAAAATTTGCTACCTGATTTAATTGTGCTGTTTTAATCTTTGTGGTGCCCTCCGAAATTTTGGATACTTTTTTTTTTTTAATTTCCTAGTCCCCAGATGCCAGAAATAGAATGACACTAAGCGAGAAATCAGCACCCACTTTTTAAAATCAAGAAAAAGAATAATGTATTTAACCAGAGTTAATTAATCCTGCAAATAAATTTAACTCAAGTTTTTCAGTGCAGGATTAACTTTAATTTTCAGCTGTCAAAAATCTAAGGAAGTCAAAGGGCGACACTATGAAAATAAGCTTTAACTATTGAAACAGAGAGGGCGACACTATGTGGCGGTATATGGAAATGTCGATTTTCAAGTGCTGCCATCTCTATGTCGTTTGTGTTTTGACACAAATCTGTCAGAAATATCTATTCAGTTAGTTCAGAGTTAATTTACAAAGTTCAATTAGTTAACTCGGGAATGAAAAATATTTTTCATAAGTTAAACCGTATCAGAAAAAACGTAAAAACAAGAACAACTTAAAAGGTAGAATGTGAAATGTCTAGCTGTAAGCTCCTTTAATAGTGTTGTTGATTATATTTCCAATTTTATTAAACAAAAAAAACTAATAAAATTAGAATTGAAGAACTTGCGGCATCAAATTTTCAAATCTTTAAAATTAAATAGTTTATGAAGTTTTTATTGATGCTTATTCGAGATGTTCCATTAAACTACTCGCCCAAGTACAGTTACTGGGTGTGCAGATTATGATGACAGCTCTGCTTGTGAGACTTCAATACTGATGGTATTTTAGTGTTTCATTCTGATGGTATTTTAGTGGTTCAGTAGCCACCACAATCAATGGTCTAAGGGGACATCAAATTAGATCAATCAAACCAAAAATTGCAATAAACCTTCAAGCTGTTAGCGTGCTTTATATCACACACGCGAGCGCGAACGCAAAGGATATATAATATTTTTAATATTTGTTGCCTTGGACTGATAATAACAGTTCTTTTTCTTTCTTTTGTCAAGCAGATGTGACACATAAACTAAGTATGTGTATGTGCCGGGTGAAATGTTACTCTTATTAACCACTTGCGTGCTCAGTTTTAAGGACGTACTTTATACTGTATATATACTCGTAGTACCCCACCGAACCTTCTTGGATCAGTCCTATACAACAACAAAAAAAAAAGGTGCACCAAACTTGGTACCAGGAACAGTAACTTCAAACATAAATCGTCCGGATAGTATAGGTACATAATATATAGAGGCAATAATAAATTATAGCACGAGGAGCTCTTGAGAGATTTTCCTTTTCTTCCCTAGATTCCCGATGGATATACATATTAAAAGTGGGCGGCGAGAATATGTGAGCCCTACAAACTACAGTGCAGTGGTGGTATTATAGTACTAGGCACTCGAGGTCCTCTTTGGGGAAAATTTAATTAAGTCTACGACTGAGATTACTACTATTACACAATCGTGTATTGAATACGAGCATCAGGCCTTCGTATTTCGAACGAAGACAAACAGACGGACGGACCGGTGGCGGTTGGATATAATATAGGAGGGGAGAGTAGATCTGCTGAAGATTAGGGTCGGGAATGAGATATTGAAAATGAGATAAAAACCAGATTGATTGGCCCTTAATTCAATATAGGGCCGGGAAGTTAATATTGATACTCCAGCATATGTGGCACAAGGCAACTTGGTTCGGTTTTTTTTTTTTTATCGAGTGGAGTGCGGTATGTTTTTCGTTGTTGAGAAGAAAATATTCTCATTTTCCTTTCCAAGGGTGCAATTGAAATTACGATCAAAATCTTTGGGGGATTTAATTTCAATGAAAATAAATATTAAATTTTTTTTTTCTTGTTTTAATAGCTCATGCGTCAAGTGATTTCTGATGATGATGAGAAGAGGAAGTAGTAGTTCTATATAGTAGATATATGTATAATGACATTTTTGGAATCAATTTTTGATTGATTGTAAACACGGATATACAAGACAGAAAATGTGAATCATGTCAATCATGAAATGTCAATGAATCAATTTAATTTTTTCACTTTAAAGGAAGATAAATTGAATATAAAGTGAATTTTGATATATGTATTTGGTTTTCTGGATTGCGGGATTATACATTGATTATTCTTAAGTCTAATTAGTTTCGTAACGGTAAATATTATAGAAAGATATTGTTGCATCAATTGATAATGATTGATGGACAAAGTGTTTGAGAATTGAGTGAATTCGAATTGCAAACTCTGGATTTGGGATTAAAGCATCTCACTTGTGGGATATTCGCAAAAAAAACTATACCATTTTAAAGGACACCATATCGTCATAATAGGTTAACTAGTTTCAGTAATTGGTCAGCCATATATGTTTTTTAAATGAATTTTTCAAGTTTTTTTTTGTCAAGGTCGTAGAGATTTTTAGCACTTCATATGTGGGATATTCGAAAAAAAATATATACATATCTTCTGAAAGTTAACTTAGTTTTTTCTAAAAGGTCAACAGGTTCCAGTAATCATTTAGCCATAAATATTTTTTAATGACTTATTTGCGAATATCCCACAAATGACGTGCTTAAAATTTAAAATGACCTTTAAAAATCTGAAGTATTAGTTAAACATTTTCTACAGCTGAACGATTTATGGAAAAAAAAGTAGAATTTTTTTAACCAATTCTTGACCTTTAAGATTGCATACTTTTATTGCGAATTTCCCACATATGAGGGATATTCCTAGAATAAAAAGTATATATAATTTTTATTTTTTTCTTCGATTTTATCCAACTAGAACTCTGGTTTATTTTTCAAGAGTAATGAAAATTATAAATTATTATATATTAGCATCTCATTTGTGGGATATTCGAAAAAAAAATTTAATTTAACCTTGTTTTTATAAAAGGTCAACTAGTTTCAGTTATCGGTCAGTCAGAGATATGTTGCAATAAATATTTTGCGAATATCCCAAAAATAGGATGGTAAAAACCTCTAATAACCTTAAAAATGTCTTATGAGTGATATTCTTTAAATAATTACCTATATATTATGTAGTACAATTTGAATTTTGTTTTTACGTCACTCTATTCCCAATGAAAGTCTTTTCTATTTTCAAGATTAAAACAAAAATATTTCTTGGAGTTAAATTTTTTCTCAAGGTTGCAAAGATTCTGATCAACTCATTTGTGGGATTTTAGAGAAAAAATCATCGGAAAGGTTACTTTGTTGTCCTAGAAGGTCAACTAGTTTCAGTAATTGGTCAGCCATAGACATTTTTTAATGAATTTTTTGCGAATATCCCATAAATGAGTTACTTGAAACCTCAAATCACATTGAAAATTATTAAGCATTTATTAAAAATTTTATTTCTGGAAAAAAAAGTTGAATTTTTCACCAATAAGTGACCTTTTAGATTGCACACTTTTTTTCGAATATCCCACATATAAGGGATATTCCTGGATATTCCTAAAATAAGTAGTATAATTTTTCTTTTTTATTTTATATATTCTCACTAGAACTCTGATCTATTTTTCAAAATTAAAGAAAAATATTGTTCTTTTGGTTTAAGTGTTGTTCAAGGTCGGTGTCCTAAAAGTTCAACTTCGTTTCAGTTTTTAATGAATTTATTTCAAATATCCCACAATAAGGAACTAAAAACATCTATTGACATTAAAAATTCTTGCTGAATAATTTCTGAAAAAAAGTTGACATTTTTTGATCATTTACTGACTTTTCAGGTTCCATACTATTTTTGCGAATATCCCACATATGAGGGATATTCTTGAAATAAGTGGGTAATATAATTCGTATTTTATTTTTCTTTGCTATTATTCCCACTAGAACTATCTTCGATTTTTCAAGAATAAAAAAAAATATAATTCTTATGGTTAAACTTTTTTGTAAAGTTTTGTTCACAAAGATGTTTAGCATCTCATTGAAGGGATATTGGAGAAAAACAAATATATATATTATCTATGGTCAACTAAATTCATTAATTGGTCAGCCATAGATATTTTTTAAATGAATTTTTTGCGAATATCCCATAAATAAGATGATATAAAAACCTCTAATAACCGTGACAAATCTTAAGTACTGATTAAAAATTGTCTACTTTTGAAAATCTTTTTTGACAAACTGCTTACCTTTTAGATTTCATACTGTTTTGCGAATATCCCACATATGAGGGATATTCTTTAAATAAGTAATATAATTTGAATTTTATTTATTCTTCGTTATATTCATACTAAAATACTATTCAGGTATCTTCTAGTCTTTCCCCAGCATCTGTTTTTTTTGCTAAAAAAATAAATTTATTATGTAGAAAACCCTATTCTTATAACAATCTATGAACTTTTTAAAGTAAAAGAAGTGCATTTTCTTTTTATGTTTTTAGTTTTCAAAAAAGTTTTTAAGTGTCTTTATTTACAAAGGAGTTTCCCTTTGAACTTTTGAAATGACTGCCCTGAATAGAAAGATCTATATAGGTATATAGTTGTAATATTCTTAACCTCTTTCTATACGCATCTTTGGTTTCTTAACATTCAATTAAAATTCTGTTTTCTAATTCTATTTGAAAGTATGCATCTATATGTATGTAGTACCTATACATTCTATCAAATATAATAAAATAATATTTTCAAAAAACTTTTGAAAGTCAATCCAATTTTGTTTAGAATTCTTGTGACCTTTAAATAAAAAATAAAAATAAAATTCTTGTCTTCACAAAAAAAAACTTCTAGGTCATCTAAAGATCCACAACATATACAAAACAAAATTTAAAAAAAAAATATATTTTCAAACTTCAGCTGTTTCCACTTTTTCGCAGCCGTGCATAAAATGTTGGTATAATTAATATAAACAATGAAAAGAAATAATTTAATTGCACATAATCTCACACATCATATCCCGCACATAATGTATGTACAATGTACATATTCCTCGAAGCAGTAAGTAAAGTTTTAAGGCAAACATTTATGTTTTTTTTTTGTAATATTTTTTTTAATAGCGCAACAACGTAAACAAATCCTGGAGTGCAAATGTATAGAGATGGAGAAGGTCCTCTTGAACGCTGCAAGTGCATACTTTCTATTCCTTGCCTTAAGGCAAAAAGTAATCCGTTTCTTTTGGTTTTTTTCAAGAATCAAGACTATATATAAGAAGACGAAGACGACAACAACGACGACGACGACAAGCGAGGACGTCGCAAAATGAAAAAAATATATATTCACACACAAGCTAAAGATGAAGATGAAGCTGAAGATTTTTCCTTGAACCAGGTTTTCTTTTTTTTTTTTTTAATAAAAAAGAAGAACTTTTACTTCGTCCTTATACGAATTTGCCATCGAGCTCAACACACACACACATCGCACACACAGAATCATGATTGTGGTTGCGAAGGCCTTCGGGTCCACTTAGGCATACCTCAAACCGAATGTCGAACGTTTGAGTACCATCCGCTGAGTGTTTGTATGTTGTTGGATTTTCTTCTATTTTTCCATTCAGTTTGAAGGATGTGAATGCGAAAATATTTTGCAATGAAAATTCCTCTTTCGCCTTTCCTTACAGTGAGCAAAGAAAAGCCAAGAAATTTTGTCAGATTTTCTCTTCTTTTTTTTTTCTCTCTATGATTCAGGATCGAATTTAGGCTTGTTAAGGCCTAAATACAATAAAAATTAAAAAAAAAAAAAATAGTAATAATAAAAGCTCTAGAGGTGAGCTTTTGATCTTTGATTCATCAAGTGATTTTTGAAGCAGTGTGTGTGCTAAAATTTAGGACAGAAATTAAGTTTCTGTGGGCTTAAAGGATAGAATTGCGTTTTTCTAATACTAACATATTTATTTCTGATGCTCTCATTTGTGCGATGTCAGGCGGTTTAAAAGAAAGAAATTTTGGAACTCATAGTTCTCTAAAATAATTTAAATACTCGAACTATTTTTTCTTACACCTCAGGGTCTGCTCTGCTCTGAACTGAAAAAAAAAAAAAAAAAAAAAACATCTATTATGACCCAGAGGGCCTTACGAGCCTTAACTTTGCTTTAATATTAATTCAGCAATGATACATATAGAGACGCACTCATATATGTACATATTATGGCAGTGGCACTTTGGGATAAGAAAAAGGATATTCTTAAAAAAAGAAGGAAAAAAAAAAAAAAAAAAAAACAGAAACACATGTGGAATTCAGGTGCAACTAAGCAAAACTTTTTAATGAATGAATGCTGCAGGCTGTGTTGAATTTATATATTGCCAGGAGGTATTATGTGCGAATATACTCAAATATTATATAGGATTTGGGAGTTGGGGGCACCAGTCTTTTGGGGTTAAAAGTGACGCACTCTGTGTACTTTCAATATTATTATACCTACATGTATTCTATATGTATGTATATAGGTAGTTGTTGGAAGCTATATAGGTGAAGGTATGTACATATATATACGACTTGATTTTTCACACTTCATATAGAAAATCTAGCCAAGAGATGGCCTAGAAATGGTGCTGACAAGGAATTTTTATTTTAAAATTTTATTAGCAAAGAGTGTTTTGAATGACATGCCAACATTTGAAATAAAAATAAAAAAAAAAATAAAAACATTTGTTTATTTATTTCAAGAGAAATTAAGGAAAGCTTCAGCAAGTACATAAGTACTTTTTATAGAGAATATTAATTAGAATAGCAGTTATTGTACCATAATAATTATTTTAAAGCTGCACCTGTGTACATATATATAATAAAATGTTGAATCTTAAGAAATCATTATGTATATGTATGTGTACATAATTAAATCTAGATATACAGATCGGGGATGTATCCTTGGAATAAAATTTATATTTAGTTCGAAAGCAAAGATTTCAATAAAAAAATACGATTTTTGCTTTGGATTGGGTTTTTTTTTGTTATTCTTAGAATAAGTTTAGGTTTAAGTTTCGATAAACTTTTTTTTAAGTATACTACGTGGCGTAATGGTTAGTTCGTTGGAGAGTCACACGTCTGAAGGTCTTGTATGACTATCTCAATCTTTTTCATCAATTTTTTTTTTCACGGGTAGGTAATTCTTCCTGTGAGGAAGAATTAGAAATCCGTTCAAAACTTTGCACTGAAAATAAATCGTTTGTAATATCAATATAAACATCGTTTGTTGATTTATTTTTCATTGTCTCAATAAACTTTTTGTTGATATTGCGAACATTTTTTGTTTTAAAAGTTTCTACTCAATAAACGATTTGTTGGCTCAGTTAAACTTTGTTTATTGAAAATTTAAATTTAAAAATTAATAACCGGTTGTTGTAACAACAAACTTTTTTTTTAACACAATAAAATCATGGATTGCGCAAGACAATTTTTTTATAAAGCAAATTTTGTTTACACTGATAAATGCGTTTATTGGCGCAATAAACAAATTATAAAATGTAAATAAACATTTTAATTGAAAAAAAGGATTTATTATCCTTGATACGTACAAAAATTATTTAGGTAGAAAATGAAACACAAGTTTAATTCGCTATTTAACATTTAATTCTGTTGATCGTACAAAATGAAGTGAAGTTACAATTTGTACCTTATTATAAAGAAACTTACAATAATATACCATAATATGCTGCGTAAGCTAAATGCAGTTGCCATGCATGAACCCACTTAAAATTTCCCGGTGTGAACGACTGCCGACGATCGTGGCTCGTGTGCAACTTATGCACTTTTTTATAGTTGGCTCAATGCCATGACCGTGATAACATTGAATTTAATATTTTTGTTTACTATCGTAATAAACTGTGTATTGACCCAATAAACTATTTATTGTCACAAAAAAAGTGTTTAAGGGTAAGCTTAATGCTTTATTTTTTCAAATTATAGTCGAATCTTACAAAATTCACAGTCTGTTCATGCTGTGATTTTTTATAAGGTATAAGCATCGATCATATTGCATCTTAGAGGGGTGTGACGAAATAATACAAATCGCATTTTGGAGTTGAGGTCAATTGAATTAAATTTAAAGCTTCAAACTTACCGACTCTTATAAGAATCACAGCATGAACATACTATGAATTCTATAACAGTCATGAGTCAACTATTATTTGAAAAAAAAAAAATCATCTACACTTAAAAACACTTTATTGGGACAATAAATAGTTTATAAGGACAATCAAAAGTTTATTACGATGATAAAAAAAAAATGTCAAAACAACAAAAATTACACTGCCGCAACTAAGCAATTGTGTAAAAGATAAATAATTTAATAAATAATTTCTTGTATGAACAAACGTTAATTGGACCATTAATCTACTTTTGCTTGAAGTAATAAACGTTTATTGGTCCAATAAACCGATTTTTGGTGGCCTAATAAACCAGTTCATTTGCCGAAAATTGATAAATAAATTTACTTTCCCAATAAAAATTTTTATTCTAAGTACTTGTTTGGTTCAATAAACATAGCAAATTATAAATCCACTCAATGAACAAATTGTGAAGACAAAAAAAAAAACTCGGAGGTAACCCTGGAACTGTAGAACACTGGCAGTACATTATTTTCTAACTCAACTAATCGGGAATGATATTTGCCTTGTAGCTAACACGTTACTTAAACTTTTAAATGTCATTTCTTGTATCATAAAATTTTTAAGCTCGTCTGACAAACCCTTGTATCCGTAAAATTTTTCTGATATGTTTTTTACTTGCGATATACAAACATATATGTATACAGCAAGTAGTTACCGTAATACAAAAGTCGGACTCGAGGTTTTGATCAAACTTGACATTGCGAAGATATCGAAGTCGAAAAAAATGAGTCTTACAAATTCTGTCTGTTCGTTCGTCTGTAGCCTAAACTAGTGGGTCGATTTTATTTAAAGTTGGTAAAATGGCACCTATCAGTTTTAGCAGAAGCACATCGGAATACAGGCTTTAAAAATTTCGTTTTTCAAAAATCCCGAACAAAATTTTAAATCCCGTCTACAAAAATAATGTATTTTTAAAATCCTTTCATCTAAATCCCGCTTATTCAAAATCCCGATGTATTATAATCCCGCCTTTTAAATTCCCATCAAATACCGAAAATCTGTTTTCTAAACAATACAAGTATAACATTATGTTGTTTGTACATTAAAAAAAAAATACTCGACTTAAAGAAAATACGTTTTTGATTTGCACTGTACACGTTTGTTTTTTGCTTACAAAATATAAATTTTGTATTTATTAATTGCAAAAATTTAAAATGCATCAAAAATTTTGTTTAAAGATTCTTTATGTTTTTACAGAATTAATAACTTTATTTTGATATATTGTAATGTTTGTTATACGTTCAATTCAAATGCATTTAAAAAATCAAAAAAAAATATTTGTTTTATTTAAAAATATCGTGCGATTATATAAAACGGGATTATAAGAGACGGAATTATAAAAAGCGGGATTTTAGAACACCGGGATTATATAAAAAAGGATAATAAAAAGGGGGATTTAAAACCCGGGATTTAAAAAATCCTGACTATAAAAAGCGGGATATAGAACCCAACCCTTTTTTAGGCATTTCCCCAGCAACTTTTTTTTCTCGAAAATAGCTTCTACGATTTTGATTAAATTTTTTCCGATCTAATATTTTATTTTTTTAAAGGTAATTCTAACAGACACTTTTTTTTGGTTTTCAAAAATTTTAACAAAATTTTATATATAAAAAACCGCTCCAACGATTAAAACATTTTTTTTACATAAATAGAGTTTTATTAAAGAATTCAAATGGTGTACATCGCGTTGGAATCAAAACAAATTTCAGAGGTTTTTTAATTACTAAGAACACGGTGTTATATTGTACATTTTGGTATACTTACAATACTCCTTTAAATTTAAGGATTTTGGCAGTTTGCATAAAATATAGGCTCCCATAACTATTTTTATTTTTAATACCAGATGAATAGGTTTAAAATAATCAGCTTTTAAAACCACATGTGTGATCGTGCCAGTTCGAATTTAATTTTTGTTTTTGAATTATTATGATAAATAGTTTTTACTAATTCACTTCCTTCTCTGTCCGTATTTTCGTTAAAAATTTAATCAAAATCAATTGCAAACATTAAATTTACGGTTAAAATAAATAAATATAAACAAATAAAAAATATTTTTCAATTTTATTTTTTTAATTTCGTGAATATGTATGTGACTCAAAGGAGTCTTAGACAAATTAAAATTTATTCATTTAGTCACATAGCAATTCCATCTTTTAAATTTAAATTAATTTCAAAAACTATAATCAAAATAATATTGTTACTAAATTATGTTTTTAAAATGAACAAAAAAGTATAAAATAATTTCTCGTAGACCCATATAGATTTAAAAAGAAAACATTGGTGTGTATAAGGTGTGTTTTATTCATTGCTGCATAGACAGCTCAGCAAAATTTACCTTAGAAAACAAAAACAATTTTATTGCTGACGAAAAAGAATTCATTAAAAAAAAAGATGGCTGTGCTGGCGATAGAACTTTGAATTATTGAAACGAACGTATATTGATTGAGTAATCGTTTTATTCAGACTTGTGCTGCGCTGGCTATGTAGCAATGATTAAAACACACCTATAAATACAATATTAAAGAGAAAGAGAATAGCATACATGTGCCTGATATTGACACATTTCTATACTGCAAAATCCTTTTATTTTGTTTAACTATTTTGGAGTTTATATGTAGAAAAGTATCTCTTAATATATCATTCATTATTTTAAGGTTTATAAATTGAAATTACAGGAATTCGCAAATTATTCAAAATTTTACACATATTTTTTAAATAACTAAAAGTGCGTATTAAATCATAGTGAAATTTTACAATTTGGATTTACTCGTTATTTTCCTAGGAGTAAATTCTTACGTGTATACGACTGGCCTGTCAGTCAATTTCATAACCAACTTTGCATACAAATTTCTTATTATTTTGAAAATTCAATTTTTCATCTTAGGTATGATGTCTATTTTTTTTTATAAATACAAAAGAAAAGACATTAATTGAAAAAGTTTTTTTTTTTTTGCGCGTCATCATAAATTTTCATTTCATATACTTATCTTTATTTCTCATCACGTATTTGTTGTATATTCATACGCATTTAAGAATAATAGAATTTTGTGACTGTCGTTTTGTCAATCAAAATAAAATAAGGTTTGTTTGTCCTGACGTCTAGACATAATATATCAAGCATAGAGTGTCAATGTGATAAGACATTTAACTTAAAATTAAAATAGAAGGAAAAACAATAGGCACACCAACAATCTTTATTTTGCTTTAAATTCTTGTTTTCAGGTTAATAAAACAAAAGCAAATGCTTCTCACTTTTTCACATCTACCCTATAAGTTTTTTTGGTTTGCTTCAGGTGATGATGAGTTTGACTAACTGACTTTCGGAATTGATGAATATAAAATTTTGTATGCGAGCAAAGCTTAAGAGACAATTCATAATTTAAAGCAAATACATTTCATTGTGTTTCGACAAAGAATATGTGTGAGTGCTTTATGAGGAGAGTTGTATGTATTTACTGTATACATTTATGCCTCGCTATACGGCTGCTCTTTATACGGCATTTCGTTATAACGATCTTTTTTAATTATAACCAATTTTTTGTTTACGTCCAAAATATTTAGATACAACGGCCAAAAATATCATCATTCAATAAAATATTCCGCATATTGTCGCTCTCTCTGTACAATTTTTTTCAGCAAAAAATGAAAATCTTATTTTCTCAAAACCGTGCCCACAACTTAAAAAAAAACCGTAATTATGTATTTATACAAAACGGCTTGCATTTTATTGAAAAATTCCGAAAAATGGTTATGAATTGTACTTTCCATAGATCACATTTTTGATTTTCGATTTTCTCACAGACGGTTGATCTGATTTTGATCAGTTTTTTTATGAGGAGAATATTTTAAAAAATTTAAAAAATGTTTCAAATTTTTTTTTTGAGATCTTAATACCTATAAAACGACTTAATCGATTTTTATTAAACTTAGCACAAAGCAGTTTTTTATATTATCTAGCAGATTTTAAATAAAAATTATTCTTATAACCAAAAACAACTGTACCCAGTACCTCCCATAGAAGTGATTAGAAACCCGTAAAAAAAAACTCATTTTTATCAAAAAACGGCTCCTAGGATTTTGATCAAAATTTTAATGTGTCCTTACATCAATACGATCTACCATATTAATAGAAACAAAATTTTATCTATTGTTCTAATATAGAAACATTTATTCGACTATCTCATTAACTATTTAACCGATTTTAATGAAATTTTTTACACAAGAGATTCTATACAGTTTAAAGTCGCAAGATGTCGCTTGTACTCTCTCTTCGGCAAAGATCTGATAGTGTAAAAAAAAAATAATATCGCATATCAAAAAAAAATATTTTCTGAAAATTCGATACTTCGAAAATGGGTAGATGATTTTTTCCAAAATTTATTTATAATTCTTAAATTTTTATTTCTTAAAAATGTTTCCAAAATAATAAAATATATATAGAAATATTTTTATTTTTAAAAACAGCTCCAAACAATTTCAGATTTTGTTTAATTAATTTATTTCTATTTATGAATACATTAATTTTTTACCAGTTTTTAAGTTTAAACTGTAAGTTAATTCCTGAAAAAATTTTTTTTTATTTTTTTATTAAAATCTATTCAACAAATAATGAGATATTCGAACAGATCTATTGATATAAGCTCAAAACAAATTTTGATCAAAATCGTAAGAGTTGTTTTTTTCTTAACGATTTAAACACTTTTACGGTAGACACGATTATTGTTGGTTATAAGAATAATTTGTATTTAAAATCTGCTAGATAAACTTAAAAAAACTTGTGTTCCAAGTTAAAAAAAATCGAACGAGTGGTTTTCGAATAATGGAGTTAAAAAACAAATATTTAAAACTTTTTTTAAAAAATACAAACAAAAATAATTTTGTAATTTTGGTTTTTAATACTCCTAAAACTTTTTGAAGTAATCCCCATGAAAAAATTATCAAAATCGTTGAATTTTTAAATATAATGTTGTGGGCACGTTTTAAAGAAAAAAAAGATTTCATTGATTGCTAAACAAAATTGTACCTATATATCGGAGATAACGTTATTTTTGGTCCAAAACAAAAAAATTGAAGAAATTCTCGGGGAAATGTCAAAAAAAGTAAGGCATCAAAAAACTTCCCCTTAGGATGCAGCCGAATGGACAGACGTACAAGGTTCTAAACATTAACCGTCGATATGTATGTACATATGTATGTATATCACAATTGTAAAATAAATGTTACTTCAATAAAAATGTTTTGTTTCCCTAAGTCTACTGAAAATTATGTCATTTTTTTGTCATGGCCGAAATTCAACTTTCTATAGTGTCTTTTTATTGACACACGTTTTTTTATAATGCCTAGACAACAAATTAAATGAAAAAAAAAACACCAATTTAAATTTGTAATAATAAAGTTCTCATATAAATTTCTTATTATCCAATGTCTGGAAAATTTCATAAGAATCATGAATTTTATTATTAGATTGATAAATAAAAAAAAATCTTTTTTATTATCTAATTAAAAAATAA
Organism: Epistrophe grossulariae; assembly: GCA_929447395.1. Taxonomy (NCBI): domain Eukaryota; kingdom Metazoa; phylum Arthropoda; class Insecta; order Diptera; family Syrphidae; genus Epistrophe; species Epistrophe grossulariae. Next base: position 140,830,919 of record OV839566.1, on the reverse strand, counting down.
ATTGAAAATGAACGCATATATTTTTTTTGTATGGAAATAACTGCCCACTGTCTGAAATAAAATCATGTTGTTTTAAACACATAAAATAAGTGTGATGTATAGGTATATTTGACCTTTGATGTAAGCTTAGACAAATAGTCTTCCATTTCAGAAGAAAATAATTAAATGATCGTGTAATGGTGGTGGTGGAATTGTTACAAAAAATTATCCTTTCCTTCTTCTTTTAAAAAAAGTCCTTGAATAAAATACACTTCAAAAAAATCTCAAAAAAATTAAAATTAAATCATTTATTTATTAAAGAAAAAATCGATAGCAGTTTATTTAATTTATTAAATTCAATGTTTCTGATTGGTAAGAACGATTTAGTCAAATGTCCAAGAACTTTTGTTTGTATCTATATGAGTATCTTCAGCTTTTTGTCAAAACTTACCTCGTATAAGTACAAACATTTTAATTAAATTTATTTCACATAAAAAATAACACTGAATTCAAATATAAATTTTTGCAGGTCTTAGTGTTTTTTTTAGAACACCAAAAGGATGCTATTGTTTATAGCTATATATTTAATAAATTTTCTAAAAATTTCCCAGAGGCAGTGTTTCTAAAGACTCCACTAAATAAAAATAATTTTAAATACCAACAGTAAAATATTTCTTTAAAATTCACAACCCAATTTATATAGTTCTAATAAAAAAATTTAATAATATAATTTATATAGCATAAAAGGAAAACATAATATTCTTTTAAACTTATAACTCATTCATCAGTATGTAATTCTTATTTACAAGTTGCCTAAATAAACACTATAAGATCCTTAATAATTATTGTAATATTCCCTGCTGCTGTTTTGATTATGTATACAAACTCGTAAACTAAATATTTACGATAGTTTCCTACAAGCCAACTAATTATCCACCTCTTATTATTCCATCCACAAAGCCTCCAAAGGATCATATAATACGTATATCCTTTTTATAAAACACCGAACACCGCATCCGCCATCAAACTAAAAAAAAAAAAAAAACTCTTCCATTAGTCACCCTAACCAAAATAACAGTAATCAAATTCCCCAAAAATAAACCACAGAGACAAATTAGCCTTTTTATGAGTAAACAAAATCAACACAACAACAATAATAACGAAAAAAAAAAATACTCGAAAAAGTCTTGATGACACACACACACAAACAAATAGCTGTTGTATTTTTTTTTTTGTTGTGTGCGCTATGTCCTTTTGAGAACATTTCCACTTAACGCAAATAACCTTTAAGTATTCATTTAGTTTTTCTTTTGTTTTATTTTTTTAGACCCACAAAACATCCTGCCAAACACCCACCCACCTATCAGGGCAGGATACACTAAAACAGAAAAAAACAAAAAAAGAAACACCACATAATTGCGTTAAACAAGAGCATGTTGGATTGTTGCTGGCTCTGGGGTGGTTGTCCTAGGTCAATAGAGCATAAAACAATAAAAACAAAGTATAGAAACGTAGGTCCCCTATAAGGAAGGTGCGGATTGTTGAAAGGTCATCTAATTAGCTCTGTCATCAGGATACACAATCACTAAAAAAAAATTACTTCAAATAATAATTAAACACAAAAAAAAAAAAAAAACAACAACATAAAACAAAAGAGTGTGTGTGTGTGTGTGTGCTTTGACCCACCGTCACCTTCGAAAGTCGGTCGATTGTCAACTTGCGTTGGGGTTCAAATAATAATAGCCTTAAAATTTTCAACAATGTCAAAAACGTTATTATGTTTTATTGTCTAGGGATTAAGCTAAGGGGCAGCTTTTCTCTTTCCCCCAACGCCCGCCAATCCCCCCCAAACCCTTCCTCACCCCAACAATAAGGGACTGGGTGGAAAGAAAAAACAAAAAAAAAAAACAAACCTCAAGGCAGGACATAGTATAATAAGGACAAAATAAAGAGAAAAAGGAAAATGCTTATTTCCTCTATTCTTATATAGAAGGACGTGTATTGAAGTCCAGAAAAGATGAGTTCGCCTGAGGTCGATTTTTGTGTTTTCTTCTTCTCATTCTCCATTATTTTCTTTTTTCGTGCTGTATCTTCCTCATTTCAATATTGTCAAACCCTCTTTATATCGAGAAGGATAGGTTCAGACAAAAATAATACAAAAAAAAAATCAAAAGAATAACAAAAAAAAAAAAAAAATCATCCCACGAGCCTATTTTACTCCTATTTCTTATTCGTCCCTATTGGGTAATTTGTCGTTTACTGTAAATATACCAAACGAATTCTTTACTATTTCACCTTCCAGGGAAAAATATTATATTCCTACTTTTATAGTAGTTGTTGTTGTTTTGGCTATAAGTTGTAAAAAATTTTTGGAAATATACGTATAAACGACACGACCGAAGACGAGAGTTTGGTAAATGTTTTAATACTTATGTATAACTTAACCTGGGTGGCAGATTTTCTGCCTGCACGGCCTAAACAAAGAAGCGTTTCATCATCATTTTGGATAAATTATTAGAGTCATAATTTTCTTTAGGCTTCTGAATTCGCCGCCGCCCTTGTTGTGAGTTCCGTTCGTTTGTTTTATTATTTTGTTCTTTTTTTTCGTTTTAAGTAATATTCCTAAGCCAAAGGGAAGTGAACAGTTTTATATATAGCCTAGGTAAACCCTTATTTTATGAGGTTGGTTTACGTGGCCATCTATATAACGAGTTAGAAGAAAAAAAAAAAAAAAACAAACTTTTTTCCTGATCGTTTGAATAAGGAAAAAGTTAGTGTTGATTATTTCATTGATTAAATAGAGGTATAAACTTTTATATTAGAGGCATAAAAATGAAGGCATTACCTAGACCATATACCTACGTTTATTTTACTATAGAACAAGACCAAGTTTGTTTACCAAATTATAAGTTAGGATAAAGCTCGTTATAGCTCCAATAAATAATAAATTGAAAAATTGAATAAAACAACAAAAACTTACCTGAAACTCCTAGGTAGATAATATAGTACGTACCACCCTTACGATTTTAATACAAACATGCTTTTCTAGTTCAAGGCTATGATGAAATATTTTCTTTTATAAAGTATACTAAATAAATATAATTTATAAAGTGATACAGGGTCATTCATTTCGTGGTTTCAAGTTGGTAGCGCTGGCATTTGACACCTGTCAAACTCAGCTGTCATTTGAAGTGTCATAATATTAGTTGAATGTTTGCCATTTACAAGTATGTATCGCTTAGCAATCGAAAAATGCGCGTTAAAATTATTAAAACTTACTACAAAAGTTTCAATTGTAGCCACTTTTCGCGCAACATTTTCTTCAGGGATAAGGCACATTTCTCACTCGGTGGGTATGTAAACAAACAAAACTGCCGCATATGGGGCTCAGAAAACCCACAAGTGATCGAAGAGGTGCCGTTGCATCCAGACAAAATGACTGTCGAAAAGTGTCATTGATACGTATTTCTTCGAAGATGCCAATGAGCAGACGGTTACAGTCAATTCGGAGCGTTATGGTCGAATGATAACTGATTTTTTTTTGACCGGCGATTGAAGATCATGACTTGGATGACATGTAGTTCCAACAAGGTGGGGCAACAAGCCATACAACATGACCAATTATGGCTTTATTGAGTGAGAAGTTTTCTGGTCGCGTAATTTCACGTTTTGGCGACCTCAATAATTGGCCACCTACATCATGCTATTTGACGCCGTAAGATTTTTTCTGTAGGGCAACGCCAAAAACACTGTTTACGCAAATAATCCCCACACTCTAGACGCATTAAAAACCAACATTAATCAAGTTATGGCCGAGATACCACCCGAAATGTGCGAAAAAGTGGTTCAAAATTACCTCAAAAGAATCGCATCTTACCGAGGCAGCCATTTGATTGATATTGTTTTTCACACTTAATAGCAAAGTCCAAACTTTATAAAGAAATAAAATTTTCATCAAAAATGTATCGATGTGTGCGTTTTATTTAGCTTTACTTTCGAAATCGAAAAATGAATGAATGAATTCTATACTGGTGCGACGTACGTTTCGATTCTTTTTAATACGCAATCAATAATGTAAAAGTATTTGTATAATAAATAATTAAAGCCCGTAGTTTTTGTTTGTACTGACTCAAATTTGAGTAAAACCAGAGGTAGCTAAATTTGGACTTTAGAATAAAATAAAAAACATACAAATAATTTTAATATCCCTGGTATTTCTGTCATTTAAACAATAATGATTTCATAAGGATAATAATAGAAGCATCTGACTACAAAATTATACAATAATTTCGACCAAACCATTAAAAAGCTATACGAAATTATAACTTAAAAATAAAGTAATTAGTTTCATAAAACGTCAAAAACTTATTTTTGAAAATGAGAATTTTTTTTAGCAAAAATATAAAACGTTGTTTTCTTACAATCACGGTCATTAAATAGTTACCAAGTTTAATCAAAATCGTTAAAGCCATTTTCGAAAAGGTTTAAAGAAAAAAAATTTTTTTATGGCTGGTACCGATTTTAGGTGAGCTCAAAACAAAACATCGAATTTCACCTCTAGGAAATGGAATAAAAACGTTCTGTAAAAAATTTTAAGCAAATCAGTCAACCCGTTTAGGCTCTTGTACAAATTACAGTGGACGCACGGACATACAGACACATCCGTTTAAATGTACTTTTTTGGACTACTCCATCATTGTAGTGGTGTTATTTTTAGAAATTTTACTACAAGAAACTAGTTAAATCAAGTGATTTAGGTAACAAAATATTTAGGGATCTCTTGAAAATACAAAAATTCTTATAATTTAATATTTTTTTTTAAATTTTAATCTTATAAAATCACGGGTCATGGATAGCTAGAAAAATAATAATACATTATTCAACTAAACAAATCTAATATATGTAATGTGATTCTTAAATCAGAAACCTAAACGAATCATTTTTAAATAAAATATCATTCAAAATTCAAAGTTAACATGCAAACAACTCAAGATAAACAAGATTAAGAATATAAAGAACATATGTTCCTACATTGAAAATATAACAAAAAATTTTCCACACAACAATATTCAATGTTACTTTTCTAAAAATTTTATTGCAAACAATTGAACCATAACCTTATAAAAAATATAAGGCAAATAAAAAACTCTCCATTCTGATCCATGTAACCAAGAGTTAAAGAGGTGTATTTAAAGAACTATTTATACAGAAGAAAATAAAAAAAAAAACACCTTAAGATATATTATTATTATTATTTGTATCTTCACTTGAAATCTCAATTGTTCGTTCAATCTTTTCATCTGTGTCGGTACATTATTTTTATAATAAATTTTTACTTCGAACAACGACCGATGGCGACGGACGTATATTATGTACCTTGAATTGTCCTTAGAAAAGGACGTCCGTTGTCGGTAAGTGACACACATGGAGTAAACTATTTTTGAAAAAAAAAAAGTAAAAAAAAATATATACATATACCCTATGGACAATTGAGAAGTCTTTACAAGTAAGCACATATCAGTGCTGTCTGCTATCAATTTGAAAATAAGGTAGGGATCATTGCTAAGCGAAAAAAAAATAAACCCTTGCATTAAAAATAAAAAATAAAAATACTTACACGTGCATGAAATGTTTAGAATTTTTGTTAAATTTTATAAAATAATTTTTAAAGTTAAAGTTACATATCCACCAATTTGGGCTAAAGACGAGAGAATTTCCCCATCATATAATAATAACTTGGTTTGATTAAATTCTTGAAAAGTTTTGTACACCCGAAGTCAATACTTTCCCTATTATTTCCCTATATCGATTATTTAAAAATTTCTTTAGAAACACCATTCACATCAGTTGCACGAGTATCTACCAATCGGGACACCGCTGGTCACACATGCAGAGGAGCAGCAGAAGCAGCAGCGGTTACAACGCTAACGATAGAAAATAAATCTAGTCAACCATAAAACGACAAGGGAATCGTGTCCAATCGCCTGGCGATTTCCTCTCTTCCCGTATATAGATGTAGCGTATATAAAACCAGGAAGAATACAAAAGGAATAAGTACCTACTTGAATGCAGAATGAAGGAATTCCTTTATTTCCTATAGATGACCGACCATTTCTATTGAAAATTCTATCCGCATTATAAAATTATAATAAAAAGTTTTGAAGACTATCATGGGATGGACATTGAACGAATGAACCTCAATTCCATTTTCATTTTTCTTTATATTATTATTTTTTTTTTTTTGTTCACTGTGGTGTTCACACCCGTCATACTTAAGTTTGAATAGAGGAGCACAAGGTCTTTTCTTTATATTATATTCTCAAAAAATATTGGAGCATAAATGTTTAATTTGCATTGTCGGATTTTGATTTTCTTCGAACCAGCCAGCCAGCAGAGGAGAGAGAGAGAGCTTAGAAGGTCCTGTGAGAGATGAAATCTTCGAAAAGATAAAAAAATGATTTCAAGACAATTTCAAGTAATTGAATTATACAAACACCATCAAGTGTGCGGGCTGTGGAGGCGCAGCATTCAAGTGGAAGGATAAAATCATAGAGGCGATTCAATTTTGAGTTATATTTACCATCCGAAGAGTTTTTATGGATATTTTTTTTTACTATTTTTCTTTTTTTTTTTTTAATTTATTTATCTTCGGTCATATGTTTGGATGTGTGTGTATGTGTAATGATTTCGATGAGAGGTTTTTGTTTCATTTTATTGTTTCCGGATGACAAGAGATACCGGATGTGTGCCTTTTCTTAGCCATTCCCTTAAAAAAAAATCAGTAAGTTTATTCGAAAAAAACGAAAAAAAACTATTCAAATAGAAAATTCTTCCTTTCCTATTTCTCCCTTTTTGTTTAAGTTACAATCACCCTTTAGCAACACATATGATAGTGAACATGGCCGGCTTGACCGAATAATAGTACTATTTGAGAATACAAAAATTAACAATACAGCGAAGCGGTGCACATATTATGTATGCATACGACCTACAGTTTAAACTGAAAATTGGTAAAAAATTAATATGTTATTCGAAATAAATTAACTAGACAAAATCTGAAATTATTTTGATACCAACGCTATTAACACCATTTCTTAAATAAATCTAAATTTAGGAGAAAAAAATTGGAATATTGTTGGGGCGGTTATTTCAAATATTTATTTTTTACACAATATTAAATTTTCAGAACATTTTTAAGAAAAAAATGTTACGCTATTTGTAGTGTTTATTAATGTGAAGTTAAAAATAAATTTAATAATAAATAATAAATTTATATTTTCGAAATATCGAATTTAAAAAAAAAATTTTGAAATTTCTTATAAAAATTAACAATTTTTTTTTTTTAATATTTTGATGTGCAATAGTGTTCAAATTTATTAGAGCTTTTGTGTAAAAAAATTAATTAAAATCAGTTCAACTGATAATGAGATAGTCGAAAATCAAAAAAAAACATTTTTACGGGAGGTATCTATCGTTATTTCTGGTCATAAGAATAATTTTCATTTAAAATCTGCTAGATAATGTTAAAAAACTGCTGAGTGCCAAGTTTAATAAAAATTGACTGAGTTGTTTTCGAATTATTAAGTTCTCAAAAAAAATTTTGAAACTTTTTTTTATAAATCGAAAAAAAAATTTTTTTTTAAATTTTGGTATACAAAACTTTTAAAAATTTTTCAACCATTTTGCATAAAAAAATTTATCAATTGTTGAACTGTCTTTGAGAAAATCGGAAATTTTTTTGTAATAAAATGGTTGCCTTTTTGTAAAAAAATTACTGAATATTTTTAAAAATATTTTTGGGCACGTTTTTGAGAAAATAAGATTTTCATTTTTTGCTAAAAAAATTTGTACGGCATGTACCGTTATTTTTGGTCTTAAAAAAAAAGAAAAAACTGAGTGGGGGGAATGCCCAAAAAACGATAGGCACCAACTTTGAAGAAAATCAACCTACTCGTCTAGGCTGCAGCCGAAAGGACAGGCAGACGGACAGAATTGCGAGACCCACTTTTTCGACTTCGCTATCATCGTAATGTCAACTTTGATCAAAATCCCAAGTTCGATTTTTTTTACGAATCAATAACTTGCCATATAGCACCTATACATATATTGTAAGTAAAAATGCAACGAAACCCACAAAAAACTAACAACCAAGACAGTGACGAGCATTTCGCACAAAGAAATTTCACCAGAGTCAAATCCTGGGGATACGATAAGTACGAAAACGGCAATTGGAAATATGAATGCAAATGCATTAAACCAAATTATTGAGAACACAATGTCAAAATTATTGGATATCAAGCTAATAGATATGCCCACTTCAGCTGACATTGACGTGATATCTTGTAAAATCAGCGCCCTGCAAAAATGTAATGAAACACTTTAAATGCAACTAAAATTGATCTAAAACTCCTTAAAACTAAAAATGGGTTTAAATAAAGTCGAATAAAAAAAAAATTTGTATGCATATACTGGCGGAAGATAGATTAACTCTTTCGAAAAGGCAGGGTTATTTATATTTTGGATTTTTGGAGGCAAATTACATAAACATCGGAGCCAAAATACAATTGCTGCTTACAAGAAACAATGAAAGATAAAATATCATTGTGAAAAAACAAAGAAAAGAAAATGTTGATCGTTTGTTACCATCAAAAGGCAAACAAACGAAATACTGATGTATCACTTCACAAAGATTACCTGGCTGCAGGGCCGGCCTCAGCCAAACTCGTGCCCTATGCAAGAATTGTAGTAAGCGCCACTTTTTATATGCGCACACATATATACACAATATACATGGCAAATGGTAGTACATATTTGTTTGCGCAAGATCAGATTACATTGGTGTTAGGCAAAAACGCCAAAGGAAATAACTCCCAAATCGATTTGGAAATATCGCCCAATTTTTTTAACTCCCAAAAAAAAATAGAAATATCTCCGAAATTTATATTTTTCCAAATCTTAAGTTGGAAATATCGCCAAATATTTTTAATGTTAATATATATTAATAAATATTTCTTTAATTTTGGGCGATCAATTAATTCTTTCCTAAATTTTGGGCGATATTTCCAAAGTGAAATTTCAATGATAAGATGATCTTAAAAAAAAATCGCTGCGCATAAAGAGGGAGGTTTTTCTGGATTTTTTTGGGCCATATTTCCCATTTGCCTTTTAAAATTTGAATTTTGTTCTTTCCTTTAAAAACAATTAAAAAATTGGAAATAACGCCCAAATCGAGTAAAAAAAAAAAACAAGAACAAATGTTCAGAATTTCTTTGGGCGATATTTCCAAATCAATTTGGGCGTTATTGGCTAACTACATAATAAGGTAATAACATTTTCTTGCTCCTGGTAATGCGCCCCCAGAATTTTGCGCCCTGTGCATTTGCACATCTTGCACATATTCCGAAAATAAGATGCTGAAAACCGATATATGAGATCAATTATTAATAATTGTCAAAAAACCATTTTATAATAATATACATATTCAATATTGTATCAAGAAATTTTAATATTTTTAATTCTGGCAAAGTTACTTTTATCATGACATCCGTTGGTCTTACTGTCAGTGCGTAGGTGCGTCCAGGTGTACATTCAGTAGACGCAAAAACGAATTTGTTTCAATTAAATCTAGAACAAAATTTATGTCATTAATTCTCGAGATTTGCTACTGCTATTCTATAATTTTAGTTTTTTTTTCAAATTTTTTTCGAAATTAGATTGAATAATTTTGATTATTAAATTTCGTTTCTATTTTTTTTTTTTTGAAGAAGTTTCAATAATACTGCATATATCGTATTTGACAAAAAAAAAATCGCAAAACGGAAATAGAGGTTTCAGATTTTTTGAGAAAATATTCCTATTTTTTAGTTATTCCTGAATAACTCATTAATGACTTCATCGATTTTCATGTGTTATTTCAGTCCAGTACTTTGAAGTACCTAGTTCAATATTAATACTGCATTTAAAAATTTAAGGAATATTTTCATATGAATATAAAAAATGAATTAAAGAACACCTCTTTCCAGTATTATTTAATTTTTTTTATTTTGAGTTTTTTGTCATATTTTTCTAATAATGAACCAATTTTCCAATTAAAGAAAAAAATTCAAAAAAATAATTTGCTTTTAACCTAAAATTGATATTCACTCATTTTAAAAAAGAGCAAAAGCTCTAAATATAAAAACTAACGTGAATCATCAGCCTACATTATTTAGAATAAACATATTGGCGTTGGACGGCCTTATCTACAATTTAATAAATTACAAAAAGAACTCTGAAACCTATAATTTATATGTATAAATTAGCCCACAAAACCTGCTAATATTAATAAATAAATGTATGCTGTTCAGAACTCCTCAATACATATGTATGTATGTATAAGAAATAACATAAAAAGTGTCAATAAAATCTTTGCTTAAAGGCGTCAATATTGTTCATGCCGAGCCTGGAGAAAATGAGATTCTCTATGATAGAACTTATTGGTCATCTCTTTAAATGGGTTGAGAAATCAAGAAGTTTCTAGTATATATGAGATTTTAAGACAAGAGTAAAATAAATAAATGAAATACCAAACATCAGTGACCAATATGTCCCTATCCATACAGTTTGTTTTCTGTCCGAATTTTAAGATTCCTTTTTTTTTTGTTTTATTAACTTCATTTTATTCATTCATTTGGCTTTGGTTTTATTGTGGCTATATGTAAGGATGTTGTAGGGACAAAAAAAATTTTTTTTAAAAGAATAATCGATTTTTATATTCTCCTCGACTTTATGATACATACTTCAAATTTATTTGATACCAAATAAAACTGGCGTGTGGAGATAACTCACTCTTGCCATATAAAATTTTTATTTAAAGAAGTAATGCAAATATAAATCTGTTTGAATTTCATAAAGAAAAGCTACTTAAGGCATTTTTTTAGAATTTGGAGTGTACAGTATACCTACTTACGTGGATGTAAGTATTATTCTATCGTTTTTAGTTTTTGAACTGAAATTTATTAATTTATAAAAGATCTTAGTTATTTATCAAGAAAATTTTTCAAGAATTTAATAAAATAATAAAAGTGCGTATACGCCCAAGTGCACCATCTTATTTTAGAGAAAATTGAAATACGTCATAATAACGGCATAGTTTTACGCTAACCATAAGTAGAATCTTAAGAAAAATGTGGTTCGATTTTATATTAAGTTACAATACCCACCATTTTTTGAAAAAAAAAAGTGAAATTACAGCAAATGTTGCCTCAGAGCTAGGAAAAGTACGTATACGAGAAAGAGAAAATAAAACTAAGACAAATTTACTGCATAATTGTAGACTAATCAAAAGTAAACCTTAAGCAAAATGTGGTTAAACATGAAGTTAAAATGGCCGCTATTTAAAAAAAAAAGTTAAATAGCAGCAAACGTTGCCTCAAGTGTTATGTTCATTGCTATAAACTTGTGTGTTCCATTGGGTGTGGTCTTATTATTCGAGTGTTTTTTTATTTTTAATGTTTTTGCCGAGGGCAACAAAATTCTCGGTAAATTTCGTAATCGACAAAAATTATTTAGGGAATACATAACTTAAAATTAAATCAAACTGTGTTTTCTATGTTTTCTGATAAATCTGAACTCAAAATTATTTTCTGATTTATCCATCTTATAAGGGATAGAATAGTCCAATATTTATTCTCATTCAGCAAAACTACTCACTCAGTCTCCAAAAAAATATAAAAAGCAACGATGAACACTGAACATTTTTCTAACTATTCGTGTCGTAGTTGTACACGATGTATGCGCCAAGCCGCTTAAAAATGATTTTGCGGCACAAAAATAAATATACATGCCCCAACTTTTTCAATCACTTCAAGCGCAATTCTCCATGTTATGTTGGTTGGTTGAATCGATTCCACTTGTACATGGCGTTAGTCTCAACGAGAAGCAGAATGAGAAGCCCAAGGCCGACTGGTCATTGGACAAGCAAATAGAATACAATAACATTCCGCATATAGTGGGAACCTATACATACAATGCACAAGTATGTATAAGTATAAATCTATAGATACTGCAGATTGCCGGAGCTATTATATGCATTCTATGAATTCATTCTACATATATATCGTCCATCATATCGCAGAGTTATCCTGCTAAGGCTCTGGCTTTAGCTTTAGGTTCTGACTTTGTCTTGTTTTCTTTTTCTGTCATTTTTAAAGTTCCTATACATATGTGTGATTGTGATTCTTCTTTCGGACACATAAATTCCAAATGAAAATTGCTCCACTTTCACGAGCAATAAACGAAAACACCATCGAACATGAAATCGGACTTTTTCAAATTTTTCAAAAAAAAAAAAAAACTTCATGTGACTTTATATCGAGATTTGTAGAGTTTTTCTGTTTGTTCAATTTTTTTTTTTTTTTGAGCAAAGTTTTAAAAATACACCTTGGACAGGGATATACGAAGAACAAAAGATTGACAAAGCGAATATAAAAAAAAAAGAATTTTCGAGAGAAACTTAAATGCTCTGCAGCCGGTCGTATGTATTTATCATGGATTTTTACTTTAAAACTGCAAAATATCAAGTCTATCTCATACAAAAATTATTTCGTAAAAAAGTTTTTGTACCAAAATTTCAGATTTCTTAACAAAGAAAATAATTAAATTAATTTAAAAAAAATTCTTCATTATAAAACGAGCAATGAGAAGAATGAGTTTTCACCAAAGGACATTAATATTTAAAAAAGGATGTTGGCATCTCCATGTTTGACTTCCTTTAACTAAGGTTAAGCTTAAAAAATGTTTGTTCTCATAAGTTGCATATATGCGAATTTAGAACTATATTTTTGGTGAATGAGAGACGAATTTAAATTTTTTATAAAATCGTAGTTTTGAAAAAAATTTCCTTCGCAAAATTTGCAAACTTTCTATTTTTGTTTTTAATTGACGACAGCAGTACATGATGAGCACGATAAGGCACAATTTTTTGGTTTTTTTGAAAACCGAAAATATAGGTGCTTACTTCACTCTAAGGCGCTTCGCAAATATATTTTTGGCTATTTGTTGTTGCAAATATGCGAAGTTTTTGTTTGTCAGTTCATAGCATCACAAACTGAACACAAAATAGCATAACTTAAAATATTTAAAAAATCTTAAATTAAGGAAAAAAATTAATTCGTAAAATTTGCAAACTTGCGAATTTTTTTTTAAATATAGACAACACAAAGCAGCACAAATTGAGCAAATTACAGCACAACTTTTTGTTTTGAAAACTGAAAATGAAGGCGATGCGCGGTGCTTACTTTACATGCTAAGGTGTTTCGCAAAATTTATTTGTGGCTTTAAATGTTGCAAATATACAAATTTTTTGTTTATCTTTTCAGTGTATAGCATCAAAAACTGACCACAAAATAGTAAATCTTAAATTTTAAAGAAAATCGAAATTAAAGAAAAAATTCATTCGTAAAATTTGCAAATTTTCGAATTTGCGAAATTTTCTTGAAATTGACGACACACAGGGCTCAACCACAATGACATGACTTTTTGTTTTGAAAGTGCTTTTGAAGTGCTTCGCAAAATTAATTTTTGGCTGTCAAAATAGCAAATATGTGAATTTTTTGTTTATCTTTTCCGTGTATGTCATTAAAAACTGATAGCACAACTTCAATGTTCAAGAAAATCATAATATGTATTGACAAAAAATTTAATCTTAAAATTTGCAAATTTGCAATTTTTTTAATTTGTATTTACGACACATGGCACCACAATTTGAGTAAAACATAGCACACATTTTTTTTTGGAAAATTTTCAAATGGTAGATACTGTTTCGTGCTTTGCAAAATTAATTTTGTGGCTGTTAAAGATGCAAATTTGCGATTTTTTTTGTTTTTAAGGAAATTAAAAAAAATATTCATTCGTAAAATTTACTAACTTGCGATTATTTATTAATACGTATTTACGACACATTTCAGCACAAGTTGAGAAAATCATAACACAATTTTTTTTTTTGAAAATTTTAAAATTGTGTTGCTAACATATGCTTCGCAAAATTCATTTTTAGTTATAAAAGTTCCAAATACATATTCGAATTTTTTTTTTTATTTTTGGGGCATGGCAGTTGAACGCAATAACACAACTTTAAATTTCAAGAAAATCGTATTCAAAAAAAAAAAAAAAATCATTCGTAAACTTTGCAAATTTGCGATATTTTTTAAATACGTATTTGGGTATTTGGGGCCTATGTCAGCAGCAGTTGAGGACATGATAGCACACATTTTTTTGAGAATAAAAAATTGTGGTGGTTCGCAATTTTTTTTTTCTACTAGTTGCTACTAGTTGTAATAATTGAATACATGCGAATTTTTTTTAATCGTTATTTTAAGAAAAAAACCATTTTGTAAATTTGCGATTTTTTTAAAATAATAACGGCACATGGCAGAGCAAGTTGAGCACAATATCATAGTTAACTGTTTTTTTTTTTTAAATCGAAAGAGGCGGTGGTCAACATTTATTTTTGGTCAAAAATTTGCAAATATGCCATCTTTTTTATATCTTCGGCTCTTCGCAGAAAAACTGAGCACAACTCTAACTTTTAAGAAAATCGTAATTTTGATAAGAATTTGATTCGTCAAATTTGCAAATTTGCGATGTTTCTTTTTAAAAAATTGCCCTAAATGGCAGTTCAAGTTGAGCACATCACAGCACATTTTTTTGTGTGATAACCTCATGCTTCAAAAAATTCATTTTTGGTCGTAAAAGTTTTAAATATTTTTGTATCTTTTTGGTGAAACCCTAATTTGGAAAGAAAATTCATCCGTCAAAGTAGCAAATTTGCCTCAATTTAACGTGGTTACAACAATAAGAAATCATACAAACAACATACCGAAGCTTTTCGTTAATTAAAAAAACAAAAACGAGGCGATGTGTTGACATTGTGAACTAAGTCAAATGAAGTAAAAATACCTAAGGAAGTAAAACCTTTCACGCCCAAAATTTAAATCTCTCTTGATTGTTTTTTTTTTTTTTTGACAAACCCATAACTTACCTTTTAAGAATTTATCTACCTACTAGATTGCAAGTTTAAAAAAAAAATTTAAAACGAGCCGCAAGATAAAAAAAAGTCCTCGGAAAGAAATAAATTCTGGTGCTGTCTAGCTCGTGGGTCACATTGTGAAGGAAATTCAAATTCAAATGAAATTCCTCTCGCTATAGTCGTCTCTTTTCTGCATTCATGCCTTTGTTGGACGTTTACTTGACCGTTCATTTTTAAAAACATTTTTTTTTTCATTTAGCTGCCATTTGGTAGGGAAGCTCCTTTCAACTTTAGTCCTTTTCATTTCTGTGTTTGCGGTATGTGGTAAATCCACGAACATATCCCCAGTCCAGTTCTTCTTGTTCAGCATCAGTCCTGTCTTGGTACTGTGTTAGCCTGACATTACAAAGCGAGAGAGAGTGCAATGCCGTAAATAGCTAGAAGCGCGGTAGTGATGGTGGCTTCGTCTTTTGCTTGTTCGTTGCTTTATGGTTTGGTGTCCTCTAGTATAGTTGGTGTTCGGTATAATGTCCTCTTTGTTCACCTCATGTCGTGTGGTTTGTAAATTTGCATGTACCATTTAAAGTGTTTTATGGTTAAGAATTTGTATAGGTATAGGTTTGTTCATACTATAAGGCTAAGGCTAAGGCTCGTTCAGGCTCACATTTATATCCTTGGAGCTCTAATACCATAATGTGACATATCCTGTGAATAGCGCCACACTCTCACTGCTATTTAGGGTGATGTTTGTCCATATATGTATGTACCTTACATGAATATGCGTCCTTATTCACATCTTTTACATATCGAATCCCTAAGCTTTTTGATAAAGGTATGCTTGGCTTATCCCCGGTAGGAAAAATATTCACATGGTTAGAGAGAAGCATCAGACACGATGATGGAAATAACTAAAGGTATGTTCTTGATGTTTACCTGAATGACACAATTGAGGTGAGAATCTAACGCTTGAGGTTTTAGTTTTGTTGTTTTCATTGTCGGTTGTTGCTGTGTTGATGTTGATGTTTTACTGCTCTAGGATATGTATAGGCGACACTTCCTGCATAAATAGGTTAAACATAAGTTTAAACTGAGAAAGGAAATGTTCGTCTTTTGATAGCTTTATAAAGTTGTTTGTATTGTAAGTATTTTTTTCTTTTAATAATAATAATTTTAACCCCGGTCTTTTAAATACAACCTGAATTGCATTTCATTAGTAATTAAAGACAGAATTGAAAGATAATGAAAAACATTTTTTGGGCACAGCGCATTGATAAATAAGGTGCTTGTTATCTCATGAAGCCTTTAGGGTGGAATTCAGTTGAAACTGCGGGTATGTAGAAAAGAATGAAGTCTTGCTATTACAATGTTACAAACATGCGCCATTTTGATAATTGCTTTAAGTTAGTAATATGGAAAAGCATAACTTTTCTTATTGTTGGTATAATTTTCCTCAAAAAATAAACAACGTTTTGATAATTTAAACCAAAAAAGTGTTCGTTTATTCGAATTAAAAGGTGGAGAAACCAAAACCTTAATTTAATAGATGCTGAAAAATTTAATTTGCTATACAATCTTGACATAGAGGACTGACAAGGTATTTTTAAATCCTCGATCTAATAAAAGCAAAACCGAGCCAAATCATTAAATTTTCTTATGAAGAAATGTACTTCCAGCAGAATGCTATTTTAAAATGTTACTGAAGGCATGAAGAATCAAGAGTGAAGTTTCAAAAATCGTACTTTTATTTAAGTGCCATCAAGGATAAGGTACATATGTATAACAACACAATATTTTTAAGTTCTCCTGGATTGAGCAAACGGAAAACGATAT
This sequence comes from Epistrophe grossulariae, assembly GCA_929447395.1. NCBI lineage: Eukaryota > Metazoa > Arthropoda > Insecta > Diptera > Syrphidae > Epistrophe > Epistrophe grossulariae. The sequence goes on along the minus strand of OV839566.1, from coordinate 140,814,103 downwards.
AAAGGAATACATATATTTGAAGCATTCATTCAACAAACATTTGTTAGAGAATTTTGATGGGCCAATAAGGAGCATTATGAAGCTGGAGTTCTAGCCCATTCCTGTTGGGCGCCATTTTGAGTTTTTGAAAATTTACTTTTATTAAAATAAATCGCTTATCTTCAATTTTAAACTTAAATTTTTCATTATTATATTGTTACTTTAAAAGGAGTCGAATTATAAATTTTTTCGGGAATTCAGCCCACTTCCGTTGGGCGCCATCTTAATTTTTTTTTTTTGAAAATCGGCTTTAATTAAATTCATTTATAATTTGAACATACTTAATTTCCTTATTAATAAAAGTAATTTTGTGAATTTTCCGTTGGGCGCCATTTCGAATTTTCGGATTGCTAGTATTTTGTTATATAATTTTTTTCTTTTATTATATGTTGTTGGTGTTAAAAGGAGACGCTACAAAAAAGCATATTTGCGTTGGGTGCCATTGAATTCTTTGAAATTTTTGTATATTAAATAACTCACTCGTTTTCAATTTAAGACTTATGTTTATGGTTGAAAAGAAGTTGTAGTCAAATTTTTCGGGATTCAAGCTCACTTGCGTTGGGGGCCATTTTGAACTTTTGAAATAGTTGTGTTTTATTAAATAACTAGATCATATTTAATATTAGCCTTAAAATTGGTATTCTAAATGGTTGAAAAAGGAGTTACAATCAAACTTTTCGGGATTCAAACTCACTTTGCGTTGGGCGCCATGTTGAATTTTTGGTTAATTTGTTATTTTACTTTTTTTCGGATTAGCCGCGTGATAAAATTATCAAAGAGTGTACTTTGTACTCATCCCGAACGTGATCGGCACCGGCGACCCGAGTATTGAGTTACTCATCTGGCTAAAGCTGTTTCGGCAGTGGCTAATCTGACCAGAGACAAAAAGTCTGGTAGTTTCACCCCGAACGTTTCGCATCAAGTTTCATTGAGCGTGGTCACCGTGAAATCCGAAAACAATTACCTTATAATGTCTTATTATTATCATTTTGTTTAATAATTCGCTTAAAATTTTTGTATTATAAATATTTGGATGCAAAGGATTCGTTTTCGAACTTTTCAGGATTCAAACCCATTTACGTTGTGCGCCATTTTGAATTTTTGAAAAACTATTTTTCATTAAATAACTTACCCGTTTTCAACTTAAGACTGTAAATTTTTATATACCAAAAAGTCGTAGTAAAATTTTTCGGGATTTGAGCTCATTTGCGTTGGGCGCCATCTTGAATTTTCGAAAAATTGTCTTTTTATTAAATAACTGCAGTTCATGTTTTAGTTGCAATTTTTGCATTCCTTAGCATATTTTTGCTACAAAAGATTGCTTAAGAATCTGAAAGAATGCAAAAAAACAAATGTGTCCTTAAAAGTGTTGCCAACGACGCAGGGTCATAAGTCCACAGGCCAAAAGTCCACCAGAACGTAGGGATTTCATGACAAGACCTTCATCGATAGCTGAGAATACCTCAGTGCCAGTAGTTGGCAATTAGGCATCTTTTGCAGTGTGCGGCACATTGATGTATGCCAATCATCATTGTTGTTTGTTGTGCGACTTAGTACGCCATCGATTTTTTCAAATTTGATTAATACATTCCGTCTATTTTTGAACATTATTGATCACCCTTTAATTTTTTTTACCATGGACTTTTGGCCCACTTGGGTGGGTTACAAGTCCACAAATCAATTGCGGACTTATAGCCCACCCTCATGAGCCAGAAGTCAACAAAAAAGTGGGTCAATATTCCATAATTTTAGAAAGGAAGTGGGTCATAAGTCCACAAATATTTCGTGGAATGTTTAAAATTATCCAACGAACTGTTTATTAAGAAAACTGTTGACATTGGCACCTGCCTGGTGACTGGACATACCCTAAGCGGAGAAACGGAGTTGCGTGATGTTTATATTATGTATGTAATGTATATCTATAGATTGTATACATAATTTCAAGTTATCCATTTTCACTTTATTCTTAAAAATTTTTTTTCTCTATCGCTTTAAGTTTTTACTATATGTACAAATTACATATCTTTTATTCCGGTTTTATTTTATATTTTATAGAACACTCAGTTGACTACACCCCAAATCACATACAACTCTATGTCCACCCCTTTAAATATTATTTCTCTTAATAATAACTGTTGATGGGAAAATTCATTTCCCATTTTGTGTAAGTGCTGAATTTTTATAAGACTTATTTCTTTTTTTTTTATTCTTCCACTTAAGTGTGTGCACTCTTCATTTTTGGTGTCAACTTTCTGCCTGTCCAACTTACTCCTTTCTCATAAAACGTCAATTAATAATGCAACATTATAAAAATAAAATAATAAATTAAAACCCTCTGCTCGGTTGCAAGTGTCTGCTCTTGTGATTCACAATTTATATTAATACAAATAGTTGAAATGAATATTATTCAATTGCGGAAATACTAAAATACATAATTGAAACTAAATTTTTTTAATTGCTTTTTGAACAAAAGATAGAGGATTCTAGTCTTAGGGTCTGTTTCAAAATGGCTGAGATAAGTTCTGATTAGTTACTCGACACATAAATACTGGCAACGGGTCACAAGTTCACAAGAGAAAAATTTACAATTATCTTTTCACGACTTGAATAGGTTATCAATGCAAAAATATTATTATTCGGATTGTGGACTTATGACCCTGTTCCAATATTTATGTGTAAAGCAACTAATCAGAACTTTACTCAGACAATGTGAAACAAGCCCTTAATAAAAAAAAAAGCTTATAAAGTTTCCCAACACAATTGACAGTGATACGATTTCGAGTCTAAAAAACCGAATAACTTTTTTGGATTACCAGACTTTTTGGGTCGTTTTTTTATTTTTAATTTAAAGTATTTTACATGAAATCAGTATTTGGCCTTTTAAATAAAACACAAAACTTCATACAAAGTATATAAACATACATGTACATATATTACATCCTCATTGGAAATAGGGCACACTTCCCACTCATGGTTAATTGATTAAAAAATGTTGGTCCCAAGTGAATTGTTGCTGGAAAGCCTCAACTCCAGCATTCAGCAGAGTTTTTTCTCTGGAATGCTTTCCTTTCATCCTCAATCAAAAGTCAACACTCTGAAAATTTATTTATTTTTTTTTTAACGACTCGTTTAAAACTTTTCTCTTACAACCATCACCACTGAGGATAAAGTGAGTGGAAAATGAGTAACAAATAAAAATCCAAAAAAAAGTAATGGAAACGTGGTTGTATTTATACATATATAGAAAACAAAAAATGCCTACGAAATTATTATTTTTTTATTTTTATCAGTTGAACTTTAACGCATTGAAGTATCTTGAATTTCCTCAATTTAAAATTAAAAAAAACATCCACATTATGTATATCTGCCGCCAACCAAACTTACCGGTAATCCATTAATTGAAATATTATTCAGTAGTTCAGAATTCAGCAGGACTCTTTTCATTGCGATAAACTCAAATTCGAGGATTTTTCCAACATTATTTTTGTCCATTATTAATTATGTACCACACAAATTTACAAACAGAATAAATACAAAAAAAAAAAAACAAAAATGTAGATCCAGGTTATAACGGAAGACTTTTAAATTGCGGAAGTTATACATATAAATTTCGAAAATATTGAAATTTAAACCCTGGAGGAGGAAATTGTATTTAATATACAGTTATGGCCAACAAATTGGGGAAAACTTTTCTGCTAAATTTTAAATTGTATTTTTCTCAACTAAAAATATTCATCGACTATGTGAATTATTAGATTTTAATTTTCTTTTCTGGAAGTTGATTAAATTTAAATTTAATAGATTCATCTTCTTCATTGAGAAATGAAACAATAAACAGAATAAATTTTTAATTCAAACTTCAAACTTTGTTGAGTTAAAAATTGATATAATACCCGGTTATGTAAAAAATGATAGGTAACCATGGATATTTTAAGAAAATATCGCTTAGAAATAAAAGTGGTTTTGCTATTTTCTAAGACTTCCACCCACCATAGGTAAGGGGTCTCATGTCTAGTAAGTCCTCCCATACGATTTTTTTCTTTCCTTAACCCAACCTACTCGCTCTTGCTTTTTGGTGCAATTTATAACGATCACCCTGTATATGTATATAGTGGTTTCAATTGATTTATTCTTGCTTATAAGATAACTTTAAAGAACGTTCGAAATCAGTTTAAAATATAAAAAAAAAAAAACAAATTTCAATAGTAAAATTTTTATTATGAAAATTAAAATAAGCGTTTCTAATTCTTTGGCCGTAACTGTATGTATAAAAAGTATGTATATCCCGGGGTATAGGCTCGACACAAAGCCCCAATTTTATTCTTGATTTTTATTAAAAAAAAAAGAGACAGCAACCAACAGCAATACTGAAAGCATATAATGTACATATGTATATCATGCACAAAAATAAAAGAATGATCCAAGCCCCATTGAATCATTAAAGTTATGCATTTAATTGTTTTATTATCCCCACCATTTCCATGCGACTCTTGTTTTCTGCTTCGGCAAATCTCCACGAAAAAAAATATTTACATAATATATTTGCTTGTGCGTCTTGTCTGGCGAGTAGCCATGGAGATTAATATTCTCTCCATTCGATTATCCTATATATAATTGTTCTTCTTTTTTCACATTATATTGACTTTATTATTTTTTGTAATAATACAAAAAAACAATATACCACAAGTCTCATAATCATAATAATAAATTATGAGAAAAGTTTAATATTTAATAATTTTGGTTGAAATAATGTAGCTAAGCCACATATGGACTCGAACGTAAAATTATACCATTGTGGACAAGATTTTTACTGAAGAAACCAAACTATATACACATTTGGGAAGGCTTTTGGTGTGCTTAATTGGAATCTGAACTCAGAATTGTTCCATCAGGTCAGGAGGTTTTTGAAATATTTGCGTTTAAAAATTAAAAAAAAAGAAGAGTTTTTTCGTTATTTTTGAGGTTATATAAAATCCGGTTACTCAAAAATTCCGAAATACATTTTTTTTGTTTACTGAATAAACTTCTCTGATTTACAAAATGTTGGCAATGAAATGACTAATGTATTTATGTAAAGAATATAATGACGAAAGATTCCATTAAAAAAAAAACAAAGTCTTGTGGAACAGTTAGGTTAGGTTAGGTTTATGTGGTTGTCAAGCAGAACGCTGGACACACTTAGACCATTGGTTGGCCCATTGTGATACCACAGGAATCTAGGAAACTATTTTCCTACTCGTTGAACCATTTAGAGCTTCTTACGAAGCGAGCGAGACTATTAATGTCATGACTTGCCAGATCACTAGGATCATTGTAGTAAAATTCTCCTAAGTGGAGCCTACGCCTTTGAGATAGAGCAGGGCATGTACAGAGAAGGTGAGGAATCGATTCTTCCTCTTCTTCGTCCATACAACTCCTGCAGAAGTCGTTAGAAAACACACCAAGCCTTGTTGCATGCTTGCCTATTAGACAGTGTCCAGTAATGACACCTATGACAGAGCTAATGTGCAGTCTGCTTAGAGATAACAAGTTCCTAGAGCGCTTCAGATCCAGCACAGGCTAGATCTGTTTTGTGGCCTGACATGTGGCAATATTACTCCACCTAAGGTTTGTTCTCTCTATTGCATCTTGCTTTAGCAAAAGTTTACAGGTAGCGATGGGTATACCAATATTTGTCCGATTTGACGGTATAGGTAGTAAAGTTCCACTTTTGGCGAGTTCGTCTGCTTTGCAATTGCCTGGAATGTCCCTATGACCCGGCACCCAGCAAAGGTGAATGTTGAACTGCTGTGCCATCTCCGAGAGAGATGATCGGCAATTAAGGGCAGTTTTTGAATTTGTAGAGACAGAATCCAGAGATTTAATGGCTGCTTGGCTATCCGAGAAAATACGGATATCTGTAGTTGATATCACGTTTTCTTTGAGCCAAGACAGGACTTCTTTTATCGCCAAAAGTTCCGCCTGGAACACGCTACAGTGATTGGGAAGACGGAAGGAGAGACTTAGTTTGATCCTATCTGAGTATACACCTCCACCAACCCCGTCCTCAGTTTTAGAACCGTCAGTATAGAAGTGGATTGATTCATCTTCCAGGAAGGTCAGGTCCTCCCAGAGAGATCTGGAAGGAATGGTAACCTGAAAGTTTTTATGGAACTGTAGATGTGGGGTGGTGTAATCTGTGATAATTGGGAGTGATCTGAATGAGTTCAGAATGATCGAGTGGCCAATATCATAGTTTGACCATTGTGAGGAGGCTTTAAGACGTATAGCTGTGCTTGCCGCCGTTTGTTTGCAAAATATATCGAGAGGTGTGAGATGGAACAGAATATCCAATGCAGTGGCAGGGGTCGTACGGAGTACTCCACCCATGCATCGACAAGCTGACAGTTGGACCTTGCTTAGTTGTGGAACAGCGCTTTCCAGGGATTTTGGGATGATGAAAGAATGATGATATAGATGTCTCTATAATTCCCTGAATAAAATAGAAAGCTATTTTTCAAACTAGAGTTTGAATAGCTGACGTAAAGTGTCGTACCTTCGTCGTGATATTTTTTACGTGCCCTTCAAAATGCAGATAAACAGATGTGTGGTTAACAATCAAAACGGCGCTAAAGACACTTTTTTTTTTAAATATGGAGTTTGATGCCTATATGTAGTCTGATCAGACGTCCTCTTTTAAGAGTACATGTCCTCTTTTAGACTTAATAAACTTTAGTCCGGTATCTTTTTGAAAAAATATATAAGCTGTCCTCTTTTTTAGGTTTTTTGGTGGTGAAACAAAACAACAATAAAAAAAATTATTTTCGTGTGAACACGGTCTTAAAAGTATTTTCAAAAATAAAAATTCAACTTTAAACTCACTCATTCTTAAATAAAAACAAAAAATGTCCTGTATTGCGTTTTACAACTAAATTCTAAAGAGAACAGACATTTTAATTAAAATAAGATCCAATAACTTTGTCCCAAAAATTCACGCAAGAAATAACATTGATAGAAAACATGGGCTTTTTTATTTTGTATTGATTCATTAAACATACAAAATAGGGTTTTTCTTCTGGAATAGAATACTGGGAAAGTGGCCTCCTCGGCTTTGCTACATTACATTACATTCTTCATGACCGTTCCGCATAAATATGATTGCATATAGTTGATTCAGCGCTCAATTTCCAAAATCCGCACCAAATATTGAAACGTTGTGGAAGCATTTGTTTCTTAATAATCACTTGTGTATTTTCTGAACTCTAAATATAACAACCATCAAGACGAAAATGAGCTTCATCGCTGATAATGATTTTATTCGAAAAATCACCGACAAACCCTAATTATTTTTTGAAATTGCTGCTTAATAATGATAACACGTTGTTCTTTCGTGCAGAGCACTTCCATTTTCAACTTACTGTCAAGCTGTCTTGTTTTTTATTGGCAACACCTTGCGTGAATTTTGGGACACCTTTTACAATCAAAGGTAAGATGGTTCAATAGTTCTTGGAAAAAAATATTTTTTCGGATGTCCTCTTTTCATTGAGCATAGATCTGGTCACCCTTCCTATGTGCCGAAATTTGCGTATCAAAGAGAGCTATCGGATGATGAAAAATTTTGTTTCAAAACCAACTAATAAAGTAGTTATTACTATTTTAATTTTTAGTTTGTGCGGTCAAAACATATAAACAAAATAATTTTCAAAATGCCCATAACATATTTTTAACAAACAAAAATGCATTAAAAAAAAACATTCCTCGAAAGGACGAATATAAAAAATCCATACATAATTTTTGTTAGTTAATCTAATAAAAAAAAAAATTCCATTAGTCAAACAAAATTCAATTATTTTGAATATTTTAGAAATTATATGTTTTCGTTTTTTACTCGGTTTCACGTTCAATTTTTGTATTAAAAAACAAAAAAAAAAGAAGATGATGGTGCACGCGTTTAGTATCACCATTTTTTACTTCCGACAGTTTTTCTCTAAATTTGTCATTTCGTGACAAAAATAGGCAAAAATAGGCTGCATTATAAATGCAAGTGTGTCGATTTTCTTTGAACCAAGCGTATAGATTTTTAAAACTATGTAGTTAACCACCCCTTTACAGGTTATAGCTCAAATTACTGTGGAGGCGCGGGCCAGTAATATCGCAAAGTAGGCTCCGGAACATAGTGGGAGTGGAACTAAAATTCCCGTTATGGTCTCAAAAGATAGGTAATTAATAGGGGTACATTACGGTAAAATGACAGGGTTGCCACCCCTCTGCAAATTTTTTTTTTTTTAATTTCAAAGATGAACAAAATAATTGTTGAAAAAAGTAGTATCGCAAAGTAGGCTCCGGAACATAGTGGGAGTGGAACTAAAATTCCCGTTATGGTCTCGAAAGATAGGTAATTAATAGGGGTACATAACGGTAAAATGTCAGGATTGTCACCCCTCTGGAAATATATTTTTTTTAAATTTCAAAGATGAACAAAATAATTGTTGAAAAAAGTAATATCGCAAAGTAGGCTCCGGAACATAGTGGGAGTGGTTTTTTCCAATAACAAATGGTAGAAATAATGGTGTAACCCCAACTTCGAAGACTGACGAAGCTCATTCATATGCAAGTTCTTAAACAACAATCGCCTACAACTATAGTGCCATCAGTGGGCGGGCTGTAGTGCCACTAGCTTATTGAGTGCATTTTTTTTCTTCGGGAACTTTGTTCTTAAAAGGGAATTAAGGCTAGGAACGAACTTGCGATTTTCATACGTTGCGATTAAAAAATCGCGATAGATTCAAAAATGTTTCGAGTTGGTTTGAGAACGCTAGAAGGCAAATGCGATTCAAATCACGCGACAATTCAATCGCACATAATAAAAGATAGTATGATATGACAAGACGTGCGTTAAATATTATTTGTTTCCTTTTGAAAGTATTTAATTTTAATAAAGCTATAAACGTCTTCTAAATTCTTTAACTAGTCTTCTGTAAGACTATACCTTTTACTTATGTACTGTCTTCTTCTTCTTCTTTTTTCTTGCCTTCGTTTGTTTATCTTTTGCACACATGGGCAATGTATAATCGTTCCATAAATATACGAGTAAGATGTTTTGCGGCTTACCTTACTTCCACGAACCCGGTCCCAACCTAACCTAAATCTAACCTAACCTCATAGCAAATAATATTATCGATGCACGTTGATTAAATTCAGTGGTTTCTAAGTATCGTTCTTCTGCCGCGACATCCACATTGGAATCGAAACTATTATAACCTCTATTTCTTTGAAAATGCAATTACCCACCTTGAAAAATATTTTAAAATGTTCAAAACTCTATTTACTTTGTAATCAAAATACATAAATAGGGGAGAGGGGGGCACTTTTTGGTTTAGAGACTCCAAAAACCCAGTGTGATGGAATTATTAGCCTGTAAGTTATCGTCACTTCAAGAAATGTATTTAAAGTTTAATTTAAACTCATTTTTGATTTAATTTAATAAATATTGATATTTTGTTTTTATTAAAATACGAACTAGGTCATTGTGTTCAAAGGTACCCCACATGTGGGGCAGGTTTAAACATACCTGGGGCACTTTTGAACGGAAGTATTTATAATTATTTGTAACAATAAATAATGAAAGTATAAACTCATATCTATTGAAGAAAAAAATAAACTGTATGAATAAATTACTTATGAAGAGCTTAATATACAAACACTTTAATAGGATATAAAATCTTTGAAAGGTTTAACTCACTATTTAGACAGTAGAATTTTGAAAAGAAATAGATTAAAACAAAGTTTTTGCAGCTAAAGCCTCTTTGAAACTTTAATTTTAGTGTCCATCTGTTGAACGGAGAAAAAATTTATAAATTTTTTTCAATAACTAGTTTTAAACCGGTTCAAAGGTGCCCCGACCGTTTCGTTCAAAGCTGCCCCATCATGTTAAGCAACATAAAATTCGGCCATAGCTATTATACTTAGCATATTTACCAAGAACTTTAACTTTATGTTAATCAAAATGAAGGTTTGAATTTAATAATAATTTTTCAAAAATGAAAAACCTTAACAAAAAAATTTTAAACTCTTACAAAAAAATATAACAAAAATACAATTTACGCAATAAAACTGCGTGTTTATCTACTGTCGGATGAAGTTAAGAGATGCACCGCAAAGTCGTTGACGTGTAAAGATATCGCTATTGCCATGCTTAAAACTAATTTTAGGTTTTAAAATATTTTGTTGTTAAGATTTTATTAGCCATGTTCAAAGGTACCCCGCGTTCAAAGGTACCCCACTCTCCCCTACATTATGCGTATTTTTGACAAAATTAATTGAATGCCACATAAACCAATCAATGCTTGATTATACAACTTCCCACACATAAAACCAAAAGCAGAACAATGTCATAATAATATATATATTTAATATTTATGTATAGGTATGTATGTGGCATTGGTGTCTCTTACTGATGAAATTATTATTTCTGTGGCCGATTGATTAAATTTATGAATGTAACCGAGTGTGCCAAACTGCCAAAGTATTACACCGCTATACTAGCAATTCCAGTTGTCCACATAAAATGCTTTCATAACAAATATACAAAAAGAGAAAACACATACAAATAAAACGGGAACATCCGTTTTCGCACGAAATTGAATTTTTTTTTTTGTGTTATCTGTATGAATATGTATGTATGTACTGTACTGTGCACTATATTATGTTATATACCCTTATAATAATGTGTATCGCAGGAGAGGACAAAATAAAATCCACGACTAGGTCACATGCTCTAAATTTTAAGTGACTTACAGTCGTATTTATTAGATTTTTGTCTACTTAGACACTGTCTAACTATTTTCAAATTGGTGGAAATATAGTTAATTTATTAAAGATAAATATCACACTATTTACGGTTAAGACAATCTATCTATAAATTTGACAAAAATAAAAAATATCCCAACTGATTTGCCAGGCACTAGACATCTACTGACCCATTTAAATGAAAAAAAAAGTATCAAACCTTTAAGATAATACAAGAATACAAATTCGAAAATTTGACCTCGTTTAAAAAACGTATAGAGGTTAAGGTACTTATGTTTTTCTTTAATTGCCATATTTTATCTAACATCAGTAAAATTCTTTGTGAGTTCTAAAATATTGTTAAAAGCCTCTTTTACAATTTAGGCCAACGATGAAAAAGTCTTAGCACGCCTATAGACGGGCAATGAGTTTTGGAGTCGTTTAGAGATTGGGAAATAAAGCAGATGTGATTATTATTTTTTGTAAAACTGACGACAAGGGCCGGATTTGAGGCAGTTTCGTCTAGTCATAGGCCCGAAGCTCTGAAGAAAAAATGATTTGGACCTGAGCTTTTACATTTTTAAAAAAATTTACACATTTTTATTTGAAAGTTTTTATTTAATTTAATTTTTTTTATTTAATTTTACAGCAGTGTTGATATATAAAAAAAATTTATTATGTAATTTCCAAAATTATTAAATGTCCTCCTAAAATTTTAGTTTTAATAAAAAAATGCACAGCGTCGTTATGGGTGTTTTTGGAAAACTAATATAAAGTCTAGAGAATATTTGACTGTTGTATTTATTAAATTATTTACAGTATGACGTAACTTGCAGCTCCCAGTCTTCCAAACCCACAAATATTGACAGAATTATTAGCTAAATTTTGGACATTTTTGTAAAAGAAATTAGTTATTTTTTGACACCGTTGCTATAAATAGTATATAATTACTGTCAACAATTATATAAGCATTTCCAAAAACATCCATATTGAGGCTAAGCATTTTTTATTACAAATAAAAGAATATTTTTTGATCTAAAATTTGTACAGTGGGAAAATGAACGTATAAAGCTACGCGCAAACCGACACGATGGCGGTGGCGATCGCGATAACTTTTATCGTGCGATAAAGATGCGTTCAAAAACCTGCTCACATCAACGCGATATACTGTGTAGCGGGCTAAGTTGTCAGTGAAAATAAAAACGTTTAATTTTTGAAGTTTAATAAAAAAAAAATCTAAAATGGAACTCTCCCGAATTTTTTCTATAAATTTTTTTAGTATTTGAAGTCATTTTCAAATTTTCTTTTTTAAACTGTCATTTTTCTTCAGGCGATATAGCGATCAAATATTGCTTGCTGCGTTCAAGAAAAGTCGCGTAACTGACTGAACGCAGCAGTGGAACGTGAACGCCATCCACATATCGCGTCGATGTGTGCCCCTCCATTGATTTATGTGTGCGGCATCCACATTGTTATCGCGATCGCCACCGCCATCGCGTCGGTTTGCGCGTAGCTCAAGTGTATAAGTGAATGAAAAAAATAATTTAAATTAAAAAAAAAAAAACAATTAAAATGACAGCTACTCGTAGCATCGAAAATTTTTCCAGCTTAGACAAAAATTATAAAACTAGAGATGATGTTATAGTCTAGAACGAAGGTTCTAATAACTTTCCCGTTAAAATTTACGTTTTCCATTATGCAGAATTTTTCCAGGGAGTCAAAAAAAATAAAAAAAAATCTCCATTTCATTTTGCAAAAAAAATCTACATTTCGTTTTGAAAAACGTTTTCCGAATTATTTTCGTTAATTTTGTGTACGTTGTCAGATTGAATTATGTATACAATTCATACTAAATGTACTAAAGTTACTGTTTCATAATGACTGTATTATCAAAATTAAACCAACAACTACCAAAAATAAATATGTAACAAGACTGGAAAAAAAAATTATTTCATATCCACCCGGGCGCCACTTCACCCAAAGACAACTCTGCTGATGATATGATTTTATATAAAGCAAAGGCAAAAAGAATCTCCCTTAAACTTAATATCAGTAATATTGCCTTTGCCATTAGTAATTTCCCAATTCAATATTTCTCTCTTCATTCCATCAAGTCTCTTTCGTCGTTTTCATTGGGGTCCTTTAATTCAAAATGACATTCGAGTCTCGTAGCAAGCAAATGTATAAAGACTATCTCAGGGCTATGAGAGTTGTATATGTAATTGGAAGTCAAGACCGTTTAAGGTATGTGTGACCAATTTAATGTGATAAGAGCAACAATATTTTAGGATTTAAGTGACAAAGTTTTCTTATGCGGCGGCGGCTGATAGTCCCATTAGGAAAGAAAGATACAAAAAAAAAAAAAAAAAAAAAAAAAACATCAGGGATTGGAAAATCATTTTGGGGCAGTAGATAAACATTTCTAATGGAAAACATGACGTTAACATATTGTGTCTTGTCTATAGTATAAGCACTCTTCTCTCTGATGAGATACCTTATATACTAATGAAATAGAGTGGAGGTGGGAGGTTGCTGATGGAAATGCTATTATTGAAAACATTTGTTTGATTTTTGACCTTCGAATTTATTTTGTCATTGGGAAATATAATTGCAAAATGTTTCTTTTTTTTATTATTTTATATTATTATTATTGTTTGGTATTGGTGTTGTCATCAGGATTGCAAATAAACACAATATCGTAGTTTATTTTTTTTTCTCTTTTATATTCGAACGAATGTATATATTTTACAAGTAAAAATCATTGAGAAAAATAATTGATTTTATATTGCTTTTTTGACCGAGGGTGAATAAGTTCACGTGGAGGATGTTTTTTTTTTTTGTTGAGAACATCATTGGTTGTTGGTTTACAATAATTATTGTCACATATACACAAGCTTCAATTAATTTTTGTCCTCTTGACTATTTTTACGATGATTTAGATTTGGTTTGATGTTTGTATTAATTTGAACTAACAAAACTTAGGAAATTTTCCAAACTATTAAAATAGAATTGTTGCATATATGATGTTTTACATCTTGTTATAAATACTATGGAGTTTTTTTGCGGCTTGAAAAAAATGTACTTATGTATGTAGGTAAATCAATTTAAAATTTAATAAAATGTAACAAAATGTTCGTATATTCACAATCGATGTTTTTGTTCTATGTCAAAATGTGTTTGAAAATATTGTAGTTTAATGTTCGCATAAGATTTAACCTTTGGTTAAATAATAAACCAATGATAAAGGCTTATAAAATTGACAAATGATTTTATATTGCTTTTTTGACCGAGGGTGAATAAGTTCACGTGGAGGATGTTTTTTTTTTTTGTTGAGAACATCATTGGTTGTTGGTTTACAATTATTATTGTCACATATACACAAGCTTCAATTAATTTTTGTCCTCTTGACTATTTTTACGATGATTTAGATTTGGTTTGATGTTTGTATTAATTTGAACTAACAAAACTTAGGAAATTTTCCAAACTATTAAAAGAGAATTGTTGCATATATGATGTTTTACATCTTGTTATAAATACTATGGAGTTTTTTTGCGGCTTGAAAAAAATGTACTTATGTATGTAGGTATATCAATTTAAAATTTAATAAAATGTAACAAAATTTTCTTATATTCACAATCGATGTTTTTGTTCTATGTCAAAATGTGTTTGAAAATATTGTAGTTTAATGTTCGCATAAGATTTAACCTTTGGTTAAATAATAAACCAATGATTAAGGCTTATAAAATTGACAAATGTGTTTGAAAATACTGCAGTTTAATGTTCCCATGAGATTTAACCTTTGGTTAAAAAATAAACCAATGATTAAGGCTTAAAAATTTGGAAATTCAATTTAGTTATCTACCAAAATTTGAATTGGCACATCTCTGATTAAATACTAAATCAATGATTAAGAAACTGCAAAATCCATGCAATTTCCATGCCATGAAATTTGCCATTGTGGTGAGACATGAAAAGTGCATTTAGTGAGCTTTTTTTTAGCAATTTCGTTATAATTGATTTTTATTACTAATTTAACCAGAGATGTGTAAACTTTAAATTATTGGTGTATAATTCCAATTTTTCTCAAAAATTTGGTTTGCTTAATGAAGATACGGCACAAAATTTGAATTTGCACATCTCTGTGAAATATTTAATCAATGATTAAGGAACTGTAAAACAGATGCAATTTTAAGTATTTAAAACCTTGGTTACCGAAATACTATGATTGTAGTCAGGCATGAAAAGTGTATTTAGTATGTTTTGTTAAAGCAATTTCTTAATCATTGATTTTTTCAATACAATGTAATAAAATTTTCGTACGATGCTACTAAAAAAAGATTGATATATGTTCACAATTAATGACTTCGAACTAATTACATGGCCAAATGAAGTGTTTAAAATACTGCAGTTTAATATTCTTATGAGAATTAAACTCTGGTTAAATAATAAATCAACGATTAAGGCTAAAAAAAATTCCACATTTGTATATTCAATTTACACATGAAAAATTTGAATTTGTACATCTCTGGCAAAATAATAAATCATTGATTAAGGAACTGCTAAACAGTTACAATTTTTTTTTTTACCAATTTCTTAATCATTGATTTTTGTTATCAATTTAACAAAAGAATTTTGGGTGTGTAATTCCTGTACATTAAAAAAGTCGGCTTGATTAGCAAAGATATACTAAATTCATGATTAATTTTAAATTTACGAAAAATTTTAATTTGCACATCTCTGGTTAAATACTAAATTCATGATTAAGAAACTGCTAAGCAAATTCAATTTTAAAATGCCAATAACTCCGATTTCCGAAATAATACCATTGTATTCATGCAAGCAAAGCGCATTTTAGTTCACAGCTGATCATCTTTAATCAAGGATTATTGCAACTGTTAAATTATCGCATGTGCAAGGTGATATAATTTTTTTTCAAGAAATCGATAATTTAAGTTGTTAATCATTAAAATCGCTAATCAGCCGATTTTGGTTGATTAGCGCCAATTAGTTAAAGCCTATGAAAGTCATCGTTCAGATTTAACCCATTGTGAACGAATATTTTTTACACAATTTCTTAATCATTGATTTTTATTCTAAATTTAACCAGAGATTTGTAAACTTAAAATTGTGGGTGTGTAATTTCTGAGGTTTTAGAAATTCGTTAAAGATATGACCGTTCGTTGCAATATTGCATACATTTGTATAAATCAACATTTTGCCCGCTGGCATCGAGGTGGTTATTTGGTGTGTATTTATACCTACACATGGTAAATGAATTCAAGACACAAAATTATTTTTATTGCTTGCAATTAAATTTTAGTATTTTAATTCCTTTGATAATAATGAGTCATTATAACCACCCAGTCATGCATTTTATTTATTTTACACCTACCCCAACTATTTGCTTCGTATTATACGAAATGCGTTGGCTAATTAATTCTTTTTGTTTTTTTTTGCGCTGACCACAAAATTAAAACCATCAAACCAAAAACTTTCCACTTCAATATTGAGATCAATTGCAGCAATATCATTGTCTAATGCAAAAAACACATTTTTTTTTTCATTTTTCACGAACTCATCAACAAAAAAAAAAAATACAGAAACAGAAACAGAAACTACAAACAGACATTCAAAATTTAATTTTCAGGAATGATAATGAGTCCGAATTCTAACCCTGCTTGCATCTATATCCGTTTATACTGTTGTTATATTAAGCTCAACGAGAAGAGAAATGCCAACAGATTTCTAATTTCCGCTAAAAGTTGATTTACTCCCCCACTTGGAAGATATTCTGTTTAATTAAATTTTTTCATAAAAAAAAAAAAAATACAAAAAAAAAAACAAAAATTGCCACAAAGTAAACGTTTTATACTCTTCTTTTGGAATTTTTTTTTGTGGATAGCGCAATTGCAGCACAGATTGTCTAAATAGAGTTTCATTTATCTATGCCCAGCCCAGTCAGTCGGCTTCATTTCTTTAATTGCTATGAGAAAGAAAAAAAATCCCAACAGAAACTGAATCCTTGATATATACATATAAACATTATCTAGTATTATCCAAGTATTATTTTTTTTGGTTGAAGTTCAAGGATTTGTTGTGCGCTTCATTGTCATTGGGTGCAGTCAGTTATTAAATTTTGATGGTGCACACATTAGTTTTTAGGGCTGGTCAAGTCCAATGGCGAATTCATTTAGATATATTAATAATAGAAGCAAAGGCATATTGTTAATTGTGTTACGTACATATGTACATATATACTGCAAAAAAATAAAGGCTTTTGTGTAACCTTTGCTACCAGTGCTACCTATTTTATATACCTTAAGTTTTATATTCAGTAACAGTGACTTAAAGAAAATTATGACATAGGTAAATTATTATTTCTTAGATTTCGAATTAATAAATAAATTTAATTGGGGCGCAAAATGCTCAACCATCCCAATTAATGAGAAAAAAAATTAAAAAAACATTGGAGCAGTTTTTTTTTAAATTTTTTATATATGTATAACATGTTTATAAACATTTTTTTAGAAAAAAAAAAAATTGGTATGTCATTTTTAGCATTTATTTATACGGAATTCAAAAATTAATTATGAAAAAACAATCATTTAGCCATTTTTCAAAATATCGAATTTTCAAAAAATAATTTTGATGCTTTTTTAAAATACAAACATTTCAACTTATCAGAAGGAATTTAATTAAAATCTGTTCAATGGATAATGAGATAGTCGAATACCAAAAAAAAAAATGTTTTATGAGCGATACCTTTAATAGCTCACATACAAATTTTAATCAAAATTGTAGAAGTCATTTTTGAGAAAAATAATATTTTTTAAGCACATTTGTATGCGAGGTACTGTTAGTTTTGGTTAAAACAATAATTTTTATTCAAAATATCCTAGATAATCTTAAAAAAGTGTTGGGTCCCAAGTTTATTAAAAATCTATCGTCGT
Organism: Epistrophe grossulariae; assembly: GCA_929447395.1. Classification (NCBI taxonomy): domain Eukaryota; kingdom Metazoa; phylum Arthropoda; class Insecta; order Diptera; family Syrphidae; genus Epistrophe; species Epistrophe grossulariae. The sequence goes on along the minus strand of OV839566.1, from coordinate 140,796,347 downwards.
TTTAGAATTATTAAGTTCTCAAAAAAAAATTTGAACAAAAATAAGAAAAACCAAAATTTTTTTAATCTTGGTATACAATACATTTTTATAACTTTTTGAAACATTGGGGCATATTCATAGTCATATTTTAAACCCAAGTCTAACTGAACCGGAGTCTAAATTTAAAACTCAGGTTATGACGCTATCAATGCCCCATTCTATTTAAAAAAATGATCAAAATCAGTTAAACCATTATTAAGAAAATCAAAAAGAAAAACTATGGGTCTTTGGGTGGCATGCACCATTTATAACTATTTCTCGAAAATTTTTTTTTACAAAATTGTCAAAAAAATCATTGAATTAAAAAAAATAAGAGATAAATTTCGAGACAAGCAAGATTTTCATTAATTGCTAAAAATAATTGTAGGGCAAGTACCTACTGTTGGAAGTTCCTGATGGATACTTTCAGTGCCAGTTTGTTGATAAAGTTATGGGAATTTAGAATTATGTCCATTGAAAGTGGTGCTAATTAACCACATCATTAAAGTAGTTTAATTAGCAATGGCGTAGTTAGGGATTTTTCACAGAAGGGGCAGCTGATAAGCCACCACCAATTTTAAACTATGGCTTCAATAGGCGCTTTTGCAAACATACATATGTATGTATAAAAATAAATAAATTGGGTGGCCCGACAGCTCATGTAGAACCAGGACCTAGTGACTTACAACACTCAACCATTCCTGTGTGCGTGTTATTGGAAGGAATGAAGGGGACCTACAATTTTCTGGCGAATCCAAACGGCTAAGATGAGAAGCACTGTTTCATGACAAGAGATAATCTTTGAGGATATGTCAATTCTTCGCAAGAGGGAGTTACCTCGAAAAACATTTCTGTTTTAAGGTGACATAGGCTGGGAATCGAAGAAACCAAGACCATCGTCGTAACAGTCCTACGCACTAACTATTACGCCACGGGCTACTACATATGTATGTATGTTTGCTTTAAATTCGCTTGGATTCTTTGTACCCAACACAGGTTGATTTCAATTGCGTGACGTAAAATATTGGTCGAGAAGAATTGGTTTGACAATTTATTCGCATTTGTGTGTAAATGTGGATTTGTTTTAACAACTATACGCGTAGTTGGTACTCGTTTTTACTCAATTTTATTTGTTTTTAAGGTAAAATTAATTAATCCATCTTCTGCAATCTCAGCATAATTTCAACTGAACTTCAAAAACATATAGATCTCTTACCTCACATTTCGGTAAACCTGAGTTGAAAATCCAACCCTCATTTCATATAAACTTATATAGTAGTATTTGGATCTTTAGTAAATTACCACGTTGAACGTTTTTACATCAGAATTTTCAGATTTCGGAATTTTTTGAACTTCTTATATGTCAGTTGTCATAAAAAGTTAGCTTAATTTTTGCGACATTTAGTTACGTTTCTTATGGATTTTCAGACAAAAATTCTCATTTTAAAATTCAGATGAATGTGCTTGTGGTGTGGAGGAATGTCAAAAGCAGCTTAAAAAATCTACTGGTAATAAAAAAAATCCAAAATCGACATTTAAGGAATTGAAATTTTGATAGTGTTTTTATTTTTTATTTCCACGCTCCCAATATTTGAATGGCACGCTTCATGGGTTCAGCAACCTCCTGGTCTTGTATCACGCTCCAGCAAATCTATTGCTCCTTTTAGGGTGTGTCGCATTTATTTAGTAAACAGTACTTTGGGTGAAATAAAATAAGATCACGCCAAAAAATATAGTTGTTTTGTTTAAAATTTTCTTAATTTTTATATTCATATACTTCCTGTAATTTCCTTCTTATTCTTTAAATCAGAAAATTTACTTTTATAAAAATATTCCTTATAATCTTTATAGGGACATTTTAGAATGTGTATTTTTTTTTTGTAGATTGTAAGCAATATTAGGTGGGTTTTTTTACAATCTCGGGGCAATTGGTTTACAAAACGACAACGGGGATTAGCGACACCATCACAGAAAAAACATGGAGTTTTAATACAAACTATCTATAAAATGTATGTAATTCATGCCAGTAACACGGTTTTTCTGTGCGCTTAAGTTAAGCCCCGAGAATTCTCTGGGATTCATTTAGAAAACACATAAAATATTTCATTTACTGGATAATAGCCCATACTTTTCAGAATTTTTAGATTTATTTTGATTTGAAAGATCTGTAAAATTTTATGTACCCAAATTATAAATTTTATTATCTTCAAAGGTATGAAGTGTCTTTGGCATTTTGTTTCTACGAACGTTTAATTTCCAAAACTAACGAATTTCTACCTATTTTTAGTTCAATTTTATTATATAAAATGAATTTTGGCAGAACATTAAACTAAATTTGGAAGAAATTGGCGATTTTTGGAAGTAAACGAACATAGGTTTAGTATTAGTATATACTTCCGATTTTTCTGGGGTAGGTAATGAGTTTTCTAGGATGAGCGCTGCCCACCCTTGTCCCCCCTTAACTACGCGCATGTTATTCAGTTTCCGGAAGATGGTGAGTGCAGCTACAAAAAATCATTTAAATTCCTAAACGTCACGGTCGTTACAATATTTAAATCTATACATTTTTAAACCACTTTATCTATTTGAGGGAATACCAATCATGCATTTTATTTACTCTGAATAAAAATTTCATCATTGCAGCAATCTATAAAGTGGGTTAAAATTTAATTACAATTTAAAATTATAAATAATATGTTTTTAAGAATTCAGAATTCCATCGATTTTTGTGTTAAGAACCTTTTAGAATTTAGATGAACCCAATTTTGTTTGTATAAATTGTTGATTTATATAATAGATTTTAAAAACGATATCGATTATTCAACTGTATTTATAGTTATTATCGAATCAAATCACGTAATTCCATACCATGGAGCATTCTTACAAAATATGTAAAAAAGAAGGGTGGTATAGGTGAAATGTGTGTGTGTTGTTTGTTCTCTTCTTTCTATTGCTTTGCTTCATTCAACTTTCGACTTTAATCCCCAGATCCTTCCAATTAGCAAAACATTTCTTTTTATTTTTTGTTCTCATCATTCCAAATTGAATTGCAAACTTTTCTCATTGTTAAAACATCGAATATCTAATATTCAAAGCCAGCTCTTAGCTTACATATATACCAAAGCTATCGAACCAAACCACATGAAATCCTTTCACCCTACCCGATAGGTATGTACATCCACCGTTGTGCATATTGTATTCTCTTCGTCTCCCTTCCATATGCAAGGACATCTTCCTGTCTTCATTTTTTTTATATGATTCTAAAAATATTTCGTTAAAGTATGGATTTGATGGCGTTGGTGTAGTTGCAGGTCTCTCGAAAGAGTTTATAACATTTTTGGTTTAATTGGAATTATTTGAAGAACATTTGATTACCTCTACCCCACGATAGTGATGCTGTTGGCATTTAAATTATGAATTGTTAATGGAAATTGGTATAGTGGCACATTTGAAGCCCTGAGGGTATGTCAATGATTTCACAAAACTAAACACAGCCACTGATAAAAAAAAATTTTCTTTTTAAAAAATTTATCAAATTCTTATCAAAGTACGTATACTAAGATTACAGAATATTATTTTAGTAGTTATTCAAATAAACAGATTCAGAGAGACAGAATTGTAAGATCAATATAGGGCGTTTTTCTTTTTTAGTTCAGAGTAGAGCTCTCAACAGAGTCTGAACACTCCGAACATACTCTGAGCTATCTCTGAACTGAGCGTGCTCTGATCTGAGAGTTCAGATTTATTTAAAGAAACACGCTTCGCCAGCTGTCACTTTTTTATTTGTTCACAGTTGTAATTTTCTTTGTGTTCAGCTATTCAACTTATTCTGAGCTCATAGATCGCGCTCTGAACATGCTCTGAACGTGCTCAGAGCGAAAAAAGAAACACAAAATTGAAGCTCTGAATGCTCTGAGCTAAAAAAGAAACACGATTTTTTTTTTTGACAGTTCAGGCTCTGCTCTGAACTAAAAAAGAAAAACGCCCATAATATTCACATAATCACACATCATAATTCAACGGTTAAAGTGCAAGACTTCGTTAGTCGTTTCTGCATGATTTTTTTCAGAAATAAAAAAAAAAAACTCCAAAATTTTGTATGACGATCGATAGTAAGAAGTTTTGAATTCTGCTTTTTTCTGTAAAATGTTCAGAACAACATTGCTAGGCTGAAATGACCAAAAGGTAGCTCTGATTTTGTTGATTTTTTGCATTAATATAATCAGTCTTATTGTGAGTTTCACCCGAACAACATTCCACCCGGAAAATTTGACATTTAAATTTTCGCCTATTTTGAGTTTCACCCGAAATTTTATATTCGAAAAATTCTTCTTATTGTGAACATTCATATCGGGCGGAATGTAATGCCATTGACAACCTAAGTTTTCATTTTTTTTGTAGGTGAACAAAATTTCGTTCTGGTGAAACTCATAATAGCTTTTAAAAATTTCGGGCGAACAAAAAAATATTAAGGAGGAACATTTTTTGGGTGAAACTCTTAATAAGGCTGAATATTTTTTTGGAATTTTTTGACTGACGAGTTACGAGGTCCTGTTTGTTTAGTATTTCGAACTCCCAACTTTCCTTCTGAAGGTAACCTGCAGTTACCAGCCTTATTAGGAGTTTCACTCGAACAAAATTCCAGCTGGAAAATTTGACATTTCACTTTTCGCCTATTGTGAGTTTCACCCGGAATTTCATGTTCGAAAAATTCCCCTTATTGTGAACATTAATTTAGGGCGAAAATGACAGCTTAAATTTAGTAAGCGAACAAAATTTCGTTCTGGGGAAACTTACAATAGCTTGCGAAACAAAACTTTTAAGAAATATTTTTTTAAAATAAGACTGAATAATATGTTCATATACTTCTTATAGAAAGTAGGACATCCCTACATAATTTTTGTTAACCTGATTTATATTTTCGGGTGACTGTTTTTTATTAAAAACATTTCTTTCCAAAAATGTCTGTAATTTTCTTTTCAAGGTGACTGTAAACCGTTTCCCATGTCACAACATCGTTACAACGATGTGACATTTAAATGTATAATCAGTAAGGGAATTCCAGTTAAAAGTAAATTATACAAGGCCTAATCAACAAACTAGATATGTATGACTTTGTCATTTTGAATTTTGACATTTAATTCCACATAGGTATTTAATATTCGAACAGGTGTAGATACTATGTATGATGAAATTTCTAATCATTGCATAATCAAAGAATAGTCTTTGTCTCTGTAGAAAATATACTTTCAGAGAAATACACCACTATACTTACCAACTCTATTTGATATTCGTTTTGTGTGAATTTTAGGATACTGAATACATATTATATTGCATTTAATTGATAGAATGTCATCATCATGTTATTATTATTATTTTAGAATTCAATCTTAGAAAACAGGTAAAGTAATATGAATAAAGTTTAAATAATTAAAATGTTTAAAAGGGACATGAAGATTATAATATGTATGTATATTTGTATTGGTTTTGTTGAAAATTGTGGTTATGTTTATTTAATAAATTTATAATTTCTATATTTGAATAATTTAATAAGAAATTAAGTGGGTCAGGTCAAAAATTCATGAAGAAATATTTTGAAAGTGACAGAGAAAATAAATTGAAAAGAAAGAACTCATGTGCATCTGACAGAAGTAAAAATTGTTTGGCCATCTGTACGTAGATTTGTGAATACAAAATTATTAAAAGCGTATATGCGATTAAGGTCTATGCACATCGAATAAAAATCTACATGTCGAGCAAAAACCAAGCCAAATACATTTTCACATTTTCTAATCATCTAGTAAATTACCACAAAATCTTCTCAAAATCTTCTTGGAACATTATGAATGTTAAACAAACTTAATTAAAAAACTTAAATTACATAAAGGTATACTCAGTTTTCTCTTCAGTATAACACTTCAATCACAAAAAATGAGAAGAGGAAAGTATTATATCTACTAGCTGGCCCGCCACGACTTCGCATGGATTGACAAACTCAAGTATCTTAAGAAATTTACAAAAGAAAATGTAAATAAATAATAAAACAGGCAATTGCAATTACCCCGATAACTGAATCCAGCAGCCGGTGCCGAACCTGGGACTTTTGCCGCCCCAGGCAAATTCAATTTTGGCGCCCCAAACTTAAAAAAAAAAACGAAAATCGTACAAATTAATATTTTAAAGTTTTATTTAATACATTTTAAGGATTTTCGATAAAATAGTTTTACAAAATATTGACGATTTCATTTTTGCAAATCTTGTAGCGATTTCTTCTTCTTCAATACGATTCAGCACGTCTTTTTCAATGGAAATTGTTGCCAAGGCTGTTAATCGCTCTTCAGCCATAGTTGAGCGTAAATATGATTTTATTATTTTAAGTTTTGAAAAACTAGCTTCCCCTGTAGCAACACTTACAGGAAACGTTAAGAGAATTTTTAACGCAGTTGTTAAATTTGGATACAATTCAAGCAAATTTTTTGAAGCTAAATAATTTAAAATTGATAGCGGTTTCAGATCAGTAAGATTTGACGTTTGATTGATTTCACTCAAGAGATCCCTAGCTATTACATCCTTTTGAACTTCGTCGTCAATTCTTGCTGTTAAAATTGCTTCAAGTTTCTCGCAATCCTTAAAGTCCACATACTTTGAAATATCGCAGAGAAAACCGAAGTTTTCGTTCAGATATTGATACTGTCCAAAACGCTCGTCGAGAGAAGATAACGTCACATCGCTTACGTGGTAGAAGAAATCAACTTTACATTTAAATTTTGGATCAATTGATTGAGATTGTTGAGCTCATCGAATCGGACACAATGAAATCTACATGCATATTCATCTTTGTAGCAATATCTATAGCAATATATATATAATGCTTCAAATAAAGATTTCTCAGAACGGTTTGCCTGAAAGTACTGCCGCAGTTTATCTAAATGTTCTAAGCATGTTAAAAAGTCCATGGATTTTGACTGAAGCATTTTTGAAAGGACGTTTGTTTTTCCTAAAAACTCATTCCAAATAATCGTTGACAAAACAAATTTAAATTTGTATATGCGTTTACCTAGTTGAGTTGCTTTGAAACTTGAATTTTCATCAAATTCTGCACTTTCTGCCTACATGGCCAACTTCAATGATTATTTTTTGATGCTATACAAACGGTGCGCAGTTCGTGCAAGCAACGGTGAACGGCAACAAGCTTCCCAAATGTTAACTACTTTTACAGAGAGGTATAAGAAATAAATTTGTGTGTTTTGCCTTAGGGCAGGATCAGTACCGCCAGCAGCCTATATTATATTTTCGGAACTCTTAAATCTGTGAATCGAAGCATTATTTGCTCTGCATACATTTATTTCCCTTTTATATCCGCAAAAAAAGTGTTGCAGTTCAACAACAAATCACAAATTTGATACGCCTTAAAATAAATGTGAAAAGTCCCCGATTCCCCAGTAGTCAAATATTGCAGATTTCATAATCGGTATAAGTTATTCATAGGTCGAAATTTTATTATTATTTTTACAGCTGTTACGAGCCGCTTCGCTGAACTTCCGGAGCTCCCAACCTCTGTCTGCGTTAAAAAATAGTAACTTATAACGTTATCAGTTCAGACGTTCGAACATGGCGGAAGGACAAAACTCCAAACAAACGTATTACATACTTCACAATTATAATATTAAATATGATAAGAAAAATGAGGATTTATCTGCAGTGCAATTTCAAGTTAAAAGTCAAAGAAATTGACAACTTGCGGATTTGAATATTTATGATAATTAAAAAAATTAAAAAGAAAATTGTCGAAGAAACCAACCAAATAAAAAAAAATCAACCAATCCATTTAGGCTGCAGTTGAAAAGACAGGCTTTTGATAAAAAACCTCGAGTTCAATATTTTTACAAAACCAAAACTTGCTCCATTACCCCTTATATCGCAAGTAAAAATTGAAACCAAAATTGGAATATAAAATCAAATTTATTTAGCAGGGTGTTATGAACACCACATTTATTTACAGCTTGCTATATACTATCAACAATGAGATAAGTAATCCCAGTCTCCCCTAAACTTATTAATTTTATTTTATTTTGCCCAAACAATTAGCATATACCGTTGTTCGTGAACTGAGGAAAAACTCACACAAAATTACTTGGTTGGGCTATTGGGAAATATATTGTATTTATGTTTTGTATGTATACAAAAGTTTCTTGTATTCACTTCATTTATATTTTTGTTCTAACAATTCAAAACTAATTTGAGATGTCGGCTGAGGTTAAATTTTAAGATAGAATTTATTTAACATAAAGTTAATTTCAAAATAGCTTTGAATGTTATACTGCAGGGCAGATAAATACATACATATACACAGTCAATATACATATGTATATAATAAATGTAAGCTCTGATGCTTGTGTTAGTTTTCAATGAAAGTTCTATCCTTCCTTTAGAAAATACAATACGGTTAGAAAACATAACACGACCAGAGCAAATAATATTACAAATTTTCCTTGTACTATAATATATAGCTGCAGCGGAAAACTAACGTCATCGTCGTCCTTATGTAGGATTGAACCAAATAATTATTATTGTTGTTTTCAACAGCAATAATAGTGTAAGCAACAAAGATACATTTTATACACTCAGGAAAAAAACTGCTTGATAAAAATTAAAATTGGCACCACTGCCAATAAAACCAGTATACGTGCAAAATGTGAAAAGAGACAAAAGATTAAAATGGTGAAAAGGTTACAAAAATGTGAAAAAGTGAAAAAAAATGTGAAAAAGTAAAAAAAATTGAGAAAAAGTGTAAAAATGAAAAAAAAAAAATTTTAAAAGTGAAAAAAAAACGTGAAAGAGTGAAAAATATGTGTGAAAAGTGAAAAAAAAATTTAAAAAATGAAAAACTTAAAGTGGAATAAATGAAAAAAAAAGTGAAAAGGTGAACAAAAATTAAAAAAAACTGAAAAAATTGTGAATAGGGAAAAAATAGTAAAACTGAAAAACGTGAAAAAGCGAAAAAAAAAAAAATTGTAAAAGTGAATAAAATATTCAAAAATGGAAAAAATTTAAAAATTGATATTATTATTTATTGTATTATTCATACTAGAATGTCAGTTTATTAGACTTGACCATTCTTTATTCCGTCAATTTCATTGAATTTCTGAACAACAACAACAATTTAAAGGTGCTACCACCAATTGTATACGAATTAATTTATAATTCGTTTTTAATTAATTATTTGGCTGGAGATAAATCTATTTCAAGGGGTGCCAAGCCCTATCATCAGTCTCCTTATGATGTTATTGTAGTTCAGAAATTCAAAAAAAAAAAAAAAATTCAGCCAAAGTGTTAAACTGAAAAATTGAAAGAAAAATGTGAAAAGTGAAAAAATAATTTGAAAAAATGAAGAAATTAAAAAAAAAAGTGATTTATATGAAAAAGAAACTATATTCTGGAACTGATAGAGTAACTGTTCCCAATATTGACAACTTCGGAGGGGACTTCGGCAAGTATTTTGTTTTGCTGAAAATAGTTCAATTTTTTCACCATTTTATGAAAAAGTGAAATAAATGTGAAAAATGTAAAAAAGTGAACAAAGTGTGAAAAGAGGAAAAAGAGCAAAATATAGGAAAGGTGACAAAAATGTAAAAAGTAAAAAAATGGGAAAAATGAAATAAAGTGTCAAAAATGAAAAAAAAAAAATTAAAAAAGTGGAAAAAGTTTAAAAACATTGAACAAAATGTAAAAAGTGAAGAAAATGTGAAAAAAATAGTGAAAATATGGACACAAATTTGAAAAACTGAAAAATATTGTGAATAGTGCGAAACATGTGAAAAAGTCAAAAAATGTGAAAAAGCGAAAAAAATGTGTCAAAAAGAAAAAAATTTTGAAAAGTGGAAAAAAGTAAAAAAAATTAGCAAAAGTGTAAATGTGAAAAATTGAAAGAAAAATGTCAAAATTGAAAAAATTGTTAAAAAGTGAACAAAATTAAAATGGAAAAAGTGAAAAAAATCTGAAAAAGTGAAGAAATTAAAAAATAGTTATTTATATGAAAAAGAAGCTATATTCTGGAACTGATAGAGTAACTGTTCCAAATATTGACAACGTTGGAGGGGACTTCGGCAGACAATTTTTTTTGTTTTGCTGACCACAGACCTTTCGCTGAAAATTAATATAATAATTTTTTCACCATTTTATGAAAAAGTGGAAAAAATGGGAAACAAAGAAAAATTGAAAGAGTAAAAAAATGTGCAAAAATGAGAAATGTAAAATAGTGAACAAAGTGTGAAAAGAGGAAAAGAGCCAAAAATGAAAAAAAAAATAAAAAAGTGAAATATGTATTTTAGTTGAAAAAGTAACAAAAAATGTAAAAAGTGAAGAAAATGTGAAAAAATTGAAAAAACTAGTGAAAAGGTGAACAAAAATTTGAAAAACTGAAAAATATTGTGAATAGTGCTAAACATGTGAAAAATCTGAAAAAGGGAAAAAAAAAATGTGTAAAAGTGAACAAAAAGTTTAAAAGTGGAAAAAATTGAAAAAGTAAAAAAATTTAGCAAAAGTGTAAATGTGAAAAATTGAAAGAAAAATGTCAAAAGTGAAAAAAATGTCAAAATTTGAAAAAAATTTTTAAAAAATGAACAAAATTGAAAATGGAAAAAGTGAAGGAATTAAAAAATAGTAATTTATATGAAAAAGAAGCTATATTCTGGAACTGATACTGTTCCAAATATTGACAACGTCGGAGGGGACTTCGTTAGACAAGTATTTTGTTTTGCTGATCAAAGACCTTACGCTGAAAATAGTATAAATTTTTCACCATTTTAGGAAGAAGTGGAAAAAAAAAAATTGGAAAAAAAGAAAAACTGAAAGTGAAAAAATATTCAAAAATGAGAAAAATGTATAAAAGTGAACAAAGTGTGAAAAGAGGAAAAAGAGCAAAATAGTGGAAAGATGATAGAAATGTGAAACAGTAAAAAAATTGGGAAAAAGAGTAAAAGTAAAAAAAAAGGGGAAAAACTAAATAAAGTGTCAAAAATGAAAACAATTTAAAAAAGTGAAAAAAGAATTTTACTTCAAAAAGTGAAAAAAATGTAAAAAGTGAAGAAATTGTGAAAAATTAAAAAATAGTGAAAAGATGAACAAAAATTTGAACAACTAAAAAATATTGTGAATATGTTGCAAAACATGTGAAAAATAAAAAAAAAAAAAATAAATTATGTGAAAAAGCGAAAAAAACGTTTAAAAGTGAAAAAAAAAAAATGTTTAAAATTGGAAAAAAAAGTAAAAAGTTTGGCAAAAGTGTGAATGTGAAAAATTGAAAGAAAAATCAAAAAAGTGAAAAATTGTCAAAAGTGAAAAAACTGTTGAAAAGTAAATGAAAATAATGAAAAAGCGAAAGAAAAAAAGAGTGTAAAAGTGAAAAAAATGTTGAAAAGTTTTAAAAAATTAGAAAAAGTGTACAAGTGAAAAAAAAACGTAAAAATAGTGGTTTATAGATAAAAAAATGAGTGCAAGTGAGTTTCGCAGGCGGATATTTGTTTTGTTTGTTTGTTTTCATGTAACTGATGATTTACACGTATAACGGAGCGAGCATAGGTTTTTTAAATCTGCAAACTTGGGTTTACACTATCCTAACTGGTCCTAACAACATATCCTCCTCTTTTTATGTACAATTTGACTGGCCTTAACATAAAAAATTTAAAAACATGATGTAATTGTACACGACTTTTCTCTAAGTGTTAATATTCTTTTCTACTTTAATATTATTTGTTTGTACCTTATAACTATACTACAAAATATAATTGTTGCCAAACAAATTCACTGTGTCCATAAATATGCATTGAAATACTGAGATTAATCCTGTGGGAATGTTATACCGATAGTGATAGTGAGTGTTTTCTCTGTTATATTGCTGGTTCCTGTTGTTGCCACAAATAATGTTCCGGAGGATGGTGTGTAGTGTATATTTGTATATAAAATAAGAATACTATAATATATGTCTGCGTTTTGCGCTTTGATGCGAATTAAAATTTAAATTTTTCCTCTGAGTCTTTCGCATGCCCCCTTTGTGTTAGTCTGTGAGTGTGTGTTTGTTAAGTGACAAAGAGGTTTCTCCGGAGTCGTATAAAACTAGAAAACATAGTTTTCCGGATTCGGCAGGATATATTGGCTGACAGGAAGTTAATTTATGGCATTGGCATCTACTGTGCTGCCTTAAGGAATCATCATATACACATAAATGTATATAATAATACTCTCAGAAATAACGATGACAGTGACAGTGAATATAAATATACAGATGAAACCAGCTTTGTACTTCTGCTTTAGGCAGCCAACGAACACACGTCGTATACAATACATATCTACATATGTACAATGTACAAGTAAATCACCTCAGAAAGTTTCATTTTGTGAAGTAAGCAAAGGATGGATGCGGATCGTCGTTATGGTAAAACGTACAGTATAATAATTGTCATATTGATGTCCATTTTTATAAAAAAAAAATTAAACTCACAAAGCCAGCTGCTTTATTTGATTTTACTTCCGCTGAAAAGTGTCTTTTGTTCAACAAAATGAAAAGCATAAAATATTGAAATTCTTTTGTTAAATATGGAAACTCGGGTTTATTAACTTTATTGTAGGTAAAAGTACTCTTTCATTCTGAAAGGGGAGCGAATCCTATTGATGTTTTTTGTTTCTGCAGACAAACAACTCATAGAGCCCTGTTAAATGAGCATTTAGAAAAATATTTAAGCATTCAATTTGAAGTTGTGTTCGAAAAACGTGTTGGAGACCTTAAAAGCTATCACTTTGAATTAATTGTAAATTCAGCTTCTACTGTATTTTGTATTTTAAGATAGCTCGGACTGTTATTTAATATTTATTTTTGTTTTGACTTAAAAGCAATTTTTAACTCTATTTTTATGTTTTCAATGAACAACATGTTATTTACATATGTATGTACAAATAATTTAATATTATTTGGACTGCATTAAATTGATTAATCATTGGTACTTCAACAGTTTGTGGGCCTAGTCACCATAAATTATAAAAATTAATTATGTAATTTAATTTTTTCTAAAATTAAATTGGGATCAATCAAATGGATTTGAAGCTTAATTTAGAAAAGTTAGCTGATTTTGGGGAAGGGAAGGGTTGTTAAATCAAATTTGTTCAAAAAGGATATAGTAGTACAAACAATTATTGGTCTGAATGTCGAAGAGAAAATTGCATTTAAAATTACAGCACATAATTCTGCTTCAAAAATGGTTGAAAGATTGGAACAACTCTAGCCTCTAGGACAGATAAATCAGAAATTTACGACTAAGTATCAGGCTTTTAAAAGAATGCATTCTTTTGTGAATGTCTTTAAAAATCATTTATTGAATTCAACTAAAATATGCAAGAATACAAAAGAATGCATAAATTCCCCAAAAGATTGCATTCAATTGATTGATATAAAATCAATGAACAAAAAAAATTATTGCAATCTTTTTAATCGAAGTGAATGGTGATTTATTGACATTTTCTGACATAATTTTGAACTTTTTTTAAATTAAAAAATTGACTGAGAATTATTTTGTCAGGATCGAGTCCTGCAAGAACTCCGGTGGAGAACATATGAAAAGTGAGATTCAAACAATTATATTTAAATAAAAATTTGGTCTGAATCCAAATCATAAATGTGTTTTATTGAACAGCAATATTTTGACAAACCTCACTTATACCTCACAAGGTGAGGTAAAATTGACTTTGTAAGATTTTCGTATGCTTTGGTAGCACCGCCTTGTGAGTCTCTCAAGAACAAGGTATCAAAATTGTGTTCAACAAAAATTCAGAACTTAACAATCAAGTAAAAATTCCACTAGCTGTGGTGAGTTTTTTTGTGAAGATTGTCTGTGAATATCAAAAATGTTATCGAATCACAACAAACCTCACAAGAACTTCTGACTTGGGAACCTTAAAAAAGGCTTTTAATTTAATTTATCGGAACCACAAAACGGATGACACCAAGAGATTATTTTTTTTATAATAAACTTGTATGGAAAATTTTCAAAAATTATTTTTAATACAAAAGATGTCATATAGCAGCATCATCTGAATATTTTAAATCATTTCCTTGTTCTTAAGGGAATCAAAATTTATTATTAATCTTGGCCTAACCTTTGTTCCTGAATATTTATAGAACTCATAAATTTCAACCAATAGCCTCTTCACACTATGTTACGTAGTATTAGAAATAATTATGGCAGAATTAAATTGGGATAATATTTCATATACGACTGTAAATTTTTTGTTTTGAAAATTAATTTCATATTTTGCTTCCAAACTTGCTTCGAAACAAATCACTTTCTTCATAACCTCAAACACTCAAATATGATAGAATGTACGTGATGGTTATACAGTGTAGAATCATTTCTAAAACTTTTTATGTATTAAAACATGTCAAGTTGGGTGAGATGAACTTTCAACTTGTCTGAGATGTTGGATTTTCAAATTTTATTTTCATTACCTTATACCTAGCTGCACTCTATGAAATAGTGTGGAAGAACTTTAAGGAAATAACATTGAAAAATTCCAGCTGTATTATATAAATGGCGATAAGTACTTTTCAGAGTTTTAACTCGTTTTATATTTAATTGAGTTCAATTACCAAAACTTTCGAATACATTGATTGCCATAGCGCCACCACAACTGATTTCAATTTGGTAAGATCAATAACTACATACATAAGTTGATATATAAAGGATGTCTTTTTTAGAATTTTGATTTTTAATTTGGCAACACTGTTTCTAGTAAAATTAAATTAAACAGATGATTTTCATGCTAATGACAGAAAATTATAATTTCAATAAAGCCAATTGCATTACCATAAGCGTTATCAGTGATGTCAGATGGAACTTTTAAAATCCCACCGGATTTGGAAAAAAATCCCACCATTTTTGTACTGGAAGAAAAAAATGATATAACTGTTTCCTTAATATTTTTACAATAAGAAATGTGAACGAATACTTGAATTTTCTTTAAGAACAAGAATTTGCATGTGAATATTAAAAAAATTACTAAAATTTAAAAGAAATAATTACATTTTACCAATCGTGTTAATCCCAGGAAAATTGAAAACAGACAGAATTTTTTGAAGAAAGGAAGAACGATAAATTGTTTATCTCTTTTTGTTGAAAAGTTTTTGTGCCATTAATGTTCCGACCAATTAATTTTTTTTTAGTTATGTATTTTTGGTAGCCAAAAAAAAAAGTTGGAGGAAAATAAGCAGGCCTGGCAGAACAGCTTCAGCCCGAGTGGGTAGTTGGTGTAAGATGTAAAAGCTTAAATTCACTAATAAAAAAAAAGTCATAACATTTTTTCATGTTAAGTTTTTATTTAGATAAAAGCAAAATGAAAAGTGAAATTCTTAGGATAATAAACTGTGGGCATTTTAAAATCGAATTTTTTACTTGTCATATAATTTCTGTACATCTACGACCAATGCACTTGTACTAGTACAAAGAAAGACGAAAAAAGAAGATGCACACTTAAAGAGCCAGCACTAGAGAGAGAGTACAGGGAATGAATTCATCCGGGGAAAAACCCTACAGTGTTGCCGTCGGTCGTTTTTTTAGTATTTAATTTTTTTTTTTTTCATTAATGAGATTGAAAATTCTTAAGCTTTACTGAAATTTCGATTGAGTAATTTACCCTCTCCAAAAATCTCGAGTGGGTTTTACTACCCACACTACCCATACATGCTGGGTTACATGCCTCTTGCGAGAAATTGACAAAAACTGGTTCTACATGAGCTGTCATACACCACTCAAATTATTTTTAATTATATTATTTCCACCAAACTGATTTTTCCCACCATGTTTGTGGGAAAAAAAAAATACCAAGCTGGGGACAGTGATTTTGAAGTGTTTTATATAAAATTTGTGTAGGTCTTAAAAAACCGTTTATAATAGAAGCCTGTCTATAGAAGCTTAAGGGCCAGTTTCACAGTGAAGTAAGTGTCACTTAAGTGCCGAATATGGAAAACTAATTCCCAATTTCACAGTGTAAACTTATCGGAATAAGTGACACTTAAGTCTCCGATGTTGGCCACTTAAGTTCCACTTACTCAGGTAGTAGCCAAAATGGAAAAATTAAGTTCCACTTATTTTGTTAAGTGTGCATTGTGAAACTGGCCCTAAGCCTAGTACATATTTCCTTGTGAAGTAAACAACCATCAGTGGAGAAAGTGAATATTTGACACAATTTGCTTGACTTTTGCAGCTTGTATGGTCAAATTGTCAAAGCTACACCAAAAATCAAAGAGTTCCCGTACATTTTGCGCGTGAATATGGTTCACCGTTCGTAAACGCAAACTCTCTACAAAAATGCAAATTTGTATGAATTCATAACATGATTCACAAATATGTACTTTATTGTTGAATTATATAAATTAATAAGAGGGCTCACGGTTGTGATTTTTTTTCAATTAATTGATTAATCCGACAGGACATTTTGTATCCTTTTAACTTATGTATATGTTCGACTATTCGCCTTTAGACACCGTTTTAACGATGTGCAATCACGAAAGTAACTGTTGATAAATTCAAAAGAATTTCCCATTCAATTTCCTATATATAGGCCATTTAATTTAATGGCGTTGACATGGCGCTGCTGTATGTCCTATAAATACAACCTGTGTTTTATCTTCTTGAATACATAAAAATAGCAACGTACTATACTATCTCTTTAATTTCAAAATTAACTTATAAATCCATTCACTCTATATACCTACATATAGTCAAGACCGGGATAAAGCAATTTTATTGAGACACGTACCTTAAAAGCCATTTCCCATCTATATGCATCTCTACATTTTAATGTCAATCCTTAACCGAGACAAAAACCCCTTAAGAAGGACCAACATTCTGCACAGATTAAATGTGTCACCCCACGGCAAAGCAATTTACTTTCCGTTGCGGTCGATGGTCCTGTCTTGTCTTGTCCTGTGGCATAGTCAACCATCATCAAGGGGATGTAGAAGAGGTGATGGCCACTATACATACATACATAATATAAGACAATAGTAAATTATGTTTTTCTAGCCAAAGGATCACGCATTCCTTCCACTCAGACAGTTAAGTTGTTGTTTTGTTCTTTTTTTTTTTTGTTCAAGAAACAAACAGAAAAAAAAAAAAAAACTTATCCTCTTATAAACGAGAAAAAAATTACCACAACAAGGATGTGAATATCCTGCCACAGAAATGAGCGAATACGATAGAGCTCTTTCTATATAAGTTTTCTTATGCTGAAACTTTTTTCGTATCGTAGCCATCATCGCCAGCGGAAACTATATAGGAGCAAGAAAACAAGGACACCTTCGACAGCCAAACGGACCTCCCACAAAGTTTCTTCTTCCTCGTCGATCCTTTCCTGTAAATCTCAATGCCTCCCCTGCCCCACCTCCCAAATCCTTTGCACATAACAGCGATGAGCTTTAATGAAATGAAAATAAGGATTTGGATTTGGACACTTAATCGTGTTTACCTCCGTGTGGCATGTTTGCCATGACAAGAGGTCGAAGAACTAAGAAGAAGGACGAACGGACAACTGACGACCGACCGACTCCTCTACCGACGGAAAGTGAGGTTAGAGGCGACTACTGCGGTGAAAGTGTTTTTGAAAAAAGCTTTTAACGATTATTTTTCTCTTATTGTCAGTCTTTTATTAGTTTATGGTAAAATTACTTTTGCCTGGATTTTGTGTTGGTTTCAACTTCGTTGGTTTTTTTTTTTCTGTTTTTTTTTTTTTTTTTTTTTTCTAGCCTGTCCGTATATCTTTACTTATCATGAGTAATTCTATTAAGGAATAGTTGCTTAAGATGAAGTTTACTGAGTCCGTTGCTAAAAGATGTAGTTTAGTGAGTCCTTCGGGCGTATACAATGTAGAAGTGTTAAGCTACCAGCAGTCAGTACCTATAGTAGGGATGTATAGGTATGTATATACGAAGAACTATGCTGCACACTTGCGATATGGATGTTTCGCAAGTCGTGTATTTCTTGAAGGATATTTATGAGATAAAAATTCTTTTCTTCTTGAAGATTAATGTTGCTGGCAGCTCATTAGATTTTATTTTTATTTTTTTTTTTCGTATTTTATCTCTTGAAATTTTTTTGTTTGGAATCTTTCGTGAATGAAGGATGATTAGCGAGAAAATAAAAGTCTGGCAATATAAGAAAGTGGGTGAAATATAACGTAGGTACTCGTAGATTATCCAAGTTGTTATGAAATAATTGTACATACATATATACATTCTACCTTATCTTACTTATTATATAAACTTTTAAAAAACAAATAATTTTACTTAATTATAAAGTGTTAATTTTTCCAGCTTAATTATTGTTTCAAGCACTTGTTTTTCCTGCCATTTCTGCACACAGGCAGATTTTCCCAAAAACATGGCCAAAACTATAAAAAATAAATTTTCATTTTCTTATTTTTTTCGTATACAAAGTTCTTAAAATATATTTATTTATTTAGTCAGATGATATGACTAAAGTGTACACTTTTTTTTGTACCAGGGTTGGTTTGTAATAAGAGATTAATGTCCTTGAATTTTTTTTTTTTAATTTTCTGTGTGAATTTATTAAAAAAGTTAATATGGAATCTCTTGCTAGTGGTAAATTAAATAGTTGCAATAAAAAAACTTTTGAACGAATTTTATGTTTTATGTAGAACGATGTCAAAAAAATCCCTTTTTGGGACTAAAAAAAATCGTTATTTTTTGTGTGGTAAAGAAAAAGTTTGGTTTTCTGGTGGAATTCTGTTATAAAACTAGCTTGAAATTTACCTTAATACCCCTTTAATTAGTAAGCGCTATAAATATAGTTGCGATATTGTGCGATGTTGGAAGATATCGTAGATTAAATCCTTTAAAAACACTGAAAACAAGAGCTCACCTCAATAAATATTTTTCGTTTTTTTTTTTTGCTACATGGTCGCAATCCAGTTTTTTCTTTTTTAACAAGAAATCAGAGTTTCAAAAAAATAAAATTAATTTTCTGTCAGAAAAAAAGTTGAAAAATTGACTCACATTGATGCCTCAGAGGAAAATAAGAAAATTTTAACTTAATTTGCATCGGAATATAAAATTCGATGGTGAGCCTGCTCAAGAAATTACCAAGCACTTAAAAATAAAAACAATACCTGGTTGGAGCTTGAAAGTTCAATTCCAACGGCCACAGACAAAGTGAAGGATCCAAAAAGCATTATCTGAGTTTGAACCTGAAGAGTTATAGTTTGGTGCTCAAATGCAACTTCGGCAACATAGAAAACTAGATTCTTCTAATGTAATGAAAAATATGGTACAATATGCACAAAAAAAGTGCAAAAATTTAAAGTACGAAATTCTATCGGAAGGTATTCTTCCAATTGAACAGTTCGGAGAGGAATCCCAAGAAACCCAACATAAAGATACATATAAAGCGTTTTCGAGAAAGTTTCTCAAGAAAATGTTCGAGGTAACAAAATATAGAATATTTTTTCCAAACCTACATAAGTTGTATGAGAAAAATTAATCAAAAAAACAAAAATAAAATATAATCCTTACGAAGTTTTATAGTTCTGAAATGAATCAGAAGTTGAGGAAATAAAATTCAAATGATTTTCCCACAAAGGTCTTAGGGTCATTTTTTTCACTATTGCTCAACTTGAAGCAAACTCTCGAGTTGGCCAACTTGAGAGTTGACTATAACTCGAGAGTTGAAACGCAAGTTGAAATTTCTTTTTATTCACTAATTATTTTCTCAACTCTCCAGCTGAATATCTAAAGTTGGCCAACTCCACGTTTGAAAAATATCCCTGGGATATTTGTGAAATATAAAACAAAAACTGTCATTTTTAAAATTAATTTGTATTTGTCAGTCATATTTAACTGTTTTTATGTGTTTAATTGTGTTTTTTGTTTTTGGAACATAAGTAGGAGCGAACGTGTTTTTTAACAAATATAAACAAGAAAATTTGTGTACCTACGTAAAATCTCAAGTTTGCTCGGTCAACTTCTACTATCTCCAGGAGTTGACAAATCTCAAGTTGATCAACTCTAGAGTTTAAAATCGAAAGTTGAATACGCAAACTTTGAGTGAATAAAAAGAAATTCACAAGTTGAAAATAAAAATCCTTAAGTTGTGTTCAACTTCGAGTGAATAAAATCGGCCTTAAATTACTTACACATTACTTTGTTATTAGATTTTTAGCGATGACAAAATTTTTGTTTAAATTTATTATTTTCATTATTTTTATGTATTTAAGAAATGCTGTAAAACACTATATGATTTTTCCATTTGGTTAAGTTTACGATTTGGTTAACGAACTGTCAAATTTTGTATGGGAAATGGTTTACACAATTCCCCCAGGACTTTACTGTGGAAAAATAACCAAATGTTTTTGGTAAACTTAACTAAATGTCATTGTGACTTTTAGAATTAGGCGTGTACAGATTAGTTGGTGATAAAAGTAGTGAATAAAAACGTAGTTTATACAAAAGAAAGTAATTAGGACGTCTACATTTTCTGGCTATATTTTTGATCAGCATTGTAAATTTACACAAATCCACATGTAATGGGTCATATGGATAAACAAAAGTAAATGCTTTTACCTGTATTTGTTATATTTTCCGAATTGTCATCGAAGTGAAGGGAACCATTTATATTTTTGATTATTCTTTCACCAAATTTCAGTTGAATTGAGCTCGAGAACACTTTTACCAACGAAAATGAAAGTGAACTAAACTCAAAGAAAAGGAGATATCCACCATTTTGGGCGCGCCTTATGATTTTCTTGTATTCGCTAATTTTCGTTCGATCACTGCCGTGAGTTTGCGACTATTGCAGTTCTACCTTTACCCCAAAGTCGTTTTCTCATCCAATTCGCTTACATTTTTACTTGCGATGTATAGGCGATCAAAAATGACATTACGATGATAGCGAAGTCGAAAAAAAGTGGGCCTCGCAATTCTGTCCGTCTGTCCTTTCGGCTGCAGCCTAAACGGGTTGGCTGATTTTCTTCAAAGTTGGTACCTACTGTTTTTTGGGAATTCCCCTCACACGGTTTTTTCATTTTTCTTAAGACCAAAAATAACGGTACTTGCCGTACAAATTTTTTTAACAAAAAATTAAAATCAGATTTTTCTCAAAAATGTGCTTACAACTTAAAAAAAAAATCAGTGATTTTTTTACAAAAAGTCAACCATTTTATTAAAAAAAATTTCCGAAAAATGGTTAAAAATAGTACCTCCCATAGAACCATTTTTTTTGATTTTCTCAAAAAACAATTCAACTGATATTGATCAATTTTTTTATGGAGAATGTTTGAAAAGGCTTTAAAAGTTTTGTATACCAAAATTTCCCATATTTTTTTTTTGGGGTTTTTAAAAAAATTTTCAAATTTTTTTTGACAACTTAATAATTCGAAAACGATTTGATCTATTCTTATTAAACTTGGCACCAAGCAAAAACGACTCCTACAATTTTGATTAAAATTTTGGTGTGAACTAATATCTGTACGATCTATCATATTATTGGAAAAAAAAATTATCTATCTATGGTATCTGTAATAGAATCATTTTTTTGATATTTGACTATCTCATTATCAGTTGAACTGATTTTAATGAATTTTTTTGTACAAAAGCTTCAAACAAGCTCCATTAATATTGCATATCAACATTTTCAAAAGTAAAAATAATTGATTTTTTAATAAAGATTTTATATTATTTTTTGAAAATTCCATATTTCGAAAATGAGTAGGTAGAGGATTATTTTTTCTTGAGATGAATGTAATGTTCATTGAACATATCCAAATGCTCACGAAATTGACAAATTGAGTGTATATGGGAACATATTTAGACAGCTGTTGAAATGCGTATATAAATAAGGCGATGAAGTATTTTCTAAGGAAATCTAATAAACACTACTGATTTTCTTTAACATTTTTTCCTGAATTCAATATTGACTGAAATAATTTATTCCCCTCTTATGACTTACTACGTCTTTTAACCTTTTTTTTATGGTATTTATTTATGGTATTTACATACATTCGATAGAAAAATTTGTCCTTGTTGAAAAATAAAATATTGGTGAGTTTATTCAAATTTTTTTTAATAGCTTAAAAAAATACACCTATTCCCGCTTATATGTATGTATCTGCTATAATTGGTATAAACAATAAGCAAATACATACATGCGACTAAACTCAACTGACAGTTGATTTTCCTTTTCCAAAATACATATTTCGATTCATCACCCTTTTTCGATTCATGTTTTACCAAGTGCGGTAAAAAGAATTAATAAACTTTATCGGTTCGTTTGCCTTTCTTTTCTTTTCTTTTCTTTTTTTTTTTTTTTTTTTAATGGAAAACTTGATAGCAAGCATTTACAAGAACAAGATAAAGTTAAAATACAGAACATAATTGGCGTTCCAAGTATTTTATTTGATTTTTAACGAAGTCAATTAATCAAAGGCTTTTTATTTGGATTTTTGTTTGTGTGTATTGGTGAATGATCGATTTGAATTGATTTCTTTGTTGATGGAGAGGACTTTTGTATATATGTCTTTTTTTTATGAAAAGTTTAGAAGATGAGTATTTTTGTGGATGGGGGTGAGTAGGTATAGTGTAGGTATAATGTGAATGACGAAAATATGGAAAAAGGTTATAGACATATTTTTTTTTTTAATTTAAAAGTTCAATTTTGAAGTGCCAATATTGGCTGAACAAAAAAAAAAAAAAAAAAACCATTAAGTTCAATGTCTTACTTAAAGAAGGAACTTAGATATTTAAAAAGAGCAAATATAAGAGTAGGTATTTGAATGGGGTTGAATATGGTGTGTGTGCGTGTGTAAGATTTTTAATAAGCATGAATAAATATTTAGCTGACTGTTATAAAACGAACAGAAACCAGTGACGTCCGAAAAATGAATCACCTTCAAAATATACGAAAAATGAACTTTCTTTGCAATATGCTTAATAATTCAATAATAAATTTTTGTATGATTCAGTTTATGATTATCTCTTATCAGTGAGTTAAGTGCAAAATCTAATCAAGAAAAGAATTGAAATTAATTCATATCTCAATTACTTATAATTCATCGCATTTTGTGAATTAACAAGTACAAGCAAAAAACTAGAGATTAAATAAAACATATAGTATATGCTATATTGACGAACAGGCTATTTACGTTTAAATGGCGATAAAATTAAGAATACTTGAGAAAGATAACATTAATTGGTGAGAAATTGTGAGTGCAGAATAATTAATTATTCTTTACAGGATAATAGAGTTCTTGTTGATTGTAGAAAATTTGGTATTAAACGTGAATTATTAGTGAATCTAAGTTGAAATGAAGTTAGGTTAACATTTTTTCTAATATTGAACATGGTTGAGTAACTATCGAATTTAAAGTTAAAAATAGTAACATCCAACGCTCACTGAATGTATTGACAACCATCATTTAAGTCATACCATAAAGTCAGGACTGGATTTACAGGCTTGGCAGGAGAACTATTAAAGTCTGGTTTAACAACCGCTGGGGCCTATTTCACCAACCTAAAAATTTGTATTTAAAAGCGGATTTTTACAAAATTCGTTGAAAAATCGATTTATTCTGTTTCACAAAATGTTTCTACTACAAAAGTATATTTGTAATTTACAAAGGGAGAAATTTGTGCGAATATCTTTATATTTTCGTTTTACCAATACTAATTTTGTTTCTAGTTTACAAGTATATATTTGTGAAAACTCGGGTTTTTTTTTGTAAATTTCTGTTTCACTCAATAAAGGAATTTTACAAAATTTGTTGAATTTTGCAAAAAAAAAACTTACAGAAGATTATTGATGTATAATTTCTTCTAAAGGGTGTTTTTTTTAGACGTGTGGTTTTCAAGCAGAAATAAAACGCATATAATTTAATGTTATGGCCAAGAAAGCTGTGTTATAAAGGTAAGGGTTTACCATTATGTTTTAAAAATGATTTTGGGCAAGTGGTTACCGCGGCTGGCAAAATCTTCTATAAAAGTATTGCCAGATTGAAAACCACACGTCTAAAAAAACACCCTGTACAAATTGAGATTTCTATATTTAAATTACATTTAGGGTACAGCAAAATAGTCAAAAACAAAGAAGCAACTGAAATTAAAATATTATAGCTAAATTACTATAAACTTGGAAGAGTTTTTTCTACTAACAACAATTAAGGAAACAATTATTGCAGACAATAAAGTCTATAGTTAAAAAATCTGTATGTTTGTCGTTTTTGTATGCATTTTCTGTAAAATGTTCAGAACAACATAATTAAGCTGGAATTGCAAAAAGGTGACTTTGATTCTGCAGATTTTTTTTGCATAAATAATATTTATTTGGAAATTTTTGACTAACGGGGTCCTACACTTTAACCGTTTATATGTATCATAACTTAAAATTGTCTCCCGTTTTTTGTATTGAAAAAAATCTGACATGTAAAAGAAATATAAAATTGTAAAGTCCTATAGGGCCCATTAAGTCTAAATTCGACCCTGCTTACAGGTGTATTTTTTGCAGTTGCACAATACACATATGATCAAGACATGATGATCGCTTGAATCTTTGAAGAGAAGAATTTCGGCTACAAATCAGCTTTGCATGACACTGAACTTTTTCATTGTAGATATACTTAGTGAGTATATACAAATTATTTTGTGATTGACAATTTATCTTAATTGTAAGACCTTTTTTTAGTTGTAGCTTTTTTTTTAATGTCAGAAATTGTTCAATTTTTCAAATTTTGTTTTAATAGTCCAGTAACCTTGTCGTGTCATAGGAGGGAGACCTTGCGTCAGATTCGGTGGTTCTGATTTTTGCAGACATTTTTCAGTTATTGGCGATTTCAATCCCAATGGACTAGTTTTCGGTTCTAACTTTGCTCTACAACTAATGAAGTAATATTCAAATAAACATTTTTTTTAAATGTTTTAGAACTTAAAATTAAAAACAAACGACATGTCTATTTATTTAATCTATGGATCTAGAAAACAGTAAAATTAAGCAATATTGAAATAACATATTCGCGGAAATAAAGCTCGTGGGTAATATTTCCCAAAAAAAATGAAAAAGCACCCGCGGGCTTTTTTTTCGTTTTTGGACCCATCACAAAAAAAGCATTAAAACTTGCGGTAGTTTTTGCCTTTCTGAATTGGCATTAAGACCTATATGATTCAATATTCAAATTTTGCTTTAAAATATTTCTCGGTTAATGATTTTAAAACGAAACAATTTTTGACTTTTGTCAATAGTTAGTTTGGATAACAGTACCTTGGGTGACCCGGCTCCCGGGATCTGAGGATTTTAACACTCTTTTTAGGTTCTCAGTATAGCTCATGCAACTCCGTTCCCTGACGTATGTTCAGTAGTCAGGCTCGTTTTATTCTTTGACAAAATATGGTACTACAAAGTGGCTTTAAGTCTTGAAATAAAACTAATAGAACTGTTATATATGGTGTACCACAGTCACAATCACCCTCACCGACCAAAAACCATGGGTTTCTGTGATCATTTTAAGTCCAAAAACTACTTAATATGGGTTTTTTTCGTTTTCTCTCCCGTTTTGATTTATACGGTTTTGATAAATTTTGGTCTTGTTTTTTTTTTTTTATTGGCTCTAACTTTGTCAAAATGCAACCGATTGATTTAATTTTTAATTTAATTTTAATTTAATTTAATTAATAATTAAAATCTTTTTCAAGCCTCTCTTTTGAATGAGTGAAACTGTTTTGGAATAAAATTCAATACAATACATTTGCGAGTCGAATGGGAAACTGAATGCACTTAAACTCGAATGACAAGTCGGTCGATATCATCGGAATTTTTAAAATATTCCCTTTGAATGTTGTTGTTGTTCATCAGATTCTTTACCGTCAACCTGCTTCAATTACAAAAATTCTGTGAGTTCAGATTGCGCAGCATTATGATGACATTGCCGACTTTGAGTTGCGAATTGCCCGGTGGTTAACCAGGTACATCCAACAAATTGAACAATTCGAATATTTTACTTGTTTCTTTGTCATCATTTGTAACATGATCAACTGATTTGAACGAATACATTGTGGCTACAATTCGATTTTTAATAATTAAATTCAAAGTTGTTATTTTTCACCAGCTTATATCGCGCGTTCACTCAGCCAATCGTGGTTCAAATAATTATGGCCGATGTTCGGGAACACTTTGCTGATTAATTCTTCCTTTGATGATGTGAATTCACAAAAATTCGATGGGAAAAAAATGAGGTCATTTTTAGCTTCAACCAGAATTCCTCCATTTCTAATTGCCAACAGTTGTTCTGAGAAATTATCGGCTGATGGATTGTTCTTCAACTCGCTAAATCGTCGTCATTTTGTAATTTCTTTACGTATAGCCATAAATATTATAATTTCAGGCTTTTCAACTGATGGCGTTGATCGAGGGATGACCGGTAAAGTTTGACGGAAATCACCAACATTCACCCCTAAAAGTATACAATTTCAAGATTTTCCCACTTTTCCGCTTTAAATTTCCAATTTTCTGCTTGTTGTGTTCTTGCCTGATTTGATTCGAATCCAGCAAAAAAAAAAATGCATATGCAAATCGCTTGATGTTCAGCCGAGTTATGCTGCCACTAACAAAAAATCAATAATTGTTCGCCTAAAAATATGCAATTTCACAATTTTCCGACTTTTCTTGTCTTAAATTCCAATTTTCGGCTCCGTTGTGTTCTTTACTTATCTAACAAATAAATCTCTATGCGAATCGGTTGATGTTTACCCGAGTTATGGTGATATAAACAAAAACAAAACCAATTAATTTTTATATAGATAGATATTTAAAAAACATTAAAAAAAACACTCATTTTCGGCTGACAGAAAAAAAAACCAATGCTCTCTTGTGAATTTTGTAAACAAGGCATTTAAATTTCGTAACCCGAAAAATTCAACAAAAATATTATAAATGCAAAAAAAATAAAAAAAATCAGACGCAAGTTTTGGTAATTTCAGCGCAACAATAATTAATTGTTGCTCTGAACATTTAAAGGAAAGACAGAATTCAAAACCTAATTCTATTGATCGCCATATAAAATTTGCAGTTTTTTTTTTATTTCTGAAAAATATACAAAAACGACTTACGATGTTCTGGAATTTAACGGTGCGTCGAAATGACATTTTATTTTAAATTAATGATAATATTGGAATATTAAAATTTATAATAACAATTAAAAACCGAGTGAAGTTATGATCTCTTCAAAAATTGATTGTGGCTTTATTCTGAACCAACCAGGATCAACTGCATAACTACCTACTACAGCTATAGTAGGCGAAGAAAATTTCACAAAAAGGAGTAAGCTTTTAAAATATATGAAAAGGAAAATCATGTGTCGATTCTTCTTGGATTTCACAATAATAACATTTTTGACTCCCTAAAAAAAAAAATCTTTAACAAAATATTTAAATAAATAAACTCTTGAGTTTGATTTTATTACGAATCCAAAAAAAATTTCATGTCTGTGATATTGTGAGTAATATGAATCTCCGAAAACGACCAGACAAGACGTACTTGTCTGAACATATCGTATTTAGTAGACAATGATGTGCAGGGTGTAAAGGCATCATAAACAATATTCAAATGCCCAAATGTCATTCGAAAGTGTTTTATCCTTAACATTCCCTTGAAAGTCTTTTTTTTATCTCACGTTGTTATAGACAAATAAAATACAACCTCAATAATAACACTGTCTCAACTACCAGAACCGATATTGAATTTCAATTCAATTTTAATAACAAAACCTCCAAGTAAAAAAACACATTTTTATTTTTACTTTCTTTCAATGAGTTTTAAAACTCTGCACATAAACATTAAACATAAAGCCAACACTAACTCTCTATAGCACTTCATAAAAACCAAATTATATCAAACAACAACAGAAACCAACAACAAAAAAAGCCCAAGTGAACATGATGGTGCGCTTACTTTCTTGGTTGGTTTTGTTTTTATTTTAGGTGCTAACAAAAATGTAATTTGCAGACGATAAACTGACATCGTAATATGCCTATGGTATAAAATGTAACAAGAAATGAGATGATTTTCCTACTCAGAAGAGGAATCATACTCAAAACACAGAAAAACAAAAAAAAAAAAAAAAAAACTGAAAAATATTCCACACATATACTCGTATAAATAGGTATATACGCCATCATACAAGCAAGTCTAAGTGCATAAAAATTTATCAGCAACGATTTGTTTTCCTTTTTATTTCGGTTTTGTTTTCTTTTACGTGAAAACTTCTTTTAACAATTTTCCCTCGCTGTATGCATACAGATTGGTCCGAACTGAAGGTACCTTTATATGTCCATTGCTTTTTGGGGAAAGCTCTGAAATAAGGCAAACAAATGACACACACAAAAAAAAAAAAACCAGAGTGAAAGAATATGAAATGCCCTGGTTCTTGAAAAAAAAAAAAATATCATACGTGACTTGTTTGGATACAAATGGGAAATTTTTTTTTCTTCCAAATTCACACCACACGCAAACAACAAAGTTTTATTTTGTCAGTTTTACTTATGAATGTTGGGGTGACCAGAGCAGTTTTGTATCTGTTAGTGCCAGTTTCACAGTGAAGTAAGTGACACTCAAGTGCCAAATATGGAAAACTAATTCCCAATTTCACAGTGTAAACTTATCGGAATAAGTGACACTTAAGTCTTCCATGTTGGCCACTTAAGTTCCACTTACTCAGGTATAGTACAACTGCGGCTAAAGTGCCAAAATCTCAAAATTAAGTGCAACTTATTTAGTTAAGTGTGCACTGTGAAACTGGCCCTTAGTATTGTAGTTAGTTAAGTTAACGCGCACTACATTCTCGTTCTCCGCGAAAGTATCCTCTATGTTATCTCCAATTAATACGTATCTTAGGAATATAACCAAAATAACTATTTTACTTAGTAAAAAAAAAATTTAATGACCTTTACATCGATAATTTGATTAATACAATTACAGAACTCATAAAAATAGGCGTTTTAATCCATGCAATAAATATATTTCAAGTGCAGCCTATGCCACCTTAAAACAGAAATGTTTTTCACGGGCACCTCTTGCGAGGAATTGACAAATCCTCCAAGAGTATCTCTTGTCATGAAAAAGTGCTTCTCATCTTAGCCGTTCGGGGTCGACCGAAAATTGTAGCTCCCCAACAATTTCTGCCAATAACACGCACACAGGAATGGTTGAGAGTTGTAAGTCACTAGCCCCTGGTTCTACACGAGCTTTCGCGCCACCCACTTCATTTTATATATTTAAAGGCTGCTATACGAATTAAACTGAAATAAATAATTAATTATTTAACAAAGTTAGAAATATTTTGTAACCTTAGGAAAAAGAGGTGTACTCAAATGAAAGTACAGGAAAAGTATAAGTACCTACTAGCGTTGTACTCAACAAAACAAAATTAAAACCATCCGCCCCCTAAACAAATTTCAAATATTAAAAATATTTCCCTTCAATATTTTTTTTCTATACCCCTTGCTTTCTTCGCTTTGCTCTAAACTAAAAAAGCAAACATTTTGTAAAACTTACCCCGAAAATTTCATAACGGAAATAATTTATCTGAAAATATATTTTTTGAGCCTACGATAAAAAAAACATTTTATTATTTTCGAAAAATAAGAAGGTGTATTTCCCGCCGTTTAGGTGGCCAATTTAAATTAAAAATCAATGGCATCACTTACATTGCCATTTTATACCTTTTTTAAAAGCCAGAAATCTATCTTTCAATATTTGTTTTGAAACGAAATTATTTAAGTGAAAAGTTTTGAAAAAATTTCAAATTCAAAATTTTGAAAAAAAAAAATATGTAATTTCAAATTTTCAAACAAATTTTTTTTTCTTAAAAATTTTAAATTAATAAGTAATAGTTTTGTTTTTAACATACATTCAATATACTCATATCAGTTTTAAAAACCAGTCTAAAAACCAGATCCTTGATAAATATCTTTAAGTGTTTGAGAAAATCGAGAATAACGAAAATAAATTTTCTTCAATTTGACTCCAATCCGTTGTTTAAATTGCTCTGAAGATTCTATTTATACTAAAAAACTATAAAACATTTTTTGTGTCTGATAAAAAAAAAACAGCTTAATCAAAAACTTTATCACGGAGGTCAAAATAATATTGAAAATAAAATTGTTTTGGAAAATCTATATTTTGAAAACAAAATTATACAAAAATTATTTTTTTAAGAAAGAGTTCCATTCCAACAATTTTTGAAATATTTTTGTTTAAATTCATATTTTTTCAAGAAGAAGGCAGCGTTGATGTTTATTTGGGGCTCCATTTCTTTGAGTTATTTTAGCAATCACAATTAATTTTTTAACATTTTCTCTAATTTTTTTAAAAATTGTTTTATAACATAAAATCTTTAAAATTAAATAATAACTTGACCTCAGCAAATCCATGCTGTCCAGTCGTGAATTTTATTTTACAATACAATCTAAAAAAATATGCTTGCGTATCCCAACATAATCCTTATTTTCCTTAGATCTTCGTCAGTTTAAAATTATTTTTTGTATTTCGTTCACCGTGGCGTATGCGTATTAATATTTTTATTATTTCGAAAATCACTTGATTTTCATTTTAGTTAATTCAAACCAAGTTTGTAGGCATGAATTTACTAAAACGAATTTAAATTTGTAAACTGATTTCGCACCATATAAAGCGAATTTTGAAAAATAAAAATAAATAAAAAAAATTTGACATTGCGATGATTTCTTTAAACAAGGTACTTAGCTTTTTTTGAGTTCTTCCCCGACACTTATTTTTCAATCTTTTTATGACCAAAAATAAAAGTTCCATTTCCTAGAATTTTTTGTAGAAATAAATGAAAATCTTATTTTTCTTAAAAACTGGATCGCTCCTTTTTTAATTAAATTTTATTAAAAAAAGGCTACAACAAACAAAAATCTGCGAAAATTTTTTATTTTCTAAATTTAACAGATTTTAATTAATTTTTGTATAGAGAGAATTTTAAAATGTTTTAAAAGTAATGTAATGCAAATTTTTTTGGACTTTTTAAGAAAAGTTTCGAAATTTATCTTAAGAGATTAAAATTGGTACCCAGCAGATTTTTAACACATTTAACATATTTATCAGATTTTAATTACAAATTATTCATTTAACCAAAAATACACAGTCGGTCTTATCATAGGCCCTGTTGTAATAAATTCGTACTACGAAGTACCAAAGCTGTTGTCCTAAATAAAATGTTTCCAAAAAAATTCCGACTTCGTGAAAAGTAATATTGATAGCTCAAAAATTCGGTTCCATATTTTTTTTTTCGACGAAAGTGCTATGATTATTTTTTTTTAAGATTTGTAGGAATCTATTACGACGGAGCCTGTGATAAGGCCGAGTACCTACAATATACAAGTGTTTAAAAGCCTTTAAGAAAAATTTAATTTTTCTCAAAAATGACTCTTACGATTCTAATATAAGTACGATCTAACATTACATATAATTGGAAGTTTTTTGGTTTTCGACTATCTCTTTATCTGTTGAACCGATTTTGGTGGAATTTTACACACTAGCTTCTAATAAGTTGTAATAATATTGTATATCAAAATAAAAAAAAAATAATTTTGGATTTTTATTAAAAATTTCAAAATATGTAATTTTTTGAAAATTCGCTTTTCGAAAATAAGTATATTTTTTTTCTAATTATTTTTAAAACCGCATGAATAAATAATTAAAAATGGCATACCAATCGTTTTTTTAAATGTTTTCAAAGTTTCATATATAAAAAAATTATATTTAAAAAAACCGCTCAAAGGATTTTTAAATTTTTTTTCTCATAATTTGAGATTTGTTTAAAAAATCAGATGATGTTCTTCGAGTTCGTTTCAAAACAGTTTCATATTCATGTTTTAAAATAAAAAATCTTTGAAGTTCTAGACAATAACTTGAACTAAAAGAATAATTGTTCACGTGATCCAGTCGTGCATGTATAATAAAATTTAAGAAAAAATGTGCCTTTGTTTTCCAATTCTAGCAGGTTTTTTTTCTTAGATCCTCGTCAATTTAAAATTACTTTTTATTTCGTTCACTGTGGCGTATACGTATTTTTTATTTCGATTTTAGTTAATTCAAACTAATAGGCATGAATTAATAATTAAACTAATTTAGAACCATTTTCAATAACAATAAATTTGGTTCCGCTAAAGATCGTCAAGAACCCGGGCCTAGAATCTTATAATACAAGTGCCAATCATTACTGTGTGCGTGAATTTCGGCAGAAATTCGAAGGGCTTAGGTAAGAAATAGGTACTCTTGGAAAAATTGTCACTCCTCAAAAATTTTTTTTTTCTTTTTGAGGTAGCATAATCCAGAACTCATCTCCGCCGCAATGTGCAGTATTTCCTTTTTTTTCCTTGCTCTATATAGGTTTCGTGATAAAAAAATTGTAATAGAAATTAAGATAAGGATGATGGAGAAGTACAAAAAAGGGGGTTTTATCATACCACAATGTCGTTTGTGTGTCCGTGTGTCCGCTATAATTTGGGGTTTGAGCATAAACAGGGGGGACCAATTTGCCAAAGATTTTTATTTTATTCCGTTGAAGGGTAATTCGAAATTTTTTTTGTAACATTATTATTATTATAACTTTATTGATACATCGATAAATTAAAATATTAATAATTAAGTTCTATCTACCAGGCCTTTGAACTAAGATTCGAATTTTAAGATTTACTCAACTACAATAGATAGACTTTTGTTTTTTGTTTCAAATTTTTCTCGAAAACGACTTAAACTTAATATCTGTTATGACCATGAGTGATTGCAGAAGAACTGAATTTTAAGTTTTTCTTAAAAAATTCGCATTACGAAGATATATGACTTTGACGTTTTTTTGCGAAAATTGTGTTACTAACGTAGGCATTAACCTTTTTAATGGCTTCACTGATTTCGTTAATATTTCTTAAATCGGGTGCTTTTGAATATTCTAAAGAAAATTACATTTAAAGATTTCGAAAATATTTTTTTTAAACGAAAATAAAATCGAAAAAAAAGAACAAGTTCGTGCGATCCACTCCAGTCTAGTCCATTTAATCTATAAATATATGTACCAAAAATCGAATTGATTTCTTCATTACCCCCGTCCTTAAGTGACTCTTACTCTCTCGGGTACTTTTTTTTACTGCAGAATTTTGTGTTACTTGCACACTTTATTTTGCAGTTTTTAAACCTTTTTTATTTCTGAGAAATGGAGATAATAGTTTCACACACGAAGACTTCATAAAATATAAAAACTACGACCAAAGAAGTTCGATAATCATTATAATCATACTTATCTTTCATTTAAACTGAAATTAATATTATCTCAAACAATAAGTAATAAAAATTAACTACAAACGGTCACACCACATATGTAGTGCTCACCTTGAAGAGGAGTGTTTTTGTGAAAAGAATTCCAAATGCCATTTGAAATTGAATACGCCATTAGAAGAGTCCAAATGGGGAACAGAATACTGAATTACTTCGAGATGGAGTTTTGTTGATTCCGAATGTTACACATGCCAGTATGTCCTCGTAGATCTAAGGATCATCATTGCCATCATCACCATCATCATCAACAACTATACTTATGTTCTATGGCTATGATATGGCAGTATATGCTACCTAACCTATATATAGCGGCAATAGCATCAGGAAGCATCAGAGGAAACATCATCATCCTTTTGTAAAACGTATGGCTGATTCCAAATTGGCAAATTTTCGAGAAATGTATATACTATACTCGTATAAGAAGGATAAGGTTTATTTTTGTGTGTTTCGTTCTTTTGTTTGTTTTTATGTATATGTATGTATGTATGTACACTTTAATCTAGATTTCTTTTTGTTCACACAGAATTCAGTTTGTAATCTTTGGGGTCTAAGCCCGAGAGAATCTGTAACGTAATGATAGTATAGCATCATCACCATTACCCACATCTTGCCAACTAACGGCCTGTTAATTTTGTTGCAGTTCATATACATACATATAAGAAAGTCCAGTGCTGTTTGCTATAGCCCAGAGGTGGGACTTTGTATTAAAAGTTTGATTTAGAATTCCTTTGTATGTGGATAGGGATTTAATGTAGTCAAGGTGTTTGATACTAGGTATTTCTTTGAGAAGAGCTGGCGGTGATTTCACTTGCGGGAATGACTTTTGTTTGATTAAGTCAGGAAAATGTAGATGATGTGTCGAAAGAAAGTACTCCAATGAATATCTTTTGTCTATTATTTGAGTTAAAGCATAATCATTTTAAAGACTTTAAATTTAAATATCTTGAATAAATCACACGAACTGACTCTTATGTACGATCACACTGTGGTTTCAAAGTCTGAATAGTTTACATCTATATTCATCTGATTTTAAAAGAAATAAATTAGATATGGGAGCCTAGATTTTATGTCAGCATTCAAGAACGTAGTTTATTTTAAATTAGTATTATGTGAGTTATGGTGGTCCTTCTTTTCAACAATTTTTTTTTTACTACGCACACGGCATAATTTTTTTCCTTAAGTTTAAAAACATGGTGTCATTCGAAATTCGTTTACTATATCTGACTTTCAACCAAAGTATGCCATGCAATTTATAAATAAGAAAATAGGACATGTCCCAAATAATTGTCATTTTTAGCATATTAAATTTTTTGAATATTTTGAATATGTTATTCCAAGTTAGAAGAAGTTCTAAATCTGTTTTTTTAGTGATAAATATAAACCACCAAATGAGAGGTGCTAAAATTCCTTCAAAACGGCAAATTTAAGAAGTTTGCAAATGTTTAAAAATATAGTAGGGGAAGTAGGGGCAAGACCGCACATGGGGGCAAGACCGTTTTTGTACTATGTTGTATGAACAAAAATAGAAATGGCAACACTTAAAATGAAAAACACGTGGCCTTTGGTATGATCGATCATGTCTTCCAGTATGAGCTAATTCGGTTGAGATGGCAGAAGTTACGGTAGTTTTTTTGATTTTTCGGCAAAACGTTATCGTTTGGGTGTAATTTAAGTCGCGCTCTTACCAGCAAAATACTTAAAATTATTAACTTTTTCTTTTTTTTTTCTATGGAAAGTGGATGTTGAAAATTATTTGTTGTGAAAGAAAAGAGACATAGAGAAAAAAAAATCATAAGAAACTCCGAGAAATTCAGGTAGGATCTGATGGGGGCGAAACCGCATATATGGGCGATCTTGCCCCTATGCAGTCTTGCCCCTATGCGGTCTTCCCCTATGCCGTATGCGGTTTTGCCCCCATGTTTTAGTATGTGTTCACTTTTCCTTAATATTTTTCTTTTTACTATGTTTTATAGTCAAATATGGTACGAAATCCAATCGAATCCAACTGATGGCTGGATTAATACACCACGTCCCCTGGGTGAGCTCACGAAGCTTGCGCTGGAGTTGGAGCAGATGAAGGCGTCATTATATCTGTGACTTTTGTCAATAGGTTGCATTTTAAAGGAAAAAACGGTCTTGCACCCAACAAACTTTGATGGGGCGGTTTTGCCCCCACATGGGGGCAAGACCGTTTTCCGATGTTTTTTAAAAGTTTATTATCTTTTTTTGAGCAATTTATTTTGTTGTTATTATAGTTAAAGTTCCTTTAAGAAATGAAAGTCTAAGTGAACAAAGAATTTATTTTTATCAAAAGACGTTTTCTAATGGTTTTTTAGGCAGTCAAACACTAAATGTGAGGTCTTGCCCCCACTTCCCCAAGAAAATTACCTCTCAAGTTTTTCGACTTGAAATGACTTCAGGAACTCATTGTTTTCTTCTAAGGCAGTGATTTCGGGAAACCATGTATAATACCGGTGGCTTCAACGGTACGTAAGTGCTTTTGAAACTTTTTTTTGGGTATCGACATCACATTTATGAACTTGTTCTGAAAAGCGTATTTGAAATTATAGTTTCACAAAGTAACAATAAGCCTACACATTCCTTTTTTTAAAAAAATTTCCTCGAAACAATTGGAAAATATTGATTCTTCTATAATCAATCATAAATTATGCTGAACTGCAAAATAACTACCGCTAATTCATTGAGTTTTCTTTCATATTTTTGGGGAGAAATGCAGATAACAAGGAATTAAAAATCCGACCTCCAGGTGCAATGCTTCAAGCTAGATGGATGGCAAGAGCAATTTAATCACTTAAAATACATTTTTATTTTACTGCTAACTTAAATTAAACAGAAAATACAAGATCTTGAAGATGATTGATTTTTCATTGCTACAACTTACGTTTGACCATGGCTTCAGTGTAATTTGGCTGTGAAGGAACCCTATCAAGATTTGGGTTTTATACAAACGTCAATTTCAAATACAGCCTGAAATAAATTTTGTCATCATTTATTGACCCTACCACCTAAACGGGTTGACAAATAGAATAGGAAAATATCTTAAAATAATGTTCATATAATTTACCAACAATACAAAAAATTAATGCTTTTATCATAAAATACACAATTTTTGAATCAAGACGCCTCACTTTATTATATAGAAAAGTAAAACTCTTAACTCTTCTGATTGGTTTATTTCAAAAACGAATTATATAAAAAAAAGTATACTGATATTTTTTGTAGGACATTTTTTATGCTACAAATTAGTTCTTAAAATTTTTTCTGTACAACTTACCATTTGGGAGTTATTCTTGAAAAAACATTTTGGGGGGCCTTCAACACCCCCTAAAATTATAAGCTACAGAGTTTTTATACCAAAATCCAGCTTTCCAGAGATTATTTCTTAATTATGGTTTTATTGACTAATGACTGGACTTAAGTCAACAGAGAAGACCTATTACTGAAATTAAATGATAAATATCATCGAAAGACCTAAAAAAATTATTTCTTAAAATAAATCTCAGCCTAAGACCAAAATTAAATTGGTGGATTAAATAGATCTCAATGAGAAACCGATTGAAAATAAAAATCAACGGTTATTTTGGGTATTTAGACTGAAAACTTGTTAAAAAATCAATGCAATTAGAAATAAATTGATTAAACAACCTCTGAAATTGTGTTGACACAAATGCAAGTACGCCATCTGATTTCTTAAATAAATCTAAATTCATGAGAATAAAAATTTTAAAAATCATTGCAGCGGTTTTATTTTTTCTTAATTATTTTTTTTTGTATATATAAAATTTTAAAAACATTTTTAGGAAAAAAATGGTTACACTATTATTTATATTTTTATTAATGCGGAACTAAAAAATGA
This sequence comes from Epistrophe grossulariae, assembly GCA_929447395.1. NCBI lineage: Eukaryota > Metazoa > Arthropoda > Insecta > Diptera > Syrphidae > Epistrophe > Epistrophe grossulariae. The sequence continues at coordinate 140,759,057 of OV839566.1, read as the reverse complement.
ATTTTGAATAAAAATCATCTACTCATTTTCGAAACATCAAATTTTTAAAAAGAATTGTTGACTTTTAAATCGAGTACGGAGAAAAAGAAAAAAAACTTTTGTGCGGCTAGTAAAAATGATGGTTTCAAATGCAATTGTCAAAACAAGAAAACTTAAAATTGGATCGACTTGATAAAGTGACCTTGGTGGCGCAATGCGTATGCATATGGCTCGGAGGGAGCTTGGTCCGAGTTCGAGTCCTACCTGGGCACAGAAAGTTTTTTCAATTAAAATTAAACAAAGACCAAGCACCACTTAAAGGAGTCTGGTGATCGGCGTGGGAGTCGTGAAAAAGCTATAACTCCAGTCTATAAAAACTTGGTGGTAGCTCACTCAAGTGTTGTTGTTCATTCAAACCTTCGATTTTTAAGAAGTTATTTTCAATTTTTTTTTTTAAATAAAAAAAAAGTTTTTTTTTCGAAAATTTGGATATGCAATATTTTTTAAATTTATTAGAAAATCCTTATTGTAAAAAATTTTACTAAAATAAATTCAACTGATAATGAAAAAAAGAAACCGTTGGTAATGGATTAGTAAAAAATTTGTTCAAATGACATGATAGAGCGTACTGATATTTGCTCACATGAAAATTTTAATCAAAATAGAAGGAGCATTTTTGAGAAAAATAAGATTTTCCTCAACGGTTTTTAAATACTTATATCGTACGTTCCGTTATTTTTGGTTATAAAACTAATTTTTTTTCAAAATCTGAATAATGTTAAAAAACTGCTGTGCGGTAAGTTAAATAAAAAATAAACCAATTCGTTTTCGAATTATTAAGTTCTCAATAAAAAAAAAAATTTGAAACTTATTTAAAAATGGGAAATTTAAGAAGGTATGTAACTATACGATACTTTTAAAATTTATCGGAACATTTTTAATAACAAAAGTTGACCAAAATCTGTTGAATCGTTTTTGAGAAAATCGAAATTAAAAAAAATGGTTCTATGGGAGGTACCTACCATTTAAAACCATTTTTTTTATGAAATCGTAGTCTTTTTTTTTAAATTATTAAATTTAAAAAAAAATAATGGTCAAGTTTTTGAGATAAAATAAGATTTTCATTAATTGGTAAAAAATTTAAGGGCAGGTATAGTGCTATTTTTGGTCCTAAAAAAATTAATAATATGTGTCGGGAGAGTGCTCAAAAAAAGCTAAGAATTAAGTTCAAAGAAAATCCACCCGCCCGTTAAGGCGGCACCCGAACGAACAAACAGGCCCAGACGGATAGAATTGCGAGACCCACTTTTTTGAATTTGTTATATGTCAAGTTTGATCAAAACCTCGAGCTCGTTTTTTTTTTTTAAGAATCCATAAGTTGCCATAACATAGTATCTACCTATACAGTAGACGCTCGATATAGTGAAGTAATTTAAACCAGGCCTGTTCATTATTTCGAGATTGTTCACTTTTTCGAGAGATAAGCTAAAAGGGCTTTCCAATGTGAAATTGATACCAAAGAAATAATTTTTGCATTTTATAAAGCGTAAAATATTTTCAATTGGGTAAAAAACCATACACACGTATTTCATAGAATTAGAAAAAAACCGTACAATAAACTTTATTTTTCATAAAAACGAAAAACTTCATAGCTCCAGGTACAAATACGTTTTTTTTTTAAATAAGAATAAATTAAAAAAAAAAAAATCACTTTTGTTTTTGACGTTTCATAAATATCTTTAAAAAAGTCTAAAATGCTGTAAACGCATTACAACTGGCATAATCTTGTTTAATATTGAAAAAAATGTGTGTTCACTTTTTCGAGTTACCTTTTGTTCACTATCTAGAGTAGTCTGTATAAAATTTTCTGTGTTCACTATACTGGATAGTTTACTATACCGAGATTCACTATATCCAGCGTCTACTGTATTTATATATCGCAAGTAACAAATTGACTTAGTTTAAATCTTCACAAACATTTCCTGACAGTCTTACAACTTCCATCCCTAATTAGTTCATTCACTTAATTCATAAAGTCAAATTTTTTAACGTGAAACCCAGTCATGCATTTTATTTTATATTGAAAAGCTAATTTCCTTATCATCTAATTTGCATAAAGTCCCCAAAGACTTTCAAATTCAAAGAAAAGACAAAAATATCGTTAGGCTAGGTATGTTTGTATGTATATAAGCTCTTAATAAGAAACCCAAGCTATTATGCCAGCAGTGGTGTGTAGATATGAATTTGAAATATATAAGTTCGAAAAAGCTCTAAAAACTAAAGAAACAGCGCGGTGGGAAAACTAATTAACTGTCATACCTATATAATAAAACATCTAAAACTCATTACAATATTCCCAACATTCACCACAGCCATATAGCCACAGCCGCCAGCAACCAACTTTTCTAATCCTATTAAAATATAAAATCCAACTTTTCCTATATAACTATATTTCTTAGAATTATAATTTTCACTAACTTCATTTTGCAAGAATAATAATCTCGCGCTGATTAGAACGCAAAATATGTCCCTAATGACAATTCTTCTGAGCTCTTTCAGTTCACAGGGGAACGAACCAAACCAAACTAATTTAATCTCCAAACTAATGAACCCAATTATTTCCCACGAAATCGCCACCTTCATCTTAATTGATTCCACCAAAAATATGCTAGCCTTCGTCTTTTTCAGTTGTTTGCCAAGGAGCGAACGAGTGTAGTATTATATAGAGATAGCCGTGAAAATATTGCAAATTAAATGCATTTAAATGTCAACAACAAGTTAGTCCTCCATTAAAACTAAGAGAGAGAGAGAGAGAGAGAGAGAGAGAGAGAGAGAAAATGAAAAGACATCCAGTCCATGAGTTGGCGAGTAATTGAATTAATTCAACGCCTTTTTCAACACAAAATTGCGCTAAGCAATTCCCCTTTTCATCCTCCCAAAGGATGGACGAACAAACAGTCAGGTTCAAGACAAACAGAATGAGGCGTCATCGTCATCTAGCAACGCAAAAGGCGAAAAACAAAAAGACAGAAGGACCAACGAAATAATTGCGAAATTTCAAAAAGATAACAGCAACTTGATAATATGCAAATATGATGCCAAATTAATGTCCTTAAATCGCCGCGCAAGGATAAGTACACAATTTAATCGCAATTGTGCATCTACCCATGATGGTAGAGTGTCGTCGTGTGGATGCAGGATGTTGGCTTGTTAGTGTTGCCATGCCATGGCAAAAACCGATTGTATAGCAATAATAATTGCAGGCGAGTTTATATCATCATCTGTGAAAAACCAACCAACAGTTAGATAACCCCCCTCCCCCTCCGAACCCATCATCATGAGAATTCTGCAGAGACGAGACAGAGCTATAGCTATATAGATAGATGCAAACAGGACAGTGGATCTTTTATCCTTTCATGTTTCCATGATGACGACTTAAATTGCACTATAAAAGCAACGAATCCACACAACAACAACTGTTTTGGGAAATGTTATTGGACCGGGTTGTTAGCAGACATTCAAACCTAGAATGGAGGCGTCGACGACGACTATTATGGCAATGACCGACGGCAAGGACCAAAAAAGACTCTTAAATGGCTGCCTCAGCTTCATCTGACATTCCTATTTTCTCATTTATGTATGCATGACTTCTGAGTATTTCTGTGTGTCTAATATGTTTGCTTCTAACTATTTTCGCTTTGAACAATCGAATGACTCTGCGTCTGTATCTCTGAATCAGCATTGGCTTTTCACATATAAAAGTAGACGACGATCGAAATGTCCCATTAGGACGCCGAAAATCCTCGTTAGTTGTGTTTTGAATTTTCAACCCATTCCACACCTAAAACTTCATCATAAAAGCTGACTTTTCATCTCGTAGGGGGCAGGCTAAGGTATATACTCGTATCTATAGGTAAGCAGTTTGATGAATATATTTGATACCGGACATGAACTGGTATTACGATTTCAAGCTATATACATGGTTAGTATAGGTTTATTGCAGAAGTTCACCTTGATTCGGTTTATTTTCCTAATCAATAAGCCTACATACCTACTCCGCATATACATATAAAGAGGAGACATTTTTAGATCATAAGTGAAGGCTGCAGGATATTATAGGAGTCTCTACGTACATATAAGAACACTTGAATGGATAAAACACCATAAAACTAGTTACCCAGACTATGGATGGCATGGATTTGGAATTGTTCCAAGAATTTATTAAGGATTTCCTGTTGACGACACTGCAATGACGAAAACTGTAATGTATGGGCGTTTGAGCTTTTAAAATTGAAATGTGCAATGTTCATAGGTATAAGGCAAAAGGTATATAATATAGTACAGGTGGTGCATTTCAAAGTGCATTGATTTTGATCGTTATGCTGTCATTTGCTTTAAAAGCCATTATTTACATATACGTAGAATGACATACCTACATACATATATCTAATGGAAAAGCTTGAATTTCTAATTTAAAGAGAATCTTATTTGAAATTTGAGTGAGTTTTGATTAAATTTTATTGGAATAATTAATTTATTTAAAAATATTTGAGTGTGAATGGGGTGTAATTAAGAAGACAGTTAAATAATATTGTAGTTTTATATTATACAGACATGGTTCAGTTCATATGATATTTATATATAGCTTCAATTAAACTAGATCTTTGGATTTTGTGAATCCGTTTTGATTTCAATCGACAAATTGTCATCCTAATGTTAATCAAATTGTCTACAAAATGTATTCTTCAATGTCTTATAAAATATTCGTATGAAAAACCACATTTACTAGCAAATTTGAATTATATTCCTAAAACTTAAAAGCATTTTCTAAGAATAAAGCTGATAAAAACATAATCACAAAAAATCTAAACCTGGTAAAACGAGAAAGCAACTTAAGCTGGAACCACACATAATCTCGCGTGATGTGCAGTGATGCCAGACTTTGGATGCAGGTTTTCCCAAAGTGATACTCAAAAAATGCTCTTTTACTTGCGATATATATGTAAGTACATAGATACTATATGACAAGTTATGGATTCGTAAAAAAAAACCGATCTCGGGATTTTGATCAAAGTAATGTCACGATGCTAGCGAAGTCGAAAAAAGTTGGTCTCGCAATTCTGTCCGTCTGTCTGTCCTTTCCGCTATAGCCTAAACGGATCGGTCGATTTTCTTCAAAGTTGGTATATTACGTTTTTTGGACATTCCCCACATACATACGTTTTTTTTATTTTTTTTAAGACTAAAAATAACGGTACATGCCGTACAAATTTTTTTTTAGCAAAAAATGCAAATCTTATTTTTCTCAAAAACGTTGCCCACTACCCACAACTTTAAAAAAAAAAATCAGTAATTTTTTTTTACAAAAAGGTAACCATTTTATAAAAAAAAAATTTCCGAAAAATGGTTAAAAATAGTACGTCCCATAGAACCATTTTTTTGATTTTCGATTTTCTCAAAAACAATTCATTTGATATTGATCAATTTTTTTATGGAGAATGTTTTTTAAAAGTTTTAAAAATTTTGTATACCAAAATTTTCAAAACAAAATTTTTTGGGTTTTTAAAAAAAGTTTCAAAATTATTATTTGAGAACTTAATAATTCGAAAACGACTTGGTTAATTTTTATTAAACTTAGCACCCATCAGTTCTTTAACATTATCTAGCAAATTTGAAATGAAAATTATTCTTATAACCAAAAATAATGGTAGCTTCCATAAAAAAGTGCTTAAAAACCGGTTTTGAAAATCTCATTTTTCTCAAAAACGGCTCAGACGATTTTGATAAAAATTGTTGTGTGAACTAATATCTTAACGATCTACCATATTATTGGAAAAAAAAAAATTATTTATCGGTTAAAAATGGTATCCCTCGTAGAATCTTTTTTTTTTTGATTTTCGACTATTTCATTATCAGTTGAACTGATTTTAATGAATTTTTTTGCACAAAAGCTTCAAATAAGTTCTTATAATACTATATACTTAAAATTTCAAAGAATAAATTATTGATTTAAAAAAAAAAATTCAAAATTATTTTTTGAAAATTCTATATTTCGAAAATTTGTAGATAGTATGTTTTTTATTTATTTTTAACTCCGCATTATTAAAGGCTAAAAAATTGCGTATACCATTTTGTTTTTAATTTTTTCACAATTTTTTATAAATAAGAAACAATAAAAAAAAAAAAACCGCTCCAACGATTTTTAATTTTTTTCTCATAAATTGAGATAGAAATCGGATGACGTACATCGAATTGGTGTCAAAACAATGGCAGAGGTTGTTTATTCAATTTGTGTTTAATTGCATATTTTTTTTAACAATTTTTCAGTCTAAACTGTAAGTTCCATGCATATTTACAACACGGTGCTATATTGCTCATAAATAAATGTACGTACTCGCATAATACAACCTTTAACTAAACTACGTTTTAAGCAGGTGGTATATACAATCGGTGCCGAACCTGGGACTTTTGCCGCCCCAGGCAAATTCAATTTTGGCGCCCCAAACTTAAAAAAAAAACGAAAACCGTACAAGTTAATATTTTAAAGTTTTATTTAATACATTTTTAGGATTTTCAATAAAATAATTTTACAAAATATTGACATTAAAATGCTGCTCTTCGCGATTTCATTTTTGCAAATCTTGTAGCAATTTCTACTTCTTCAATACGATTCAGCATGTCTTTTTCAATGGAAATTGTTGCCAAGGCTGTTAATCGCTCTTCAGCCATAGTTGAGCGTAAATATGATTTTATTATTTTAAGTTTTGAAAAACTAGCTTCCCCTGTAGCAACACTTACAGGAAACGTTAAGAGAATTTTTAATGCAGTTGTTAAATTTGGATACAATTCAAGCAAATTTTTTGAAGCTAAATAATTTAAAATTGATAGCGGTTTCAGATCAGTAAGATTTGACGTTTGATTGAATATATTAATTTCATTCAAGAGATCCCTAGCTATTACATCCTTTTGAACTTCGTCGTCAATTCTTGAGGTTAAAATTGCTTCAAGTTTCTCGCAATCCTTAAAGTCCACATACTTTGAAATATCGCAGAGAAAACCGAAGTTTTCGATCAGATATTGATACTGTCCAAAACGCTCGTCGAGAGAAGATAACGGCTCTAACGATTTGGATGAAATTTTCACAGTTTATTTAAATGAATGAGAAAAAATTTTAAAATTTTGATTTTGCAAAATCCGCCTACTACCACGCCCTCTTTTCCTATTTCTTAGTTTCTCGGAATTGGTCGGAAACATCTCTTTTTCTCGGAAACGACCCAAATGATTTGAATGAAATTTTCAGAGTTTGTTTTGATGAATGAGGTTAAAATTAAGAAAAATACTTCTGTAAAATCCACCTACTGCCACGCCCACTTTTAATGTTTCTTCGTTTTTCAGAAACGGCTCTAACTATTTTGATGAAATTTGCAGAGATTGTTAAGATCAACGAGACAAAATTTTTTAATTAGTTTTTTTTAATATAATGGGATCTCAGAAATAGCTGTAACGATTCGGATGAAATTAGCAGGGAGTATACTGATGAATGACAAAAAAAAAATTTGAATTAGTTTGAAATAATTCCGCGTAGCTCGGTCTCCCAGGTACTTAAAACTTTAAAAACGGTCGCACATAAGATCAAGTTCGTGCGACCCAGTCGTGCACCAATTTTTTAAATAAATATTCATAATTTATTAGGTTTATAATAATATGAACAGTTAAAATTGGATATGAACCAAAATACTAGTATCCCAATATATGAAATTAAATTATATAATGAGAATGAGTAATATTCAATGGCTGGGTGTATTAGGTATGTATTTCTGTATATGCTCTTGCTTAACACAAAAATTTAAATTTTCATTTTCAAGTAGCCGAAATAATTTCTATATTTAAGGATTTTTAATTAAATAGTCTCATAACATGCCAATGTTTTTGATGAAAATTAAAATTTTTATAAGACGCATTCTAGCCATTAATGATTAAAAGAAATAAATTATACATAATTTACTTTCCAAATTATTTATGTAGGACTATAAATGACAAAAATTAAAAATGTATCTACTTCTTGACATCAAAACAGGCACGAAATTTATCTTTTTTTTTTTTTAAGTATACAAATTAGATTATACACAGAGAGAGAATTCTAATATGATGTTTTTTTTTTTCAAAAATTTAATAATATACAATCTACAGCAAAGTGTCCAGCTATGCTACTACTGGCTCTTCTGATTTAAACCCAATTAAAAGATCTCCCACACCAACGCGAATCTGTCGCGGCGACGACGAAAACAATAATAACAACTTGTTGTTTTCATTGACAACCACGTGTTGTAGTTATTGTTTTCGTCGTCGCCACGAAAAATTCACGTTGGTGTAGGGCATTCTTAAATTGAAGTAAAATAATTATTACTTTGGGTAATTAAAAGCTGTAAGTACCTTTGATGTTATTGCTTAACTTAATTTATTTGAACTAAAAGAAATCGCACAATTTCAAAAACGTAACAAAATAGAATTAAAATATTTTGAACCTACAAAGATGGCCACTAATACATCAAATTTAATAGATATTTTTTTAAAAGAAAAAAGAAAAAAAGGCTAGACATTTTGTTTCTGACATTTTTCCCCAACAATTTTTTCCGTCCCAAAACCCCAAAAAATTTATAGTTAAAAATATCACAAAATCTATAAAAATTGTCAGGTAACGTCTTTTTCTCTAGGAAAAAGAACCAGAAGGTAGGTTAGGTTAGGTTTATGTGGTTGTAAGCAGAACGCTGGACATACTTAGACCATTGGTTGACCCATTGTGATACCACAGGAATCTAGGAAACTTTCTTCCTACTAACCAGAAGGTAAGTCATTAATAAATAAAATAAAAAGAACAGGCCCTAAATGGCTACCCTGTGGTATTTCAGAGTCAACTTTAAATCTATTCGATTTGTAACCATGCGTCGTTGAAAAGTATCGATGAAGGTCTTTGGAATGAATTATATTGAATCTTTGATTATAATTATGTTCACTTAACTGTAGTTTTCTTAACTAGAAACCCTATTCAAATGCTTGAAAATAATTTTTTAAAGTAGCTTTACTTATATTCGGACCATAAATTATTTAATTAATTTTTAAAGCTTTTAATTTTGAAACAGCTCATTTATATCAAGAGGTACAGATGAAAACAATAAAACATAAAAACATTATTTATAAAAAATTCAAAGAGCATGGAAAACATTTAAATAATTATTAAGAAAAGATCCACTTGACTTGATGTAACAAAATGTTGGGTCTTTTTAAAATTAAACAAATTTTAATATTAAGCAAAATTTCTATTTCTAGTATTTTTTTTGTCAGTGTATGATATACATAGAAAATTTCTAAAACTCACCAAAAAATGTGTTATCATTGCAAAGGACTTGTGCGATTCGCAAAGTTTTAAAACTCCTGCTGCCGCCATTTCGTGTCTATATAGATGTATTATATTTTTGTGTTCCTTGAAGCAGTTAAACTCGCAGCGCCGGAAATTCACAAATTGTATATCCTTTTATTTGGATTATGTATGTGTATTGTGTGTATTGTAACACTCAAGTATTATATATGTATGTTATGTTGTATAAAACAAGAGAAATCTGTGAGGAATAAGAACATGCACCAGATGCAAGCGATTTTTCAATTGGTTATTCGGCAAGGGAAAAAGAAGATATATGTACATATATCCTCACAAGAGTATTTAACACAACGTACGCTCAATAAATCCAGACAAATGCAGTTGCTTCCTATTTTATGTTTTTTTTTTTTCTTTGTTTTGTGTTATTTTTTTTTTTATTTTGTTTAAAAACAATTTTTGAGAAAATGCAATGTGAAAATTTATATCCTCAATTTCCGGTAGATGAAAAAATACAAAAAAAAGACACTTCTGAGCATCTGCCAAAAACAAGTAAAAGTAAACTTTTGTGTGCCGATTTTTTTTTTTTTTTTATAAGGATTCCAGATTTTTTGAAAATTGTATCCCAATGTTACTAAGTGGAAAACAATGATGATGTTTTTTATTCAATTTTTTTTTATATGTGTTTTATAGAATTCGGAAACTTTTTATTCATATAAATATGTAGATATATATGTAGGTGAACAGTTCCGCATGAGATAATTTCAAAGTATTGTTGGTCGTTTTTATTTTAAATTCCTTTTTTTTTTTTTTTAGTTCGAATGAAATTATTGAATTATTGCAGCTTTATTGAGATCACTTGTGAATATATAAGGATTGCCAATTTATTATAATATTTTTTTTTTCTACTGAATGAAAATTGGAAAAATTATTTTTTAAAAGCAGAACTAAAAAATACGAATGAAGATAATTTTTTAAAATAAAAATCAATTGGGATGTCACAATGCACTGTTGCAGTCCAACTGAAAATGGTTACTTTAAATTTAATACCCCTGGACATGTATGTAGGTATAGGGAAAGAAAGAAATATTTTTTGAATTCAGAAATTAAGTTAAAATAATTTGGAAATAAACGCAATAATATTGGTTTGATGAATTATTATATTGTATATCTTCACGGATTATTTTAACTGAAACATTGAACAGGTACAATGGGTATTTATATCTTTTTTTTGTTCAACAACCGTGGTAAGATAGTTGCAGTTATATGGAAATTTGCTGACAGATACTAAAGGTGTAAAGCAGTTAGTTATCAATTTGACATTATGATAAATGATTTCAGGACAATGAGAAGTATTATATGGTGAAATATAACCAATAACCATTAATACGTAAACTTATTTACTGATAACAGGCATAGGTTACGAAAGTTTTGAACGTTACACCATCAGTCAGCAAGAGGGTTTAGGATTTTGTATTTTTGTCATTCTTGCGGGAAAAAAGACTCGGAGGTTTCCGCGAGACCGCTGCGTCACCGCAGACACTTTTGCGTCTTTCAGTAAATTCAAAATTGTTTGTTATGGAGCAGTGCACACATGCGTCATTTTGTCGCAAATTTAATTCGGTAGAAAGATTTCAAACATGGAAGAATTTGATATCGAATTATTTATCGATGAGATAAAAAAGTGTACAGAAATATGGAATATTGCTTCGGAGGCATACCATGACCGGCAAAAGAAAATATGTATAAAATACATTCCTTTTGTTAGCCAGTCATAAATAAAAGGATGAACCCAATAACGTCGTTTCTTTTTAAAAAAGTTTTTATTCACTATAGCTACGCAAAAATTACTCGTTTCTTTTTATAAACCGCCATTGCTACAATTTGCTGAGTACTGCGAGAAAAATCCGCATGTGTGCACTGAATAATTGCGGCACCGCAACAACAACGCTGCGTCATCGCGGCGTCAAAAAAACGCATGTGTGCACCGGGCCTTAATGTTTTTTTATCGTATCGTCCATGAGTCTTTGCGTCTGTACGTCCTCTGTATATCCAGCTCGAGCCTAAAAGGAGGACCAATGTCTTGGAATTTTTGTGACATTTTCGTGCTATAGCTCAATTAGGGCGGGTAGCTACAATACAACGGTTTCGATATTTTAAAAAGTTTAATAAAAGGGTTCTAATGATTTTAATCAATCTTCGTAGGTACATGTAATAACTACAGCAATTTTAATAAAACATAACCGAAATATAATGTTAATTTTTTTTTTAAGTTTTTTTTTTTAAAGTTTTTTAGTTATTCTATAACATTTAAGTAACTATTATGCATAAAAACTTGATAAAATTCACACTATAACTAAAGAGAATACTAAGAATAAGACCTAGTCAAAGCTTTCTAGACAGGACGAAAGAGTCTTGATATTTTTGTACTTTTTACTATGATTTTCTAGTTAAACCTATTTGTATTCATTTAAATTGAAGATAAGGCTGGGAAAACAAGCTAAAACTAAATGAATTTAGCATTGGCTTTTTAAAAATAGCTAAAACTAGAAAACATCTTTAACTAGCTAGCCTAAGCTTGTTTTTATTCACCAAAAACCGAGCTTTTTTTTTAAATCCAAGTTTTTACTGATGATTGGAGAAAAAATCAGCGTACTAAGTTTTAACGAAAAAACAATTATTTTTATACTTTTTCCAAAAAAATGAAATTTTTTTGAGCAATTTAGTAAAAAATAGAATTTTGAACTTTTACAGTTTAGGGTAAATTGAGGGTAGGTTGATAGGTAATTTTGTTTTATAAGGATAAAATTTTCATTTAAATCGGTTCAACAGATAATGAAATAATCGAAAACCAACAGAATTGTTCTATGAGAGATATCGTTAATAATTGAGTAGGTAATGAAAAATTTGTTCAAATAATATAGTAGATCGTATTGATAATAACTCTCATAAAAATTTTGTCTCAAAATCATCTTTTTTGAGAAAAATGAAAATTTCATTAACGATTTTTAAACACTTGTATTGTAGGTGCCATTATTTTTAATAAAAATAATAAGTTTTGTTCAGAATCTGCTTGATAATATTATAAAAAAACTGCTGGGTGCCAAGATTAATAAAAATCGACAGAACCGTTTTCGAATTTTAAATTTTTAAAAAGAAAAAATTTGATATACAGTCGACACTCCCTAAGTCGTACTCTCTCTAAGTCGAATTTCTCTCTAACTCGAACTTTTTCGCCATATTTTATCATTCCCTTCAATGTTCCATACAAAAACCATTCTCTAAGTCGAACTCCCTCTAAGTCGAACTCTCTCTAACTCGAACACATTTTCTCGATATTTGGCATCTTTTTTCACCCCTTAAGTCGAATTTTTTAAAAAATAAAAAAACATTACCCCTTCGGAATTCGTATTTGGGTATAGTATAACTACGAACCATCAAAATCTTAATACATATGTATATATGTGTAGCATCGCGTGTATACCATCATCGTCAGGTCTTCGCGTTTCTTCCTATTTATAACCTTTGTACCTCTATAGAGAGATGCAGTTTTTAAAAAGTTACAACGCAAAAAACAAAAACAAGGATTTTTATCCTTTTCTTTGTGTTGTTCGTTGCTTTACATACATAAATTAACCTTTATTTATGAAATAAACCTTTTAAAATAAAAAAAAAGAGTGTGCGTACTTATGTACACGCGCTAGAAGTAAAACTTCTTTCACGACAACAGGGCAAGTATTTTTCAAGTCCTACCACTCAGAGCACCCGATTTGAAACTCAGAACCGTTGCAAAATCGTGACGCTGAATTTTGTAATTCGTAACGGGAATTTGTATGTCGGTTTGACATGTCACTGACAGCTCCATAGAAAATTTTTGTACCCCCATGCCGCAAAAGAAGTTTTACTTCAACAACACCCAATGAGCGAGAGACACAATAGATTGCAGAATATTTCCATGCAAAACCAATAAACCTACAACTATACATAATTTATAGGTGTGTTCAATGAGGCTGTTCGGAACAGTTTAGAACACTTTAGAACAGAAAAGTACAAGATTTTGCTGTTCAATGAGAAATTTTCTGTTCTAAACTGTTCTGGATTGCTGTTCAATGAGCTAGTTTGGAACAGTTTGGAACACTTTAGAACAGGATTTTCTGCACTTGCTTTTGAGGTAGAACAAGTTAGAACAGATTTGTGAAAACTGTCAAAATCAGATGTTGTGATTTTTTTAATAAAAGTAGTTTGTTTTTTTGATAGATTTTATTTGAATCTCTGCTTAACTCTTTCAAAAGTGTATTTTAATCAATTCTGATTCTATTTTCATGAAGTAATTTTAGTTTTAAGACGTACATTTGTGAATTTGTGACAAGCATATATGCTCCGAAAATTTTTTGTTGCTTTTTTAGTGACAACGTAGGTAGCCATTTTCTGTTCTACCTTGTTCTGACGTTTTTCACGAATCTGTGCTGTTCTGTTCTGTCCTGTTTTGTTCTGTTATAACTTTTTCCTCACTGAACAGCTTCCTCGCATTAAATCGACCAATGGCCGAAAATCCAACACAACAGAAAAAAATCCTCAGAAATAAAATTCTTCCCACAAAAAACCCTTACTCGAATTCACTAACCATCTTAACGAATATATTAAATGCACGAACCATTGCATTTAACGAAAATAAAATATCGTGACGCTGAATTTTGTAATTCGTGACGGGAATTTGTATGTCGGTTTGACATGTCACTGACAGCTCCATAGAAAAATTTTTAACCCCCATGCCGCAAAAGAAGTTTTACTTCAAAAACTGTTTCTCTCTATAACTCGAATTCCAATTCCAAAACTCTCTCTAACTCGAACAAATCTTGGTATCCCGAGAAAATTCGACTTAGGGAGAGTCGACTGTAGTTAGGTACCATTTATTTTTCGCAATGTTGTTTTTATAAAATGGCAGCCTTTTTAAGTTGTCGGCTAATTTTTGAGGAAAGTAAAATTTTCATTAATAGCTAAAAAATTAAGCTACTGTAATTTTTTGTCCTAAGAAAAAATAAAAAAAACTTGTCGGGGGAATACCCAAAAAACGCTATGTACCAAATTTAAAGAAATCGACTCACTCGTTTAGGCTGCAGCCGAAAGGACAGACAGAGAGACTTGCGAGGCCCACTTTTTTCGACTTCGCTATCATCGTAATGTCAACTTTGATTTAATTCTTGAGTTTGATTTTTTTTATGAATCTATAATTTAGTACATTTGTATATACAATATACATATTATATCGGAAGTAAATATTCAACCCAATATTGATGGCAAAAAAATTTGTTTAAATTTCAAGATTTAACATGTAATGTGATGGGACTCCTAAGCGGGTCTTAGGTCATGGAAAAGGAAATACAATTTAACATGGTATGCACCTAAATAAGAAATGAAGATTAACTGTAACATACAAATATTTTTCACGTGTGACCTAGAAGTTCACTGATATCCGTGTGATAGGTAATTTCAAGGAGATAAGGATGCAGTCAACATTTGAAGAGTGATATAAGTTCTACGAAATAATAAAGTTCACCTACTTACTGATAAAAGAGAAAAAAAAAACAATATAATAGAAAGGTGCCATGGTGCGTGGATGATTATAAAATGATTCACGAACAAAATATAGAGAAATTAATATAAAAATAAAGCAAATTTGTTTTATGATCAAAATTAAAGCAAAGGACCTTATAAATACCCACAAGTTTACCTATTTATTAATTATTCTCATTTTATCAGCGAATGAATAATATAAGTGGGTGAAATTAATTTTTTTGTATATAAAGCCTTCATCAATTTAATATTATATATGAATACAAATATAGCTATATTATATCTATTGAATTTATTTGTCATTTATTTCGTTAATGAATTTCAGCAATGTCAAACAAGAACCATGACATATACACATATTAATTATATATGATTTACATTTATATAAATATCTTTTTATAATGATTTGAAAAAATTCGTACAATCATGAAATTGTAATTTTTGAAGCCTTAAGCGATGGCAAATGTTGAATTTAAAAACTGATTACTGCATGCAAACAAAAACGTCAGAATTTTAAAATTCGTATATAAATGAAATTATATAAAATATATTAAATCAATAATGTGTAATTATATAATTTTTAATTTAAATTGGAATTGTTTGTGAAAAATATTTTATCTGACGATTTTCATAAAATATTAAGATTGTAAATTAAAGTAATTAAAATATATATTTTTCAATTTAAAAATTAGCATATTTTCGATGATATTGAAATCGATTAATTATTTAAATCGATCAAAAGTAAAATTTCGTGTTCAACAATTAATTTCCAATTTAAAACACATAACATATTAAACATTATTTTGATAAAAAATTATTGTCAATTATGAATTAGTATATAATGTCATTATTTACTTCGTCTCAAATGGTTTTAATTTCACTTGGAGTGATTCTGAAAAGTTTTTCCTATATTCGTGACCTGTTTAAGGAATAAATTTTGTATTATTAAGTGAGCTGTAGGTTGAAGGTTATTTTTTTTATTTTTTATATTTTGTTTAAAAGCGACGTTTTGTACGTGCTTACGTTCTTTTTTAGGCATGTCAACATTTTTTTTTTTATTAACTACAGGATATAATCATTACATGAAGACAAGATACAACACGTGGCCTACGATAAACTCATGTAATAAAACTGATTTCATCCATTTGTGTTTCAAATTACCAAATAAATTACTTGGCCTTGATTTTCGAACACCGATAAAGAAAAAAAGTTTATTGAAATAATATATTTGATAATTAAGAATTTAAGCAATTTGTAAAACCTTGACACTTTAAGTTGTAATAAGTTCTGTTATATAATATGTAATTATATATTATAAGATTAACTTAAGGCTAGTATTAAAATAATGAAACAAAATTAACAGGAACCATATGTAATGGTTATACACACATCTTACTTTTTATTGATGGAAAAAATCTGAAAACAAAATAAATTATAATTGTATGAAAGTTGATCTTGCAAAAAACATTAATAATGTACATTAAATTTTGAAATTAAAAATTATATTTCAAAAATGTATTGGCGCCAAATTATTTTAAGAAAATTAAACAGGCTTACCAATAATTCCGATTAAATTTTTCATATGCGCTGACAAGAATTTTCATTAACATATTTTGGCCGTTGAACACATATCCTTGACAAATTTTTCGAAAACAGGAGCCCGATTCTGGTTTTGTAAAAAATCGAAACGAAAAGCTTTTCGCATTTGCACACTTACATAGTAAGAAATAAGGTTATTAAAGTATTTACTTCTTTATTTTAAAGAATTTGTTATTTTATTTTAAATTAAACAATTGTTTTAAAAACAACCCGAAGAACACCATCTAATTTCTTATATAAATCTCAATAAATCGTTAGAGTTATTCTATATATAAAAAATTTTGTAAACATTAAAAAAATAAAATTGGTAAATTGAATATGTAGTTATTTATTAATGCGGAGTTATAAAAATATTTTTGAAAAAAAATTATTTACCCATTTTAGATATATTCGACATTTTTTTTAAAAAAAATAATTTTGAAATTTTTTTTTGAAATCCCAAATTTTTTTTGTTTAAAAATTTTGGTATACAATTCAAACTTATTAAAAGGTGTACATTCTTCATTAAAATCGGTTCAAAAGATAATGAGACATTCGAAAACCGAAACAATGGTTCTATTAAAGATATTGTTAATAATCGATACTTGGGGGTGGCCCCGGCGCAGTGGAAGTAGTGCTTGACTGCTAACCTGGTTGTGTGGGTTCGATCCTTAGTCTATGCAGCATTCTTTTCTATATTCCCTCAACTGAACGCCACCCCTGGGATTTAATGAGATAATCAAAAACCTTATTTCTCAATCCACTGTGCCAACAAAAATCTATCCTATCCTTCTATTCCTTCTAACATTTGCCTAATTTATAAGACCCTAGGTCTTACTGGCATATGGGTGATTCTCTGCCAACCGTGATTCTTTGTGTCCAGGGCTTTATTTGTAACTTAATATAAAATTTCCTTATGAATTTCTGGTTTGAATTGTGGAAATAAGTTTGTACTACTATTTACATTACATATTGTTTAAAAATTTGTTACCCTTTCCCCTTGGCATGTAAAAGTATACGCAAAATTTCAGTACCGTGGCATGTCCCATCCTTGTTTTTCCAATTAAATCTACTATTTTCTATTAAAATACATCATTGAATAAAAATGTTGTCCTCAGAGAAGTTTGAGTACAATAGTTGCTTGATTAAATTTTGACAATATCAAGTCAAAATATTTGCTCTCGAATCAAATAATATTAATGGAATTGTGTCCCTGGATTTCATTTTATTTTTGAATTCGAAAGATTTTCAGCTGAACCGCCATTTTGTTTTTAGTTTGATGGCATTTGTGTGGTACCGTTTGAAAGAGGCACTATTTATTTATTGTTTACAAAAGTCAATTTATTTTACTAACTTAATTTCGCTCTAAGAGTGAAGTATTTTTATTCTGAAATCGTGTGTCACAAAATTACCTGTCAGTACCGTGGTAGTGTTAGTCAAGCGTGTTATGAAATTTTTTGGGGTGATTTTTAGAATATTGTATTTCTTTTGCAGTCATATAAATTAAAATTATAACGGATTTTATTTTTCTCAGAAGCTAATTGTGATATGAGGTTATATTAAAGCCTAAATGTCAGTACCGTGGGTGTCAGTACCGTGGTATATTTATTTTTAATGAACGTAAATTAAATGATTTCAGGCAATTTTGCTAAAAATTTTGTTATTTATTACCAATACTTCGTACAAAACATATAAAAACAAATCCGTGCAATAAATGTTGAGTTATAACCTAGCATAAAAATTAAGACTCCAACCTCATAAAACAAATTTCAAAATTTAAAAAACATTCAATTTTGAATAAAACATTGCCTTTCGAAGTTGAAAACATCAAAACGTAAGAGGGAATTAAGAAACTCACCACAAATATTGTCAAAATGAAATAAAACGTTTAAAAATTAAAAATCAGTGTCAGCATCATGTCTTCGAGATCTAGTTCTTTTTACGATATGTTTTGTTCCTTAAAAGTTATAGTAAAATGCTCTTACAGATTTAATACCATGTCTATTTAAAGACAAATAAAATAAAAAAAATTAATTTTCAATGACTTTTAATTTCAGCAAAATTTTAATTTAAAAAATCACAGTTGGCAGAGAATCACCCATATATATATGTTTGTGTTATTTATTTAATGAATTTGTACCAATAATATGGTAAATCGTCCTAATATTATTTCACATAAAAACTTTAATCAATATCGTAGAATTGGTTTTTAAGAAAAATGAGATTTTGTTTAACTTTTTTTTTAACGGATTTTATTTAAAAATCTCCTTGATAATTAAAAAAAAAAAACTTCTAGATCGCATTTTTTTGTTAAAATCGACCAAGTCGTTATCGAATTATTATGTTCTCAAAAAAACAATGAAACTTTTTTTAAAAATCCAAAAAAAAAAATTGTTTTTTTAAAAATTTTGATACACCAAACTTTTAAATCTTTTTGAAACCCTTTCTATATTTCCTACAGAAAAAAAGTACTTATACTTCTTTTTATGCATGCGGAATAAAGTTTTTACTGAAAAAATTCATCCGAAAAAAAAGTGCTATGGCCCAAAGTAAATACTTGATTTTAAGTATTTACTGCATTTGTATACATGTCAAAAAAAAAACTACTTATTGAAATTCTCTTGAAAAAGCATTTACTATGTTTTATGCATGCCACCCCGTTTTATTCAATCATCTCAAGAAAAAGAAAAACGCAATTTTCTTTAATTTTGTAAATTTGTGTACAAAATATTAAAAAGAGGCATATCGAACTGTGACACCTGATATGATGAAAAGGTATACCTCAAGTATTTTGAAGCAAGCACAGTAATTGTGTATCGATTAGCAGGGTGGAATATTTGAACACCTTTTGTAAGAAACTCGCTGCAAACAGAAATTTTATGAAATTTTGTATTATTTGTTGGTTTTCCTTTATTTTTATTTTTTTAATAATTTTAAATATATTTTTAAGTAAAAAATGTTAAGTATTTTTAAGAATACATATTGGGTTTTTATAATAAAATAAAATAAATTACACTTAACAACACGTTTTTCTGAAAAAAAAAAAAATTATATCGAAGTCAAAAAACAACGTAAAAGTGTGTTTGATAATAAATAGCGGGAAAACCGTTATCCACACAGAAAAAAGTTGTATAGTAGATATAAAATTCTAGCTGTTCTTGTTTAAAAAAAAAAAAAATCAAAAATCGGTTGTAGTTTGGCAAAGGAAAAAAGAATAAAAGTCTTCAAAACCGTTATACCTAAGTCGAAAACGAGAAAATTACCTCTTAAGTTTTTCGACTTGAAATTACCTCAGGAACTCATGGTTTTCTTCTGAGGCGGTGATTTCGGATCACCCAGTATATGAAAATGTTTATTTTTAGTGAACTAGCTACATATAGGGCCTTGTGAATAAAAAAAAGCTAAAAGGATTTTTAAGTAAAAGCTAGATTTTTGGTGAAAAAAAATTAGCTTAAGTTAGCTAGTTAAAGATGTTTTATAGTCATAGCTAATTTAAAATAGCCAACGCTAAATTCATTACGTTTTAGCTTGTTTTCCCAGCCTAAGCTTCAATTTGTCTGAATAAAAATAGCTTTAACTAGAATAATATTAAAGCTAAAGCTACAAAATTTTCAATATTTTTTCTACCTGTCTAGAAAGCTTTGACTATGGTCTTGTTTTTAGTATTCTCTTTAGTTATAGTGCGATTATGGTAAGAAAACTAAAATTTTAGAAGAAACGGTTGGAAGTAGGTGCACTGACCTCTGAGCAGAGACTACAGATATTTTTAAGATATCTAACTGAATCTGGATTTCAGTTTGGTTTAGGACAAGATCTTGGAGTTGAACGCTCTCTGTATGTAATACTGTTAAGCACGTAATTGTCGTTGACAGTTGTAGCATGAATTAAATGTACGATTCAATCGCACAAACTTGATATTGCTGTAAGGTAGCTAGGCATTGTAGGTACATATATAAGCCAATAAAAGGTACAATTACAAAGTTAATGGAGAATTTTGAAGCAGGTATTTAAAAATTGTGCAAGCTGTTAATTAAATTAATGTTAGAGAGTAACTCAAAAGTAAGACAATTTTTTTTATACTTTTGAATATATCAAAACTGTTTTTTTGGAGCTACCTGACCTATGTGGGTGATTCTCTGCCAACTGTGATTTTTTAAATTAAAATTTTGCTGAAATTAAAAGTCATTGAAAATTAATTTTTTTTATTTTATTTGTCTCTAAATAGACATGGTATTAAATCTGTAAGAGCATTTTACTACAACTTTTGTAGGAACAAAAAATATCGTAAAAAGTACTAAATCTCAAAGGCATGATGCTGACACTGATTTTTTATTTTTTTATTTTTAAACGTTTTTATTCATTTTGACAATATTTTTGGTGAGTTTCTTAATTCCCTCTTACGTTTTGACGTTTTCAACTTTTAAGGGCAATGTTTTATTCAAAATTATATGTTTTTTAGTTTTTGAAATTTGTTTTTTGAGGTTGGAGTCATAATTTTTATGCTAGGTTATAACTCAACATTTATTGCACGGATTTGTTTTTATATGTTTTGTCCGAAGTACTGGTACCATTCTTAATAAAAAAATAAGACTTTTAGCAAAATTGCTTGAAATCATTTAATTTAAGTTCATTATAAATAAATGTACCACGGTACTGACACCCACGGTACTGACATTTGGGCTTTAATATAACCTCATATCTCAAAGCTTCTGAGAAAAATAAAATCCGTTATAATTTTAACTTACATGACATTGAAAGAAATACAATATTCTAAAAACCTCCCCAACAAATTCTTAACGTTACTGACAGGTAATTTTGTGACACACGATTTTAGAATAAAAACACTTCACTCTTACAGCAAAATTACGTTAGTAAAATAAATTGACTTTTGTTAACAATAAATAAATAGTGCCTCTTTTAAACGGTACCACAAAAATACCATCAAACTAAAAACAAAATGGCGGTTCAGCTAGAAATCTTAAGAATTTAAAAATAAAATGAAGTCCAGGGACACCATTCCATTATTATTATTTTATACGAGAGCAAATATTTTGACTTGATATTGTCAAAATTTAATCAAGCAACTATTGTACTCAAACTTCTCTGAGGACAACATTTTTATTCAATGATGTATTTTAATAGAAAATAGTAGATTTAATTGGAAAAAAAAAGATGGGACATGCCACGGTACTGACATTTTGCGTATACTTTAACATGCCAAGGGAAAAGGGTAGCAAATTTTTAAACAAGATGTAATGTAAATTGTAGTACAAACTTATTTCCACAATTCAAACCAGAAATTCATAACAACATTTTATATAAAGTTACAAATAAAGCCCTGGACACAAAGAATCACAGTTGGCAGAGAATCACCCATGTACAAATTTGAAACCAATTGGTCCACAGTGAACGTATAGACGCAGAGACTGACGGACGATATGATAAAAACATTTTTTACCCAAAATCAAAACTTGCCTTACAGAACAGATAGCGGCATAGCAAAATCCCAAACAACCTTCCTTTCGGTCTATGTATGAACAGTTCCAGCTAAAGCTACCTATAGTCTCATTTGCCAGATTTTAACATTATAACACCTTATTTTTGAATTTAAAAAATTTGACATAATTCTATTAAATTTCCAAAAAGTACCTAAATAAAATAAAAATGTTGTTCTTTTTTATAATATTTACCTTTACATACAAACTTAATCGCATTCAAAAATTAATTAAATGTCATCGTGTTTCTGGACCACATTATCTAGATATTTAAAATCATTTTGATGAACTCAACAAGTTTTTCGAGTATTACCTATAATATATATATTGCCTTTAATATAATAGAAAATCATAGCTTTCATACGTCCACAAAATGTATGTATGTACCATCGCTTTAGCATAAGGTACAGGTTTACAATTATGCATTAATGTTTATTATTTTAACCATATAATAACACCTTTTACAACATACGCTCATACACTAATAAACCATGCTTATAAAATATGTACATATCTAGGCATATGCATGCTTATATATTTGAACATCATGCACCAATAACACATATTTATGTAGTACATTTATGTACGTATTGTAATTTCAATGCTAGAAGGTTCAAACTAAACCGCTTTACATATTATTATTATTAACTCAATTTTATGTGTGGACGTCAGTCAACGTTAGGTCAAAATCAACTAATACTATATACATATACATATCCTCTATATTGATGTAAAGAATTGAAGGACCTTATAATTGGTTCGGGGCGTATATTATGGCAGAACTCTTGTGGCATCAATTTACTAACATGACAGCAGCCTGAAATTAACATGATTTGCATAAAAGTGCCTAGCATAGATTGCAAATTATTGAACTTGAATAATTGGCCTACTTGTAATATATTGCATACATCAATGCGTGTAACGCTTGAAGTTTAATATATTATAATGTACAATGTACCTATACTGTACATTTATGTAGGATATGTCTAAAAATAGTCTCCAAGCCTTAGAACATCTGTTGTTGAAGCTACATTTAATATTGAAGAGAGTAATATGTTGCTTGGATTCCCAGCTGGGTGTGTTCGTGAGGTTTTCACACGTAATTTCTTACCAAATTTCATGCGAATTTGGTTGAATTAATCTCATTTTGAAACGTGAATCTGTGTGTGGAAATGAAATTATTCAGAATCGGGTTTAAGAAAATTTCAACGATATTAAGTCGGTGGTGACGTAATTGGGTAAAACCCTAATAGCCGTATGCTGCTATATTCAATTCAAAGCTCGAGTGGCTGGAGTAACGTTAAAATTAATTTGATTTGAAATTTACTTGTTAACCTCTAAAAGAATATAAACTTTTAGATTACATTTTTTGATCAGGAAAAAAAAAAACGTTTCTAGGGCTTTCGGCTGAAATTTGGATCGAAATATTCAATATACGTCAAAGTATAGTTTGTTGCCCATCTATCAAGCTATAAACTGTCCAATTCCATTGCAGGATGGCTATGATATCGATGGATTAAAAATCTCTACAAAATCAGACATTTTTGAAATTCAGATGAAGGTCAACAAAGGCTGGGTTGATGCGGTAAAGAAATGTTTCTCAATTTTTTTTCAGATTTCTTTGTATTAATTTTCAAAAACTGAATACTCACTTCATGCGAAAAGGTGCTAGCTGCGTTTAACAAAAGTCGCATCTGCAGAATGCAGCAGTGGAGTGGAATGTGAACGGAATCCTACATTTCGCATAGATGTATGCCTCTCCATTGATTCACATGCGCGGGATCCACATTGTTATCGCGGGGTTTACCACGATATCTAGAAATCAATAATCCAGAAAGCAAAAATCTCATAAGTAAAAATCTCGAAAACAAAAATATGGAATTGAAAAAATATCGAAAAACAACTAGAAAGCAAAATCAAGAAATACAAAAATCTACAAAAAAAATATCGAAAATCTAGAATTAATAATAATATTAATAACCATCCACCCAAGTGGGACCCAAGCCCCAAATATTTTTTGTTAACAATGGTCCCAAAATTCGATTTATTTATTTTTTCGATATTTTTGTTCCTTCTAGATTTTTGTGCATTCGAGATTTTTTAAAAAATTGTTTTTTTTTGAGATTTTTCGCATTCGAGATTTTTGTCATCCGAGATTATGTCATGATCCCGTTATCGCGATCACAACAGTGATGCCTGACTTTGGCAGCAGGTTTTCCCACAGTGATATCCAAAAATTTCCTATGCCTTTGTGTTAAATATCCCACAGTTCTCCCGCGACAAAATAAATAAAAAAATATACATATATATTTATGTCCAATTTCATAAACAAACACTAAAAGCACTTTTATCGGAAACCCTCTTAAATTTTATCAGGCCCTCTAATATTTTTAGTTTCACCAATCTATAAAAAGGAAATTTCAGTGAAATTATTGTTAAAATCGAGTTCTCTGCACATCTCTGGAAAAATAAATTGCTTTTTTGAGAAAAAATGAGAAAGCATTATGTATTGAAACAAATGCCAGGAAGTTCAAAATAAACCGGTACACTTTTTCAAGGTCAAAAACAAACATTGGACCGCTGCCGAATGGTTTTTATAATTAAATTTAATAATGAATGCACATTGCACATATAAAAAGAAGAGAAAGAGGCAAAAATTACACAGAAGCTGAAAAAAATGCGATAGTTGATATTGTATCTCCAAAAATTCAAAATTAAAATGTTTCAAAATTTTTTCTGCAAATGTCAGCTGATATATCCACTGATTGCATATCTGATGACGTTTCAATGACACTTTAAAAATTTAATGACCCAAAAATGGGCATTTAGTTTATAAGGGTGTTTAAAAGCTTTGTTTAATTTAAAAGTGCTTGGTGAAACCAAAAAATCCCATTTTAATGTTTAGAAGCCTGTTAAATGTTTAAAAGTCCTTCGTGAAATCGGCCATTAATTATAATAAAGAACATTTACATTTAATGCATGGGTATAAATAAATTAATGCACCAATTACAAGAAAAAACACAATAAAACTCAAAAGTCAGCAGCGTAATAGGCTTATAAGTAGGCAAATTTAAAAATGGAAATCAACCCATTCAGACATTTAGAATGAATTTTTTCCTTTGTGTGAAAATGTTTAATTTAAACAAAGTTAGATACATTTTTTTTTCCTTGATGAAAATCAATTATAGGAAAAAATTTGAGCATATAAATTTTTTCAAATTTTATTTTTAAAATTTTGAGTTTAAAAATCAAAAAACTAAGCACTAAATTAACTTAATTTAATTATTTGGCTTTAAGATAAGCTATAACATAATATTTTAAGTGTTGTCGTTGTGTTTTTATATTCATTTTCTATTTAAAATTTTTTTTTTTATTTGCCCCACCCACCTAATATATATAATGTACCAATAATAAAAAAAAAATGATGCTTTTATCACAAAATGCACAATTTTGGAATTTAAGTCACCCAACTACATAGAAAAGTAAAACCCTTAACTCTTCTGATTGGTTTATATCAAAAACCGTTACTTGTATAAAAAAAAGTATATTAATCTTTTTTGTAGGAAATATTTCAAGCTAAAAATTAGTTTTTAACATTTTTTTGTACAACTTACCATTTGGGAGTTATTCCTGAAAACTCATTTTGGGGGGACCTTCAACCCCCAGGAAAATTGTGAGCGGTGCTCATATCGATGGGGACTTTTGACAGTTTCTTTAGAATACCTTGAGGAAGATATATACCAAAATCCATCCTTGCGGCGATTATTTCCGAATATCGCTGTTTTTTTGGTTTCATTGACTGAACTACAGTCGTATTTATTAGATTTTTGTCTGTACTTAGACACTGTCTAAATATTTTAAAATTGGTGGAAATATGCTTTTTTTAATAAAAATAAATATCACATTATTCACGGTTAAGACAATCTACTCTTGTGTATAAGTTAGGCAGCTATAAGACAGCAATAAACAAGGTTTTTGAATTCACATTTTCCAAAGTTGGACAGTTGTCTAAATTTAGACAAAGTTTATAAATAAGACCAAATGTGTGTATGATTATTTAGGGCAGAACTAAAAAGGCAATTACCTTTACATTTTCATTTGTTTTATTGTCGTACATCTAAAGCTCATTATTATTTATTTGAAAATTTTTAGAGACAAATTTTTTGAAGCACATTTTAAATATTAGGAATATGTAACTATAGAAGCACCCGGTGCCGAACCTGGACATTTTGTCGCCCTAGGCAAATTTATATTTTGATGCCTCAAATAAAAATAAAAGATAATGACATTTTTAGCATTTACGTATGGGTTGTATTAATTAATAACAATCAAATGCTTTCGACAAAATACATGTTTACAACATTATTAAACTAAAATGCTGATCTGCACGATTTCATTTTTTTCAATTTTTTTTAGCGATTTCTTCTTCGATGCTATTAAGTATTAAGCATGTTTTTTGCAATTGAAATAGTTGCAAGACCGGTTAATCGCTTTTGGGTCATTGTTGAGCAAAGGTTTTTATAAGCTTAAGCTTCGAAAAGCTATAGCTTCACCTGAAGCAACACTTACATGAATCGTTAATATTATCCTAAATGCCGTTAATAAATTTGGATACGAATTATGTAAGAAAAACTGTGAAGCTAAATAGTTTAAAATTGACAAGGGTTTGAAATTAACAAAAGCAGAAGTTTGGTTAAATATGTTGATTGCATTCAATATATCCTTTTGAACTTCGAAATTTTAGCTGAGAAATTGATACTGCGAAAAGCGCATATCGAGATAAGATAGCGTAACATCGATTACGTAAAAAAAGAAATCAGCATTAAATTTCATTTTCAGATCGATTGTTTCAAGATATTATTCAAATTGATGATGGCGACTACGCAGGCTCATTGAATCGGACACAATGAAATCCACTTTGATTGTTCATTTTCGGAGCAATGTTTACAGGGTCCTTGTATAATGTTTCAAATAAAGATTCCTAAGAACAATTTATTTTAAAGTACTGTCGCAATTTATCTAAATGCTCCCAACATTTTAAAAAGTCCACTGATTTTGATTAAAGCATTTTCGAAAGAATATTTATTTGCATAAAAAGTCATTTCATAATTACTTTTGACAATGTAAACTTGAATTTTGGCACGTCTTAAGGTACCAATTGGAGTTGCTTTAAAACTTGAATTCCGAATTTTCTACAATTTCAATGAAAGAATCATAAATTTCTGAAAAAAATTTCTGTGAGACACGTATTCGCTTTTACTTTGCTTGACGGATATATTTTTCAAAGTAATTCGCTTAGAATATACAACTCGTTTTTGAAGAATGACCCAGCGCTTCGGACAACAACGAAGAAAGAAAAAAGTACAGAAAAATAGTTATTGAAGTAAAGGAATGTGTTAACCTTTTTTTGCTTTGAAATTATTGTACAGATTTTGCCGCCCTTTTCAAGTGCCGCTCTAGGCAATTGCCTGTTTTGCCTACAGGCACGTTCGGCACCGGAAGCACCCACTCAACAATAAATTGTAAAATTAAAAGCATATTTTGAACTTTGACATTATTTTTAAATTTTGTTTAACAAAAGGTTTAAATTTTAGAGCCATAGAAATATTTGTCTATAAGTCCTTTTCGATAACTTTTATGTACATCAAATGATGATTTGAAAATGGAGCTCAATACCATAAAAATAAAGCATTAAATAAAGTTAGGTACAAATAAAATCCTAGATTCAGATGAAGAAGTTGATAATTAATGCAGACCGATATAGAGTACGAAATTGGCATACAACTTTGCAAAACGACTGCAAAAGTTCCTCCTCACAAACTTTATCTACATATCTATACCAACGTGTTATTTGTGATTTATATTACAAGCAGAATGATCCTATATTTAAAGTTTCCATCAAATTTTAAGCATATAAATATAAGTAAAAGGAAACAGCTAATCAACTTTAATTTTCCCCAAAATTACCAAAATTCCACTCCCTAAAGCTTGTTGACATCCTAGACAAGTAGATATACACAATTTTACAAAAAAATATGAGGGATTAAATAAAAAAAAAAAAAAAAAAAAACAAACTCAATGGTTCACCTTTTAAGCACTCCTTGATTTTAAATTGCCAATGGCAATTTAATTTCCTCCTCTTTTGCGTTTTACCATCATTGTCGCTATATCACCAGGATATGTACATAGTAGGTAGGTAGGTTTACGAAGAGAACTAACTACACAGAGGCGACAAAGAACTTGCGGTAAAATTACTCAAAGTACCCGGACATAATTTCTCTCCACTCGTCGTCCTGTGTGCTCTTCTTGAAATCTGATTGCAAGTGGGACATCCTTGTGCGGTATGGTATAGAACCCTAACATGGTTCCTATATATAACCTAAGAACGATAAACCCAGAATGGAATAAGAGTTACGTCAAAGAAGATTACAAAAACTCTTGTGTTAGCTGAGTAATTACACGAGAAATTATCTACTCAAGGTTTTTGAAGAAGTTTTCCTACTCAACGTCTTAATTCAGACAAGATATACCCACATACCTTTTTGAGTTGGTTTGATATATATTTATTTTTTTTTTCTCTCTTTCTTTCATTTTTTTTTATCACTAAGGATGTATCCTGTATATACCTATAGAATCTCACTTTATTACAAGGAGATCATCTTCATAAATTCCCAAAGTATGCGGTTATGTGTGTTTGCATTTTCGATGGTTTGTTATTCTAAGAAATCTGAGGATATGTTCTCTTTGGGTGCCTTTTTTTTTTTTGTTAGTCCTTACACCATTATAATATATTGTGCACAGGGATTCATCATGGATGTTTGGGGGATTTTTCCGTTTATGGGTTTTGTTTAAAGGTTTAATTTTATTTCTTCTATGGTATTAAAGGCTCGATATAATCCAATGGAGGTACCTATACTGGATTTGACCTTAAATTTAGGCTCGCCCGGGACTAATAAAAATTCTACACGCATTCATATAAAAAACATACAGAGAATCACAAAAATAAAAAAATAAAATGAATACAAAAAAGAAACCCAAACAGGTAGATCGACCGCAGATTGATTCTATCGATTGAAATTCAAATTATTTTTTTTGTTTCATGCAAAGGAGAATTCTATAAAATAGGGGAAAAGGAGTAGAATTTTTTTCACAAAACAAAACTAACAATTGATTTAAAAAATGGTGTTATTTAATGAGTATAGGTATCTTTTGTCATAAAAAAGTGCTTCTTACCCTTTACACAGAAAAATGAATGATTGAAAACTACGTAAAACTCGGTTAAGTTAAATAACAAACATTATTAATATAAAACTTGCAAACTCATTAGGTTAAATTATACGACTCAACTCGATTTAACAAAATTATTTAAATCTACACACTGATTCGGTTAAAGTGTACTAAATTATATTAAACTACTTTTTGGTTTGTTTTTTTGGTTTCAATAAGCAAGTAAGTTAATTAATCATATTAAATCGCTCATAGTAACCAATCTACTCATAGAGATTTGTGAAATTTACTAAATATAATTATTTGTTCTAAGCAATTGCTACTCGTTTAACATAAACTATCAAATTTTCAAAATTTTCGAATCCTAACCAGTTTCTCCAATAATATTTATAACCTTTTTATTTTTTTATTTAAAAAACAAATTATTTTAATCGAGAGACTTCGTTTGAATTGACATAGTAAACTATGTAATTACTGCCCTTGATTATGTTATATTTAACACATTTTTTTAACCCACGAAAAACAAAACAGTAATTATTTGCGTGTTAGGGGCCAGTTATAACTTTCATTGAAAATCATCTTTGAAAATTTAAATTTTAAGTTTTGAGACCCTTATAAAGCAAAATCAGTGATTATTTTGATGCCAGTAAAAAGCTGATAACTCAATTATTATTTCTAGTCAAAGAAATATTTCATTTTGGCCCAACCTAAAATTGTAGGTCCCCTCCAACTGTTGTTGAGACTTGTCACTAAGGCCTTGGATCTACACGAGCGTTACCCAATTTATTTACTAAGCCGTTAAAAGCTTTTTTGAATAAAAATAAACCAAGAAGTCTAATAAAATTGCGCCAATGGTTGTTCTTGGCTCTTGATATCAGGGGTAGCTAGTCTGAAAGAAAACTTACCACTTATTTCGGTGCTTAAAAATAATTTACGTTTGATTTGAGTTTATTAATACCGTAAGGGTGTTCTGGGGTGCAGTAAAAGGGCCAGTAAAATGAGTAGAAGGAGTGAAAAGGGATTAACTTCAGTTAACTAAAAATGTTACTTGTATGTATTTCAAAAGCCTATAGAATTAAAAATTTTACTAAGCACGTAATTTTGAGTCTCCTAAGGTTGCCAATGGGACCACAATAGCTAAATATTTAGTGCGGGAGCTCCAACCATATAGATTCAGTGTCTGAATTAGGTAGTGTGTGGGCAATAGCTCAATATTTCGCACCCTTACAATGAAAGTGACCTAACTAAAAAATTTCAAATTGATGGGAAATTATCAAGAAAGTCTACAAAAAGTAGTTTTAAGGTCAGTTTATTGCAGAAGTTTCAAGAATTTTGAGATAGGTCACTTTCATTCTAAGGGTGTGATTTATTCTAAGAGTCATCTATACAATTTTAGAGGAATCTTATGATTGTTTCAAGGCTACAAAAGCTCTATTTTAATAGTTGAAGCCTCTTGGAGCTGAGGTCCAATTTCAGCAGATAGTTTTCCTCTAAATGAAGTGAAACTATACCTATGCAATACATAGGGCACGTAAGGAGTTTACCGAGGACCTCGCTTTAAATTATCTAACAGTACTTTAGGGGCCTCCGTACAATCCCCTTGGGCTAGCTACAGCTCAATAATAATTAGTGTGGGGCCTCATTAGCTAAACTACAGTTTTTGTCAAAATAATCTTGTATGGATACCCAAAAACTTTATCCTCGTTGTCGGGTACCCCTAAAAGGAAACTGGCTATTTACTGTATAGTCGTTAGAAATCCAGAGTTATGAGATATTTTTATTTTAAAAAACAGAAATTAATGCACAGGTTTTCATGCACTTTTTGCTCACCCATTACGTTCCGTTTTCCAAAGTTCAACCACCCCCCCCCCCCCTTCGGGGGTATTAATGTTTAGTTATATGCCTTCAATATTTCAAGATTCTAGAATTATAAAGCCCTTCAACGAGTGTCCATAAAATTGTTCAACTTTGTTTTTCAACCTATATTTTCAATAAAATGGTCTCAAAAGTAATATTACATTTTTTGTTTAAGCTTGTCAATTTTTTTGTTTGGGAAATTGTTTTGAAAAATTCAAAATTTTAGTTTCCATACGTGAATAAATAGGTCAAATTCCTGTACCTTCATTTTTTCTTACCCCCTATTCTCCTATTTTTCATAATAAAAACCTGAGCAATTTTTTCGTTTGGGTTTTCCTGCCTCCAAAAAAGGGTTAATCTTTTTTGGGACTTTAATGGCCGTGCTGCATAGTTTTGCTCATTGGTGTTGCTCTGCTGTGGTTGTTAGAGCGATGCCTTCCTTGTGCAGGAATGTGTTTTTGGGTATTTTTGTTTGTTGGGTGAACTTTTATCGACTCAGAGGGAATACGAAATTCATAAAACGTGGATATTTTGGGTTATCGCTAGCAACCACCATTTTGGGTCTACTCCTTTATTTTTAGTTGTTTTTGTTGTTGTATATTTCCATAGGTAGATGTTTCTATGTCTATATACCTTCCGTAGGTGGGTATTCACATCTTCAATGCGGTATATAGGTGTTTGTTACCTAGTTAGTAAGAGGGGAGGGGGTTATGTTTTTTTTTTATAAAAATTTAAATTCCATTTTTAGGGGATAGGTACAGCAGTTCTGGTATAGCGATAACCTGATCCTAGACGTGTGTTCCCTTATAGCCTGAATTCTATTTGGTTTTATTTTGTGTAGGTATATATGTATATGCGGTGCGGTCAAAGCGATGCATCGGTTGGTACAGGTGTCCCAGGTCGTTATTTTTTTTTTTTTTTTTTTTTTTTTTTTTTTTTTTTGAGGCCGGGAATAGGGGTTTTGAAAATGATGAGATTGCGAATATATTCGATAAACGTCCAATTGGGTATCCCCTATGTAGGTATCTACCTATATACATATAGATACTGTTATGGAGCAACTAATAAAAATGATCCTAATGGGAAAGCGATGAAAATTGTAGTTTGGTTGGATTTTTATTCAAATGGCTGTTGAATGGTTCAATGACTACAGGGTGTTTCGTGATAAGCCAATTTTGTCTATTTTATTTGATATAAAATATTCATATTGTGGTTTTATGCCATTTTTATGCCTGAATGAAATTTCGGGTCAGTATAGTGTCGTTAACCGTTAGGTATCACATCTATACCTATATGAGGTTATATATGTATAAGAGGAGCATTATATGCTGATAGGGAAATTGTAAATTAATGCAAAAATGTTTTTTTTTTTCATCATGTATTTAAACTAAAATAGCAGCTGTGGGAATGTTTATTTTTGATGGGATTGCAGAAACATGGGAAATGGAAACATGCTAAATCCACCTTAGAGGGAAATTATTCTCAATTTCGTTTATCAGAGCCAACTGTGTACTATAATCACCATCAGAAGAACCTTATACCTATATAAGTTTATACGTAATATATAAACTATTTTATTTGCAAAAAATAATTAAAGCAGTTATAAATGAAAATGAGGAACTCAGAAACATTTTTTTATTGAATTCCCAAAATGCTAATTTGTATTATAAGAGTGCTCTATCGAGTTACATAGAATTTCTTTATACTCTTATATATGTGATGCTCCAGAAATGTTTTTAGAAAACTTGGCTGAAACTGAAAAAATTCAAAATTATGTCAAAATAAATATTTTTTCTATCGACACATTATTTTATTCTTTGCAATAGATTAGTGAATTAATAAATAATATACATAACATTTGAATCTCAAACACCCAAAGCAATTTAAAAAAAAATGCAATATTGTTATATATAATTTTGGCCGCTATTTATTTATTTGTATTTATTTTAAGGCGTTAAAAATTGTGTATAGATATGCGGTGCCAAACTTGTAAATTTTGCCACCCTAGGCAAATTAATATTTTGCCGCCTCAAATAAAAAAAAGAAGAAGACAACGACATCATTAAAATAAGGTTTTATTTCATGACAATCAAAGGCTTTCGACAAAATTCATGTTTACAAAATTTTGAAACTAAAACGCTGCTATTTGCAATTTCATTTTTGCAAATCTCTTAGCGATTTATTTTCATTTGATGCGTTTAAGTATGTTTTTGAATAAAATAGTTGCAAGACTGTTTAATCGCTCCTTGGTTATTGTTGAGCGAAAATAGGATTTTATAAAATTAAGCTTCGATAAGCTAGCTTCAAAAAATGTTAATTATATTTTAAATGTAAATAAATATAATAAATTTGGATACGATTCCAGGAAGATATTAAACCTGAATAGTTTAAAATTTACAGAAGTTTGAAATAAATAACAGCAGAAGTTTGGTTAAATATATTAATTTCATTCAAGAAATATTTAGCTATAATATTCTTTTGAAGTTCATTGTTAATTGTTGCTGTTAATATTGCTACAAGCCGTTCGCAGTCTTTTTACTTCACCTATTTTGAAATATCGCAAAGAAATCCGAAGATTTTGTTGAGAAATTGATAATAATAACGCAGAGCGCTCATCGAGAGAAGATGGTGTAACGTCGATAACGTAAAATCAGATTTAATTTAATTTATATTGATAACGGCGGCTATGAAGGCTCATTGAATTGGACACAATGAAATCCACTTGGTTGTTCATTATGTTAGCTATGTTTAAAGAGTTCTTGTGTAGTGTTTAAAACAATGATTCCTATACGAACCGTTTATCCGAAAGTATACTGCCGTAATTTATCTAAATGCTCCAAACAGGTTTACCGCCCTACTCAAGTGCCGCCCATGGAAAATGCCTTTTTTGCCTACAGGCAGGTTCGGCACCATACATATGTTTTGTTTATATTTGTGAAAAAAAATTTAAAACAAAAAAAAGGTTTCGGTAGGAAGGAACGCCATTTTGAAGTATTTATTAATTAAATCTTACAAACTGTATTTGAAAGAAATTGACTTAGTTGTTTTCTAAATATTGAACTTTCAAAAAAATTAAATCTATACAAAAAAACCAACATTTATTTTGTTTAAAAATTACGGTGCCCTGAGATAAGGTATGGACTCCGTGGCATATCCCTGGCAGAACCATTTCACATTTTCATTTGTATTTTTTGATGTTTAACGTTGCATTTGAATTTTTATTCGAACAGTTTCCATTTATTTTGTAAGCCCGATCTTCTCTCGAGAAAATTTTTTTTGCAGAATTCGATAGTTGATACAAAAATGACAATCAATAAGTTATTATTGATGTGAAAACATTTAGGAGCTTTATGGCCAGTTGCACCAAAATCCACTAAAACCAGTTATTGCTAAAATTGTTATAAAATTTATCGGCTTGATAAATTACATTTTTCTTGCGGAAAAAAAATTTTTTTCACCACTATTTTTTTTTTGTTGAAAAGAATTGATGTGGGTACATATATGTATGTACCCACAACCTCCTACGATCTATTTAATGTAGAAAATTTTTTTTTTATTGTAATTTTCAAATGTTCTATCAAAAGTGAAATATTTTTTTGTAGATATTTTCGTTAAAACTCGCTTTTAAAATTTAACTGGAGGAAAATGGCATTTTAGTTTATTGGCTTGTTTATCTGCCTTTTAAAACTAAAATTGGTTGGTGCAACCGACAAATGCCATTTTAAAATTTAACGAAGCAGTAAATATTTAAAAGCGTTAGGTGCAACTGGCCATTAGATTTTCTATTATTTAAACCTTAATTTTATGGTTTGTGTTCGAAATATAGAATTTCCTAAAATACTCGCAAAGATGCATCAAGAAAGAAATGTTGCCAAAGTAGGGAATATTAATTCGATGCGATTTGTTAAATTATTTTAATACCCCAAATTGATATACCCATCTATTATACATAGCATCTTCAAACAACCCTTTATACAATGAGTTTTTTTGGCACGCTTCAATAAAATATGTAGCAGTCAGAGAGGGTAACGGCATCTATTGGCGGTCCCATTTTCGTGGGGGACAAAATTAGCCGATTGTTAATATCCTATTGTGTGTCATTCCTTTGGATCAATATTTTCTTATTTTCTCATATTAAAAGGAAGTACCTGGGAGACCGAGCTTCGTTCGGCTTTTCCTAATCGAAAATTGAAATATCTATGACAGAAGATGGCAGTTAGTTGAAAACAACATTATGCCATTCATTAAATTTGTTCCTTTATAAATAAAATATTCAATAAGGAAAAACCCCAAATCAAAAATTTGTGTTGTATGAGGGAATTCAAATATAAAAAACTTCCTAAACCATCTTCCTGCTAATTAGAACAATATTCAAATGTGATTTGAATTTAAAAAAAAAATCCTTGCAAGGTCTTAGAGATAAAAATTTGCAATATTTTTTTTTAATATTTAAAACAAATTGAGGAGGTGTCCCGTTCAAAATTTAACGATGACCTTTATAATATCCATAATGTTCAATTATAATATTATAATAATTTTATATATAATATAATATTATATTATATATAAAATTTTTCACTCGTTCATAAGAACAAAATCTTAAAATTTTATCAAAATCGTTGCTCCTTTTGTGACGCCCCGCCTCCCGGCTACGGCCTTTTTTGACGTCCCGCCCCTTGGCTACGGTCTTTTCTTAAGATCAACTTGGAAAGCAAAATATTATCTTAATACAGAATTTCATCAAAATTGTAAAAAAACTTAAGCTTAGTTCCTCTTCTACTCTTCATAAAGTTGCATCCATAACATAATAAGCATAACATAAAATTGCATCCAAATCGTTAGACTTGAAATAGAATTCAGCGTTCTTTGGCACCTCCTTAGTAAAGGGCCTGGATGACACTTATTTTTATTAGCTACGAAAGTTAGAATATTATCTTAATACAAAATTTCATCCAAATTGTTAAAACTGTAGTTTAAGCGCCCTTGAGTTAAGGGCCTGTATGATACAATAAAAGTGGGTGGTTTTTATCCAAAAATATTTTTTGAATTTTTTTTTCTTGTTCATCAGTAGTACACTTCCTGATAATTTCATCCAAATCGCTGAATCCATTTACGAGATTTCAATATATTCCAAAAGTGGGCGTGGTATTTTACAGAATCAAATTTTCATAATTTTTCACAAATTTTTCATAAGAATAAACTCCAAAAATTTCATGCAAATCGTTGGAGCCGGATAAACCAAAAAAATGGGCGGAGCTTTGGGCGGATGTAACTATTTTTTTTAAATTTTTCTCACTCATAAGGATGAACTCTAAAACTTTCATTCAAATCGTTTGAGTTGTTTCCGAGAAATACAGACATTACTAAACTAAGGAGTATGTTGCAGTGAGCGGATTTGCTTCAATCTAGTTTAAAATTTTTTTTTCGTTCATAACAAAAAAATTTCACCAAAATAGCTAGAGACGTTTCCGAGACAAAAGGCAGTGGGCGGAGTTTAGGAAAAGAACTTTTCATTTTTTATTATAAGAATAAGTTCTAAGGAATTCATTTAAATCATTTGAATTGTTTCCGAGAAACTAAGAAATAATAAAAGTGGGTGTGCCAGTGGGCCGATTTAACTAAATCCAATGTTCAATTTTTGCCTTTTTCATGAAAATAAACTAAAATTCATTTAAGTCGTTAGAACCGTTTCCGAGAAACCAAAAACCAATAAAAGTGGGTGTGGCAGTAGGATTTTACCGTTTACCGAGAAACCAAGCAATAATAAAAGTGGGCGTGGCAGTGGGTGGATTTTAGTAAAAGAATTTTTCAATTTTTTGTTAAAAGAATAAACTCATATAACCTCATTCAAATAGTTTGAATTGTTTTCGAGAAACTAAGAAATTATATAAGTGGGCGTGGCAGTCATAGAATTTTACTAAGTCAATTTTTTTTTATTTTTTTTCTCGTTCATAAGAATAAACTGTAAAAATTTCATCCGAATCGTTGGAGCCCTTTTCGAAAAACCAAAAACTAATAATAGTGGGCGTGAGAGTGGGCGGATTTTACTAATTTTATTTTATAATTTTTTTCATACCCATAAAAGAAAACTCTGAAAATTTCATTCAAATTGTTTTAGCCGTTTCCGAGAAATAAAGACATTTTTGACCGTTTCCGTTTACTAAATCCAATTTTTTATTTTTTTTCTCGTTCATCACAATAAACTCGGAAAATTTGATCAAAATCGTTGGAGCCATTTCCGAAAAACCAAATATATATTAATATATATACAAGAATAACTCGTTTAAAGTAATAAGATTTACATCATTCACCCCTGAAAGTATGCTATTTCGGATTTTCACGATTTTCTCACTTTTCCGATCGAAATTTACAATTTTTATAGCTCAGTTGTGTAAGTGCTCTTACTTGGTTCAATACGAATCCAATGAAAAAAATCCTCATGCAAATCGGATGATCAGCTGAGTTATGTGTGCAAAACAAAAAAAAACGAATTAATTTTTATTACCTACAAACATATTTAGATTTGTGTTCACTATCACTTCATAACATTTATTTCCCTAATACCAGAAAATTCATATTCAAAACTTTTGATATGTACTCTGTTCGATAGAGAATTCGCGCAAATGTAAATTACGAAAGGCAATTAACTCCATTTGTTTTGGTAAAAAGTTACAAAAATAGCATTCACAATGTTTTTCCTTTGAATATTATGATATGTCTGTTTATCTACACCAAACACTTTTATCTCCAGCAACTCTTGGAAATTGCATTTTTTTGCTGCCACAAGTTCACTGAATTAAGTGTCTGTGATATTATGTTTCTTTTTTTTAATGTGATTTCTTTTTTTCGAAAGTTAATTATAACTGCATTTGTTATTTTGAATTTCACAAGCTACCTTCGAGTTCATTAGCATTTCCAGTTGAAATACCACAGAAGCACACTCTATATAGTTACTCTAGAGATTGGTTTGCCTCAATTTGAAACTCGTAAGAGGTGCCTCTTACAATATTCCTCCAACTTGTTTGTAGCAGATAACTTTTTGCTTTTTCACCATATCACAGCTTTTGCCACCCACACTCCCACCTTCAAAGAAAATATAGAAAAGAAAAAATTACATTATATACAATCCTTCTCTTACTTTTGTGCAAAACTAACAAAACTTAACTTTTGTGTAACTTTATAGTTTTGCCACAGCCGTCATTGCTTGGTTTGGTTTAGGTTTTTTCTTTGTTAGAAAATAAGTTAAAAAAAAAGCAAAAAAAAAGAAAAAAATATCATCATGTCGATCATACACAAAAAGAGGCAACAGACAAGCACCATGGCTTACCACAGGGGAAACTTGTAAATCATCGTTTCTTTTTACATTTTACATTTTTCCGTAGATTTTATTTATGTAAAGTTGGAATTAAAAAAGTTTATTTTGAATTTGAATTTCAAGTAGGGTTATTATTGGAGGGCGATCCCATCAACACGTAAATTTCCAGAAATCTAAGCTCTGGGAAGCCTTCGAACAAAGACGACCTATTGTGTGTGTTGCGCGTTAGACAAATAATGTTGAACAGACGAGTTTTGAATTATTCAACGAAGTCACTTTGGTTATAAAAGTTTTTTTTCTTTTTTTTTTTTAAGTAAGTAAGTAAGTAACACTTTGTTTAAAAAAAAAAGAGGCCCGGTGAAAGAGGAACAGCGGTGTTAAGGGTCATTCATGAAAGGGATTTGTGTTAAACTTTGTTAAC
Organism: Epistrophe grossulariae; assembly: GCA_929447395.1. NCBI lineage: Eukaryota > Metazoa > Arthropoda > Insecta > Diptera > Syrphidae > Epistrophe > Epistrophe grossulariae. The sequence goes on along the minus strand of OV839566.1, from coordinate 140,720,238 downwards.
AATAAGTTGGTATATATACCAAGAAAGAGCGTGAGCAAAATGCAGTTATTTTGGGTCCATGAAGTAAGTTGAGTCCAGTCAAAATGTTTCCTTTATTTTAATTTTATCTCGAGAAAAAAGGATAAAATAATCAAATAAAAATGTTTACCTTTAGTTTTGGGTTATTTTTGTTTTTTTTTTGTTTGTGTCGTTTCCTGAAAAGTAAGGGAAAAAAGTTTTTTTTTTGTGTTATTTGTCAAGGGAAAAATATTTGTAAATGGAATTTCTTTGTCTTCTTTAGCTAACAGAGAGTAAGACAAAAAAGATACCATGAATAATTTATCCCTTTTTTAAAATTAGTGCAAAAAAAATGGTAAAGTGAGATTTAATTTTTAAAAATTATATTATCCACAAATAAAAGATGTTTTAAATTTTAACAACATAATTTAATTGTTTTAAACACAATATTTCGAGTTCAGTTAAATGAAATGAATTTGTATTTGTTCTTTTGGACAAAAAATTAGGGATGTAGTTTTGTTTTTTTAAAGCTAAAATTTATAATAATGAAATTAATAATTCATTACTGGCACAAAAAGTGTTGGAAATTTTGTTTTAATCAAAAAACCATTTAAATAGTGCTAAGTCTTTTAGTTCGTTGATGTATTTCAGTAATATATATAGAATTTGTATTATTAAAAAGAAAACATTTGTTTTAATATAATAATTATTTGGGGAGAGTACGATAACTAGGGCGCCAAAAATTGGTAATGGTTTTTTGAAGAAGGGTACAAAATAAGCATTTTTTACTATAGGAGGGGGGGGGGGTCTGTCTCGTCCCGTTTAGGAGGTAGGGGCAATTTTAGAAAAAAAAATTACTTAAAATGAAAAAAATTACTTAAAAAAAAAATTATTAAAAAAAAAACGGCAACACTTACAATGAAGTTCTATACCGGTTTTGAAAGCTAGAAATCTGTTCTTTAATCCTAAATTTAAATTAAGTTATTTATCTCTATAGTTTTTGAAAAATTCGCATGCAAACTCAAAATTTTAATACAAAAAATGAAAATAAAAAGTTTTGACCCATTTTTTCAAAATTTTGAAATGAAGTGCTAAATTGGCTTTTTTATTTGATGTTTTTTTTTGATAAAAATGCTATAATTTAACTGCCAATATTAGAGAAATCATTGTTTTTGGCTCCGAATTCACGAAATATCTTAAATCATTTATAAGAAAACCACAAGATCCAGAAACAAGCAACAGGCATTTTTATTCAAATGACTAACGGAATAAAAAATGTTTGTATAGTGTAGTCTCAAACTGTACAGTTGTCATTTTTGAAAATATTATTTAAAAAAAAATACAATCTTCTGCTCGTTTCTTACATAAAAAAAAGTACAAATATCCTTTCCTAACTTTGAAAAAAAGGTAAAAAAGGTATAAATATATTATAAACACCACACTACAAAAGATTTAAAAAAAAGGTAAAATTTAGTATAATTTTATTCCAAAATCCATGCCACACGTTTGCCATTACAACATTCAAACTCAGAAAGAAAAAACCAGTCAGTGTCAGATAGACAGAGAGAGAGACAGACACACAAAGACAGTCGAGCTGAGAAAATGATTGTAATAAGCTGTCAGGAAAAAAAAAAAAATAACTCCTCACATTAATTTTTAGACACCACACAGCACACGCAACCACAAAACATTGAAGTGGATTGCAAGGCACAAGGACACATTTCAAATATGGAAATAGCGGCCAGAATGGCGTCGGTGGCGTCACGTTTCAAATACAAGTTTTTTCGGCGACAATCATCACATTATTCACTACAACTGACATATAATCTAATCCCTGCCACGCATTCTGTTCCCATTCCATTGCAACGTACCCAGCAAAGCTTCATATCTTGATATGTATGTGTGCTTTTCCTCTCCAACTATATAGATATTTATATGTAAATAAGAATGATAGAGTTCAAACACCACACTGAATGGGTGCGTTTTTGGCGGTGCCATGTGATTGCGAATAGGAATCAGCATTTCATCTGCCAAGAGTATGCTAAAGGATTCTTATTTTTATTGCGCAATTTAAAAGTGAAAGTGCTCACGAACTCGAATAGTCCCGAAAAGCTTTGTCTATAATATAACAAGCTCACATTTTCTCCTGCGAACAAGGAAGGGTCCATTAAATTGGTGTCCTGATGCAGGTTTGTTGTAGTAGGTATAGTAAGTGGCTGTATATGCCATGCGGCATGGGTTTGGGTGCCCGCATTGATTCTTCTCGCTTCTCTGGTGCCCGACACAAGGAAAGGCAGGTTCATAAAGATAAATCTTACACTTGAAATGATCCTATTTTTTTCGACACTCTCCCTATTTATGGTTTTGGACTCGTTTTCCTGTTTCTTTTTTTTATGTACTTATATTCATCCTTTAAATCTAGGACAAAAAGAAGCAAAAGTTTTGGGGGGGGGGGGCGAGAGAGAACGAGGAAACGACGACGTATAAGTGTGTAACAAAGGAAAGAAATGCCACCATTAGTACATAGCACTTAATGCCTTGCAATAAATTGCCCCTAAGCTGAAGACACATGACTCAAGACAGTTTTTTTTTTTTTTTGTCAAGTAAGGATACCGAAACGTTGAAAAGCTGCGTAAATAAGCGGCTTACTTACTTCCGGTAGAATGAGCTCCAGTTGTGTCAATGGATGGCATTAGAATGGATGGCATGGCGAACGGTGCGGGTGTCGAAACGCTGGGGTACACGACTTTCGGTAACAGTTTGGTATTTGTATGATGCTAAATGTATATAAGTGGTAGGGGAGCATATGAGCGAAGCGACGCGGATACAATATGGTGTCAAGATATAACTTGACGAATGGTTTTTTACAAAGGAGTAAACAAACGAATTTCACAATACATTTAACAATCACTCATGAGGCAGAAAGGAGCTCTTTTTTTGGGAGACGAGATCATGGCAATGACAATGACGATGAAACACAAACACACACACACACATCGTATCGTCTTTATATGCGGTTTAGAATGCTCGCTAAAATTTTTATAAGTCAACGAAGGAACAGCTTATTATATAATTTTGAGAGGAACGAGTGTTGAAAGGAATTAATACAAAATTCTGCAGAATCATATTCAATTTAAAAATTTGGTGTAATTGGAAATTGATGATTTTCAAGAGAAAAAAAAGCGAATGCCTTTGAGGTTTGATTGTGTTCGTTGGATGTATTAAGTCGAAAAATATATATACCAATATATATTACATATATATATTACCAATAATACAATTATTTACATAATTTTTTTAAGATCAGAAGACTTATGCAAAATGTGATAATTTTATAACTGAAACGCTTAGTTTTAGAATTGAGTACTTTTAAAATTTCCTCCACTTTCGAAGATCTTAAAATTGCAAATATCAAATAATCAAATAAATATAGATGATGTGTCTACATACCTACTTATTTGGTTAAGATTTTTGCTTTGTAAATATAATTTCAGATTAACATGATAAACAAAGCATAATATTTTCTTGATTTATTGTGTTATACCATAAATTGTCATTAAATAAGATTATGACAATAAATGGTCAAAACATGGAAGAAATAGTGCTATTTTGGCAATTGTGTAAATCCAGGTTAAGTTTAGGTTCTTACAACTTCATCCAATAATCCTCCATTACTACATCAAGAAGAATAAAGGATGATTTAAAACGACTTAATTCTGTTGATATATTATGTCTGTCTAGTTCGGTTAGCTGGATTTTGGATGAAAGCTTCACTTAAATTGTCTTATAAACATTTATTAAATAGGATAGAACATTCTTTTTAAGTGTTAATTAAAAGAGGTGAAATTCAGTTTTCTGATTTATTAAACGTTAACTACCAATATCTGTATTTTCAGCAAATTTTTATAATGTAAGAAAATAAATGAGAAAAAAGTCGAAAGGGAATTTTTTCTTTGATTTTTTGTTTTTTTTTTAAATATTTTTTTAGATGTAGGTAATGTTGCATATGCTACTTAAAAGTAGCAGATTTGTAATATTTAAACAAAATCAGTAAATACATTAACGAGATTAACGGTAATAAATCAAAAACAAGACAATTTCTTCAAAAAATTTGAGACCAGATGCACACATGCAATACAATACTCACAAATAAATTGAGTAGTGCACACACAGGTGCGATGACGCTGCGTCATCGCGCGTAATTCTTGCGGGAAAAAGACTCGCAAGGGCCTAATTCCGTAAAACGAAAAACGAAAACGATAGATATCGTTTTGACTATACACATATCTCTATCACATCTAAAGAGAAAGATAGAGACAGCTATTGCCAAAACGATTTCGTTCGATCGTTTTGGTTTTACGGAATTAGGCCCCAGGTTTCCATGAGACCGCTGCGTCACCGCAGACGCTTTTGTGTCTTTCAGTACATTGTTTGTTATGGAGCAGTGCACACATGCGTCATTTTGCCGCAAATTAGTAGAAAGATTTCAAACATGGAAGAATTTGATATCGAATTATTTATCGATGAGATAAAAAAGTGTCCAAAAATATGGAATATTGGAATTGTTATCCACATAGTAACGCGAAAAATTACTGGTTTCTTTTTTCTGAAAGCTAACCGCGATTGAGTCCTGCGAAAAAAACCCGCATGTGTGCACTGAAGGATTGCGGCACCGCAGCGATGCAGTGTTATAACAGTGTAATAACAATCTAATAGAATTCTTCAATATTACTTTTAGCTTTTAGTATAGCCCAGTTAAGCTCTTGAAGAATCTTATGAGAGAAAAAATGTTACTTGGGAACCTAGGGAAATAAACGGTCAGATGGCGTACCTTGTCCAATGAGCTTCTTGAAGAGAAATAAACTTTAATACAAATATGTCCACTGAACTTTAAATCCAGTTATCTATACATAATTACCAATATTGGGTTTGAAATTTGTATGCATATAACCTATTCCAAAATGTTTCTATTAAGTCAAACTTCTGGAGCACAGTGTCCAGTTATTATGATTGACGACATTTGTTTGTAGTGTTTTTAGAGCAGTAGCAGAGTTTCCATGTCTGGGTCCTGTTTCATAAAAATTGTCAATGTCCAATTTTAACTTTTGAGGTTATAATTTTTTTTTATAAAAATTTTTGTTTTAGAAAATGCTGACTTATCAACTGAGTAGGAGCGTTTATTTGTATTATATTATGTGGGACCATGTCAGCGACATGATCAAACATAATTAAATCATGAGTGTGCACAGATTTTCAGTAAAAAATATATTTTGCGACTAATTTTCTGAAATAAAATGTTTATTTGACTAGTAAGTCACAAAATGCTTAAAATTATTAGTGCTGAATTTTCTTCCTAAATCGTTTAAAATTGCTGAGCCATTATTTGTATACTCTGTTTAAGATCTATTTGAGAATCTTCATCATAACTTTAAATTAAAAAAAAATATAATTCAACGTTTTATCTCAACTTGTCACTTCGATGGCAACAATTGACTGAAATTAAATTGTCTGTTTCAATTGTCAACTTTCTACGATGAGTTTTAAAACCAGAGAGAAAGAACTAATAGAGAGAGTCAAATTTCCTCGTCTCCATCCCCTCGAAACCTTTTGTTTACATTTTTTGTAAAGTGTTGAATTCCTATCGGTGTGTACATGTTTTCACCTCGGGCAGTGAGTAATCAAAAGGGTATTTGATGCAAAGTCATAAGTTCTGAGAGTCAAAAATAAAATGGTGAAAAAGTCATGAAATCACCCCAAATGTCAGCGAAGCATTAACTATAGACAGTGTTCACATTGGACTGCCTCCGCCGACTTTTTTTGTTTGATGTCTCTGTACTTTAAAGGCCAGTTTGTTCACAGTGGGTTAAATCTAAACAATGAATTTCACAGCTTCTAACTAAATGGCGCTAATCAACCAAAACCGGCTGATTGACGATTCCTATGATTAACAACTTAAATTATGGATTCTTTGAAAAAAAAATTCATTACCATGCACATTCGCTGACTAACCAATTGCAATAATCCTTGATTAAAGATAATCAGCTGTGAAAAAACTGACCCTTTGGCCAATTTGCTGATACGAAACATAAATCTGATACATAGCTAGATCAACATAAATTCTATGTGATACTTAAATGTGTGTAGCTTGCACGAAAAAAAGTATTTTCACCATAGTAAGCAACTACTTTTCAATGATAACTAACTTCGAGTCGGTTTATTGAAATGTCAAATTATTATGCGTAAAAGTTTACTTTAGCATTTTAACGTGTTTTGTGTTTGAAAAATGTCAGTTAACAATAAAAAAAGAAATCCTAATTTTTCAAAAAATGAAAGAACGCTTCTTTTACATTATGCATATGAAGAAAAAGAAGTTATTGAAAATAAAAAAAAACTGATGGTGCTACTTGGAAAAAAAAAGGAAAACGCTCAGAATCGAAAAAAATTTCAACAGCCAATCCGGTAGTTGCTTTAGAAAAAGCGAATCCTCAAAAGGTATTATGCAAACTATAAGGCAGATATCAGAAAAGAAGCAGCAAAGGAAAAAAGTGCAAGTATCAAAACATGAGGAGGAAAGCCGTTCAAAACTTTTGACCCTAATTTTGAGCTTGCATTAACGATTATGAACCCAAAAACTATCTTTGATAATTAATAAATTCGATGGTGACAACGAAGTTATTAAAAGCTCATCGAAAGAGTTAAAATATTCATTTCGCTCATAAATTTGGCGAGGGATTCCTACTTCCAAAATTTCGAGGACTTCTACGTCATCTTCAAACAAGTCCAACAATTCAAATTCCTTTTTTTTTAAATTTTGTTAATATTTCCCTTTTTTTCACAATTCTTGGCAGATAATTCAAATTATAACGGTAAAATTATATTCATGTGTAACATAATTATTCTATGAGGAACTTTTTCTACCACATAAGTTAAATGTTATTTAATGTTTCGTATCAGCAAACGGGCCTTAGTCACTCTCACACTTTATGGCCTTTCTTACCCACCTCTTCCTTGTCAACAAATGGGAGTGACCGCCGCATAAGCAGCACACGTATCCAATTTTGTCTGTATACTTTCATAAGACAATTTGACGTTTTAACTGAAATATGTATAACACATAAAATGTGTTCGGAAATATCATACTGGTAGAGATTTCCCAATGATACACCCCCCCCCTCCCCCCTCCCCCCACAATACTACAATTCAAGTTTTATTGGACTCCCATGAACTTTTCATTTCTGAACTTCTTCGACACCGCGGGACGAAGCTTGCAGAAAATTACTTTAACAGTGGTTTACGCTATTGTTCGAATTTAATACGGACAGATTGAATTCATGTAGTGGCTTAAATGTGCCGAACCTTATTGTCAATTTAACCCGAACAACATTCCGACTGGAAAATTTGACATTTCACTTTTCGTCTATATTGTGAGTTTTACCTGATATTTCGGATATTCGAAAAATTCCCCTTATTGTGAACATTCATTTCGGGATCAATGTAGAATGGCATCGATGTCTTAAATTTTCATTTTATTTGTAGGCGAATGAAATTTCGTTCACGCGAAACTCACTCACTAACTCATTCCGGGGGAACAAAAAATTTAAAGGTGAAATGTTTTTAGGCTGAAATTCAAAATAAGGCTGGTTATAAAAAAAAAACAACTCTTATCTCTAACACAAAACGATATTAAAATTTCATCAGAGCTTGGATAAGTTTAAAAAAGGCTATAGGTATGTAAAATCACAATATTCCCATTTTTATTTACTCCATAATAGATTTGACCTTTTTGTTTTTGTTTTTTTTTTTTTTAACTCGGTTTGGGTAATTTATTTGAACAAATTGCTTAACTACATGAAATCGTTACCATCGTACCGTGCTGCCTTTTTGTCGTCGATGTTCTTTCGTACTCATTGAAGAAAAAATTGATAAAATTGGAAAATAGCATGACACGAACAAATTCTCCCCGAAAGAAAAAAAAAATTACTGTTGAAACAAATATACCTAGGTACCAGCCCAAGTTAAAATTTTATTTTGCTTCAAAAGCAATTATATTTGTTGCTTTTTTTTTTAATCTATTTAAAAGTTTCAATTTAGCAAAAAGTTTCTCAGTTTGCTTGATGTGTTCAGGGATAACATATTATGTACTCCGAATGAAGTAGATCTTCTCACTTCATTTTCATAAATTATGTACAGCTATAAATAACTATTAAACCTTTTGTTCTTTAACCGTGTGCCTTTGATAGATGCTAACGATAATCTAGTACATACTACCAAATACTCGTGCTCTCATGAGCTAGTACATTGCGTACGGACTTTACGGATATTTTACGTACTCTATAAATGCAAGTATAGCTGAGATTTGTAGGGAAATCAATTCTAAGCGTTGTTCCATAGAAAATGGATAGCAAAAAAGTACTCCTTCTTCCAAAGTAACACAGTTTTTTGTAAAAGCAAAGAAACTAATTTTTTAAATTGATGTTTGACTTGAGGGTTTGGCCAACTTTCAACTTACATTCAATATTCCTATATCCATTGTTGATATTACTACTTTCCTTTTTTACTTTTTCATCCCTGTCCATCCATTCGTCGTGTCGGTTGTCGGTCATCCATCGATATCATCATATTTCTTCGACTTGAATTTCAAAAATCAGTCGATTGATTTTGTAATAGTTCGCTAGGGCAACATAAATTCACTAAGAAATTATTTCAAGCACAAAAAAAAAACAACCAACAAAAAAAAAACCCTAGAAAAATCATTTGGAAGGAAGAAAATAAAAACTGTAAAAATAAATTGCGTTCGTTCACATCTTAATCGAGGTCGAGCCATCTTTTCAAATCCGTTTTAGCTCCCACAGCAAGAAAAAATGGTGCCCTCGAAAAAAAAAATTAATCAGATCAATATACCTTCCTATACCCAACGTTACTGCTACCGTTACCGTTGTTGGAAAGAATGATGCTCTTTAACGGTTTTCTTTCTTTTTTTCGTTCTTCGTTCTCCTTCATCCTTCTTGGCTTTCAATCTTAATTAAATCTATGTAAATCTGATGCGAGAGCAGAGCTTTGTATATATAGCTTTCTTCTTGCACCAGTTTTGGGGAAAAAAAACGACATAATCAGGTGAAGGGATAATGTGCTGTGCGTGCAATGCTGGGCAAGGTCCTGATTATAATCCTGTTCAATTTTCGTGTTATAAATATCATATGTATATACAAAATTTATCAGAATCATTGTTGCTTCAATGTATTGGTTGGTATCAGCATAACGTTATATCGACATCATAAGAAGGTATACCTATGTACCTACATAAAGGAATTGACTGCTGGCTGAGCTGAGCTGAGTGGAAAATTTAATTAGGCTTCACATTGTGTGGTTTCGGATTGGCAGGTCTTTGACATTTCCCGTCCTTGAGATGATTTTGTGTAAGCGGGTATCCATGAAAGATGTCATTGCGTTCGTGTGTATGAAATAAATCTTTGAATTTATTAAATGGTAAGGGAAAATGGTCTCATTGGGAGGCAGAAGCGTGTGGAGGAACAGTCATGTTGTTGTTTTTCAACCTCATCAATTAGAGATCTAACAAGTGATGATGCGTGCCAGACACAATAATTGAAGAACTTTCTCGAGCATGAACATATGTAGGTACAAACCTATACCATAGCTTGTGATGTAAGTGTAAATACCTAGACTTTCCAAAATGTAAAGGACAGATTTTGTATGAGTTTTTATATAACTTTGGCAGACAAATTCGATTTTTCTTGGGATTTATATTTTATATTATGTTTACTTGACACACCTATATAAACTCAGTTCTAATTTAAGTGCAAGTTAATGATATACCAAATATGTATATATTGATTATTGAGCATCAATTTCATTAAAAGTGGAGAAGATTTAGGTAAGTATGATAGGTAACAGGAAAATGGGTGATCCATTCTGCTCTCAGCACCATCCATCTTGAATAATCCATTTGAGCAGAGAGTTCGTTTGATTAACTCTGTTTCATACCGAGTTTCAAACAGTTTCAGACTGCCAGAAGCCGAAAAAAATTTTGGACTTGTGGAAAGGTCAAATAAAATATAAAGCATATAAGTTGGTTGATTCGGGACAGATAAATAGATAAGCAATTTTTTTTATAACAAACTGCACCTCAAGCACTTATAGAACCTGTCTTTTTCCACTTCAATTATTTTTCCAAAAATAAACTACCATATATAAATAGTCATTGACAAATCTCGTTAGTGTATATAGTTAACAATCTCTATATATATATATGTGGGACATTTACAAAACACTTGTTTTCCTTGATGCACTAACATTTACGTGTCCTTATTTGAGAACAATTTTCTGATCCATACGATAGTTTTCACAATGGATGTCATCATTGTGAAAATCCACACCGTCGTCGTCGTCGTTGTTCTGGTATAACAACCCATCAGCCATCAAAACGATACCGTTAAACCAAAACAAAATGCAATTCTGATTTGCGAAATTGCTATGATCCATTAACTTTAGCAGTAGTAGTAGCTGCAGAAGCAGTAGAGTATTTTAGAGTATAACATCACCATAGGACAAGGACCACTCAGTCAATCCAAATGATGCAACGGATTCGTATATAGATATATATTTAGTTCTTCCTGGCTATATTATATATAGATACTGTATATTTTCTGGTGGGCATCTGGATAAACCGAAAATACGAAGTCTTATGGCCACGTTAACAAGAGAGAGCCCTGCTATGACGATGCGGATGCAACCAAATGACAATGACAATGCCTTCACCATTAAATCGAGAAATCGCAATTTCCTCTACTTCAGGAAATGAGTCGTTGTCGTCGTCGTTGTCATAGTGATAGTCGTTGGTTGGAATTGGTAACTTTGGATTGGGATTGCAGGAATATGCCCTATACCAACCCAGTTGATAGTTTACCACCACTTTTTTTTTTTTTTTTAATTTATTGTTTAAAAGGTGTCGTTAGTTTGTTGAGATATATTTAACAACGAGGAACCTTTCGGAAAAATATGATACGAAATAAATAAATTCGTAGGAAGAGAGCTCCTGGAGAACTCAGACCTATGCCCTATACTGACTTACAACTCTCAAACATCTTCGTGTGCCTTGGTGTAAATCAGAAGAAATGGAGTAGACCTTCATTTTTTTGCAGAAAATTGGAACGGCTAAGATAAGTTGCATTTTTTCATGAAACAATATGCTCCTGAAATTTTACTTCTAAGTGGGTCTTGTTTGTTGCTGTTTTTTTAATTCATCTTTGACGACGTTTTAAACAGTAACAAACAGAACCCTAAGCCAACTAAGGAGTCAAACTTAATTATTTTAAAAGGTCACGAACATGAACACGATCACGAAAAATTAAATATTAAGATATTCTTGAAGAATTTGTCCCGCCAATTTGTTTTTCATTTGATTTTTTTTTAATAACGTCACTGGCAACCTTAAATTTATTTATTGAGTAAATAAATAATTAAACAAAAAATTCTAAGAATAATATAATATATAATAATATGGATGATTTTTCTTGCCCACTGCCACGCCCATCTATGCATATAAATAAAGAAATCGAAATAGATAGATTTTTATGAAATTTTCTGAATTTGGTCTTATAATTTAGAAGAGATTTGAAAAGTAGTTTTAACAAAATCTACCCACTTCCACGCCCAATTTCCTTATATTTCTTAAAAAGTAAAAAAAAAAAAATTTTAAAGAGTTATGTTAAAGTAAAACACTTGACATGCGTAATTTACTATAATATTCTACTTATTTTACGACATTCGAAATCTAATATTGATTTATTTAAGTTCAGTACTACTTAACAAATGAGTTATGAGCCGTGTTATTTTGTATACCTTACTTTTGTGTAACTTAATTGAGAAAAATAGAGAAAAAAAATTTTAATTGATTTAAAAAAGAAAAACTTTAATTTTAAAAAAATAACTCAAATTTAATTATTTCACAACATTAATTATTTAAATTTTAAGCGACGCGTTTCGGTTTTTTATTCAACCATCTTCGGGGTTTCACTTGTTGATACGTCATAATATGACGTATTTGAGTTATTTTTTAACATTAAAGTTTTTCTTTTTTAAATCAATTTAAATTTGTTTTTTTCTCTATTTTTCGAATAAATAACAACATGGAGACTACACCACAAAGAAATTAATTAAGAAGTTTGATTTTTTTTTGTTAATAAAATATCTTGGACGTTTGTTATAAATTATGAATTTTGTTTTCAAAATCCGTCTATATTTATCTACTTCAGTATTTTCTAGAAATCTGAATTAAGATTGCTTTAGCTTAAAATGTAATAATTGTTTTAGGATATTATTCTTCTGTCACGCCCATTTCTTTGTATGGTTTATTTTATTCATATTCATATTTGCTCTAGAAAGTTGTAAATGTAATAAGATATCTGTGTCTCTATGAATTTTGTTTAAATCTACCTACTGCCACGCCCAGTATATTTAAGTTTTCTTCTTTTTGGAACCATCTATAGAAATTTAAATTAAGATATCTCGAACAAAAACACTACACGTGATTTTTTTTTTTAATTCACCAAATATGTATAAAAGTGTCTTTTGGTGAAAGTACACATATAGCAACTCAGCAAAATTTTTAAACGCAAACATTTAAAAAATCATTTTTCGTTTTTATACAATATAAAAAATATTTATACTCACTTAATTTGCTACTGTTTACTTGTACAAAATGTTGCTTAGTTGATATCCACTTTCAATAAAACATTTCAATTTTTAAAAATCTGTAAAACTAATAGAAAATAAAATAAAAAAAATAAAGAAACTAAAACAAAAAAAATAAAATAACTTAAAAACAAAATAAAATAAAATAAAATAAAATAAAATAAAATAAAATAAAATAAAATGAAATAAAATAAAACAAAATAAAATAAAATGAAGTTAAGTAAAATAAAATAAAATAAAATAAAATAAAATAAAATAAAATAAAATAAAATAAAATGTTGACTTTTTAATTATTCACATTTTCTGACTAAACGAACATAATAAGAATACAAATTGACTAAATAACTTCTTAAATTGTTTTGATACGAACGCTTGGTACACCACCTCAACTGTTCTTAATTTCCCTTTGTAACGAAGCGTTGCGTTCCAAGCAACGTTACATTTTCTTTCTATAGCACGTTCTATAATTTCCACCAGGGGGTTTGGTACCTGCTGATCTGCCAATACCTTGGGGCTTGGCCTGATTTACAAAAGTCACTAAGGACATATAGTTCCCACAGGGGCATTAAACCTGTTGATTTACCAGTGCGAAAGCCTGCTGTTCTTAAAGCCACCAGGGGTGTTGAACCTGCTGATCATGTGACACCAGAGGCATTAAACTTTCTGTTCCAAAAGTAACCTGGGATGTATACTGTAGAGCTTTCAGATCCAAACATATTTCTAAAAGTATAAATAAGATAAAATATGTATAATATTACTTGTTATGTTTGTTTAAGAGTTGTTTAAATTAAAATTTAAAAATTGAAATTTAGTATGTATTGTCTTCAGAAACGACCCTGGCAAAATAGGTAAAAAACGCGTAAATAAGTGTAAAAACGTAAAAATCCCGTAAAAAACGTAAACAACTCATAAAAAAGGTAAATAAGGTAAATAAGAGGTAAAAAAAACTAAATAACTGAGAAAGAAGAGAGAAAATGAGAGACATCTGTCAAAATTTAAGTAAATGAAGAAAATTTGACAAACGTTTAGAAATATCGATAGAACAAATAAATATAATTGAAACATTTTATATTGAAAAACTTGGACTGAAATAGACAAGAGAATCTGTTTTTTAATCATTATTTGGTCGAAAATAAAATAAAAACCCAATAGTATTTTATCCAACTGTCATCTTCAATCTTGAAGGTAACCAATTTTTAATAAATTTTCGCACTTTTTTTTACCTTTTTAAGTTTTTACATAAGCATGATTAAAATACAGCAAGTAAAAACTAATGTAAAAAACGTAAAAAGCTATGTAAAAACGTAAGGTAAAAATAATAATAATAATATTGTGCTGATGCAAATTTGAGCTTTGATTTTTTAGTTTTTTTTTTTAACTTCAAGATGATGAGTGGCTTAACAAAAATTGTAGGTACTGTGAAAATTTTATTGTTTTATCGAATTAACCTGATCTAGTTTAAGAGAATATCTACGACCATTATTATGTTTTTTTCCGGAAATCTTTGGGCTTTTTTTACATAGTCTGATTAATTTCAGTTCCTTAGAATATTCCCAAGTAACATCATTGGAGCTATTAGATGCAAAACTGTTCTTTTACAGCTCTTAGCAAGCAAACTTGAAAGCTATTGCTCTGTAAAAGATTATTTCACAGCTCCTTTCATTTTATTTAAAAATTATGTTCTATAATTGAAGTTTGAGAACACTTTTAGCTCTATTAACATTATAACGCATCAAGATTTAAAAATATGCTCCATAACAAACTTTACAGGTCTACTATCGAGCAACCTGTCAATATCATACAATTTATAGACGTTATACAGCTGCTAGCAATACATCCCCAAAATACTAACGCATTATCTTCTGAAATGTATAAATTTAGCATTTAAAGAGCTGTACAAAAAGCGGCTGTAGAGCCGAATTACTAATATTTGCACACAAATACTTCGTGAAGCGCATGCGCATTTTCAAGTTTTAAAAAAAATTCTATAACACCTGTATATGAAACCTCTCTAAAAAAATTCTATAGCACTCATGTTATAGGGTGTTCCATACTAGAATATACGAAGAAAATAATTATTTCAAAAGAAAAAATTAAACCAGTTTAAAATAAATTAATTAATTTCATTCTGCATGATGTGTCGTTCTCGTCATGAGTTATACAAATTTTATTTGATGACAATTTCGTTTCTAAAAATACGCTTTGAAAATTTTATTACGTACTTATAAAAATATACCGAGGACCTAAAATACATTTTTGGAATAAAGTATTCTTCAAATAAAAATCTTCGTTCATAGAAATAATTCTTTTTTATTTATTATCCACTTGCCGAAACTTTCAATTTCTGAAACACCCAGAAACCAGAAAAATGCCATCTTGTTAACACTAGCTCCAAAAGTACAGAAAGCAAATTTTTAAGTGATATAAGAGCTAGATATCAACAGTAATCAATATTGCAGCTCTATAACAATCAAAAATATAACTCAAAATGATTTTACAGCTGCATTGAAGAAACCTTCTTCCCTTATGAAAACATGGCGGCAAGAAAAAAAAGTAATGCAATATTTTCTTTTATTCACTAAAAAAAAGAAATATCTATCCCCGCGCTCTCACTCAAAATCAAACTAAATTGTATTTTTAACCAAAATAAATTTATGTCGAATTTGAAAATTTTTTTTTTAGAATTTTAAATTTTTTTAGTTATTATTTATTTTTATTTGACAGCTTAAAATACAAAATTTCGAAGGCGCGTTGTAATTTAACAAAGTACCCGCATAACGTTTGAGAAAAAATTTAATTCGCACTTAAATTAAGCTAACATTTCACCGAAAAATATTAAATTCCTTTATTATTTATTTTGGTAGGAAATTATAATTGGCATATCTTACAAAATTATATATTATTTATACTTTCAAACGATTCACTTATTCTATATAAGTATTAAAGCGTGCCTGCATTTATGTTTGGTATTATATTTATTACTCAAACCAATACGAACAAACATCTTTCAAAAGATGTTCTTTAAAGGTGTATGAAATAGACCTTCAGAGTCACTTGCCACTAATAACGTGCTTCTTAAGAGAAAAAAAGTGCTCTCAAACTCAAAGAATTAGCTGCAAATGAGCTCGACTTAAGTTCTAAATGTTTTTCTAGAGCTCATTATTAAAAAAAGGAGCTTTAAGATTAGCTCTAGAAGCGTTGCTAAAGCCTTTAAAGAACTAAAAATGTTACTTGGGTTATATTTAAAACTTACCCAAATAAATTGAAAAATACCACTATTAAACGTTTATATATAGGAAAATAAAAATAAATCATGCAATTAGGTATTTCCTTAACTTGTGAAAGAGGAATTAAACTGCAACATTGAAAAGTATTCTATTAAAAGCATATTTTCTGTAACCTTTACCAATTATATTTAATTAGAAGTATGAACTAATCACATACGCAAACTTCCTCAGTTTATTTTACTCAAATTTATAATAAGCTTTCATGTTTTGAAACTCCGCAACAACATCTATAGGCATACCTTTCACCTTTTGGAATCCTACATGTTCTGAATTTTGAATTGTTAAAGACTTGTTTTGAATGCCAAAGTACATAACATTTTACAAACAAACTCCCTATATAGCTTATAGCCATGACAACGTAAACTAGGAAACATAAAATTTCACTTTCTTTGAATCTGACATGAAAATCAGTCAATACTTTTTTTTTTTTTCATAATAAATTATTTTTTGTGTTCCTTTTAAATAGGGTAAGCGGTAAAACCTTTGAAACAGCACTTAGTTCTCTCTATTTTTTGTTTGTTGGTATGTCCTTTATTTTTTTTTTATTCCAGAAAAAGTTTGCACAATCATCACATGGATTTACTGTAACAAAGAAGTGTTACGGGTAAGGTTTCTGTTTTTTTTTTTTTTTTTGTTGTTGTTTGTTTTTCTAGGATGGACTCAACAAAATCCCATTCAAATAAATCGTGACACAAATAGATTGTGTTGGTAAGTGAGCTAGGAAATTATCCCTCTGCTATGCATCAGAGATGGTTGTAGTGTATGGCACCAACAAAGAGTTAACTGGAACAACAAGCCAAAGCGGTGATTTCTTTATCCTAATGTTTATCCGAATTGGAATGGAAAAGTATAGTTTCCGTTTCCATTTCTATTTCCATTGATGTGTCTGTAAGAATTAGTGTATGCACAACAATCTGTGATGTTGGCATATCTTAAATCACAACAAATGGTTTTGAGGATTCAAAAAAAAAAAAAAAAATGAGGAAAAATAACACTGCACCACTTTAACAGACACAATCAACGACCCACATCGTATAGTTATCCCGGACAGGATGAACTGTTCTTTGTTATAAGCAATATAAAAAGAACTCCATTTCAATTCAATGGATATAATTCCATTGCAACACTCTGTGAACATAAACTAAAACAATAATTTAAGTCGTTTCGGAGAAGATGCGGAGGGCATCAGAAAACCAGTATATTGTGGCGGTGGTGCTGCTTTTAATTTTTTGTCAGCCGCCTAAGCAACCTTTGCAGGATGCATCTCAAGAATCCCACAAACACGTTCCTGTTTCCGACAGAAAACAAAATTTGAGCCCATATTCAAACAAAGAAGAACTTAAGTAGTTGGGGAACGCTTTTTTGTGCAAACATGGTGGAGTAACTAGAACTCGTTACTTTCTTCCTTGATTATGATGAGGTATGCTATATGGAGATCTATTTGAAGGCAAAGTTTTGTTTTATTTAAATTTGTCTATATATTTTCAGACACAGGGGTAGAAGGAAACTTTAGAAAATAAGTTATTTTCAGGAGGATAATAAAATTGAGGCAAAATAATTCACCTTTCAGATACAAAAGAAGCCAAACAAACCATGTCAGAGTTGTGGGCAACTTACGTTATGCACGTTATGTGTAAAGTGCTCTTTAAGTATCTACTTAAAATTCAATACAATTTTGTCGAACTTATTCATGTGTTATGGTACTTTTCTGTCTTCCTACATGACTCCGTTCAGAAATATTTTATTTGTAGAAATTCTTTATTTTGTATCTCCATTTGTTTCCATAGCAACGTTCATTTTCTAGAAAAAAAATTATACTCCCTCAAAATCTATATCAAACTTTGTCAATTGAAATTTTCAACCTAAACTTACAATTAAGTCTGTCTGTGTGGTTGTGTATCCATCTGGTACATCAAGCTACAGACTAGGAGTTAAAATCAGAAGCTTAAAGTGGGTCTCACAATTCCTTCCGTCTTTCTGTTTTAGTCTTCAGCTTAAACCGGATATGTCAATTTTCTTGAAACGTGTTTTTTTGGAAATTCGCCCGATACGATTTGTTTATTGGTTTTTATGAATAAAAATAACGGTAGGTATCTGCCATATATGTACATATTTTTTTTAGCATTTTTGCGATTTCTCAAAAATGCCTACACAGGTTTTTCTAAAAACAATTTAAGGTAATTTTAATTTAAATTTGGAAAAAGAAAATATGGTTATTAATGGGTAACTCCCATAGATCCATATTTTAGGTTTTTGATTTGGGTTGGGGTCATTATTCTGTAAGTGCCAAAATTAATTTTCTAAATTCTGTATTTCAAAATTGTGTAATTTAAAATTCTGTAAATCAAAAATTCTGTATTTCAAAATTCTGAAAATCTTAAATTCAGGGGTGGAATCGTGTAAGGTGATTTGCGATAAGTGATAGTCACAATCAACCAATTCAGTCTGTGTAAGATGATATCACATTTGATAGCTAAAGAGCTATCACATCAAAAATGTGATTGTCATTTTCCAATAAATTTGACGTATCCACCGCAGTACAACTAGAGTTACCACCAGCCTACAAAAAATGTACAACTTTTTCGGAGTTCTTTTTTTTAATCATTCATACAAACAAAAATAAACATTCTTGTGACCAAAAAAGTTTACTACATTTTGAATGATAAAGAATTATATCGCAAAGACTTCATTTTCGTTATATATTTTCGATAGCTAATTACAAAAATTTGAAACATTCACTATGGCAACCATGTTTTTGACAAATGCCATTGGAAAGTATTCAATTGAATTGAATTGAGTTGAATCACCTTACCCAGACAGAAAACTAAATGACAATCACATGTGACTATGGTTGATGTGACAATTTGATGTGAATATTTATTACCTTAGCCGATTCCACCCCAGTTTTTCTAAATTCTGTAAAACCATTATTCAGCATTTCAAAATTCTGTATTTCAAAAATTCTGTAAATTATTAAAGAAAAATTGTTTTGATAATGAAAAAAGTGCACATAATTTGCAGAATTTTTGAAATTCAGCATTTTGGAATTTTGTATTTACAGAATTTTGATATAAAGAATTCTGGATTAACAGAATTTTAGAATGCAGAATAAAATATTCACAGAATAATAAAATACAGAATTATGATAGTACAAAATTTTCAATCCATTTACAGAATTTTTGTCATACAGAATTTTGTAATACAGAATAACGACCCGTTTCCTTTTGATTTTATCAAAACGAGTCCATTTTCCATCTTTCTTCATCTTTCTAATCATTAACATTATATTGGTTTTACTAAAATTCCAATTTACGCTCCTAGAGCCGTGTCATTTTACTAAAACGTCTTACGGAATAAGGGTAAATACAATTTTTTTTTTTTTCAAAAAAGCTGTAAATTTTTTTTGAGAACTAAATATTTTGAAAATGATCGATTTTTATTAAATTTGGCACCAAGTAGTTTTTTTAACATAAATCTATAGGTTAAGTATTTTAAACAAAAATAATTCTTATAGTCCAAACTAACGTAACCTTCCATACAACCGCTTGATTTAAACCATTTAAAAAAATTTAACTTTCTCGAAAATGGCTCCTATGATTTTAATTAAAATTTATATGTACCCATTTACTAATATTTTTATATGATTAAGGTAAATGTATGGTACTTACATTTATTATTTTAAGCAAATGGTTTTAAATTCAAATAAACAAAAAAAGTAAAAAAAGTACGTATACGCCCTAGTGACCTGTACAATTCTGATATTTAAAGCATCAGTTTAAAGGTTCCCCCAAACCAACGCGAATCTGTCACGATGATGACGAAAACAATAATAACAACGTGTTTTATTGTATTGTATTCGGCGTGGCCGCGACAGTTTCGCGTTGGTATGGGGGAACCTTTAATATGTGTATGTTCTTTTTGGAAATATAATTTTTTTTGGATATTTTTTTCTGTATGTTCTTACACCACCTACACACAATATACCCTAATCAAAATAATCATATACGCATCCGATTTCATACAAAGCATATTGCACAATCACTGTACAGTGGCGCACCCACTTATTGTCATTTAAGTTGAACGAAATTGAAATTCTTAAAATTCCATATAATTTTTTTATTTTCCCTTTTTCAGTTCACACTGACTTTTAAGCACGAATTTAACAAGAGGAAGTGAAGAAAATGACAAAACGGTGTTTTTTATCGTCCCTGCAGTGCGGGTACCAATCTAGAGTGTGATCGAGTCGTAGCAGACACCTAACTAATGTGTTTCGATGATACACTGTTTGAGAAGCCCATTTAAATATTTGCTAGTAAAATTGTAAGGGATATTGGTAAGAGTAGGGCAATAGATTTAATTAGTATTATTATTGGTACGCTTATTATTATTAGTGGTATTGTTATAAGGGCTTCCCATTAGAGCTTACGATTCAGTCCGTGTATTTGAAAAACACGGTTACACGGACTCCGTGTAATTATTACACGCAAATAAAAATCCGTTCTCTTAAAACACGTGTATTTATTTGCTTAATATCCGTGTATCCGGATATTAAGTATACACGGATCTTTATTACACGGATTCTTAATACACGGAATGGTTTTTGATTTTTATCTTTTCAAGGGGTGGGCTTACAAGCTCAAAATTTTGAGGGAAAATGGATATTATTGATTTTTATTTTTGGTGATTTTCCAAAAAAAATCGATTTTTAACGAAAAAATTAAATAATTCTAAATTAAAACCCACTGACAGATTCGACTACCAAGTCGTTGTCGTATTTTTATCAAAAAAATCCCATAAATTTGGCCCTCTCCAGTGATGATTGGATTATTTAAAATACACGGATCTTTGGATACACGGATACACAGATACACGGATACATGGACACACGGACGTACGGATGCACGGATACACGAAATACACGGATTCAAATCCGGATATTATAAGAACACGGGTATCCGTGTTTTTAAATATCTGTGTAATAGGGAGCTCTACTTCCCATAAGAATTTTAGACCATTTATGTCCTCTGAGCCTCTCTTCAAGCAGCTCATTGGAGAAGGTTCTCCTTCTAGAGTTCCAACCGTTTAGCTTGCTTTTTTCCATTGAGATTCCCTTCGACCATTTAGCAAGGTTGCTCAGTAGAGACACAGGGCTTCTGATAAGGATCCCCAAACAAGTTAAGACATTCCGAACCCAAGTTTTGTTGCTTCTTTTGGAAGAATCCTGGACATGGTGCTGAAGAGCTTACCTCAGCTATGAAGAAAAATAATCACAATAGATTCTTGTTTATTTAATAATCAGTTGGTCAATCTCGAATGCTTTGGAGGAAGGAATTATTTTTTCAAAGAACCAGTTTATACCTAAAGTTATTTATAATAATAATAAAGACGTCATTACAGCGTATAAAAGGCTAAAGACTTAGCCTAAGTCAAAACAATTATACAATTTTCGATAAACAAAAAACCAATATGCGACGATCAAATTGAAAAAAAAAACGGAAAATAAAAAAGTCTAAAAGAGGCCTTGTTGATAGTCAATTATCTATTAGTATTTATTTATGTATTCAAAATATGGGTATGATTCATTTCGCGATTTTATCTCGATTTTTTTAATCATTTCGTTTTTATTATTTCTACAGGCGCTATAATGTTAACAGTTTTTTTCTTACGCCGAACATAAGGAAGCAAAACAATAGATCAAGATAGAAAAAAAAAAACGAAAAAAAGTGGGATAACCTTGAACCAAATAAATCAGTGTCTTTTAAACGCAAATTTGAAACAAGAAAATTCTAAAAAAAAGACATAATCTTATCGTTAAACGTTATGATTGATAAAACAAACAAAAAATAAACGCAATATTATTGTGTTGTGACTAAAAAGAAATGACCTATATCAAAATACAAATGACGAGATAATGGGCCCCCTAAAAATATCTATATGCATAATAGTGCAAATATTTTATGTACATTATATTCGTTTTCCAGGAACCTTACTTAAACATTATGAAATTCTACATATATTAATCACAGCTAAATACAATTGAATTATAAATTTTATTGCTCCACTGCGTTTGAATGATAACAACTATATAATATTATACCCACAACCCTCTGCTTCATCATTAACAAAACCAACTCGCGCCCATTTTCTTTTCACATAACGTACAATTCAGCACGGAAAACGATAAAAAGCAAAAAAAAAAACAATAAAAACTTAATGATGAAACACTGGGGGAGTTAAAGTTTTATTTCCTTTTCCATAATCAGTTTATCTAATCTAATTGGTGAGGAAAGTTGAATAGAGTTTAATGGTGTTTTGGCAGGGCCGTATATAGTCTGCAGAGATTGCTTTATAGAAATGGCTAAAAAAATATAAGACAAATATTTTAAATTGAGGTCCAGGAATATAAGCCTTTTAAACTACTAAAATCAATTACTCAAGAAAAGCACTTCTCATACGAAAAAAATCTATTTTATCATAAATAATTTAGAATAGCTTAAAAAAATTTAATTTTCACTTCGAACAAAATTTCGACAAAGCAGAATTTTGGTGAAGATGAGATAGAAATGGTTAAAAACGGACTCTTAATTCAGATAAGGGCTTTAAGATTAGATATACCTATGGGGTTAAAGATCAAGTATCTATTTTTTTTTTTGAAAATTCTTCAAAAATTATCAGTTTCTTGGCAGAAATGTCAAGACAAAAATTTTAGCTTATTATGAAAAATTAAAATTATTTTACAAAATTTTTCGTAAGGGCCATAGATTTTGAAAAAAACCCGGCCGGTAAATTACACTTCGTAGATATGGAAAAAAGTAGCTACATTGAAATAAACAACATGATATTACGTTTTCGTTCATTTTTCTCAAAATCTATTTCAAAACTTTAACATAAAATTGTTAAAAATTTTCTTTTTAAAAGAATTTTATGAACTAAAATATTTTACTTTAAAATTTCAAAAAAAAAGTTTTGAATTATTCACATCAACATATCAAAAGTAGCCGTGTGGTTTATACTCAGAGTACTTCTTACTACTTGAATACAATGGAGACGGAGCTGCAACTGGAATGGCTGTAAAATTATTGGGTATACACAAATTCAATGTTATACGAACACAAAGCAACGCAGCTCCAACCGGAGCAGAATTTTACATTGGTTTAAGGTGGACACCTGAAAGTTAAGATCTAATTCCACGGTGAGCCTATACCCACATCGGAGTCAATTCAAGCTTTGACCACCGCCCTGGAGTAGGAAAGCACAGTAGCAATTCTGCAAAACGTTGAGGCATGTATACACTTGCTGAGGAGCGAGTTCCATCTACACCTCTTGCACTTAAGGATTCCTAAGAGTACCTTTTGTACCATATGTTGTCGCATTTGACACAACCACAACCAGCATTATCTCCCACAAGGGGGCCAACCTCAATAGATAGTCCACCACGTGTCCCCAAGATCGCCAAACAGAGGATATGATGTCGTAACAATCAACAAGGGACACAACTACCAATAAGATCATTATTTACTTAATCACATTACGCCACTAAACAACTTTTGACATCAGGAACATCATCCGTCCTCGTGAAAATGCCAACCTCAACACCCATGATTTCTCAAAACCCGTGACGCTTTCACGGGCGGTTTCAAGACTCATAAGAAGCAGGTTCGACATCCCACGCCTTCTCAATATCAGTCACCTCTTGCGAGGCAACATCCGTACGCCTTTGCAACCGGGTCTTCCTCAAAAACCCTTAACAACTCTTTTCGTCAACTCTACTACGAAGACTACTTTATCATTCCAACTAATTTCACCTAGTCCAATCATTCAACTTCTAACTTTGTCTCCAAATGTTGCAAATTAAAAAAGTGAATAATAAACTCGTGTGTGTTTAAAAAAAAAAAAAAAATAGAACGTACCACGCTTCTTTACCGCTTTTCCAGCTCCAGCTACGTTTTCAGTTGCAGCATTCTATTGTGTTCAAGCAGTAAGGCGTACTTTGGGTGGTAAACTTAAGCTATTCACCAATATCGCGTTATCAGTATAAACAAGGGGAGAAAACCAACGACTTGAAAAAAATTCTCCTTTGATTTTTAAACAAAAAGAACATATATTTTTGATAGAGCTACATATAAACTTTTTATCAAATTGCGTTTGAAATATTTCACATTAATTTATTTAATTATTATCTTTTTTTATCTATTCTAAGCATCTTATTAATAAAAGCCATCTATCTCTAAATTATTGATAATAAATTATTTTATCTCTATAAGTACCTAAATGAAAAATTTGCTATTGAATGGGTTTTCATGCGTTCACACACCCCTTCCCCGCTATACGTGCCTGTTTGTCCGTTCTTTTTGTCGTTTTGGTTAAGGTCATAAACAAAGATTAAATGGCTTAAGGGAAACAGTTTTGTAGATCCCCTCAAATTCTCTATATATTGAATTATATACTGACAGCAATAAGCAATCCTTTGGGTATTAATTAATTAATTAATTTGACAATCACAATATTGTTAACAGTATATCGATAGTAATCAATAGCAATTTGATGATTCAAATATTTAATATATTAAAACTGTCACGGTCGATGTGAATGATTTCATAAGACTTAAGATATAGTTGGGTTTGGATGTACATAGATAAAAAGAGGATTCACTCTTTTCAATTTTGAAATTTTCTCTGTAGAGGTTTTAAAAGTTTATTTTTAAGCTATGTGGGATGGGTATATAATCTGTGGCGAGAAAGGGGGATGTAATATTAATAAAGGTGTGTTTTTTTGTGAGATAGCGCCGAAATATAGGTTAGGTATCTATACTATGGCAACTTATGGATTCGCAAACCGAACCGAACTTGAAAATATGTTGTCATCGAAGTCCGTCTTTCTGTCCGTTCGGGTGCAGCCTAAACGGGTGGGTCGATTTTCTTAAAACTTGGGACCTACGGTTTTTGGGTATTCCTCACCGTTTTTATATTTTTTTAGGACCAAAAATAGTGGTACTTGCTGAACTATTTTTTTTATCAGTTATTGAAAATTTTATTTTTCTCAAAAAAAGCTTCCAAAACTTAAAAAAAATCAATAAATTTTATTAAAAAGAATCTGAAAAATGGTTATAAATAATTCCTCTTATATGGAACCATATTTTTTATTCTCGATTTTCTCAGAAACAGAGCAACTGATTTTGACCAATTTTTTAAAGAGAATGTTTCAAAAATGGGTTGGTGTCATTATTCTCTAAGTGTCAAAATTCGTATTCCAAAATTTTGTATTTGAAAATTCTGTATTCCAAAATGCTGAATTTCAAAATTCTGTAAATTATAAAAGAAAAATTGTTATGATATGAAAAAAATGCGCACTTTTTTTCATTATCAAAACGATTTTCATTTTTAATTTACATACATAATTTTGAAATTCAGCATTTTGGAGTGCAGAATATAAAATTTGTTTATACCTTACTATAAGCTTTCATTAAATTCCAAATTAATTTATTTCAACATTTTCAGAAAAAGTTTGATCATCTCAGGTTTGTAACTCTTTCATAATTTAATTTTATATACTTTGTATATACGGATTTGTTGTTTTTTTTACAATTTCCTTTCGATAGTTCAATGTACAGATGTGTTAAAAATTTAATAGTATCCAACCTAATTTTTTGAAAATGTATTTTTTGTAAATTAAATAACTTAGTCGCATTTGGAGATTTTAAACGAAATTATAATATAAATAACGTAGAAATTCTTTTATTTTCACAATTTTTAAGTTGATTTCGCCAGTATTTCCTCTTATTTATCTTCTGAATTTACAGTTAAATTATAACACAATTTATTTTTAGTTCAACGTGAAAACAAATTGATTTATTGAAAATCAAAAGTAATTTTCAAGTTATTTATGTAGATGTGTTTCATAAAATATATTTTTATGGTATCCTATTACACACTTATAGTTATAACTTTTGGCAAAATTTTTCGATATCTATCAACCTGCAAACGAGAAGAAAATTTTAACATTGGCGGTTTTATACCTATTTAAAAATATTAGTTTTAAATGAAAGATAAACATTATTTATTTAAAAATTTTCCAAAATTTTGGATTTACAGAATTCTGGATTTACAGAAATTTGAATAATACTGCATATTAAAAATTTCAAAAATATATTATAATATTATATTATATTTCAAAAATAGGTAGATGAATTTTTATCAAAATTAATTCTTTTAAATCCACATTAATAAAATCTAAAAAATTGCGTAACAGTTTTTTTTTAAATTCTTTACTTAATTATTTTTTTTAAAAAAGTTTTATTTTTGGCTAGAAATAATCGCCAGAAAGCTGGAATTCGCTATTCTTAAGAAACCTTCAAAAGTTGTCGAAAGTTGGAATTTGGTGTTCTTAAGAAACCGTCAAAAGTCCCTATCGTAATGAGTACCACTTACAATTTTACGGGGGGTTAAAAGCCCCCCAAAATGGTTTTTCAAGAATATCTCTTAACTGGTTAGTTGTACAGAAAATATGTCAAGGACTTATTTTTAGCTTAAAAAATTTCTTACAAAAAATATTTTCATACTTTTTTTCATGAAAATTATACCTTTTTCGAAATAAACCAATCGGTACGGTTAAGGGTTTTACTCTTCTTTAAGGAAGAGTGACTTAGTTTTTCATTTTGGGATAAAAGCATATAAATTTGTTCATTGTTGATACATTATATGAACAGGATTTATATGAACCTTAAGGTAGGAGGGGCAAACTAAAAAAAATTCTAAAACTTTAAATGAATATACAAAACAATGGCAACATTTACATATATTATGTTATAGCTGTTTTTAAAGCAATGAATTTATTCTTTACTTATACTTTTAAATGAAGTTATTTTAGTGCTTTGTTTTTGAATAAATAATTTTCAAACTAGAAAAATAAGACTCGAAAAAAAACTCATAATAATTTTTTTTTCTTCAAAATATTATGTTATTAAGTTTTAATTTTGGTTATAATTTTCGATACTCTTATTAATGGAATTCTAAAAATCAGATGGCTGTTAGTCTTTTAGTATATGTATTTAAGAAAATTGAAAATGACGAAAATTACTTCTTTCTCAGAAACACTATTTCCTATATATGTAATTAGGCCGTTTTTATGACTTTATGACCGAGTTTTTAACTACGTTTTTGGCAGGTGGCATAAAATATAGGCTCCCATAACTAATTTATTTTTATAGCATGAGATAGTTTTTAAAATAATAGGACTTTAAAACCACAGTGTGATCGTACACAAGAACCAGTTGGTGCAACCAAGTCCTGCATTTTATTTCTTCCTAAGTTTAGTATAAGTTTTCCTTTCTTTTCAGGGAGATATTTCCATTAATATGAATAAGATCTCAACTCAATTATAAACTTCTATGATATTTTTGAGTAACATGGCAGTATTCATATATTGCACATATAGAATCTACTCATAAGTGAAATTTTTCAATGCGTTTATTCATTTTCAATGCCAGAACTATATCTTCACCCAAACACTACTCCACCATAATTGTATAGGTAAACACAATTAATAACAGAGTAGCACTGAAAATAAAATCTATGCAAAACATCGTTGCCGAAGTGGGACGATCTTGCTTTTTTCATCACGACACGAAAAAATTGAAAACGGTACGTTTTTCTTATTTTCATTTTTTACTTCAAATAAAGGGAATTTAGAAAAAAAAAATTTATGAAAATTGCTCCAAAGGAGTAAAAGTGGCCAAAACTCTTTTTTTTTATAAATACCTGAGTTGAGAAAATTATTTGATCTATAATCTTTTCTTGTATTTCACACCACAAATATTTTTTTTAATATAAGAATAATAATAAGAATCAATGGCACGAATTTTAAGAATATGTAGTACAGAATTTTTTGTTTTAGGCGGCAACGCTGATCCAAAAGGGTGTACGCATTCCATTTTCTTCGGAGCTGAGCACCAAACGCCCCAGTTAGTTCACCTACAGAAATAATATTCGACTTAAAAATCATAGCTTCTAAATGTAGTTGCTATAGTGAAAATTTAATTAAGTAGGTAATATGGAAGGGGGTAATTCCATTCTCAGTGTCTATATTTTTCTCCGCTTCGTCGAAGTCATTTTTATTCAATGTTTTGACTGCACAATTTAAGAATCCTTTTTCTATGCTTAATGACTTGAGTCAGATTTTAGTACTAAAATATTCTTCTATTTTTATCCATCGCATGACACGTTTATTATACGTAAATGTAATCAAACATTACATCATCAACAACAGAGCGTCAAGGACTTTTACAACAACGCGAAACCAAGATGGTCATTAATTTTACGTCTAATAATAACTAGACTAAATATAAGTAAAGAATATTTCTTATTGCAAAACTTGTTGAAGAACGTACTGTCTATAAAATTAAATGTAAGTAGAAATATGATATCATCGCAACGTACATATATTGATGAGAAAGTTCCATTTTTGTTCATCTTTTTTTCTTATTAAAGCAAACAAGGTAAATTTAAATAGAATAAAACATTTAGAACATTTCAAAAATATCAAGCTTAAGTTACCTCTATACATACATATTTCAGTCCAATTAAAAAAAAACCGTTCGATTTTGTACCTCCAGCTCCAACGGCACTGAGCTGCTCCTCCTCCAGGTTTGTAAGTAAACAAAGATAATATTTCAACAATCGCTGCATTATCTCCCTGAGAATAATAGCTCTGTGTTTTCATAATTCCTGTTTCCCCTTACGGCAAAGGATAACGATAGAAAACTATATTCATAGTCACCAGGGTCCAGGATGCAGTCACCGTCGCGGATGCACGCAAGTGTTGAACAATATATATCTATATGTCTATCCGCAAAAAAACCCATACTATATACATATTTTATATCTACATAAAGCTAGCTATATACATATGTATATACATAGATATGCTTGCTTAAACTATGACGATGACAATAGCCATTTCCTCATTTGCATATCTTAATTACTTTTTTTCCAGTTCCGTTACGACATTAATGCCCTTTTGTACAATGAGAAGCGAGTTCTTTCAATTAAGTTTCCATATCTAAGGCGGACAGAAAGTGAGCACACACACAAAAAAGAAGCTAGATAAAGAGAAAAATGAAAAGGCAAAAAAAAAAATAATATAAAAAATACCCATAGGGTTAGTTGACTGTGGAGCCTCTTATCTCATCCTTTACATGCCATTAAAAGGACATTAGGGATCGAAAGATATTTGCATTTTTCCTCCTGCGTAAGATACTGTCTTTTGATGTGGATGCAAAAGGCAAGAAGTCACACCATTCCCATCCGTTCGTCGTATCGGCCAAAACCCTGGGTTATATATAAACAGTGTAAATCAAAAGTAAGGACTTGACTTGAAATCACAAAAATTATATCTAATCCTTAAAAAAATAGAACCAAAATCTCATGAGAAAACGCTGGACAGGTATAGTCGAACAAAGATAACTTACTTTGAGAAAAAGATCACTGAATTGATTTTTTACACTTATCTATAGGGTCTAGACTGCGTCATGGAACAAGTCATATATATTTACAACGGAGAAATATTTATAAGGGTTTTTTGACTGTACGACACACAAAAATAAAAAATGGATCAAACAAAAAAAAATTATTTTTTAAAATTAATTTTTAAAATAAACATCTGTAAATTAAAAAGTTAATTTTAAATAAGGCCTGTTATTCTAAAACTAGATAACAAAAACAAAATTATTTTTAACATGAAATATGGAATATGGATTTTTGAGAAAATAGTGCATAAAGTTTTTTATTTGGTTTAAAATAAAATGTTCATTAATATATCTTTACTTTAGATGGAAACTGTAAAAAATTCCCACAACATCTTCATGTAATGAGAAAAGTTGTGCGTGGAGTAAAATTACAACCTACCTTAATCACAAAAGTGTACAGTTTCATTTCATTGTATAATAGAAAATTTTAAGGTGGATTCATCTCTGATCGTTGGATTTTATGTAAGGTAATTATACAAATTTAAGTTTCATTTATTTTTAAGAAAAACATCGTTTGACCTTTAATTTTTTTTTTTTTTTTTAAGAAATCTGAAAACACACACACACTTTAAATCTAGATTAATATGGAGCATAGGTATCTATGAATATAGCCAAATAGGCTTAGGGCCAGTTTCACAGTGCACACTTAACAAAATAAGTGGCACTTAATTTTCCCATTTTGGCACTTAATCCGCAGTTTTACTACCTGAGTAAGTAGAACCTAAGTGGCAAACATCGGAGACTTAAGTGTCACTTATTCCGATAAGTTTACACTGTGAAATTGGGAATTAGTTTTCCATATTCGGCACTTAAGTGACACTTACTTCACTGTAAAACTGGCCCTAATTATCTTATAAACGCCTAACAAATCGATTATAAAACTTATCTTACCTTAAGATCACATTCAGGTTTGATTAATACTATGTATTTCCAGCTGCCAAAAACCAAAATTAGTATAAGTAGAAAAAATTTTGAAAATTAGTTGAAGTGGTTTTTTAAAAATAAATTTGTTTTTTTGAAAATGTTGATGTGAAAAATTGTTCAAACTTATTAGCAGCTCTTGTGTAAAAAAATTTCATTAAAATCGGTAAAACAGACAATGAGATAGTCGAAAACCCAAGAAATGGTTCTATATGCTAGAAGTACCATTTTTAAACGATAAATACATTTTTTTTCACTTTCATATCGTCCACTATCTCACGAACTGACGTACCTGTGTTTTTCAAATTGCACAAAACGCTTTTTAAAAGTGATGGATCTTGTTTAAACGATTTTGATCTTATTGTTTTGTAAACTGCGGGATTTCTATTTGTGAATTTAATGGTCTATTAAATGGTTTAAATAAGAACTATAGCTAAAATATTCATTTTTCTAAGATGTTAAAAAAGCACTTACATCAGTTCGTGAGATGAGGGACGATATATGGTATAGATCGTACTCATATTATGAGGTCACATACAAATTTGAATCAAAATCGGAGGAATCGTTATTGAGAAAAGTACCGATTTTTAAACTATGGTGTGGGAGGTACCGTTATTTTTGGTTATAAGGCCTAGTACGCAGATCGAGCAAAACAAAATTTTATTTCGAAGGTTTGAATGAACAACAACACTTGAGTGAGCTACCACCAAGTTTTTTTTTTATAGGCTGGAGTTAATTTTATTTCTACTTTTTTTTCTCAAGAAAAATTTTTAAGGTGTAGAATAAAAATTTATTTCGAATGAGGACAGTAACGTAGTTAAAATTATTTTTTTTGAATTTTGTAAATCTACACTGCAATATTAAAATAACAAACAAATATCAGTACAAAAAAGGGTTTGCAGCCCTAGCTTCGAGTACCTATATGTTGTCATAGAAAAATCATTTTTATGAAAATTGAGAATATTTTCATAAATAAAATATATTATTTGAAATACATAATTTAAAAACACATATTTTATTTATTTATTTACTTAAACGCATTTCGGAAGCTATACTTCCATCGTCAGTAAGTTTTATATAAATAAGGAGTTATTTGTATTTAATATATCATAAAATTTTGTTTGGAAGCATGGCTTTCGAAATGCATTTAAGTAAATAAATAAATAAAATAAGTGTTTTTAAGTTATTTAAAATAATATCTTTTATTTATTTCATAAAAAACACGTTGAAAATTTCCAATATCAAATCAATTTTATATTTTCATGCTTTAAAAAGTGTTTCCGCACTAATATTTGCCCCTGTTGAACCTCTTTCTATTAGCTACGCCACTGACTGATTGAAAACAGCTGTTTTATATAATCTATTCCCGTAACTTTATTTCTTTTAATATTAGAAACGCTAAAACGACAATATGTTTTTGGTTGATAAAAACCGTATTTGTCTAGAAAATTAATGCTTCGAACATTATTTCATATTTGTATTGGAAAAATTATGTGGAAACTTTTATATGTACAGTTAAAAAAAAAAGTTTGAATTTTGCGTTTAAACTGCGTACTGCGCAAGAAAAATCGGAGAGAAAATTTTTTTCTGGGAAAAAATTTATTTATTTATTTATTAAAATCTACGATATTTAATCAACAGATTTTACTAATTGTTATAATATATCCAATCCAAAAATATATAATTAAAAAGAAAATATAAAAACAAAGTTACAATTAGAATTTTGAAGCAAATTTAAAACATATGTTTTGAATTGATATCTATAGACATGAACAAATCCAAATTGTCATAATACATATTGAATAAAATCTACAACAATGAGAAATTGGCTCACGCTGTCCATAATTCGTAGAATGAGGTATTTAAAAAATAAGCTCCCTCATTCTTAGAGATCTACTTGGTCCGTATAGATATTTATTGCTGCAACTAAATCGCAACAATCTATATCACTACAAAGAATATTACGAACCAACAAAAAACTAAACATTCTTGTATTTGTATGAGAAGGAAAATTTTTCCTGAACTGCGTACTATAGGCTTAAGAATAATATTTCTTTAAAATATACTAGATAATCTTAAAAAAACTGCTGGGCCAAGTTTAGTAAAATCGATGAAGTCGCATTTTCGAATTATTAAGTTTTCAAAAAAAAAAAATTTTGAAACTTTTTTTTTAAATAAAAAAAAAAAAATTGAAACTTTTTGAAACATTCTCCATAAAAAAATTGAGGAAACCAGTTGAACTGTTTTTGATAAAATAGAAAATCCAAAAAATGGTGCTATGGGAGGTACCATTTAAAACCATTTTTCTGAATTTTTTTTATTAAATGGTAGCATTTTTGTAAATATATTTGAGAAAAATATCATTTTTGTTTTTTGCTTAAAAAATTTTTTATGACATTTTGTAATTGTCAAAGTGACATTTACGCCTATATTTCATTATAAACGAATTCGAATTGAAATCGATATTCAATTTCAGTCGAAGTGAAATTTCATGTTTTTAAAAACATATAAAAAAAATACAAAAAAAATGCTGATAAGAACAAAAATATTAAGTTTGATTACATTTTGCTCCAAGAAATACTAAACTAACCGCAACTGCACCAATTTCACAAAGTGAATGGAATTCGTTTAGAAAATGGAATGACACGAAGTGCAGAAATTCAATTTTCATTAATTTTCATTTTCTAAATTCCAATTCACAATCAGCAGTTCGAACGAATTGTGGAACACCCGAATTCATTTCCGCCATGTGAATTCACAATAAATGGAATGGAGAACATGGGCGTTAGAGTTAGTATGATACTAAAGAGATATACAACAGTTAACCATTTGGTGATTGGCATTATACTTAAAAACTTGAATCCACTAAAATTTTCTGCCAGTGCTTTTTATAATACGGATTTTTCTTTGATTGATTTCAAAAATTTCGAAAAAATAGCAATAAATCACACGATCAGTAAAAAATCGCCGTTAGGCAATAACGCCCAAATCGATTTGGAAATATCGCCCAAATTTTTTTTATCGCCAAAAAAAAGAAAGAAGAAATTGGAACATCGCCCAAATTTATATTTTTCCAAATCTTAAGTTGGAAATATCACCCAAATATTTTCAAAGTAAATTTTTTTCGTAAAATTTGGGCATTATTTCTTCAATTTTGGGCGATATTTCCAAAGTGAAATTACAATGATAAAATAATCTCAAAAAAATCGCAGCGCATAAACAGTGAGGTATGTATGGGGGGCATGCTGTGCCCCTGCTTGGATAAATTATATGATTTTGGGTAGGTGCGAGACTGGGTGTATGCAAAGTCTCTTTTGCATTTAAAGAATCTAGATTTAAACAAAAATTTTTTGCATTTAAAAAATCTGGATTTAAAAAAACTTTGCATCCACCCAGCCTCGCACCTACACCATAATCTTTTAATGTGCCCAAGCATATACCTCACTGTTTATATGCCGTTTTAATTTTAAGAACTCCATATTGTACATGTTAGTATTGAGTTTTATTATTATTATTCCTTTTTCTGGATTTTTTGGGCGATATTTCCAATTTTTGACTTTTAAAATTTATATTAAAAAAAAAATTAAAAATTGGAAATAACGCCCAAATCGAGAAAAAAAAATAAAAACAATTGTTCAGAATTTTTTGGGCGATATTTCTAAATCGATTTGGGCGTTATTGACTAACGCTTAAAAAATCAGTAATTTTAAATAAATGTAGGCTACTTTTTTATAAAAAAAAAAACGAAAAATGGTTAATAATGGAACTTCTCATAAAACCATTTGTTTTATTTTCTAGGAAACGATTAAATAATTTTGAACTATTTTTTACGGAGAATGTTTTAAAAATTTAAATATTATTGCATACCAAATTTAAAAATTTGCTGTTTGAATTTTTAAAAAAGTCTCATTTTTTAAAAAACCTAATGATATTGCACCGGAATGTTATAAAATTAAACAAAAGACATGAGTATTGAGTATATGTGAAAAACTGGCACTCAAAATAACATCGTAGAAATTTTATTAATTATATTGTTAATATCTGCTTTTTGACTTATCGATGATTTGACATTGATATCTTCAAGCTTAAAAATGTTCGCATTTACATTGTATGTGCTACTAAAACCAGAACAAATGAGAAATAAAATATACGCCTGGGTCGCACGTACTTGATTAAATATGGTGATTTATATTAAATTGAATATCATTGGTATTATATTTAATTAGATACATAAATTTACTTTGGAATATACGTTAATAAATTTGGTATAAAATAAAAGAATTCGTGTTGTTATGTATGTTAAGGTTCTATAAGATGAACAGCTCGGAAAGATGAAAGAAATATTTCCACTTTTCAGTGTTCAAAAAGATGAAAGGTTGAAATTTAGTACTCGAAAAGATGAGCACTTTATTCCCAATATAATTTTATACTTTTTCTTTGCGTTTTAGTTCCTCTTGAACAGTACTTTGGGGCTTGTTTTGACTTGTTATGTTAATAATATTTAATGTTTTTATTTATAAAACTGTATTTTCTTCCTTAACCAGATGTTGATGCTCGAAAAGATGAACAATTTGAAAAGATGAACGGGCCCTGTTTTATATCTGTTCATCTTTTCGAGATTCTACTGTAGTTGTATCAAAAATCTAAGTAGAAGCTAATGAATATAGATTTGTATATTAAAATTGAACTAAACACAATTGTATATTTAATTTATTAATTTATATACTAATTGGTCTATATTGCAAGTAGTATGTTACTCTATCTATTTCTATTGCTTTCATGTGAAAACGAAATTCGAAATTTTAATTAAACTTAACCTAACGAAGCTCTGCAGTCAAGCTATGGGAAAGCCACAACTAAAATTCAAGATTCAAATGATGTAGGAATTAGATGCTAATTAAGAGCTAATTTAGTACCACAATCCCGACTTGGAACTAAAATCCCTTCCTCGTAAAACTTGTGGCGTTCAAGTTTTAAAGCTTTTTACTAAAATATTCTTAGTTTCAATCATATATATTTGTAACTAATTCTAGTTTCTTAAGAAACGCCAGCTAAATCGACGCCGAAAATAGTGGAAGTTCATGAAAAAAAGTAGACAAACACATACTAAAAATATAAAATAGGAATTTGGCGATTTTAACTTTAATTAAATGTTAAAAGAAAGCAAAATTTGTAAAATCTTATTATACCTAATATGCTTTAAAATCGAACTTTATATTCTTAAATTTTACGCCAATATTAAAAAAAAAATAAATAATTTTTTTGTTAAAATTTGAAAATTTTAATATGGAAGTAATTTCGAAAAAATTTTTTTTTGTCCAAAATTTTAGCATAATCTGTGGAGTTAATAACTGTAAATCTATAAATGTTAAAAAAAGAATAAACAAAATTGGCCTGCCATTATTACAATAACCATGTACGTCCCTTTTTCATTATAGTAATGTTTTAGGTTTAATAAATTTTTTTTACACGAAGCCAATACTTGCCAACAATAATTATTAAATTTCATTGTAATATTAATCATTCATTTTATTTGGGTTATAAACAAAAATTTATCTTTCTTCCCTTGACATTTTAAAGACAACCCTTAGTTTGACTGATTAAAACCAAATAAGTCGCCATACCTAATTACCTATATACTTTTAGGAAATTAACATTATTTTTTGGAAAATATTTTCGAATTCATTTCAATTTCGCCGCGGAAATAAAAGTCTTCTTCAGTCAAATATTCAAAACAGATCTTAAGGTTACTTTCATTGTTTTTATCAAAATTGTTAACCTCGTTTTTATTCCATTTTATGTAAGATTCTATAGTAATATTATATTTTTAAAGGTTAAAACTTTCAGAACTTTCAATTTACAATATTTTTTTATCTGTGCTATTAAAAGAAAATACTTTAAGGTTAAGGTTATAGTTATGTTTTACAATGGACAATGCACATACATAAATAATAATAAATCATTTTGAGTGTTTAACGACAAACGTATCCAATTTTGCCAAGGT
Organism: Epistrophe grossulariae; assembly: GCA_929447395.1. NCBI lineage: Eukaryota > Metazoa > Arthropoda > Insecta > Diptera > Syrphidae > Epistrophe > Epistrophe grossulariae. The sequence continues at coordinate 140,683,796 of OV839566.1, read as the reverse complement.
GTGTTAGCCTTTGTTTGTTTGAACTGGGTAAAATTACTGACAACATTGATAACTTATATCAAAAGCACTTAAATAATTTATTTTGACCTAACAACTCTTATCAGCAAGTTTGAATTTGATTAGAAGGCGACAAAAATACACTCAAGTATTTTATTAGATTATAATAATAATGGAATATATAGCTAATGACTTTTTGATATCCAGTATATCGTCTTTGAGTGCGGAACTACCTTTCTAAATGAAGACTCACGCGAATTTCATTAAGACAGAAACATACTCTTGCAGAGTGCGGCAATTCGTCTGTTGTGTTAAATCTGGGTTTTTTTGTTTATTTTTGAGACCATTGAAAAACGAAAATATAAAACCAAAATAATTATGTCGAAATTACGATTTATCTTGCCAATTGGGATTTTTATTCAATTTGTAAAATTGCATTTATTTTTCTGAAAGAATATTTTACATTTCCGCATAAAACTAAGATTATTTTTATTCTAGGATCATCTGTGCAAACATCAAATATGGATAACTGTTTTAAATTCTTTGCACCAATTCTAAATGGTGTTGCTTTTGAATTCTCCAAGTGTTACATGCAGTGTTCGAAGGAATTCGAAAAAAATGAACATTTTCAAAAGAATATTCAAATTTCCTATGATGGAAATGATGGAGACAATAAGGTATGACATTTTTTTTCTAAAGTATACCCATACATACATAATGTTATAATTTCTTTAAAATACAATAGGATATCAAAGAGCTAGAATATGAAATTGAAAAATGTCAAAATGCATCAAAACGAGGATTTGTGGAAAACAATTATTTGACTTTTCTCGAATTGCAAGATTGTATAAGTGAGGTGATTGAACCATCAGCAACTATTACAAAGCGGAATTCTTCAAATTTTGAAGTGGCAAGATTGGTTGCAGTAAATCAAGAAACTACAAATGTAATTCACTTAGGTTATAAAGGAAGAAAAATATGTGATATCGATTAATGTATACGAATAAACGTTTTTTACTGTGAGATAAAAAAATAGAGTGAATTAAAATTAACAAAAAATCTTTAGAAAAGGAATTACAAAGGTCTACTTTAAGTTAAGCTTGGATCGTGATAAAAAGGTTTGATATTTAAGATATAACGTGTAGTGTGTTTGACTTAAGGGACTTCAATTCCAATTTCTAAAAGAAGTAAATTTTTTGAAAAACATTATTCTCTCGACAAAAAGTTCATATTTTGTAATTTTGGGAAGATAAAACAAGGCATATAAAGTTTCAAAGTTAAGTTTTTATGTAAATTATTAAAAACTATCAATAATTGTTTGGAAGAAATGTCCTAAAACTATACTGTAGAAATTAAAAAAAAAAAATACTAGAACGTAATTTTTTCGTTTCGACAAATTTTGAAAAAAAGCACGGCAATGTGGAAAAAAAAGAACTTACGTTAAAACAAACCACTGATATTTTTTTTAATGTTTGTCTACGTTTTTCTCAAAATTTAAATCTCTATTAAAAAAAAAGTGTGAGAATATGTTTTGTGTAGAACTTTAACAGTCGTATTTTTAATCCCATTCTGAAGCTTTGCTAATTTTATCACATTTTCCATTGTCCAACTCCAACGTATTATTTATAAACATATTTCTATCGATTGTAACACTCCATTTGTTTGTTATTCTAAAGCGGGTACATTCAATGAACAAAGAATTGAAAAGTTATCTTGAAATTACTGAATGTTCATAAAACGTATCCAAAAAAAAAAAAATAAATAAAAATTTACAGATTACAGGAATGTTATTGAGTATATTATGAGAACATATTTAGAATGCGTTTATAAATAATAAAATGTCAAACTGATATTTAAACAATGGCTAAGGAAATCTAATAATATGCTACATTTTTATACAAAAACAATCTCAAACTGTAAGTGAAATTAACAAAAAATGAATTTACATATTCATATATTGAAGGTACTTTTTAGGATGCTTAAGACATTCAAATAGAGCTATCCACCAAAATTCAGTCAAAGTCTAATTTTAAGGAGCTACACCTTGAAAATGGCATACATGCGTTTGTAGTAACCCGTGGTAAGTGATGGTAATTGCGTAGTACTGTTACGCTAAAATTTGGACCAAGGTTTCTATAGGGGTTTGATTTATGGATCCAGAAATAAGTTTGTAGCCATCTACCATACCATGGCTTTTCAGTTTTGCAAATGGTAAGGCAGTGCAAATTCTAGTGTTAAGAAAAAAGACAACTAAAACATAAAAATAAACAAATATAAGGAATAAAATGCACGACTGGGTCGCACGGACTTGCTTTTATGTCCAATCACATTGTGGTTTTAAACTCTGAATAATTAAGGTCTATTAGTCTGATTTTAAAAATAATAAATTAGTTATGGGAGCCTATATTTTATTCCACGTGCCAAAAATTAAGTTTAGTTTAAGGTAGTTTTATGTGAGTATAAAAATATGAACGATATAGCACCGTGTTGCAAATATGCCTGGAACTTACTGTTTAGACTGAAAAATTGTTTAAAAATAGTATAATTTGAAATAAAAAGGCATATTTATTACATTTTTTATTAGTTATGACAGAGTTTAGGTAGTTCAAAATAGTTCGAAATATGCTTTTTAATTAAATAAAATGTTAAATTAGCCAAATTTTAAACAACCGAACCTTTGTTTATGTGAGATAGCACTTAAACGTGAAATAAAAATGTTTATCTAAAGCTGGATGGCTGTCCAAAGTTAGACAACGTTTATAAATACGACTGAAAGTGATTAAACAACCTCTGAAATTATTTTGACACCAATGCGATGTAAACCATCTGATTTCTTAAACAAATCCCAATTTATGAGAACAAATTTTGAAAATCGTTGTAGCGGTTTTTTTAAATAATTTTGTATGTATAAAGCATTTCAAACATATAAAAAAAAAATCGATACGCAATTTTTAGCACTTATTAATAAGGAGTTAAAAAATAAATTTGAAAATAAATCATCATCCCATTTTCAAAATATCGAATCTTCAAAAAATAATTTTGATATTTTTCTTTTAATCCAAAATAATTTTGTTTACCAAAATCAGTTGAACCGTTTTTGTGAAAATAAAAAAATTAGAAAAATGGTTCTATGAGAGGTACCGTTTATAACCATTTTTCGGAATTGAATCTTTGTTTATAATATGTTAGCCGTTTTGGAAGAAAAATTACTGATTTTTTTCTTAATTTGTGGGCATATTTTTGAGAAAAATCATATTTTCATTTTTTGTAAAAAAAAAAAAAAAAAAAAAAATGAAAACATCTATCGGGGTAATGACAAAAAAAAACTGGGTACCAAATTTAAAAAAAATAAAGAAAATCGACCCACCCATTTAGGCTGCAACCGAAATGACAGAGAAGCAGAATTGCAAGACCCATATTTAACGAATCCTTGCCAAATAGTACCTACATATAAATTGCAAGTAAAAAAAGGAATGAGCATAGAAGACTAAACATTAAAATCCTTATTGTTTTATATTAGTTACATAAAAAAAATGATCCATAAAAAAACGTGGCTATTGAATTATGGTTTATATTTTGATGAGACTAAAATTACCAAAATGTGTTATTAACCTGCCACAGAATTGGAATCGATGGCCATACTCCGTTTGTAAAATCAAATTTGAAAAGTCTTTAAAAAAAGTATAATAAAATAAACAATATTGATATTGCAGCATCTATTCACGTTTTTATCCAAAACACAAAAAAAAAAAAACAAAAAAACTGATAATTTTCAAAAACTCAAACAAAGAACAGAACTTTGGCCTTTTCTTCGGTCAATTTTACGTACGTTAAACGGCAAACAAACCTCTCTTCATTAAATTTCGAATTTGTCGGAGTTAAAAACCATGAATTGGATAAACTGAATTGTTTTCTTTTCTTGATTTTCAATGTAGATAAAGCCTATACTGTAGAAACCAATAAAATACAAAAGCCCCAAGTTTTCTACCCTATATGGGTGGTGGTGTAGAAAATTGTGTTTCAAAATACAAAAAAAAAAAAACTGCTAAATGTTGGCAATTAGTAACGTAAATGAAGATAATTAGAAAACTACTTCTGTTTAAGTGGAGCGAATGAATATATTTCAATTAATAAGTTCAAGTGACCTCAACTCCAAAAATTGCGTTTCGCCCAGGAACAACAGTTGGCCTCATTAGTAAGATATGACATTAGATGCGACAGCATCTAACTGATTAGTTACAATTTTCGTTTATTTAAATCACATTCTACATTAAAGCTACGAAATTTAATAAACATCATTAAAAAAAAAAAAAAAATTCGGCATTTACTGTATGTCTGTTCCAGTTCAGGTTTAAACTTAACTAAAAATTGTCTTTCACCATCATTTTATACAATGGTCTGTGCCTCTGTACGTTCCCTTTACATCCACATATTATCCTGTAGCTTTAAATGAGATTGCTGAACATTTGTCTGTGATTGTCAGTTCCCTCTTCTACTTCCTTTATTTCACTAGTTCAATACTATCTACATCTTAAAAAATTTTAATTTTGGATGTTTGCAAAGATAATATAAAATTTATTGCCCCTGCTTGCTTTTTTAGGACAATCAATTTGGAACGAAATATTCTCAATGCCTCAAAAATTTCATCACAGAATGGCTACGAGAACGATAGATTAAAAAAACTAAAAAAAAATACTAAACATTCAGAATTTTATTTTCGGTTCCGGAAAAATACTTTTTTACGGCAATCAGTTGACATTTGGAACGAAATATTCCCTTTACCTCAAAATATAGTTGGTTACTTTTCTATCAAGCTAGCAATTGTCAAATTCAATCGAAGGATGGCTACGATAACGATGAATAAAAAAACTCTGCAAAATACGAAAAATTTCGAATTTTATTTTTTGCTTCAGAAAAATTTGTGCTGAATGTGCTCACTGCTCTATTCAAGGAATTAGAGAAACCCTGTCCATTATCAGGTTCACCAGTTATCAGTCATGATTCACTTCACGACTTAACTACTCACGTGTATTCCTCTGTCTCTAGTTCGATCATTCCTTGGAGATTTACTGAACTAGTTCAATTGAAATAGAACTACCCACTTCACTCTAGTTCATTAGTTTTATTTGGTTTTAGTTCGGTGATGAACAACAGTTCATATAGAATATGACTGCGTTCATCTATGGCAGAAGACAGCAGATAAACTATTTAATATTATTTCTTTGTGTTTTTTTTTTAATTAGGTTCTGATTTAAATTCTGGAACTAAGTCAGTTCAACCTGAGAATTTTTCATTCTATTGAAAATAAACAACTGCAGCATAATACAACACATCATGATTTTTAGATGAATTGAACCCTAAAGCACGCCTTTTAAAAGTGTGTCTCGTCCTTTTAAATGATGAAAATTCTTCCTATCTTAATTTGAGCTAGTCAGCAATATTTCATAAGAACAAACACTTCTCCTTTTCTTTTTTAATTTAGATATTTCAACTGAAAAACCTTAAAACTGTTAAAAAGTAAAACAAAGACATGATTTATTTTCTGACAAAAATTTAATAAATTCAAATAAAATATTTAATAAATTCTTTTACAGAGAAAAAAAAAGAATTTTTTTTTTCCAACTGAAGAAAGTCAAATATACACTTAAATATTTGAGCTTTGATAGGATTTACCATCTACTGTATTTATGGGCCGATTTTGGAAACCTTCCACCATTCTCATCCTCTCCTTCAACTTCTTCAACTTGTGGAGGAGGTGATGTAGATGATTCTTGAGGTGCTTCTGTAGTTGTTGCATCAGATGGTTTTTCTACACCGTCGCTGCCGCCGCCGCTGCCGGTCTGCTTACCATTTACACAATCTTTGAATTCGCTATTATATTCCATTGAGGCCTTGCTATATTCGAATAAACATTCCGAACTGCAGATTTTCTCATTACCTTGGCAAGTTTCAATTTTTGCGTTCAATTCAACCTTTTTACTTGCAGCTTCATTTGACATGCTTGTCAAGACTTTAGCGCTTTCTGAACTCTTAAAATAGTCAAATAAAAAAGAAATAAATATTATTCAATTCGGTTTATTTAATAAATGAAACAATTACCTCATCTTCGTAACAAATCAAACTATCAAGAGCTGAGTCCAATGACTCGCATTTGGAGATTGTTTCGCATGTGTTTTGAATTTCAATGCCAAATTGTCCAATCGCTTTTGCAGCATCCTCATTAATTGCTTGTAGTTCTTCTGCCATTGTCTTATTACATTCAGCCAAACCGTCATTGTAAATTTGTAATATTTTAGTAAGGTTATCAATCAAATTTTGTGAGCATTCTAATGAAGTCGCACTTCTTTCCATTGGCATCCGCTTCAATTCTATCAACATCTTTTGATCGTTAGCTAAGCGAATTTCATGTTCGAAAGGTATTGAAGCATCCTTTAAATATATAAAATGAAGAACTAAATTATTTTTTGAAATCAAATGATTTAACTATTAATTCATTTGATCAAAAAAAATAATTTAATTAATATTCTTTGAGAGATACTTACGTTAAGAGCAAATACTCCAGCTAGGATTAAAACACTACAAAGAAGTTTCATGGTGATTTGTGATTTGTGATTTGTGTATGGTATTGTGTCGTGATTCGTGATCGTTGTTGTCGTTAACAGGGATTTATTTAAACTGAATGATTTACGGAAGCGTATCTAACTTTTTATACCAACTCGATTTGTTGGCCAATCTTTTGCTGTCTAAATTGAAACGGAACTTTACAAAGTTAAGTAACTGTACCTATAATACATATATCTATGTTGTTTTGGACGAATTAGTGTGGAGTTAAAAAATACGCAGTCATTATCTTATCACACACACAATAGACATGCGAATATGTATCTTATTAATATATAATCTGTGTGTTGTTAATCATTCATCTAATCAAGAATTGATAAAAGAGATTGAGAGTTTAAAATGGCTTCTTCAGCTTTAATTGTAAAAAAAGACACCCAATGAAGAAATATTTATAAATATAAACTTGTCATTTTCTTAGAACTATATAACTATCTTTAAACAATAAATATGGACTACAATCTTTTATTTATCTTTTTTATTTAAGAGAACTGATAACACCAGCTGAAGAATGAATGAAAGTAGGTTCTTTTATTTTCAGTTGAAATGGAATTTAGGCCTGAAAACATCTAGGAAGTAGCAGTTATGTTTTGGTCGCGAAGAAAAAAAAACGAAATTATTGTTTTTAAATTTAACTTCAAAGTTTGGTTGGGATTTGCAATATTTTTGTTTTGTTTAATTTTTGTTAGGTGCCAGTTATATCTATATAGCTTTCATTGAAAACGATCATTGAAAATTGTAATTGTTAATTTTAAGGCACTTAAAAAGTGAAATCAGTGATTATTTTGTTTCTGATAAAAAGCTAATGAATAAATTATTATGTCTAGTCAAGAAAATATTTCATTTTGAACGTGCCTTTCACAGGAAATGAATTTCTTTATTTCAATGATTAAACCTTATCATTGATCATTGAAATCTTAGAAATCGTTTTATGTGTAAAGCAGGGCCAAAATGAAATATTTTTTTGACTAAAAGTAATATTTGAGTCATTAGATTTTTACTGGCATCAAAATAATCACTGATATCGCGCCTTTTCAGTGCCTCAAAACTGAAAATTTAAATTTTCAATGATGAGTTTCAATGATGAATGAAAGTAGTATCTGGCACCTTAGTTGAAGAAATACAATTTGATATACACAAATTCAAATTTGTGTTTGTTAATTTATTTGATTGTATATACTCACTTGTTTAATTGGCGCACGGTCATTAGTCCACAGGTCCACAGTCCTTAATGGACTTTTGACCAACTTGGGTGGGTTATAACTCCATAAATCATTTGTGAACTTATAACCCATTCAAATGGACCAAAATTCCATAATGAAGTGGGCCAATATAACCTTATTTTTAAGAGGAAGTGGGTCATAAGTCCACAATTATTTTTAAAACTAAATTGCTATTATTCATTTAAAAAAAAGAAGTACGAAAAAGAAATTTCAATACTCTATTTGTCTGTTTGGTTGAAATTGAGAAAATTTATAACAAAATTCGCGCGAATTTTTTATAATTACTTTATACCTACAATTTTAAAAAGTTATTACCTTACATAACATGTATACAAGTTTAGAAAACGATTTTTGAAGTTTTTTAACTTACTTTACCGATATACTTTGTAATAGTTATCAGTACCAAGGTTATCACTAAGTTAACCAATATAATCTCTGACTGAGGTAATGAAAATAGTCGCCATGAAAGTCAGGATTTGTCTTTTGTTTTAGTATACATTTTAACAGTTTACATTAAAGAGTCTATCGATTTTTACAATTTTACTGAAATTTACTTTAAAACCTACGTGTATTTTGTATGGAAATTAAGTTAGCATATGGGCAAGATAGAGACTTGAAACTTCGAGAGTTACCTACTTTTTTTTAACTTATTTTGAACACTATCAAAATACGGGGCCCCCTTATGAAAATTTATAGATATACTAGCCTACCCATGTGAGAATTCTCGCAATTACATAAAAATTCTTTATGTTGAGTTTTGTTTTCCCCTACATAAAATTGATCCCATTGATTTAAATGTGAAATAACCAAAAGTTAAGAAAATATCCCGCTCTTTAAATTACCAGAAAAAATTCCTCTCAGAAAGATACCTCATGCAAATTCCCAAAATCAAATACACGAACTAATGAGAAAATAAACAAATCGAATGCACGACCCATTAATTTCCTAAATACAATATTTAACAAACAAATGCAGTTTTTGAACAAATTATTAACATTTAATTAAATTATATATATCAGCTTAGTAATTTCGCTGCGTTTGACACCTCATTTGTCAAAATCGGTATAGTATGAGAGTCGGAAAGTGAGTCTGGACTATAGAAATAATATATACATTGTGGATTTTTGAGTTCTGACTCACCTAAATGGGATTGTGACCACAATCGATGGGTCACAAATCCACAAGGATTTCATTTGGGCTTTTAAACCACTTGGGTGTGTTATAAAACTACAATTGAATTGTGAACTTATGTCTTAGCCAGATGGGTCAAAAGTTCATTGTGGACTTTTGGCCTGTGGTTTTATGACCCTGTTTCATAACATAATATGGTTCATGCTTGTCAAGTGTTTAGGGACTGAATTATTAATATTATATAACTAACGAAATTATGGTAAGGACTTGACTCAAGATGATATGTTAGGTAAGGTTAGGTTAGGTTTTGGGGCTTGTGTACCACTTGAGTGGGACATAAAGCCCAAATTAAATTTGGGGAATATGTCCCACCCAAGTTGGACCCAAGCCCCAAATATTTTTTGTTAACAATGGGACATAAGTCCCAAATTTATTTGAAAGAAAATTAGTAAAGTGGTAGCACCCAGCATTACGGCGTATAAGCATGCTGCCTCCCTGAAACCCCCCTACTTGGGCACACTATAGAATTCGGTGTATGCAAAGTTTCATGAGGTAGTTTTTATTTAGTGGGACATCGGATTGGATTCCAACGTCTCTCAGACAAAGTTGATTACCATTTTTTTTCTATGTTCGGCGATTGTTTTCAAAATGAAATTTTTTTCGAATGTTGACCAGAACTTTATGATGATCGCAGAATTATTTTCATGATTATTCGGGCGAGTGCGAAAAATTTCATTCACAATTGGCGGTTTGATATTATTATTATTATTATTTATTTATTTGAAAACATAAGCATTGTAAAACATATTGTTTTTATAAGATACTTAGTATGTACAAAAATTGTATGTTGGTTACAAATTTAAGAAATAATTTATAAAGAATTTAAAAAGAAAAAAGGTAATTGTTGAAAAATTTATGGTATTATTTTAAATTAAAAACAATAGTTAAGTCAAAAGAATGAATTTAAACAACGGAATGAATTTAGCACCTGAAATGACCCAAAATGGCAGCTTTGAAACTAGCGCAGTTGCTGATTCTCCTCAAATCAGCAGGTAAGGAGTTCCACAGACACACAGCGTGCACAAAAAATTGTCGCTTAGAAACATTGTACTTATGTGTTGGCACAATGGGAACTCTGCTTCTATGTGACTGTGACAAGACGATTCTTTCGTATAGATAATTCGGTGTCCCCGTCTGCATCAGATTGAATAAAAACATTAACACTTTACTGTCGAGATAGTTTTGAAATGATAAATGATAAATGCTATTTGCATATTGGGAGACATGATCGAACCGATTAAGATTGTACACAAAACGTGTAATATTATTGAATGCAACTCGAAGTTTTCTTTGGCTTGCACTATCAACGCTACAAAAAATTAAACTCCCGTATAACAAAATCGGTAGAACAAGAGTTTTAACCAAGATAATCTTTATTCTGGTTGGAAGGTAACCGCCAGTGAGGTGAAGCATTCTAAGAACACCATATGTTTTTCCAAGAACTCGAGACACGTGATCTTCCCACGTCAAGGTTTGGTTGAAAGTCACCCCCAAGTTTTTAGCTGTTTTAACATATGGGAGAATTGAGCTACCTAGTTCAATGGGAGGAAAAGAAGTGTCATCAGTTGCGTTTTTACCAATCACAATGGATTGGCTTTTTTTAGGGTTGAGCCGCAGTTTATTTTTCTCAGCCCACTGAAAAACCCTTAAAAGATCTAGATTAATTCGATATGTAGAATTTTCAACCATACCAATTGGGTAACTTAGGTATATTTGGACATCATCTGCATACATCATAATCTTACTATATTTAAGAACCTCAGGAAGATCGTTAATAAATAATGAGAAAAGCAAAGGGCCCAAAATAGACCCCTGTGGAACACCAGTATTAGTTGGGAGAAAATTTGAAAGATGATAGTCTAAAGACACGGCCTGAGTTCTTCCACTGAGGTATTTTTGAATAAGAGTCACGGCAGTACTTTCGAAATTGAAATTATCTCTCAATTTGTGAAGCAAAATTCCATGGGGTACGGAGTCGAATGCCTTTGAAAAATCTAACAACACCAGTGTTGAAACATGATCCTTGTCAATTTCTTGGCGAATATCATCAACAAGATTTAAAAGAGCTGTAGTGCAACTATGCTTTGGCCTAAAACCAGCTTGAACGGTTGAAAGCATGTTATTAGAATTTATAAAATTTGAGATCTGTTGATAAATGATTCTCTCAAAGGCTTTAGACACAAAGGGAAGAATGGAGATCGGACGGTATTCTTGAACTTGGGAGGAGGAATTTTTAGGAATAGGAATAATTTTAGAGGATTTCCACATTTTAGGGTAATAAGAAGTAGTTAGAATTGAGTTGAAGATATGGGTAAGAAAAGGAACTACAAATGGCAAAATAATTTTTAAAAATTTGGGATGCATGTTATCCAGCCCAATAGCTTCGGACTTGATCCCCTCGACAGCTTTATACACCTCGGATTTTTGTTGCAGCATTGGCATCGGCATCGGAGAGTTCAGTGTTATTAATTCGATGATTGTTTTTAATGTCATTCAATTTGGTATTAACAACAGAAAGTGAGGATTTTAAGCCACTGATCTCGGATTTAAGTGAATCGATTTCGGAGTTTGTTGTGGATGTTGCCTGTTTCAAATGTGTAACCCTCTTAATAATATCAAAGATGTTCTTATTTATATCAGTCAGTTGTGCTTCAATTTTTTGTGCAAGGATCTCAGTATTTTCTTTCATTTTAGATGAAATTAGTGAAATGATAGAGTCACTTTGTATGCAAAGTTTTTCATCCATTCTCTCCCACATCTTGTTGTTATCGGCTGTCATATTTTGTTTTTGCAGCTTTGAAGAGGAAGGTGTTCGAGGTGAGTTGTGTTTAGAAGGGGAATCGATTTTCACGTTTGTTCCGAGGTTTGAACGGTGGCGTTTGTTTGGTGAATAAGATTGAGAAGGGGATAGGGGTTTCGAAGTTGTGTGAATGTTTGGTCTATTACGTTTATATGAGGACGTGTGTGTGTATATTATTTTTTTGGTGTAAATGTTATAAGATTCGTACTAAGCACAAAGAAAGAGCATTGAATAAATGGACAAATTAGATTAATTGCAAAAAAAATGAAAAACAAATTTAAGTAATTTGTTGATGGTATGCGCAATCAATTTACACTTCACTTGATGCCGATTTTATATTCGGTTATACAAAGGTATTAGAAAGAATGTGGAAACTTATTTGTCCTTAAGAATGTTAACAAAATTGTCCGCCAGAAAAAAAACACGTCTATACAGTACTCTTCATACTTTTTCGATGATGACTTAAGGCCCAAATTTAATTTGGGCTTTTTGTCCCACTCAAGTGGGACGTTAGCCCCAAAAATAAAAATTTGGGCTTAATGTCCCTGTGCTATATGTCCTTAAGCTGTTGCGTACACGGGGGCCTCTTTGTCCATTGTGATACCCTAAAACAGAGATAACTCCTAAGCTAGTGGTTGACATAAATTGGTTCATTTACGAACCAGCCCGTGCTTTCAATATATTTTCTCATGTTTGCCATTGAGATCTGCGCTAGATCGTCCAGTTCTCTGACACACATGTTTCTAAAGTAACGGAGGCGATTTGTTTGCAGGTTTCGACAGTCGCATAAGGAGGTATTTAAAAGTTTCTATTTCCTCAACCTAACAAGGTTCTAACATTCTTTTTGCTCAGCGATAAAATATACTGAGTATATTTTACATTTATTCTAGACCATAAACTTCTAGAGATGACGCAATCGTTCCTGGATATCCAGAAGTTATTAATTTGCTCTTTCGTTTTTAGGTCTATCTTCCTTTTGATCCAGCTTTACCAATTCCGGAAAAAAAAGTCGAAGCGGAACGGAGAAAAAGAAGTACATTTGGCCTTTTTTCTGTAAAAATATAAAGTTCGTTGAAACAGAGATTTTTAAAATGTAGTAGATTTCAATATTGATGGTGATGGTGCGAAGTAGGAAGTAGATTTTTAAATTTTTTTCAAAAAAAATGAAGATTTCTAGACTATGCCACCTATAAAAACAGAAATGTTTTTCACCGGTCTTTCAAGAGTATCTTTTGTCATGAAAAAGTGCTTTTCAACTTAGCCGTTAGGATTCGGCAGAATATTGTAAGTCCCCTCCATTCCTGCTAATAATACACATACATGCTGATAGGTGTAAGCCACTAGACCCTGGTTCTGCATGAGCTGTCGGTCGTGCCATCCAATTTATATATTACCAAGAGTCGCTTTTTGCTAGCGATATGTTGCTAGCCACTTGTTGCATTTCATTTGTCGCTTGTTACTCGCAACATGTCGTTGCATCTTAGATGATGATACATCTTCATATAGGCCCAATAGTTTTTACAACTTGAATTGACTTACTTAGCGACATCTTGCTAAACGGAGTTCGAAATTCTTAATTTTTTCTATAGTGCAATAAAAATGAAACATTCTACCTCACTTCCGCTTCATAAAAAAAAAAATAAAACACATTTATTGCATTTTGAAAAATAGTTGCCAAATTTTATCCCACTTTTGACCGTTTTGAACAATGGAAGCACTATACATCACAACTTAGATAAACTTTAGGTGAAAAGGTAGCATTAGACTTTGTTCTTTGAACTTCTGTATATATAAGGCTGAAAAACTACTGGAACTGCGAGCAGAGTGGCGATGCGAGAGATGAGCAGAGCGTTAAAAACAAACACATGTTTTCTTATGAGAACTGAGACCTTGATGCTAGAAGCCTCAGTATGAGAGCTCTCATAAAAACACATTTATTTGTCTTCATCGCTCTGCTCACTTCTCGCATCTCCGCTCTGCTCGCAGCTCCAGTATGTTTTCAGCCTTAGTAATATATTCTGCTGAGGCCTCATCGCGTAAAACGGAAACGATCGGACGATATCGTTTCTATAAAATTGCTATCTCTATCAAATCTAAATAAAGAACAATAAAGATATCTATCTTCAGACAGTATCGTTCGATGGTTATTGTTTTACTTGATCGAGCCCCTGTATTATAAATGTTGATGGTTCTACTGCTACTCTCTCTGGCCTCTGTCTTTCCTTCTTCTTAGTATTTTTATTCGTTTGGGTTTTTATCATTCTCTTTGTCATCATTTGTTGTTTCAGTTGGTGCTACTGATGTAGCAGCTGTAGGTTTCTTCCCATGCACACAATCACTGAAATCGGCATTAATACTATCTGATTGTCTGCTATAATTAGCATAAGCTTTCGTTGTGCACACATCCTCAGCAGATACAGCATATTCAATGTCGGTCTGCATTTTAATTTTTTCAGTCGAAATATCATTTGACATGTTGGTAAACGTTACAGCTTCATCAGAACCCTTATGAAAATATTATTATTGTTAATGTGTTTATCTATATTTAAAACAAAAGCTATAACTATATACCTTTTCTTCATAACATTTCAAACTATCAAGAGCTAATTCAATTGATGCACATTCATCCAGGTTTACACATGAGCTTTGTGCAGTTCTATTATAAGAGTCAATTATTTTCATAGCGGCGGCATTAAGTGCTTTAATTGTGTTCTTTCGTTTGTCTTCACATTTTTTCATATCAGAATTGTATTCTGCCATTACCTGGCTGAGATTATCAAGCAATTCTTGAGAACATTCTACTGAATTCGAATTCCTGTCCATTGCCATGTTTCTCAATTCTTCCAACATCATTTGGTCGTTAATAATTTGCATTTCTTCTTCATATGATAGGGAAGCATCCTTTAAATAAAATTGAAAAAAAAAATTAAAATCAATTTCTATGATCAAATATATATGAGTGTTAAGAAATTACTCACGTTAAGAGCAACAATTCCAATTAGGACTAAAATACTACAAAGAAAATTCATGGTGATTTTGGGGTAGTGTCGTCGCGGTCGTCGTTGTGTTCGTTACCAGTGAATGCTTGATACTGAAGGATTAATTGAAAACGTATCTGACTTTTTATATCAATCCGACTTGTTGGCCAATCTTTTGTTGTCGAAATTTGAATAGGACTTTGAGAAGGAAGATAAGTTGAGATCAATATCAACTATATTTTGTGTATAATTCTATATCTGGGCGAATTTAAGTGGAACTTAGTGTCAAGAAATGTGCAGTCATTATCTTATCACGAAACTTAACATGCGAATACATATTATGTACTACATATCTTGCTAATTTTTGTATTTTTAATCATCCACTTAATGGAGAATCTATAAATGAGATAAATTCAACAAAAAAAAAACACACAATTAATGAATTATAATTAATATTATTTCTGTGATTTTTTTTTAATTGCCAGAAAATCTGGGGATTGAAGAAAAGAAATAAAAATAACGATTGTTTTGTGGACAAAGGAAATAGATAGGCTTTTATCATTTGATGTCAAAATTTCAGTTTTTCGAAAGTTTTTGGACTTTCTTGATTTATTCGCCTTGTTCACTTTTAAATGGAAATTCAAGACTTGTTAGAAGAGACTTCAGAGATTCCCCAAGGCTGTTTCTTAAGTCCAATTGTTATAATATTGTTCTATATTGATAATATTGTTGATAAATGTTTTACTCTTCGCTGATATCTAAATAAAATTATACTTAACGTTGACATAGTATTTCTAGTTGAAAATTCTTTCGTATATTTCGGTATAAAAGCAAACAATTCAATTGTTTGTAGGACTTAAAGTATAATGGACTTTTTTTCTAATATATGGTATTAGTTCTCTGTTCATATTTGTTGAGGTTTGGGATGGTAATTCAATGTCAGAATTGTTTAGTACCTCAGGAGTTAAACAGGATTGCCAGCTAAATCCTCTTTTCTGTTGCGTCTTTTTGGATGAACTCCTTGAAAAAATGCCAAATATGTATGTTGCAACTACTGATCAACCAGGATTGATTAGTACTGCAAGCAATAAAATCTTGTTGTGAATACCGATAATTCCAAAATCATGGTATTCGTAATTAAAACTGGCAGATATTCAAGGGAAGAAAAGTAGAGCCTAGGGTCGGACCAGATAGAAGTGGTCAAAGAATATCATTCAGGACTATCACAGAATTTCCGTCGTGGAATGGATTATTCCACTACGAAGTCCGAAAAAAAAAGGATTCACAAAATCCGAATGGAATCGAAAAAAGCAATGCCCCACTAAAAGAATTAATTCTGCATTTTGAAATCAGCTGTCCTATGTCACACCAATACTTGAAGCTTTTAAAAACAAAATTCCCTTCGACTTTTTAAAAAGTCCCATTTTGTTCCCTTTTTATATTTTCCACAACAAAAACATTTGTATTAATTATGGCTACACTTTATGTTTTATGTTTTCGGTGCTCTCTAATACATTCTTTAGTTTGTTGTTGGTATAAACTATTTTCATACCAAGATTCGAGAAAATGTTGACCAGAATAAAATTCGAAAAATTAAGGACGTGTCGGAATTGCGTTAAAATGTTGGTTAAAATTTGACGTTTGATTAAATTTTGACACTAGTGGTTAAATTTTGACTTTTCTCAAGAGAGAAAATTGAATTTGAAATTATTTTAAAAGGTGCAACAATGGACAATGAAAATAATCAATGTTATGAATTTTAAATTTTCATGTCCATGTACACATACCTCGCGTAGTCGTTGCTGTGTGATTGCAGTCCTAGTAATGATACGCTGATATTTTCAAAAATATAAAAGAATTTATGTAAAATACTTCCTCAAATTATTATTCATCTTGCAAAATTAATGCCAATTGGTTGTTTTTTATTTTTTTTTTTTAATTTGTTGACAGCTGTGAACTAGTGTTCGCAGACTGCATAATCAAGCAATACACAATAGGATTTTTTCCGTAATGTTTGGGGATACAATCGATTCAAAAACTTTAAAAGTAAATCAAATTAAGAAATTTGTATACTTTATTCGCGTCGAATTTTTATTTTGATACATTTCAAGCTGGATTTTGTATAAAATATTTATTTTCTGGAATAATAAAACACATTTGTGGTTAGGGAAATTTCTTTAATCTTCCGGGAATTTTAACTTAAAATCCCATTCAACCTATCCTATTTTAATCCAGTTCGGACAGCAAAAATAAAAAAATTATCCCATTTTAACCAAACGTGAAAATTTAACCAGTGGTAGAAAATTTTAACGCAATTCGGACACGGCCTAAGAGTTTAAAAATCATTCATTCAAAAACTAAGCACTAAAATAACGTAATTTAAAAACATAATTAAAGAATAAATTAATGGATTTAAAAAAAGTTATAAAATGATATTGTAGGTGTTGCCGTTGTATTTTTATATTCATTTTCTATTTTTTTTTTCCCCTCCCACGTAAGGGGGTGGACAAATACAGTCGGCCGATATCATGTTCATATAATGTACCGACAATAAAAAAAATTATGCATTTATCACAAAATGCAGAATTTGTTTACTAAGCTACCCAACTATTCTTATATAGAAAAGTAATACCCTTAATTCTCCCAATTGGATTATTTCGAAAAAGGTTATTTTTATGATAAAAAAGTATGTTAATCTTTTTTGTAGGAAATTTTCCAATCTAAAAATTAGTCTTCAACATTTTTTTTTGTACAACTTACCATTTGGGAGTTATTCCTGAAAACCCATTTTGGGGGGGGGCTTTCAACCCCTAGGAAAATTGTTAGTGGCGCTCATATCAATGGAGACTTTTGACAGTGTCTTAAGAACAACATGAGGAGGCTTTATACCAAAATCCAGCTTTCCAGCGATTATTTCATAATTGGGCTGTTTTATGGCTTTATTGACTGGACTATAATTATACCAAGTCAAATTTTCTAAAAAATATTTGAGTTATCTTCTTATTCAGATTATTATATAAAATAGAGAGGAGAAGATTTTAAATAATCCACGTGGAAATAGAAGGTATATCGCATTTCATCTCATAAATAGAAAAAAGTTTTACAGTAAAGTGATCCCAATTCCCAGCCTTCTATACTCTTAATATCTAAAACATTTTAAACACAAAAAGAATTTTTTAAATCAGATACCACAGCTCTTGTGTGTTAATAGTTCACGCTATAAAAAAATAAAATCCAACATAAATATATTACTATTCAAACACAATATTGTATGCTATTTTTTTGGTTTTACACCATTTCACCCTATTAATAAGCAAAAATACAAAATTCAACTATTTATCAAAACGGATATTTCAGCGAAAATGAGTCGCATAGAGATCACAAAGAAAACAACTTAAAACTGAAAAATAGGGCTATACAAAATTAATAGCATTACCAAGTTCAGACAAAAAAATATTTTTTTCTCATAGATCAACCAATATTCCCAAAGTTGCAGCTTTTCAAAAATCTCTAAGAAATTCCTTTAAATTTTTGAATTAATATACTAGTTGCGTTCTTTTATCCCTTACCATTTCAAACAAAACTAAAATTATTTTCAAATTGAAGAAGATTCTGTATTTATTAAATTTTATCAAATTATAGACTAAAAATCAAAGAATTTTATTGATGAACAGATTTATGAAGTAATAATGTTGCTTATATTTTTAATAGGACTGCGCAAAAGGTGTTATTTGATTATTAAAATTCTGCTTCATAATTTCTTTGATTTTTAAAACTATTCAGATTTGCTTTGCACACATTTTTTAAATTCATCTTCAACAATTTGTGATTCTGAGGCATATTTGGTATAACATCCCTGGTCACAGACTTCTTTAATACCTTGGGTATCATCAAGGGCTTTTAGTAATCCAACTCTTACGCTTGATGCATCAACTGAAATATCAGATAAACTTCTAGAGTTTTTCGAAGACTAAAAGAAAAAAAAAAAAAAATTTTAAATGATTATCTCGTTATCGTTTAAAATAATAATATACAAATCATACCACTTGTTCTATACAATCTAATCCAACCGAAGCTTCTGTATCTGATGAGCACTCGTTCGAGCATGTGTTCGAAATACTTGTGGCATATTCTTGGATTTTTGTAATAGCTTCCTTATTGAGTGCATCTGTTGCATTTTGCGATGCATCGTCACACTCCTTTAAGAGGCTATTGTAGTCATTCAAAACTTTGGTTAAACCTTCAAGATAAGTTTTAGAGCATTGAGCTGAATTTGCTGAATTTCTGTCCGCCACCATCATTCTCAAGTCATCCAATATCATTTCGTCTTTAGCTAGGCGCATTTGATCATCAAACGAGGGGAAGGCATCCTTTTCGTATATAGATATTTTTTTTTATACAATTAAGTTAAATATGTAAATTTTAATTGTAAAGTGTTATACTTACATTGAGAGCAAAGACTCCAGCAAGAATTAAAATACTGCAGAGGAATTTCATGATGTGAAGTGTTTTCGTTTGCGTTGGTCGTCGCGGTCGTTAACAGGGAATGTTTGGTACTGAACTATCGATTGAACGCGTATGTGGGTTTTTATACTAATTTAGTGCCAAATCCAATTAATTTTTGACCAATCTGTTTATATTTTGTTGTCTAAATTTAAAAAAGAACCCCATTTTGATAAGTAAGCAGGTACTTTTATTTAACTGATTTTTTTTTTTTGATTTTTTTGGAGTCTTTGTGTTAAGAAAGGCAAAATAATATCTAATCGCGTCATAATTCAAAGCATGCGAATATCTAATTAATTTTGATTTATTATCTCATGAAAATATAATCTAGTTTCAATTAAAAAAAAAGATTTAAACGGAATCGCATAAGTTTAACAAAAAAAACACTGTATCCATATGAACGGATATTCAGAAAAAAATTCTTTTCTTTATAGATGGTTGCTATGTTTGACCGATTTTTACTTGCGATAGCTGTTATGGCAAAATATGCATTCGCAAAGTTCTAATTTTAAATTTGGAGTTTTTATCATAATTAACATTATACGATAGTAGGGAAGATGAAAAACATGCGGGTTTTTTAGCAATTTAAAAAATTAAAAAAGTCGATTAAACAAAATGGAGTTTTCATACAAATTTTACGATAACAAGTATGCAATTCATAATGATCATATCAACTGATAAAGTTTAGTGTTTTTCTTCTGCATGACCCCGACAAGACCGTCTGTTCGAGTGCCCACAAAAACTTCACACTGAGCTGACTGCACTAAAAGAAACAACAACAAAATATTGATAGTAGACATATTATGTAAATTGAAGTATCCGACATTTTCTTCGATTTTGACAGATCCGGCGAACTGAACAAAAATTAAAACGCTAATAGTCCGGGAGATGGCGTCATTAAATTTTGTAAGATCTCCGTATAGTCATGATTTTATGTTTTTCGTTTAATTTAGGTGCTCGATAAACAGGAAAACGACTGCTGCAGGCTCACCCTTGGGGAAATAGTTAGGTAAGGTTTATGTGGTTCTCAAGCAGAATGCTGGACACACTTAGAGCAGGAGATTGGCCCATTGTGATACCACAGGAAACTAGGAAGCTTCCAGTAATGACACCTATGACGGAGCTAATGTGCAGTCTGCTTAGAGGAATCATTTACAGTAAATTTTTAAAATTGCACAACAACAAAAAAACCGAAAATTTATCTAAAATGCTCAGAGTGAAAATCTTATTTTTGGCTTAAAACCTCGCAAAACAAAAATTTTGAAATTGAATTTCATAGATAATTAGACAAATATTTAGAGGAAAATAGTGTCCCAAAAAAAAAGATACAATAGGAGGGGAAAACGGTGCATTGCAATAAGACCCGTAGAAATAAAGCTCGTGGGTCATATATTTCCTAAAAAGAGGGAAATGACACCCGCGGGCTTTTTTCCTTTCGGGAGTGGCAATAAGATCCACCACAAAAAAGCATTAAGACTCGCGGGAGTTTTTGCCTTTCTGATTTGCCATTAAGACCCATACTTAAAGTATGTATGATTCAATATTCAAAATTTGTTTTAAAATATTTTTCAATTAATGATTTTAAATCGAAACGATTTTGAACTTTATTATAATAGGTAGTTTTCATGGATATTATAGTACCTTGGGCGGCCCACTTCGCGATTTCCAAGGATTTTAACTCCCTTTTTGGGGGGCTTTGTACCCGTTGCTCCGCTTAGGGTATGTTCAGTCGTCAGGCAGGCGTCTATGTCAACAGTCACTTGTACTAATTTATTCTTTGAATTGAAACCCACAAGAAAAAAAAAAGAATTAAAACCCACAGCTATTGTTTTCATTTTAAAAAGGAAACGTCCTAATAACATCCTTTTTAAGGGATTTTTCTACTGATTATTTTCTTATAAATCGAAAGCCAATAAAATTTTAGGAAGCTACCTGGAAGTACAAGTTTCAAGCTAAACAAAAAATATATTTAGTTAACGACTGAAAACGAAAAGGGCATAGGCTGGTCGCTTGTGTCGGACGGAGGGTTAGGAAGATTAGTCACCGGAAAAATGTAAGAAAAAGGCCAATCTGCCAATATTTATCTGGGCATAAGATATACTGCCTAAAAATTCTATTTGCGGGAAACGTGCGCATATAAAGAGTCCAAAGTATCGGGTTTACGCATTATTTTTTTTTGGAAAACTATGTCATTGATGGATAGACCGTGAATTTTTAATAATGTGTTCTCGTTATACGAAAATTTAAATTTCGATGCCGTGCCGATGTAAATATTTGGAATTCGCTTCGGGAACAAGAATTAAAAATATTTGTGTAGGTTTTTGTTTGTAATACCGGGGACAATGGGTTGAAAGAAACGACAACGGGGTTTAGCAACGCCATCTTAGAAACAAAATGGAATTTTCCTGCAAACTATCGATAAGAAGTATCAGTATGTAAATCATGGCGGTAACACATTTTTTTCTGTGCTCTTAAGTTGAGCCCCGACAATAGTTTGGGTTAAGTTAAGCCCACAGGGGATTAGATCTTGTTGCATTTAACACACGGTTATTTTTTAGCCCCGATACATGCAGTTTTTTCGTCCAATTCCTCCGGGACTTGCAACCACATCGTGAAGATTTGCCAATTCTATGTTCATTATGCAGTCTGAGACCCGAGTGCAAGCTCAAAGAAATAAGGATATCAGACTTTTTGTAAAGATTTTTTGAACGAGAACGAAATGGAAATTGGAAACTTCTCTACAAATATGCAGTTAAAGCTCAAAAATATAGATTACAAATAGTTAATGAAGAATTTTGAAAAAAAATATTATAAAGATATTTTTGTTGAATTTCTGAACAACAAAAACAACAACAACAACAACAACAACAACAACAACAACAACAACAACAACAACAACAACAACAACAACAACAACAACAACAACAACAACAACAACAACAACAACAACTTAAAGGTGCTACCACCAATGGTATACGAATTAATTTATAATTCTTTTTAATTAATTATTTGGCTGGAGATATAGCTATTTCAAGGGTTGCCAAATGCCAAGCCCTATCATCAATCTCCTTATTAGTGGTGCTGAGCTTTAATCCAATTTTATTTGAAAAACTTTCTACATGCGCACCATAGGGATCGAACCTACGCATATCAGATTACTCAGTCTTAGAAGTCGTATGCACTACACATTCCACCGCTTAAGACCACTGACGTCACAGGTCGAGATGTGTTGTTTGTTTGTTTGTCAAATGCACTTGGAGCATCAGCTTTTTTCTAAGCGCCTTCAAGTATGCTGTCTTGTTCCGCCTCCATTTAAATTATCCCAAAAAACTACACATATACTCCTAAAAACCACATCACTAGAGGTTAAATTTTTCCCCGTCATATGTTTATTCATACTAGGGTAATACATAATCGCTTTAAATTTAAACCAATAACCATGTCTTAAAACAAATCTAACTATATGTACATTACTCTTAACTAGAAGAAGAAAACAAATAAAAACTATTTTTAATTTACATCCCAGTGAACCTAAAATTCTTTCTGTATATGCAAGGACTATCGGTTAAATTTAAAATAGGACCAAAAAACGGTTTGATCTCGATCTCTTCAACTTTTCTCTTTTACAAATAAAATCTTAAAATTGTAATAATTCATCTACTGTACACTTTTAACCCTATACTAATTCTGCTGAAAAAACTTAAAGCATCTACATGCCTAAAAAAAATAATTTTAACAAAAAGTTTTTACCAGCACCAGCAAATATAAAATGATATTTTATTTTGTTTAAATTTTCAAGGATTCATATTCAAATAAATATTTTAATTAAAGAAATAATTCTGCACGATTTATTTTTTACTTTTAATTTAGTTGGATCAATTTTCTTTATGCAACTTCTTTATTTTGCGTTTAATTTTCAGGTTCTGTTGGCATACCCCCGTTGGCATAACAAGCCACCATTTCATCTGTAGCTTTCTTTGTGTCCACAACATATTTTCGCTCTGCCTCACTAGTGCATTTACTTGTTTCATATTTAATGGCACGAATTTTCTCTCTTATACCTGCAGCAGTATCTGATGAATCCTTAGATGCCTTCCATAAAGCACGAGTGTTCGAATCTTCCTAAAAAAAAAAACAACAAAACAAAATTTTTACCTAATCAAAAACATAAATAATCCCACACAACGCATACCGATTGACTGACGCAGTCGAAAAAGTCCAAATTATCTTCTTTAGCTTTACACTCATCAAGACCTGCACAAACAGCATTTAGAGAATTCGTTGTAGTATCCCGAGATTCGCCTCCTTCACTTGAAATTTCCAAAATCTTTTCGCTTTCGGTATCTTCACATTGCTTGATTGCGTTATTGTAGGTTTCTAGGAGAGTTTTCAAAAGCTCCGAGTAGTGATCATGACACGAACTTATATCTGATTTTGCATTGAAGATTTCCTTTTGAAGTGCTTCTTCAGCCATTTGTTTTATAAAGTTTGTAGCTGGACCGATGGCTGCATTTACCTGATAATGTTACACAAATATTTTTTCAAAATCAATAAAATAGTAATTTTATAAATAATTCTATAAGTAATTCTTGAAATTAATTATAAGTACATAATTCTTAAATTTCATTCTTAAAAATTTTTAAATTCAGTAAAAAAAAATATCGAAATAAATTTACATAGAAAATTTCAGCTACAACAACGAAGGATAGAAATAATATTTTAAAACTCATTTTTGTGTGTTTTTTTTTTTTTTATTTAATAGGGTTTAAAAATTATGAAAAGAAAATAGAATTTCAGTTGTAATGCGTTTCTTTTAGTTATTAAATAAAATTTGTGCCAATCAATTGGCTTTTATAGAGTGCAAGTGACTTATTGTTAAATTAGTTTCTGTAAAATTATATTAATCGAAAAATCGTTGATAAGAGGAATTAAAGTAAAGTGTTAATAAATGATAAAATTAACACTCCTCTATTTATATATACATATATGAGGTATTTTTAAATTACACCAATTAATAACTGACCCCTTTGCCGTTGTCTATAAATATGTGTCCAGACTGCAGAGAACCGTCCCAAGTCCAAAAAACATCGAACGATTTCGCGATATCGGAAACAAAAGCATGTGATAGAGAAAATGAAGAAAATTAGAAAACTACTTCTGGTTTAGGTGGAGCGAAGGCCGTTACGACAGCATCTAACTGATGGGCCAAGCTGTCGTTCCTGCGGGGCGAAACGCATTTTTGGAGTTGAAGTCACTTGAATTTCTAAATTGAATTACAAAAACAAGTGTTTTGAAAATTACGAGACATTCCATTCTTAAAATCGTGCGTGAACATATTCATATGCGAACCCTAACAAAATTTGAGTTGTCCAAGAACCACTACCTCATGATTAAGAAGACACCCGTCGAGAAGTCACAGCCGGGAGGCAATTTAAATTATCCATGTGCACGCTCCCTTGATTCGATCCTTGTGATTTTTTTTGGCTGAGCACGCAGAAAAATGATTGGTTAAAAACAACGTATAACTCGGTTAAGTTAAATAACAAACAATGTTTATATACAATTCACCAGGTTAAATTATAAAGGGTGTTTTTTTTTTAGACGTGTGATTTTCAATCTGGCAATACTTTTTTTAGAGTTGGTCTTTTTGACAGCTGTCACTTGATGTAAGCTCAGTTTGGTTTGCCATTTTATAATGAATAGACTTATTCCTGAACAACCTTTGCAAATCGTGCAAATTTTTTACCAAAATAATGGTTCGGTTCGTGTGACGCATCGCGCGCTGCGTCCAATATTCGGTCAACATAATCGCTCAGCAGAGTAATTCGAGCAAGCATGGATTGGTTTCGCACCACGTTTCCTCTAGTGGATAATGACTAGCGGCCATTTGACTTATATCGTTTTCCATTATTAATGGCATACCTTCCTCTTTACAATGAAATAAACATCCATTGATTTCTCTTAAAAAATACTCGTTTCTTTTTAATATCAAAATGAAACCTCTTATTGCAAAACTACTGTACAATTAAACAAAGCTTTGTAAAAAATAACGTAGAAATATAAAATTCACAGTATATTCATGCTGTGAGTTTTATAAGAGTCGGTAACCATCGACCATAATTCGCATCTTAGAAGGGTACGACAGCATCTAACTGATGAGCCCAACTGTCGTACCTGGGCGAAACGCAATTTTTGGAGTTGAGGTCACTTGAATTTAAAAATTGAAATGCTTTGTAAATATCAATCGATTTTCGATGATAAGAAAAATTTGGTATAGATGGCCTTTAGCCAATTTGTTCAAGTCGGTTTTTTCCCTGAATAAAAATTACAATTATCAATTTAACAATTGTGTAAGTACTACCATCCCCATTGTTCATCGTTTATCAATAAATGGGTAATGGGTTTAAGTAAAAGCCTGATTAACACTTTTTAAAACGTAATCAAAAGATTAACAAAAAAAAAAAAAAAATAAATCTTGGCCTCCAATTTGCTTTGATTAAAATACAAATATTTCCTTCACTTTGATTTAAAATACAAATATAGGAATAAAATTCCAATACATTTTGAGTTTAAAAATTATCTTTATATACCAGTTTTACGTTTTCATTCACTAGTTCTTCTAAGTAAACTCTATAAAAATCAAGATAATAAACACAATAATAAAACACATCAGAAATGATAACAAAATTTTTTTGTTATTTTTGGCTTCATACTTTTTAATAAAAAAAATGAAAAAATGACACCGTCATGATCTACTCTTTAATCTTTTACTCTTAACCTGAGATATGAAAACTTATTAGTCATCCATCAAAAATAATGAATTGTTATCTTAATTATATCGATATAAATATAGAACTAGTTTTTTTTAAGATTTAATATAATGAAAAATTTTTCAGACCCCATTTAGATGAAAACAAAATTTACATTTAGAGATTTTGTTAGTTTGGAAATAACAGAAATTTGATAATTTTATTGATATGGGTCATTTTTTTAAGTTATATAAATCTTAATAAATTTTAGATTATATAAAAAAAAGATTATAAAAGAAGAAGAAACTCATTCTTTTCATAATATATGGCAAGATTAAACAACTTTGATGAGATAAAAAACTTGAACAAAATTACTATCAAATTGACGCCTTGTTTGAAATAGAAATAATTAAAGAGAGCATTTTGATTTTTCGATATAAACAAAATATCTAATTAAAAAGACTTGGCTCATTATCAGAATAGGAACATCTTCTAAAAAAAACTTAATTTTAAGGCTATTTTTTGTTGATATAATATAATTTATTTTAGTGATGATATAACATCTTTTATTAATGGACTGATAGCCCACTTAAAAAAATATGAGAAGGTTATTTACTTAAAATTAGCTTTATCATCACAAAGCTGGTGGCTTTAATTATTACTTCATTAAAAAAAATGACGTTAGGCAATAACGCCCAAATCGATTTGGAAATATCGCGCAAAAAATTCTGAACAATTGTTTTTGTTTTTTTTCTCGATTTGGTCATTATTTCCAGTTTGTTTGTTTTGTTTTTTAAAGAAAGAACACCCAAAATAAAAATTTTAAAAGTCAAATGGGAAATAATGCCCAAAATTGGAAAATCGCCCAAAGAAATTCCATAAAAAGGAAAGAACCCCAAAATCTCAGGAAATAACGCCCACATAGTAATAAAACTCAATACTAAAGCTAAGTATAGACGATTGTCAGATTTTTCAATATTGTCAGATCTGTCAGTGAAAAAACTGTTCCAAATGTCTTACAATCGTCTGAACACACAATTTTTATCATTGTCAGTCGATTAGGACATTGTCGGACTCATTGGTCATTGTCAGATGTTTTCATTGAAAACATCTTTCAATTGCTGACAATTTCTTCATTGTCCGAAATGTCAATTAGTTGAGAGAAATAAAAAGATCAAATCAAATAAATCAAATTGTCAGAATTTGGGAAGAAATCTACCAACCGTATGAACAGACAAATTATCATTGTAAGAAATATGTCAATTGCCAGCTAATTGTTAGCTATTGTCAGACCATTGATAGTTCTGGCAATATTGTAAGATCTGACAATCGTCATGTACTTAGCTTAACATTTACAATATGGATTTTTGAAAATTAAACCGGCGTATAAACACTGAGGTATGTATAGGGGGGTATGCTGCCCCCCTGCAACCGCCTTGCTTGGGCACCTTATAGGCTTTAGGGTAGGTGCGAGGCTAGGTGTATGCAAAGTTTTCCTTAAATCCATAGATTCTTTAGATGCAAAAGAGACTTTGCATACACCCAGCCTCGCACCTACCCCAAATCCTATAATGTGCCCATGCAGAGGGTTGCAGGAGGGCAGCATGCCCTCGCATACATACATACCTCACTGTTTATGCGCCACGATTTTTCTTAAGATTATCTTATCATTGAAATTTAACTTTGGAAATATCGCCCAAAATTGAAGAAATAACGCCCAAATTTTACAAAAACAATTTACATTGAAAATATTTTTTTGCGATATTTCCAACTTAAGATTTGGATAAATATAAATTTAGGCGATATTTCCAATTTTTTTTTTTTGGGTGATAAGAAAAAAATTCGACAATATTTCCAAATCGATTTGGGCGTTATTGCCTAAAGCAAAAAAAAATATCTTCAAAATTTCAATTTTAATTTTCAATTATAGCTAAAACTAGCACCTAACACATAATTTTTTTACTAAACTTAGATTTGTAAACTCGTACGAAGCAGGGTAGTAGTAAATAAAGTAAAGAAGTTCAAATTTCATAATTTACATGCTTTCTTTATAAATGCACAGTTGAATTAAATAACAAAAAAAAAGATATTTCACAGATTTGACGTTGAAATTGAACATGTGGGTGTGTGCTTCTGGTTTAAATTCTTTCTTTAAATCCAGAATCGAATTTCTTTTCTTTTTAGATGAAGAATTGTCATTTAGTGCCGAACGAAAGATATTCGAATTGCTTCAGGATGCTTCCGGACGACCAAACGAAAACGCTTTTGATGTTACAGATTTTTTTAATTAAAATCCATTTTTTTCATTAAAATCCATTGAGAAAATCAAACATTTTTAAAATTCTTGGCGCAAAATTTTAAACAGTTCTCGTTTAAGCAATAAACCCGACTCTAGTTAAAATAGTCCTTTATTTAAAAATTCTTGTTTAAATTTTTCTTAATTTTAAACTCTTTATACAACTCTTCTAACTAAAGAACCTGTTTAACAAAACGTCAGCAAACTTTTGTGAAACAGGCCTAATTTTGACAGCTGAATAAATCAAACAGAACGAAAAATTAAAAAAAAAAACAAAAAGAACCCAATCTGTAATTTTGTCGAGCTATAGGAAAGTGTTTCGAGATTTTAAAACGTTAAAATAGTGAAAATACTAAATAAAAAATAAAATAATAAAATAAATAAAATAAAAGAAATAAAAGTTAGCATTGTGAATACTTGCAATATTTTATAAAAAAAACATAAAACAACATGAGGTGCTGCGTTAAATTGTGTAAAAACACCTATAATATGGAGTTTTCAAATTTTTCTTTTTACGTGCTGATTGTGTCTCATATTCCACATAAAGTAATGTGAAGTGATGTTTTTTAGGTTAATACATTATCTGAGAATACTTTTCAATTGATATTTCGTAGCATTTTGCTATAAAAAGGCAAATTTTTTGAGAATAAAAATACTCTTCAATCACGGGAATTAGCTGAACCCGATCTGTGAAAATTGAAATTCTTGTCCAGGGTAGCATTAGTTTTTGTTGGTGATGGCAAGGCGCTCAAATCTATTGAGCGCCCGTAGTGCAGAGTAATTTTACTTACTTTATGTGGAATATGAGACACAGCTTACCTGTGAAATGAACAAAAATTACACTGCTTGTTATAGGTGTTTTTACAGCATTTAACGCAGCACCGCGTGTAGTTTCCTATTTTTGTACATTTTTGTATTGCATGTAATCACTTTAATTACTTTTATAAAACTTATTTCTTTAATTTATAAAGCTTTTTTACTATTTTAACGATTTAAAATTTCAAAACAGTCCTAAAACAAACCAGATCAAAATTCGTTTGGGTGCCCCAGCATTTAGCTATCTAACTGCACGCCTTCCCTGTGTGGATGCATTTGTGTTTGTGTAACTCACACTCACAGTGATAATTTCGCACAGATAAAGCATACTTTAAAAAGATAGAGAAGCGTTTTGCTGGTTTTAAAGTTAGCAGACCTCTTTAACGCTAAAGTATACTTTATGTCGTTTAAAATTTACAAAGAGCCGACTCTCATTCTAAAGTTATTATTAAGAGCCGACTCCCATTTGAAAGTGGATTTAGAGCCGCGTTAAAATGTTTAAAATTTTGCGCCATTAAATTTTAAATAATATTATTCGACTGGAAGTAGACCAAAAATGGATTGTTTTTAATAAATATACTTAAAAAAATTTAATTTGTACAATGCTTCTGAATTTGAAATTGAAAAAAAAAATAAAAATATTTTACTAACATTTTTATATAGTCAGTCGATCAAAACACTATTCTAGTCTTGAAACGATGTCAAAAGATTATTTAATTTTTGATAAATTCTATCTCTATATAATCCCTTATCATTCAAATACCAATTATATATATATCTATAGAAAAACAAAATAACTACAAAATGTTTGTTTTTGAGTATTTTGCTTTGATATTCGTTTTTTTGTTTTTATTTTCTGATATTCAACTCCTTTCGACAACATCAATTTTTTTATTTCATTTTTAGCTATATTATATTCTTTCCACTTACCAATATTACTATAAGTCATAATATTCAGAATTAAATATTTCTCTACGTAGATTTTTATGCTCGTGCTAGATTTAATCAAATTTATTTAGAAAAAGTAAAAACAAAATTTATAAGTAGGTAATCTAGTCTGGGATATCATAAGATTAAATTATTTGTAATAATTGACTTTTTTTTGATATAAAATTGTATACTTTTGCTAAATAGCATTGGAATTGATTTGTTGTATATATAATGGACATCATGCACTCGAATATCAAAACATGCAATTTATTTGTTTAATTAATATAAAAGATATTTTTTTTTTTATATTGCAATCAAATCAATCTAAATCGAATGTTCGTCATTTGTTGGAAATACATACGTCATTCTATTTTAATTGATTAAGGATTTTATCAGTACTAACAAATAGTAAACAAAAAATAAAACGAAATTGACCACGGAAGTCTTTGATACAAAAATATTTCAGATAATTTAGGAAAAAGTATATAATACTACCTATAGTTTGGGACTTTCATATTAAAATTATATGATAACATATCTAAATTTAAATAATATATTAATATACATATATCTAATCTATATTTCCCACAATAGAAATACATTATACATATAAAATTATCAAAAAAAAGGTTGAATTTATAAAACTTTACTCGACAGAGTAAGGGCCTATGCTAAGTGATTTATAACTCGCTGAATTATTTTTTTTTTGCAAATTCGTGCATTTTTTTGGCAAGAATAGAGGGGAACTATAATTTTCTTCCGAATGGCTATGACTGAAAGCACTTTGTTATGACAAATGTGATACTCTTGGAGGTTTTTTCAATTTATCTCAAAAGGCAGTAATCCGTTAAAAACATTTCTGTTTTTTATTTATAGGTGGCATAGGCCCAAAGGCCAAAACCCAAAACCTTCGGCGAAACAGCCCTATACGCACTAACCATATTACGCCATGGGCTACCACAATAAGTGGAAACTAAATAAAAATAAAAAATTGAAGTGAATTTAAGACACGTCTTTACTGGCTGACTGGCTGAACACAATAGATATACGGAGCTGTAACTGGAAGCTGCAACTGAATATCTGTCAAAATATTGAATACACACAAATTCAATGTTAAGCACACAACGCAACGCAACTGCAGTCGGTGCTGCAAAGGTTCACCAACTTTTAACTTTTTCACGTGCAGCACTTTCGACGTTTCAATTTACATATATGAAGAAAAAAAGAGCCGGAAAAAATATTGAAGTTTTTAGTGCTCATTTGTGTTTCGAAAAAAATATTAATTAAAAGAAAAATATTGGAAATAAAAAAAAATTAATAATAAACTTGTGGTTGTTTTTTTTCCTTTAAAATATATAAAAAGCTGTACAGATCATTGTGGGCAAATAAAAAAAAACTACGTACGACATTTTTTGAAAGCAGTTGCAGCTGCTTTCAGTGATTTCATTTTGGCCCTACCTTTCACATAAAACAATTTCTAAGAAAATTTAATGATCAATGATAAGGTAGTTAGATCATTGAAATAAAGAAATCCATTTCCTGGGCCAAAATGAAATATTTTTTTGACTAGAAATAATAATTGAAGGTGTGTTTTATTCATTGCTGCATAGCCAGCGCAGCAAACAAAAACAATTTGATTGCTGGCGAAAAAGAAGTCAGTAAAAATAAAGATGGCTGTGCTGGCGATAGAGCTTTCAATTATTGAAATGAACGTATAGAGTGAGCTTTCGTTTTATTCAGACTTGTGCTGCGCTGGCTATGCAGCAATGAATAAAACACACCTTGAGTTATCAGCTTTTTATTTGCATTAAAATAATCACTGATTTCTCTTTTTAATTAAAATTTTCAATGATCGTTTTCAATGAAAGCTATAACTGGCACCTTATAGACGCCAGTTATAGCTTTCATTGAAACTCATCATTGAAAATTTTAATTGTTAATTTTGAGGCGTCTAGAAAGAAAAATAAGTTAATATTTTGATGCCAAAATAAAGCTTATGGTTCAAATATTATTTCTATCCAAAAAAATTTCCATTTCGGCCCAACTTTTCACATGCAATAACTTTAAAGTTTTCAATGATCAATGGTAAGGTAGTTCAATCATTGGGCCAAAAAAATTTTTTTTTAGGGTAAATGTAATAATTAAGTCATAACCTTCATTTTGGCATATAAATAAACACTGATTTTCCTTTCTCAAGGCCTCAAAATTGACAATTAAAATTGCAATGATCGTTTTCAATGAAAGCTATGACTGGCCCCTAACAATTAAATTTTTTAATGATGAGTTTCAATGAAAGCTTAAACTGGCGTCTTAAGCTCCGAGAATTCTCTGGACTTAGATAAGCCTACAGGGAATTAGTTGTTGTTGTATTTAACATATAAATTGTTTAACACCGATGTCGTTTTTTTTTTATCCAATTCACTCCGGGCTGCAAAAAAATAGGCCTAGAGTTACATAACAGGCTTTCTCTATATGTATCATGATAATGAAACTTGCCTATGGTGTTTTTATGAATTTTCGATTAAAATATCTGAGGTAATTCCTTTCAGTTTATACACAAAATATATGAACTCAATAGTACTTCCCTATATATGTAATAATAAAAATGTTTTTGCTATTTATTTATTGTTCCTTAAAATATGCAACTACTTTCACGTCTTTCAAAATGTTTATTAAATCCTCAAACTTGACAAGAAAAAATGTATATTTTTTTTTGGAACGAAATGATTTTCAGAAATGATTGCATAAATGCACAAGAAGTGTTTATTTATAGATAGAATATAGATAGATAATTTGTTTAGATAGATAATTTTTAATTAATTAATTAAATTTAAGATTTAACTATATCGATGAATTTGTATTCAAAGTTCCACAAAATCCCTTTATTGGTTTTTAGTATATAATAGTAGTCTTTAAAGAGGGGTTTGTTTTGCGAACTAAATTTTCAAAATTTAATCTCTGTGCCTTTAGGTGTTGTTTTTTGCTTGGTCTATAGTAGTGCAAGTACCTATGTATTGATTTCGTGGCTAAAAAATCGATATTCCTATCAAAACTAATAATTATTAAAATCTTTTTTGTTGTTTTTTTCGATCTGCTGCCTGTACGTGTCCGTCATACACCAAGCCTTCCAAAGCAGTGGTGAAATGTGAATAATAACTTACCAATGGATTGGCATATACGAAAATGGAATGATTCCAAGTGATTAAAACACATCGCAATGTTTGGTTTTGATAAATTAACCGACATTTTTATTTTGCCACCAGACTTCTTTTAAAGTTGTTTACCATCGACGACGCACGGTAGCAGTTGGTGGTAGATTTGGTATAGACACTGACAGAACCTACTGTGGATCGTGTAGATCATGTGGATACTATTGAGGAATGTTCACAAGTTGTTCTGTCAAAATAGCACAGGGATGTCATAGATAGAAAAAATTATAAAACATAAAAATATATGTAAATAGGTCGTTTAATCTCTCTATCGTCGCATATAATGATTGATGAATTAAATAAGAAACTTGTATTTTCTAATATAATACTACATACATGCGCGTAGTAAACACGCATAATAGTTCAGGAATAATATTCACCACGCTCACCTATGTAAACCAGAATGACTGCCGACAGCTTACCTATATTTCATGTTTCAAAATTTGTTCTTAAGCCTAGTATATACAGTATACACTGCTCATGCGAAACGAAGTTTTTCTGTTATCTCCAAACAGACAACTCTTGCGAAAACACAACGGAAAATATCCTTGGAGAGTTTTACTAATTCCAAAAACAAAATCAAACATAAACAAAACAAAAAAAATCAGAGAAACCCATGATGTAAGAAAATGAAAAACAAAAACTCAAATGTAATTTTTCCGCACACAATTGGCGTGTTCAGAAAAATGAGATCTCAGAGATTTTTCTCACTCAAAAAGTGAGCAAGCGAATCCAAGATTTTTTTTCCTCAGAGTTTTGACAGCAAAGCTGAGAAATTTTGCTGAGGAATCCTGTTCAGGTAACTGAGATTGCTGAGATCTCCGAGATTTCATTTTCCTGAACATGCCTAATAAATAGTCTGTAGAATTAATTCAGTGCGTAAAAGGAACGAAGACTTCTCCAAATAATCTGTTTCAATTATAAATTTTGCTCTTTCAACAGCGTATTGATAACGAAAAGCAGAACGAAATTTTTCGTTTATGATTTCGTTGTGTCATTTTTTAATAATTCGGAAACGACATGGTCGATTTTTATTAATCTTGATACCATGCAATTTTTTTTAACTTTACCTATCTATCAGATTTAAACCAGAAATTATGCTTATGATGAAAAATAACGGCACCTACCATAAAAGTTTTTAAAAACCTATAACGAAATCTTATTTTTCTTAAAAACAACTCCTACGATTTTGAGTAAAATTTTTATGTGAGCTAAAATAAAAGCGAAACAATTGTTTATTTATCTATTATTAATGGTATCTCTCATAGAACCATTTATTTGTTTATCGACTATCTCATTATTTCTTTAACCGATTAATGATTTTTTTACGCAAAAATTTCTAATAAAGTTAAATAATATTTTATATCACATTAAAAATATAATTTTGGATTAAAACAAAAAAAATCAATGAAATTGACGGAATAAAGAATGGTCAAGTCTAATAAACTGACATTCTAGTATGAATAATACAATAAATAATAATAAAAAAATCAGAATTATTTTTTTGAAATCGGTAGTTGATTTTTTATAGAAATTAATTTTTAACTCCGCAACAATAAAAACTAAAAATTGGCATACCAATTTATTGATTGTCGTGTCACTTCGTATGAGAGTGAATTAACTCATTTTTTATTTTCGCTTACGACTAGCTACATCCATTTTAGATACAAAATATAAACTTTAGTCAAATGAGACATTATAGTTATTAGAACCTCTTTATTACGGAAAACTTGCTGAGTCCACAATCCACATGTCAAGTTATAGCTAGTTTATTATAATTACTGAAAATTCACATCACTGCACTGGTTCAAATTTAATTCGAGGCATTTTAATTAATATAATTTATTAACGAGCTAAGGGAATTTATTATTTTTTTTACATCGTCTATATTTTTTGTGTGATATAGAAAACTTTCTGCATATTACTCTTCCATACTTCAAGCCACCTTGTACAGATTCACATAAGATTCGATGCTAGAGACAAAATATCAAAAAAAAATATTACATGCTATTCATTTTTTAGTGGGTAATGAA
This sequence comes from Epistrophe grossulariae, assembly GCA_929447395.1. Classification (NCBI taxonomy): domain Eukaryota; kingdom Metazoa; phylum Arthropoda; class Insecta; order Diptera; family Syrphidae; genus Epistrophe; species Epistrophe grossulariae. The sequence continues at coordinate 140,648,453 of OV839566.1, read as the reverse complement.
GTTTTAAAACTTAAAATTTTGAAAGAAAAAGTTAGACACCGTGAAGTTTTATTTTAGTTTTTTAGTATTCAATGTTCTTATCAATTTTTAGTCAACACTAATCAGTTGCTAAAATGTCTTATATTTTGCAACAAAATTTAATTTACTATTTAATTATTGGAAATAGAATCCTTGGAACAACTTAAATAACGGATTGAAGTCCAAATAAAGGAAACTTATTTAAGTTATTTTCAATTTTCTCAAAAACTAGAAGACATTTTAGAAAAATTTGTCAATTGAAATTTTAACGTTTTAAAATTAGGTACAGTAAAACCCGCTTAAGAGAAAAACCTGCATATCTGAAACACTTGGTCTGTTTGTTAATGTGAAATTTCTTGCGAATTTCTCACAAAATTTAAAAATTTGTTGTCAAAAACCCATAGAAAAAAAAAACAGTTTTTTGGAATTTTGTTGAAAAAAAGTTACCAAACAGGCATACTTTTTCTATCTCCGTGTATTTGGCGACCAATTACCTTTAAAACACTCCGCTTAAGTAAAACTTGCTGAAGTGAAAAACTCGGATACCTGAAACATATTTTCAATTAATTTTTATATTTTTCATTGAAAAAAAACTCCCTTAAGTGAAAACAAAATCAATTGGAACAGAAAAAAAGAGTTTCTGAATACTTTCACTTCTTTTTTATTTTTCACATCTACCAAATTTTCACCACGAATATGACATTTGAATTTCTGATATGTCACAACCGTTTTTGGAATTTTTAAATCCGCTTAAGTGAAATTTTTGTTTCACTTATCCGAACTCCGCTCAAGTGAATTTTTTTTTTACTTAAGCGGGGTTCGTTTAAGTGAAAAACCAGCTTAAGTGAAAGAAAGACTGTGACATTTTCCCGTTTTTATTAAGCGGGTTTTACTGTAAATGATAAATTTTTGTTTTTTTTACAGAAACCCTTAAAAAGCAATCACAGGCAAACTTTTAATGCAAAACTGATTCTACTTTCCAGGCGAATATTTTTCCTGAATACGTCATTTAAAAAAAAAACTAATCCATCCCCAAAGTTGTATAATGAGAATAATTTTATTCATTTTAATATAATTTTAAAAATAGTTAAATTTGCCTGAAAATACAAAGTTAATTTGGCGTTTACTTTAAACTTTTATAGTTTAGATAATTGGCTACTTCTTTGTTAGTAGTCTAATTCCATGGGAACCTAGGTGGTTCTTCTGTTGCCCATGATTGTGTTGTTGAAGATTCTTCAACTTCAGTAAATATTGGAGGAGTTGGTCGCATGGGAGTTTTTGTAGTAGCAAGAGTGGTAGAATCATCTGATGAAAAAATTTCGCATGTTGTAACTACATTTTCAAAAAGAATATCAGAATGTTTTAAATATTGGAAGTTAGCTTCAGTCGTGCAATTTTTTTTCGTTGACATTATTGTACGGCTCTCATTTTCAACATTCAATATTGTTAATTTGCAATTCTCTGCCATTTCCAAGATTTGAGCTCGAGCAGGAATTGGCTAGAAAAAATACTTTTTATAAACACAACATTTCAGGGTGGCAAAATAAATTTTGTAAAATTACCAATTCTATGTAACATTCCAAAGCTGCCTCAATATCTCCGTCTGTAGCAAATTTATTCCGACAATTATCATCTATTTTAACACACATATCATTATTTTGGTATGCAATATCTTCAGCCTTTTTTCTCAAATTTTCATTCATATTTGCGTTGGACTTAGATTCAATATCTGCGCACACTTGCCATTCTTCGCCCATTTTTCTAACAGTGTTTGCTTGGTTTTCGGAGAATTCAGAAAAACATCCAGAATCCTTGGTTAGACCATTTCGTGCTGCGAATTTAGCTAAAGAATGATCGACGTTAATGATATTAGAACCACCCAATTTAACACTCTCGACCTAGAAGAGAAAAAAAAATGTTAATTTTGAACCTTTCTATTGTTAAATAAAATTTGTCCTTACACCGAGTGAAAAACTCGCCATCAGCAGAAAACTGACGAAGAAAAACATTGGTTTTGTGAACATTATTAAATTTTTGTTTAACACTCCTTATCAATGAGTATGGTAGATTTTAGATGAGAAAAGGTTACAACTCAATGCGTTCGAATGTTTAACTGATAAATTTAACATTTTATAATTTTGTTTTATACCTTTGGAGAAAAGAACAATTTTAATCGAATGAAGACAAAAAAATAAATATATTTTCGGTTGGTATAGGTTGTCTTTTGTTTGGTTGTTATCTAAAAAAAAAAAACACCTTTATTTTATTGAGCGGCAGGCAGTAAACTAAATAAAATAATTAAAAACTAATTAAATGGAATTCAAGTCAGCTGATTTATGATTTTGAAGAAACAAAAATACCTAAATTTATTCGAGTATACATATTTAGATATTATTATTAATTTATATAGCTCATGTTATTAGGTATTATTGTTTTCAATAATTTTATCTTTATTAATTCTCATTGTTAAGTTTTAAAGAAGGTTTTTCCGTCATTCATAAATTCAAAGAAAGAAATCAATCGTCATTTGTTTTTTGTTAGATATTATCAACCAGGCATATTAATAAAACCTGGGACTTTGATGGTTCAAGGACTTAATTCTGTATCTAACATATCTGTTTCTTTTATTTGTGTTGAAGGTATACAAATTCTCTAAAACAATTCGGTTTTCACTTTATAGAAACCAGTCTAATCTTTTATCAACAAACGATTGCAATATAATCCTGTCAGAATATTAGATAGCCTTAATTCAAATTTAAAAGGTTTTCCATAAATATTCCTGCCTGATCTTTCCTTTCAAAAAGCTTACTATTTTTGAAGACGATCATTGCAAATATATTTCAGCTCTCTCCAACTCTTCCTTGAATTTGCTTGAATGCTCTTCGACCGACTTCTAGCTTCTAGGCCGCTAGAAAGCATAACAAAAAATTCCTAACAAATGTTGACAGCTTCCTTGAAATAGCAGATCTACAGATTTCACGTTCTTATTGCTGCATCCAAGAAGGAGCTAGATACAACATTTAAGCGGATGAATCGTAGTTGGGTGTCTTAAACTTCGAGAGTTGATTTTCTATATTTTGATAAAGTTTACTTTATTTCGTACGCAATTTTAATTTCCCGTCTTGCCTGTTAGTATTTTCGATTCAGTCTTCAGAAGAGACAATATATTCTGAACCTGGACTGATGATAGAAATTCTCGGCCGGAATACAGATTGTCCGATATATCAAAGATTTTTTTGTACGGTTCACAAATTCCTCTCCAACTTTAACTCTGCAAAAGTTTCTTTTTTTCGGAAACTTAAGAATCAACCCATTTCTTTAACTTTCGGAGAACTTTTCGGAAAACGTTCGATATTTTCTTAATGGCAATGCACATAAGGGTTATGCGTTACCACATTGTTTGTCTTCTTTGCTTCAATCGGGGTTATGAATTCCCCTCGATTGGGAGGTCTGTTGCGAATTTGGATATTTGTTCTTTATGAAAAAGGCAAGTAATTAATTGTTCCTTTCATACTTTAGAGCTAGTCCTTATCAAAAGAATTAAGTGAGCCATTTGAATCTATTACCAGCTGTAAATTTGGAGATGTGAACACATTGTGAGCTACTTTTTGATTCTATAAACGGTCTTGCTGTCACCTGCTTTGTAAACAAAATATTAATACAGTTAGTCTTATCACATATCATGCTACGGTGAACTTTAACTAAAAGCACTCTTCATTTTTTCTTGCTGTTTAAAAAAATAAATAAAATTGTAATAATGTTATAACTTCAAAAGATGGTGGTTAGAAAAATAAATAAATATAAAAAATTGTAGATGGTGGTTCACTTCGTTTATCCTTACTCAAGTTCCTTCTTCGAAAATCCAATGACAGAAGTTGCTGATTTTTCGATCAACACAATAAGTTATTTTATAAAAAAAAACTGTTTAACTAGTTCTTTCCAGAACAAAATTTTTGCTACCTATAGTTTTAAATTACATATACTTAATTTGACTATTTAATATCTAATCATAAGAACAATTAAACTATAAGAACATAAATAACTAATCTTTATTTGCAACGCAATTTGGTTGAAAAAAAAAGAATTCATCGTTCTACGTCAAAAAGGTAGGTATACATAAAGATTAATTTAATAATGATTTAAAACTTTAATGAGGTCAAAATATTAGTTCTTAATAATTAAAGAAGTTTTGACTTTTGAGTAAGAAAAAAGTACACTTTGTTATCAAAGAAAAAATCCTTCTTTATAAAGATTTATGAATTCTCAAAAAAAAATTATTATCTAACTGAATGAATGAAAATACCAAAATAATTTTTGTAGTCGAAATTTTCTTAATTATAAAGTTTAAGGAGTTTTAAAAGTAAAATATAATTTTTTGAAAGAATAAAATGTTAATATTATATTCCCTCTCTTTTAATATCTCGTTCCTCGTTCTTTGCTTGCCAAGACAGTGTCCATCAAGTTATGCTGCTTATTTGCGTGAGAGCGTTAGCGAAATAGAATAGTGTTAAAAAGTAGATACCAATTCACATTGAATTTCTAAATCTCATAATGGGAGGGAGATATGTAAGGTAAAGCATTCCACATTAGTGTTGTACGGATAAAGAAAGAATCTCTATACTTAACAGTACGTACGAAATTGGACTCAAGACATTTTATCATCTGGTGACTAAAAATTAATTAGATCGTTGAATATTGAAAAAACTACTTAAATATAAAAAATTAAAAAAAAAATAATTTCCAAATTAAAACAAATTTTTTTTTTTTTTTCAAAATTTTGAAATTGAAAATTAATTTTCCAAAAGTATAGAATTAAATTATTTAATTTAAAAAACAGAATTGAATAACAGATTTCTGACTTAAAAAAAATAAACATGACATTGTAAGTGGTGCCGTGTTTTTAAATATTTAATTTTTCTATTTTAAGTCAATATTTTTAAAATCCAAGATGGTGGCTTAAGCTCCATCTCGCTTTTCTTGAAAAACCACAAATATGCTTTTTATAAGCCTGTCTTATGAATTGTGAAAGAAAATTGTGTATACGTTTATATTTATTTGGCTTTAATATTTGGTTTAAATTCGATCTAAAAATCCTACTTCCACTAAAAAAAATAGTAATAAAGTACATTTTTTTATTTTCAAATTTTCTCAAAAACTAAGAGACATTTTTAGCGTTTGACTTGATAAAAGAGCATTGAATATTAGAAACAAAAAAATACTACTCAATAACGTTAAGTTAATTTTGAAAGAATTAATTTCAAAATTAAAAATTTTTCTTTTTTTTTTTTAATTTTGGTTTGAAAATTAATTTTCCAAAAGTAATCACTAAAATTATTTGTATTTAAAAACAAAATTTAAAAATGGATTTCTGGCTTTTAAAAAATATATAACATGACACTGCAAATGTTGCCGTAGTTTTTAAATATTTTATTTTCTATTTTAAGTAAATAATTTTTTTTTAATTTAAAATGGCCACTTAAATTACTTCACTATTTTCCTGAAAAACTACATAATGAGAACCCCATATAACGAATTATTGTGAAAGAAAATACATACAATAAATTTTTTTTGCAGGTCAGGCCTTTTTTTGTACATAGCGATTGGGCTATGGACAATGTTGTCTAAGTCAGAATTTAATGATCTTATCATACGCTGTTGTTTAAGTTCCGCAATCCACACCCCATGGGCAGGGATGTGGGTATAGAAAAGAATATGAAAAGCTGATGGTACTGTCGTCTGCAAAACAGTTAAATTGATTACAACTAGTTTCAGACAAACGATCATTTATTTATTTATTTATATAAATAAGAAGGAAGGAGACAAAATTGAACCCTGGGGCTCACCAGCATTAATTTTCGATAAGAGATCTTTATGTAAAAATTCTTACCAAACGCTTTTGAAATATACAAAATGATGTAAAGATTTTTGTTCCACTGTTCGATGAGATATACGTAGTACGTACCATCAGATCACCAGTTGACTAATTGATATAAAAGCCGTCTTTGTGGTCATCAAGAAGCTTTCGTTTTTCAAGATAATTATTCTACTGATGATTAATCAGCGGTCCTATGACCGTAAAAAGAACGGACGTAAGTGTAATTGGTCGATAGTTAGAGGGGGGGAGGGAGAAGATTCGCCTTTTTTCAGGCCCTTGACAATAATGTTTCTTTCCACCCACTCAGAAAGAGACCTGTAGAATAGGACAGATGGAAAAACTCACGCAGTTTTTGTCAGCCTAAAAAGAACACCTCTAGAACAATGACTGTTTTATAAAAAGATGCGCTTTCTGGAATTAAGTACAGTCGACTCTCCCTAAGTCGTACTCTCTCTAAGTCGAATTTCTCTCTAACTCGAACTTTTTCGTCATATTTTATCATTCCCTTCAATTTTCCATACAAAAACCATTCTCTAAGTCGAACTTCCTCTTAGCCGAACTCTCTCTATAACTCGAAGACATTTTCTCGATATTTGGCATCTTTGTTTACCCCTTAAGTCGAATTTTGTTCAAAACAAAACAAAATAAAAAACATTACCCCTTCGGAATTCGTATTTGGGTATAGTATAACTACGAACCATCAAAATCTTAATACATATGTATATATGTGTAGCATCGCGTGTATACCATCATCATCAGGTCTTCGCATTTCTTCCTATTCATAACCCTGGTACCTCTATAAAAAGATCCAGTTTTTAAAAGTTACATCGCAAAAACTAAAAAAGGATTGTTATCCTTTTCTTTGTGTTGTTGGTTGCTTTATATACATATATTAACCTTTATTATTAAATAAAACTTTTAAAATAAAAAAAATGTTTCTCTCTATAACTCGAATTTTTCCAAAACTCTCTCTAACTCGAACAAATCTTGGTATCCCGTGAAAATTCGACTTATGGAGAGTCGACTGTAGGTCAAATTTAGGTCGAAGAGAAATAAATATTTAAAAAATAAATAAATTTATATAAAAATATCTGTATTTTTAACAAACAAATTATTTTAATAAAAATAAATATTTGTTTACAAAAACAAAAATACATAAATCACATAATTTCCATTTTTTTCAGAACAGAATAGAATTTTAGATTCAAACATTTAGAGTCCGTGTAAGTGAGAAAATTGAATAACACAGTGTCATTTCCTTTCATTTGGTTTGGCTTAAGAAATTTTGAATTCTTCAGTGTGGAACAAAAAGGAGTAGATCTCAAAAAAGCGGAGCGGCAAAAAGGATTTATTTTCTTTCTTAAAATTGAAGTAAATTTACTCCGATTGGAGTAAGGTTCTATAGCTGAGGAGAGGAGTCATGTCACTTTCGGGCAACGTCAAATTGACAGCGAACTGTGATGCAAGTAAATTGACTTTCTGTTTTGAGTTTACACCAGTGACCAGAGGTGTCGTTGAACATTAGAACCGAAGATGAAGTGATATTTCGTATTTTGAATTAATTTGTCATGCAAGAATTTAGTTCGTCAAATACGACCGCTACAGGTCTTTCTAGCTTGTTCTAACTTATTCCGGTTTTCCTTTCCTTTCCCTTTTCTTTCCTTTCCAAGAAGTAAGCTGTATTATACTTATATGACCTATGTACCTAAGACTATAATTTAAGTGCTAAAATGATACAAGTAGGCATGTACTTTTGTATTATATTTTTGCTTTTAAGCACAATAATCTTTTACCTGTTTGAAAACGTATATAACATAGATTGTGAATAAAATCAAGAATTTCTTTCAATTGATACGAGTACGAGTACCTACATATAATATATTGATTTTAAATTAAAATTTATTATTCAACTTATGTTTTGATAAAATAAAAAATTTACTATTCGATAAATTGAGTTTAATTTAATCGTGATTTAGATGAAAATATCCTTAAAAAATTTATCCATAGAATATAGCAAATATAAATACCTTCTTAAGACAAATAAATTATTTGTACCATACCAATCAAGATAAAATTATAACAAATCAAAAAAATGTTGCCGAAAAGATACACAATTGAAGATAATGCCAATTTATAGGAGGAGGTATAAAGATTTTTTTAAATACCTACATTCCATATGACATTATTTTGTTTGAGATATTTAATTATACCTATGTATATTTTAGTCTAAATTCTTTTGTGTGTTAATCAATCAAAAAAAAGAAGGAAAAACAAGAAAACAATACAAAATATAGGTGTTAATAACATTTTTAGATAAAATTAGAGGTTTATGACTTTAAGTTCAAACTGAAGTCAAGGGTTTTGTGATTGATTTACACAATAGACTACAATGCACATTTAACTGCTAATATTTAAGTTCAAGGTTATCCTCCTCCCTTGTTGTTGAAAAAAAAAATTCAAAAAAATGAAATAACATTTTAGACGATTAAATACGATGTTAAAATATTTAAGTACGGATTTTTCAAATTTTAAACGAGTAATCATCGTGCTATCTTTTTAACGTTTTATTAGAGTTAAAATCACTAAATGCCTTTTTTAACTTTTTAGTATCATTTTAACTCCAAATGTCACTTTGAAAATTAAAAATGTAAAAATGGTAGCTATGTTTGTTTTCTTGTTTACATGAACTGTCCCTTGTTTAGGCGAGTTTAGCTGAATTTTATTAAGAAAATAGGTTAAGTATGAAACTATGTACTTAAAAATATTTAAAAATAAGAACATTTTAGTAGAGAACTTTAAGGTTAGTAAATTGTTAAGTAGTATTATGCTAATAATATCTTAACATCATATAAAATTTTGCTGCAATATTTTTATTAAAAAATGTATTTCTTTAGTCAAAATGTTCTGCATTAAGCACTATTAGGAGGGTACCTAAAGTCAATTTGCAGTTAAAATTTTTCTGAAGCATTTGCATGTAAAAGTATCTCAATGTGTTTAAAATTTCCTAAATTGCACTTTACGGATCTCTACAAATCACGCAACGGTGATTCTAAAAAGATTAGATTTGTCTTGATTTTGAGAGGAAAAGTTAAAAAAAAAAATTATATTATAATAACAATTATATTAAGGGAAAAGAGAAACGTATGAGATACAAAGATTATTGAATAAAAAGTGATATTTCAAATTATAGGCCAATAGACAAACTTTCATGTTTACCAAAACTATTTAAAATTATTGTTTTTAAAAGTTTTTATTTCAGCTGCAAACCTTTTCTCAAGCAAGCAACATGGGTTTATGAAAAATAAATCTAATGTAGATAACTAATCTTCTTGAATTTACGCCTAAAGGCGTAAGACGAATTTACCATAAAGTTGACTTTAGAAAGGCCTTCGAAAAGTTGTCTCATAGTCTTATTTAATTCAAATTTTCATCTCTTGGTTTCTCTTCAGCTTTCGTTCAATGGGTCAGATCATATTTGAAGGGGAGGGCATACCAAGTTCTTTTTAGAGGAATTATTTCCGATTTAATCAACGCAGACTCTGGTATACCTCAAGGCAGTCACCTAGGTCCACTACGCTTCATATTTTCTATAAATGATGTTGTTTCAATAGTAAAATATTGTAGGGTGCTTATATACGCTGATGATATAAAGTTATTCAAAATCAACAGAAACCAGTTCAATTCTGAATCTCTTCAAATTTACCTAAATATTTTTCTAATTGGTTTACACAAAACAATCTTTTCCTAAATGTAACAAAATGCTAATTGATGTCCTTTTTTAGGAAAACAAAAATACAATATCCGCATTAATTACAGCATAATTCAACCGTTCATATCGTCGGCTAAATAGTAAATACGAAAAACTACTAAGTCCACTTTCGGTCGAAATTGAGATTTTGATGCCATTTTCTTCAGAAATACATTTTGGACAAATTGGTTTCATCGCTTTTGTCCAATGTATAGTAGTTGTTACAGAATCCTGAAGAGAAAATCAGTTCTTATATGGAGCCTTATGTTAATAATTTTTGTTTTTTCGCTCTCCTGTAAAATTTGCCACTAATGGACAGTTTTACGTATTTAGCTGACGATATGCTAATCGCCTTCTTCTTTCAAACATGACTACTCTGGAAAAACGTTGGAAAGTTACCTTTGTTTTTTACACCAACTAATGGTTGGTTCACATGTTCTTTTGGACCAAGTTCATTTAATAGTTAGTTAACAGTTCTCGGAAACAAATTTTTACGGCACAAGTTTTGCACAATACAGCGCAACTTTATTTTTTTTTTGAAAATCGAAAATGACGTTGCTAACTTCACGCTTCCCAAAATTTATTTTTGGCCCTAAAAGCTGTAAACATCGCAGCACGAAACCTTTTTTTACGAAAATCAAAAATGGCGGTGCTAACTTATTTTTGTCCTTATAATATTGAATAGTATTTTAGTATGTTGCTTTGGAGAGTATGATAAATTGACTAAGTCTTCAAAATTTAACATACCGCGCTCTTGAACTAAGTTTCCCTGATAAAACTGACACACAATCTAATGTAAGTAGGAATACTCCTTTTTCCACTGAGATAAATTTGAAGTTTTGGAGGCAGGTATAACCTATCCATTAAACTTGAAGAAATTTGTAGTCGAAATTTTATAAAAAGATGGGCTTTTAAGTCGAAGAGAAGTGAATATTTAATAAATAAATAAGTTAATATAAACATATTTGGTTTAAATGCTCGTGGGGAGGGGTTCCGGACACGAAACCTCAACTCCCCCCCCCCCGTGGATCCGCCACTGCTCAAAGCTTACACTAAAGAACAAGTTGTATTGACGTTCTTAGTGTCTCTAAATGTTTGTCATCAATCATCCTATTAAAATGTTTCCCTTTTCATTGCAGCAGTGTTGCCACTTTTTGTTCAATTATTGTAATTGAATGGGTAATATTTTGACTTGTAGTTATTTTTGTAGCTTCTTATTAATTTATGAATATATTTTATTTGTTGTCTTTAGTCTAGTGTGTTGGGCTTTTTATATATTTTACTAAAAACTAACACCACGATATTTCCTAGTATCTGAAGGTGAAAAAACCCGAATAGAAAAGAAATGTAATGTTACAAATGCTTGAACTAAGCAGACCTGATAGCGTTAAAAAACATATCCAACCTTTCCTTTCGAAGATTCACTTCCAAATGACATGAAGGCGTGAAAGAAAATTATTCATAATTATGAAAGTTTTTGATGTTTAGTTTCACATTTTTGTAGAACGAGAATCGGAATTAGCTTGAAAGGTTTGAAAAATTTGCCATTAATTTTTCCACAGAAACATAATTGGGCCTCAGTTGTCGCTATTTGAACCGAGATCTACACCATGGTTTAGCACGAAGAGATTTTGTCATCAACGGTCTAGTTGTTATTTATTTTTGTGCGCTAGTGGACATTTTCATTGGGTTTAAAGCACTTGACTTGGTCTGCTGCTCTTGCTCTTGGTCAGATAGGTTTTTGAACAGTTCAGAATATAAAAATTTTGAAACCTTAACCTGAAACTTTAAGCATTACAAACCTCAAAAGATTTCTGTTATCTTACTTATAAAATGATTTGAGAAATAAAAAAAAAAAAAAAACCTTTTAGGGAAGTGATGTATTTTTGAGAAGAAAAGCCGCGTTTGCTATAAAATCTTCATTTGAAATATTGAAATCAAAATAGTTTGAGAAGAACTATTGACCTGAGACTTAGTGTGAGTTCGATGTCTAAATATCAATTAATAAAAAAGAAGAGCAGTAAGTTGACTTACAAACCAAAATGTATAAATTTGTAAATGTAAACCCTTATAACAAAATTATTATTAATTTTATTTTGTATAGGTATACCTATATGATCAATTTTTGATAAGCATTTTATTGTTTTATTTTACCTATAAGTAAATCAAGCTTGTAAAATCTATTTTTAAAATTATAGTCATGTTCTTTTTTCTATCCGTTGGTCGTTTAATTGTTCCAAATAGATTATTTTATTTGTAAGTACTATAAGAGTTCAGTACCCTTCAAAAAAGTTATATGTATTTCAAAGCTGATCAAATAAATTTGATTTCAAATTGTTTACCCTAATAAATCAATTATTTTATCAACAATAGGTAACATTAAGAAAATGTATCTAATTAAAAAATTCTATTCGAATTTAGGTAAATATTTTTTTTGCAGCGGAACTTTTTAACTGCATTATTATTGACGAAATATTATTATTATTCACAATAAAAATTTTACCTAAATAATATCTACATATATTAAAGAATTTACCTATCATGAATTTTATTGATGAAATTATACAAAAGATAACTCACAATAGGTATTGTTTATTTAGTGCGGCTTTGAAACAAAAAAATTATATAGGTACCTATAGAAACAAGGCTATATTATAGTCTTTGTTATTTTTGCTGGTGTTTTTCTCCATTGTTGCAATATAAAAACATAAAATTTCTTAGAAAATATAGGTACTTTATAAGATATAATTTATTTTACAATGACAAATTTTTTTTTTAACAAAATACCATTATAATATCTTCAAGTATTTGTAAGTTTTATTCAAGGCGATGACAATCTCTTACTCTTAATACGATTCTTAAGTTTTCGTAGAAACGAAAATAATCAATATACCTTAATAATGTTATATTGGAATTATTTCATTCTACGATTTTTATATTTTATTTGGTTTCGAGAAATTTCCAAATCTTTAACGATTTTGTATTTAAATCACATTTGGCACTATTATAGCTACGAAGTTTTATCAAAATAGTTTAAACCGTTAAAAATAAAAAAATCAAAAACAAAATAATTTTTTGGCAGCTACTTGTTCCAGATGAGTTTTAAACTTAACATTTTTTGAAAATTTCTTACTTATACAACATTTTTTACATATACTAGGCGTGTTTTTTTGCAAGCCCGGGGGTAATTGGTTGAAAAAAACGACAACGGTGATTAGCGACGCCATCATAGAAAAAACATGGAGTTTTCATAGAAACTATCGATAACGTGTATGTAATTAATGCCGGTAACACAGTATTTCTGTGCGCTAAAGTTAAGCCCCGAGAATTCTCTGGGATTAGCTAAGCCCGCAGGGGAATAGTTGTTGTTGCATTTTAAATGTAAATTTTTTAGCAACGACGTCGTTTTTTCATCCAATTCCCCCCGGGCTTGCAAAAAATCACGCCTACTATATGGCAAGTTATGGATTCGTAAAAAATTCGAACTATAGGGTCTGAGATTTCGATCATCATACTTGACATTATGATGAAAGCTAAGTCGAAAAAAGTGGGTCTCGGAATTCTGTCTGTCTGTCTGTCTCTCATGTCCTTTCGGCTACAGCCTAAAAGGGTAGGTTGAAGAAGGTAGGAAGAAGAAGAACAAAACAATAGAAAATGTTTTGTTTTTGTTGTTATTTAATGAATATAATATTATTTTTCTCAAAAACATGCCCACAGCTTAAAAAAAATCAGTAATTTTTTTACAAATAGACTGGAACAAACTGATGAAACTAGTTCAACTGATTTTGATAAATTTTTTTTTTTTGAGAATAGTTTTAAAAGAATTGTATAGGTAACAACATTTAAAAATATTTTTTTTCGTGAACCTAATAATTCGAAAACGACTTGACCGATTTTTATTTTACTTGGCTCCTAGCAGATTATCAAGCAGATTTGAAATGATTCTTAAAACCAAAAATAACGGTAGGTACCTAACCATAAAAATGTTTAAAAACTGTTAAGGAAAAACAAATTTTTCTCAAAAACTGCTCCTATACGATTTTGATTAAAATTTTATATGTCAGCTTATATCAGTAAGATCTATCATATTATTTAAAAGAAAATTTTATCAATCGGTTAAAAATGCTATCTTTCATAGAACCAGTTTTTCGACAACCTATCTCATTATTTGATGTTGAACCGATTTTCATGAAAGTTTGTTCACGGAAGTTTCTAATATGTTTGAACAATATTGCATATTGACATTTAAAAAAAAAAACAATTTTGGATTTTTAAACCAATTTTGGATTTTTAAGAAAAATTTCAAAATAATTTTTTGAAAATTCGATATTGAAAAAATGGGAAATTTTTTTTTTTTTTTTTAATTATTATTTGATTCTGCATTAATAAATTCTAAAAAATTGCGTAGATAACAATTTTTTTTTCTTAAAAATATGTACATATTATTTACAAAATTTTATAGGTACATAAAGAATAAATTTTTAAAAAAACCGCTCCAACGATTTTCAAATTTATTCTCAGAGGGTTTAGATCATGTTGGTGTAAAATCAATTTCAGAGGTTGTATAGTCGATTTATTCATAATTATATTGATTTTTTATTTTTGAGTTTTAACTGTAAGTTCCATGCATATATGTGCAACAAGGTTTTTTATTTTGTTCATATAAATATGTTCTCAAATAATAATAAAATTCCAAAAATAAATTATATTTTAATTAATTTTTTTTAGAACTTTTCAATATATTTCCCAATTTGTGTTTTCTTTATATTGTCAATGTCAAGCCACATTTTTTTTTTTTGAAAAAACTACAGATATTTTTTTTTGTTCAACATTGAAAAAAAAAACCAACCAGAAATTTGGGAAGATTTGCTTGAGTGGGACTGAGGATGCAAGATGGGAACTAAAATCATTTGAACACATCCTTCTTCCTCTGTGGATGAAAAAAAACGCCATAAAACTTTTTAATAAAAATAAGTGGAAAGGCTCGTTTTATTGTATTCAAAAATTCTGTATAACAAAAATTATGTAAATCAACTGAAAATTCTGTATGAACATAATTATTGTGTATTCCATTATTTTATATTCTAAAATTCTATAAATCCAGAATTCTGTAGGTACCTACATCAAAATTCTGTAAATCGAAAATTGTGAAAATCCGAAATTTAAATTACTGTATTATAATGTTATATTAAGCTTCATATACTTACTTAAAAGATTTACAGTAGACGCTCGATATAGTGAAGTAATTAAAACCAGGCCTGTTCACTATTTCGAGATTGAGAGAAACTAAAAAGACTTTCCAGTGTGATTTTGTTACAAAAATATTTTTTTTATTTATAAAAGCGTAAAATTATATCAATTGGGTAGAAAAAAAACATAAATCTTTTATAATATTATAAATAACATACAATAAACTTTATTTTTCATAAAAAACGAAAAACTTCATAGCTCCCGGTACAAATTAGTTTTTTTTTTTTTTAATAAGAATGAAATCACTAATTCAGTTTGTTTGTTTCTCAACTTTAAATTGATTTGCACTCCTTTTTCTTGTAAATGTTTCATAAATATCTTTAAAAAAAAAAAGTCCACAATGCTGTAAACGCATTCCTGCTGGCATAATCTTGTTAAATATTGAAAAAAAAAATGTGAGTTCACTATATTGAGATATCTTTTTTGTTCACTATTTAGAGTTGTCTGTATAAAATTTTGTGTGTTCACTATATACTGGATAGTTCACTCTACCGAGATTCACTATATCAAGCGTCTACTGTATATCTTAATATGTAAGCTTTTCAAGAAATAAATAAATGAAATAATGTTATATACTCAAATAATGTTTGTCTTTAAATTTATCTTGCATTTTAAAATCTAAAAACTACGATGCGCAACTTTTCTTTACTTTTATTTTATATCAACAATATTCGCCATATACTTGGCATTCTTAAAAGGATAACTTGAACAAATATTTTATGAACAACATCTACATAAATAATTTAAAAAATAATTTCGGTTTTCATGGACGTTATGAAATGTCAAAATTTGACTCTTATGTTAAAAAAATTTAACACACTTCTACATTGAATTTATAATGGAAACAGAAAAAAAAACAAATCCATATTCCATAGATGGAATAAATATCAATCAGAATTCGGAAGTTTTATCAGCTGTGCAAAAATAAAATTACAAAGATGAGATGAAAACACTTTTTCTGAAAATTTTAAAATAAAATACTTCGAAATCGAATGAAAACTTAAATAAGTATAGAAAATTTTTCGGCGTTCTGAACAGCGTTGACGCCCATATAAAATGAACAATGCCATTTTCGTGCCATTTAAAAAAAAAACTAAAATTCTTATATTTAAAAAAAAATTTAATATAATACAACTGTGCGGTGAAAAATAACAAAAAATTAGAAGAAATAATTTTCTCTATTCGTGTATGGCCAAATAAAAAAAAAAGAGTTTCAATCAGTTTTTACTCCATTTGAAGAAATTTTCCTAATTTTTTTTAAAAATTCGCTTATAGAAGAAAAAAATGGAAATAAGAAAAACGTTTTTTTCGTGCCAACATTATAATACCACTATGAAATTTTCATGTCAAAAATGCCTTTTTGGCAACGCTGTTTCTGAACTCCGAAATCCTAAATTTTAAAATTCTGTAAATTATAAAAGATAAATTGTTTTGGTAATGAAAAAAAAGTGCACACTTTATTATTATCAAAACAATTTTTTTTTTGAAAACAAAATTTTGACACATAAGGTGTGTTCCTTTACTTTAAAACTTTGTGCATTTGTGTGAATCTTTACATCATTTTATTTTTTTTATATGAACTTTGACAGACTTTCGTGTAGAAATTTTGAAAATACCTATCTCTATCAAATTTTTAGTGGAAAAAGGGACAGATATAATTAAAACAATGTCGTTTGATCCATTTACGTATAATTAGTCCTTTGAACTATCTGAAAACTGTTAAATAATAAGAACAAACAGCCAAGACATGATTTGTTTTTGCCAACAATTTAATAAAAATGAAATAAAATATAACAAAATTTACAGAGAAAAAAATGACTTTTTTTTAGGAATTCCATCTGAAGTTATAGGTTAAAATATGTAGGTGTAATATCAAGTGCTAAAAGTTAGACTTTGATAATTGAGCTTTGATGGAATTTACCATCTACTGTATTTGTTGCCCGATTTTGGTTGCCTTCCGCCATTCTCCCCTTGTTCAACATCTTCTCCAGAGGGTGATGAAGGTGTTTCTTCAGGGGGTGATGTAGATGGTTCTTGAGGTGCTACTGTAGTTGATGCATCAGATGGTTTTTCAACACCGCCGCTACCACCGCTGGTCTGCTTACCATTTACACAATCTTTGAATTCGCTATTATATTGCATTGAGGCCTTGCTGTATTCGAATAAACGATCCGAACTGCAGATTTTCTCATTACCTTGGCATGTTTCAATTCTTGCCTTCATTTCAACTTTTTTACTTGAAGCATCATTTGACACGCTTGTACAGACTTGAGCACTTTGTGAACTCTTTTAAAATAATTAAATTTTTATTTGTTTAGATTTATTTAATAAATGAAACTTACCTCATCTTCGTAACAAATCAAACTATCAAGAGATGAGTCCAATGACGCGCATTTAGAGAGTGTCTCGCATGTTGTTTGCATTTGAATACCATATTCTCCAATTGCTTTTGTGGCATCATCATTAATTGCTTTCATTTCTGCTTCCATTGTATCATTACATTTAGCCAAACCTTCATTGTATATTTTTAATATTCTAGTAAGGTTATCAAGCAATTTTTGTGAGCATTCTAAGGAAGTCGCACTCCTTCCCATTGACATCTGCTTTAATTGTTTCAACATCTTTTGGTCGTTAGCTAAGCGCATTTGGTGTTCGGAAGTTATTGAAGCATCCTTTAAATAAAATGAAGAGTAAAATGAAGATCAAATGATTTAATAGTTACGAGACACTTACGTTAAGAGCAAATACTCCAGCGAGGATTAAAATACTGCAAAGGAGTTTCATGGTGATTGGTTATTGGTGTTGTGTTGTCGTTAACAGGGAATATTGGAAACTGAATGCTTTACTGAAAGCGTATCTGACTTTTTATACCAATTCGGCTTGTTGGACAATCTTTCGTTGTCTAAATTTAAATTTAACTTTACGAAGCTAAGTACAGTATAATACATTACCTATACTCCGTTGTTTTGGACGAATTATAGAGTGGAGTTAAGAAAGACGCAGTCATTTTCTTATCACACACACAATAGATATGCGAATATATATCTTACTAATAATTTGTGTATTTTTAATCATACATCTAATCAAAAATCGATAAAAGAAAGAGAGAGGGAGACATAGAATTTGGAATGGCTTCTTGAGTTTCAATTGTAAAAAAAAAGTACCCAATGAAGAAATATTTATAAATATTTAATTATTCTCGCATATACCTTTATATCTTGTGATTTTCTTAGAACTTCTTTTTAACATGGACAATATATAAGGTTGCAATCTTTTATTGATTTATCTTTTTATTTAAAATTACTGATAAAACCAACTGAAGAAATAATGAAAAGACTTGGTAGGTTTTTTTTTTGGTTATAGAATGTTATTTAAGCCTGACTACACATACGAAGTAGTCATGGTTTGTTCGTGAAAAAAAAGGAAATAAATGTTTTGAAATTTAAAGTTTTGTCCCGCAAATAAATTAAAAAAATTTTTGTTTGTTGTTTTAATTTTTAATTGAAGAATTACAATTTTATATACAAAAGGCAATAAAATTTGTTTGTAAAAATAAAAATTTGTGTTTGTTAATTATTTTGTGTTTTTTCATTAATAAAGTGTTTAGGTTATTTTACGTTTTATTTATTTTTTTTTATCAATAAGAAATCCACCGAAAAAAAAAAATTAAATAAATAATAATTATTAAGTTATGAATATTAAAATAAAGTGCAAAACATAAGTGGTTAGGTAAAAAGAAAAAAAAATAACAAATTTAAAAAGTGCAGTAGCTAGCAAATTGTTTTTTTTAGAAGTATTTTAACTTTTATGAAAATAACAATCAATATTTTGTTGAAAAAATTAAAATAAAAATAAAAATAAAGATTAATATTCTAAATTTGTTTTTTTATTTATTTAAAAAAGTTTCACAACATTTATTTAATTTTAATTATTTAACAACGACGCGTTTTTGATATTTTTTCAACCATTATCGGGCCTATATTGTTGACTTGACATTTAATAACTATGGAATAAGTTTTCATTCATAACTATTCGTTTTATAAAAATCACAAAAAAAAGTACAAAAATGAAAGAAAACACCTTTTACAAAATGATAAATTAAAAAAAAGAAAAAAAATACATAACATCTCCATTATAAAAAAAAAAGATTCATTTTTGTTGTTTTTTTTTTAAACTAGAGTAAAACAGAATCAGTTTTGAAAATAAAACCGTAGCTCTATGAGAAACTTTGCTTAGCCACTCACTCTCCTTATGTGCTTTGGCAGGGAGTTCCACAGTGATCGTATGGCATTGACGTAAAATTACCGCTCTGAAGTTAAACAAGAATAACGACGATGTCTAAGTTGTTGGGATCTGTTAGAGGAGCCAAACTGTATCTTATTAAAGAGACTGCAGGGTTGTTGAAGAGTAATACAAGGGTTCGGAAGCGCAATAGGTTATCGAAGGAAATCGAATAAATTTGTATGCAGAATCTTGCAACGTGGTCATATCTATATGCAACCCGAATATATATAACGTGCAATATTAATTAATACTACACTGAGCCTTCTTTTGTTGACTGCATCACATGTTACAATAGATCTGGCACATATAAGTAATTATTGGTATAATTAGCGTTTTAGCCAATATAGCAGACGTGTTTTTAGAGGGGTGTAATACTACGAAGACCCGTAACCTGCGGAGATCTCCATATACTTTTTCAACAGCAGCCTTGATATGCATATCCCAAGACAATGTACGCATATTGAACAACATACCAAGTTTTCTTGCAATTGAAACATAAGCAATGTGTGATTTGTTCAGGAATAATTTGGGAAAATAACTAAAGTTCGAAGCTTTTCTACTTATAATAATACACTTGGAATTTAAAGGATTCAAAAACAGACCATTTGATACTGACCAGTGAGAAATTTCTTCAAGGTCCATATTTATTGTATAGTTTTCAATCCGCCCTAGGGGACAAATTTTGTATAATTGGACATCGTCAGCATTCATTTGAATGCAGGATTCAGTGATCTTTGCGAAAATCTCATTGATTTAGAGAGAAAAAAGAAAAGGTCCTAGGTTTGAACCTTGAAGAACTCCACTAGTGGTTGGAAGGAAGGTACACGGAAAAAATTCTTAGATCAGATCAAGAAAAATAAGCTACAAATCACGAAAAATAAATCCAGTTTTGTACCTTGGCTTCGAAATTAGTAAATTACGACTTTTTGTTTGCAATTTCATAAAATGAGCGAATTGAAGATATTGACCCTCAAAAATCATATTTCACCACTTTGAGTATCAATTATCCGATGGAGGAAAAAAAAAATATTGCCGGTTTTGATACTTATTTATCTTTGAATTCTTTGAATCGTAATTTAAAACAGGTTATTCGGCAATTTGCAAATGACAATCACAGTTTTGATACTTAATTATCCTTAAATTGCAACTTTTGAGTCGTAATTTGAAACTGATTATTCGACAATTTGCAGCTTTTAAAGATTAATCTACTTTCCATTTTCAAGCAATCCTGTCGAGATTCAAGAACAATTTTTCGTTGAGGTAACAATCTTCGTCAGTGATTTACAAATTAAACCTATGGATTTTCTGCAAATGAAAAACATCAAATTAAGTGAAAATAATTTCCAACTTAGCTATATAAAGTCTGATGAGGTAGTGAAATTGCAAAATACATACCTCAATTTGTAAGTTCGAGTGACCTTAACTCCAAAGATTGTGTTTTGGCCAGGTACGACAGTTGGGCTCATCAGTCATATGCTGTCGTACCCTACTAAGACGCGAATTATGGTCGATGCTTACCGATTCTTATAAAACTCTCAGCTTGAATGCACTGTGAATTCTATATTTCTAAGAGAATTTGATTAAACTCAGACACTTAGAAAAAAATAGTAGCCCGTGGTCTGGTTTAAGCATCGAGAGCATGCAAATCACCATATAAATGTTCAAATTATTCCCCTGAAGATAGTAGATTGCGACTTAAAAGTTTGTAATTTACTGTTTAGTTTTGATCTTAAATCAGCAAATAGGTATTTCATAAATTACGATCGTGTGGGCTCAATATTTATATATCGTGATTACATTTTATTGGTTTGAGCATTGAGAAAATGAAAATCACCATACACATTTCGCAAAACAAGATTAATACTTTGTAAAATTAAATTATTCGCCAGAAGAAGTAGATTGCGACTCAAAAGTTGTAATTTGCATTGAAGTCAACAAGCTCGAATTATGACTTTTGATAATAAATACCAAATTATAAAATTTTGTATTTTACGAAAATTTGAATGCTAAATTACAATTTTTTCAATCATTTTTAAATAAAAGCGTCTTGATTTAATAAAAAAAGAGTTTCGTAAATTACAACCTAAAATTTCGCAATTAGTGATTTTTGAATTCTTTCCGTGTAGATATTTTATTACCAACAGAAACCGCTTGTTTTCTATCCCGAAGGTAGGATGATAACAATAATACTGCAGAAGGTGACAACTGACAACCCGTAAAACGCTGAAAGTTTGTAACAAAGGTTAGCATGGTCAACAGTGTCAAACGCATTAGAAAAATCGAGAAACACGAGGAATATTACATGGTCGTCATCTATGGCAAGTCTGATATCTTCGACGGAGTTAATTATTGCAGTCGTGCAACTATACTTTTGGCGAAAGCCAGACTGCTTAAGCGAGAGGATATTTTGTACTCTGAGGTGGCCGTAAAGTTTCTTTTGCACTTCTCTCTCAAAAGTAGAAAAATCAACTTACCGTACACAACAACTTAAAATAAGCCCCAAAGTACCGTTCAGAGAACTTATTGATGTTACATAAATATAATACGAAGAACTAAAGCCAAAGAAAAAGTACAACAAAATAATTTGGGTATTAATCTTTTTGAGTACAAAATTTAAACCGGTTCATCTTTTAGTGCACTGAAGGGTGAAAATATTTCGTTCAGCATATAGAATGGTCTTTCCGAGATTCTACTGTTTTTCTATTCTGTTTGAATGAATATTATAGTAAGGATTTCATATCACACAGGAATATTCTAAGATTTATCTTACATAAAATGAGCTAGTAAAAAAGATTTAAGGGTAAATGGATCTTTAAAGTCCTTAGAGTTGCATTTAATTATACCTAACATAGAGTTTCCTTTATGCTATAAAATATTCTACATATTTGACAGTTCAATTTTGAATTAAAAAAACTTCAAGGTCTTTTTTTTCCAAAACACTTTCAAGAACATGATGACCAATATTGTATTCGAACAAAATTGTGTTAATAATTGCAAAAAAAAAACCCGAATAATATTGACATTTAGAGACATTCAAGAATAATTGGTTGACTTTACATCATTCCTATAGTTTATGAAGGTCATCTTTTAAAAGAAGACAGTCATCTATTGATTTAATTTAAGAAGTCAAGAGGAATTAAAGAAAATGATGTAAAACACCCTTTTCTTGCTGAAGGAGGAAGGTGCACACTTTTTTAACTTACTTAATACTTGAACAAAATTTCGAGCAGTGTAAATCACTCCGAAAAAAAAACATTCACCATCAACTCTTATACTTTATAATTATTTCACGCAATTTTAAAAAGTGACATTAAAAACTACAAAGACACATACACTTGTTTTTTGTTTTATATTGATCAATGTTTATAAAATGAAGCCGTTTTGATATAAAAACAAAGGCGCACAATTTTAAACGATTTGTTAAGATTTTTATCACACTGTAAAAATGCATAACATTGTACTAAATTGTAGTAAAAATTTTGCGCCAAAGTTTTTAGTTAAAATTCGTATAGCGATTTTTAAATATTTTTCTTTCTAGTTCTTCAACTTGGTCCTTATCTTCTATTTCTTCAACTTGGTCTTTTTCATCAGCTTGGGAATAACATAACATCATCTCATCAGTAGTTTCGGTTAATGCAATAATATATACACGTTCTGCTTCACTTGCACACCTGCCAGTTTGGTATTTAATGTCATGAATTTTCTCTCGAATAGGTGCAGCATTATCTGATGAGTCTCTAGATGCCTTCCATATACCGCGAGTGCTCTTGTCTCCCTATATAATTGCAATGAAATCAATGATTAGAATAATAATACAAAAATAATTTTAATATCACAAATGTATACAAATCGACGACGGTTAAAGTGTAGGACCTCGTTAGTCGAAAAATTCAAAAATAAAAAAATATTATTAATGAAAAAAAAAAAATCAACAGAACCAGAGCCACCTTTTGGCAATTTCAACGTAACAATGTTTTTCTCAACATTTTTGCAGAAAAAGACCGAATTTAAAACCTCTTACCATAGATCATCAGACGAAATTCTCCAATTTTGTTTTCTTCTGAAAAACCTGCTAAAACAACTTAAGAGGTTCTACATTTTAACAGTCGATATGGGATCACTACGTTTTCCCACGATCGTTTTCCCTTAACACAAGAAAAGACTTTTGTACAAGAAAACTACTATTGAAATGAATTTTGTTCATGCGCTGTCGATTTGTATTAAAAAAAGTAGGAATCGGTGGGCAAACGTTACACGGGAAACTGTGATTCGGGATATCGTTCTGCGGGAAAACGTTTTGCGGGAAAATGTTTTGCGGGAAAATTTACGCGGGAAAACGTGCCGCGGGAAAACGTAGCCAACCCGTCGATATATTTCATAAATACATACCGCTCTATCGACGCAATCAAAAAAGTCCAAATTATCAGGTTCAGCTTTACACTCATCGAAACCTCCACAAATTGCATTTAGAGATTTTGTTATAATCTCCCGATGTAGTTGTCCTTCATGCAACAGTGCCACAAGCTTCTCACTTTCGATATCTTGACATTTCTTAAGATTCTTTGCATAGGTTTCCAGGAGAGTTTGCAGTTGTTCTGAATAAAAAGAATGACAAAAACTTATATTCGATTCTAGGTCTGATGTTGAACCAGATTTGATCATTTCCCTCTGAAGGGCATCCTCAGCACTTTGTTGAAGATTTAAAACTGATGGACTTATTGCATTTGCCTATATTGTATACACAAAAACTTCATATTATTAATTATGTTTATTTGACAGTTCAAAGATTATTTTTACTTACATTCAAAAATGCAGCTACAGTCACAGTGAACGTTATCAACTGAATTTTTAAATTCATTTTGAATGAAATTCGCAAATATTTTTCTACCTCCTTGTACAATCGGCATTTGAGAATTGCAAGCGAACAAAAAAAAATTTTAATCCTCAATCGGTTTTCGATGATAAGAAAAACTTGGGTTTAATGCGTTTCATGTGTCTTATCGCGCATTATCAACTCTTGAAATTACTCATAATGTGTAAAACTTAATGGATTTTTTTTGTTTGTTTTTAAGCTATTTTATATTTTGCAGGTATATCAATTGATTTTTATTACCTATAGATTATTAACTTTAATGTTTCCGATTGTAAAACTGAATTATTTCACTCAATGATTATTATTGTTGCATAATTCATAACACAATATAGCTTAAAAGTCATCAAATTGCTTCCCAAACTGTTCGGTGTTCATATCAGTAGAATTGATTTTTGAACAGTTTTCGATTTATAAAAAAACCCATTAACTCAATTTTAGATGTTGCATACAGTACAGTCCATGATGAATTAAGTTCTCCGTTTGCTTCCTAATACTAACTAACTTAATACTTCCTGTCTTTGTTTGCGCCTTATTGGCATAGATAAGCGATTTAAAAAAAAAAACCATAAGAAAAAAGTTATTGGGGTCAAATCAAAGTACGACTTTCGTGGGCCAATTTACGTCGCCATTTCATGAGATAAATAAATAAATAAAATTGGTGGCTAAACAGCTTGTGTAGAACAAGGGCCTATAGTGACTTCAGGGCCTATTGACTTATACAACTATCAACCATTGTTGTTATCGAATTATTAACAGGAATGGAGGAAACCTATAAAATTTTCTGACGCATCCGAAGTCCTGAGGTGAGATAGGCACTTTGTCATGACATCAGATTATACTCTTAGAGGATAATGTCAATTCCTCTCAACAGGTGAAAAACAATTTTTTTGTATGTAGGTGGGCATAGCTGAAAATTTAAAACCCAAGACCTTCGGGGCACCAGTCTTATGCAGTAACCACCACGCCACTACGGCTTCTACTTAGTGAATCGTGAGATAACCATGCCCTTAAATCGC
Source organism: Epistrophe grossulariae (assembly GCA_929447395.1). Lineage (NCBI taxonomy): Eukaryota > Metazoa > Arthropoda > Insecta > Diptera > Syrphidae > Epistrophe > Epistrophe grossulariae. Next base: position 140,623,389 of record OV839566.1, on the reverse strand, counting down.
TCTTGCAGAATGTCCATTTTGGAATCAGTTGTTTCGCACGAATAGCTGCGCCGTACTGTTGGAACCACATGTCGATCACATGCATAGATTATGGCTATGTGAAAAATCGCCCAAAAACAAAACGCCCAAAACCTAAAAATGAGAAATCGCCAAAAATTATTCTTGGTTTGATTCTTCATTTTGTACTATTTGGGTGATTTTTCATAATGAAAGATCGTCCAAAAAACAAAAATGCAAAATCACCCAAAACATTTATTTTTTTAAATTAAAAATCACCCAAAATATTTTTGGCAAAAAAATTTTAAAACTTAAAAAATGAGAAATCGCCCAAAACATTTGGGCGAACTTGAAAAATGCAAGAAAACCCAAAAAGATATATTCGAAAACACCCAAAAAATAATGAAAAAGCGCCAAAAATGAAAACAGCAATTAATGTGTTTTGATGTATAATAAATGAACAAATCTAAATGGCATCTAAGTCCCAACTTTTTTAGAGGCATAGAAGATAATAATAATTTGCTGATGTTTTATTTGAAAGAAAATTAGTACATTGCTAGCGCCTATAGCACCCAGCATTACGGCGGCGTATAAACAGTGAGGTATGTATGGGAGGCATTCTGCCCCTCTGCAATTTGGGGTTAGGTGCGAGGTTGGGTGTATGCAAAGTTTCTTTTTATCATTTGGTGCGGGCCAACATATTATATTAACGGTGTGGAGAATTTTTTATTTTGGTCGATTTTTCATTATGAAATATCACCCAAAAAACAAAAATGAAAAATCACCCAAATCGGTTTTTGGATGATTTTTCATTATTATATTTTGGACGTACTTTCGTTTTGTGATTATTTTAATAAAACAAACAAAAATTGAGCAATTTTTCATTTTAATTTTTGGGCGATCTTGCATTCATTTTTTAGGTCTTCTTTCATTATGCAAGTTCACCGAATAATTTTGGGCGATTTCGCATTTTTAGGTTTTGGGTGATTTTTCGAATAGCCATATATTATTATATCATTCAATTCTGTACAAAAGAAATTGATTATCATCGTTAGGGCTTCTTTTTCATTTTTTTAGGACCAAAAATTACGGTACCAATTAATTAATAAAAATATTTTTTTTGTAAACGTGTCCAAAATTTTTTTCAAATTTTTCAAAAAATAAATCAGTAGTTTTTTTTTGCAAAAAGTCTACCATTTTCTAAAAAAATAAAATTAAAAAAATGGTTATGAATGGTACCTTTCATAGAACCATTTTTTTTTTAATTTGGCAAAAACGGTTAAACTGATTTTGGTTTTGGCATCAAAATTATTTAACTAAAATTTTTAATTTTTGTTTTTATTTTGGTTTTCAAAAAAAAAATATTTTTTTTTGTTGAGAACTTAATAATTCGATTTTTAATAAACTTGGCGGCCAGCAGATTTTTAACCAAACAAAAAATTAAGCCGGTATCTACCATACAAGTTTTTAAAAACCTTTAAGGAAAATCTCATTTTTCTCAAAAACGACTCATACGCGAAATTGATTAAAATTTGTATGTGAGCATCAGTACGATATACAATATTTGTGGATTTTTTTTTATTATTCCATTATTAACGGTATCTCTCATAGAACTTTTTTTTTGTATCTCTCTCATAGAACTTTTGTTTTTTGTTTCGAATATTTCAATTTTTTACACAAGAGATTCTAATAAGTTTTAATAATATTGAATATAAAATTTTTCAAAAAAAAAAATTTGGATTTAAAAACAAAATTCAAAATATTTTTTTGAAAAATTGTTGTTTCGAAATTGGGAAGATGATTTTTTTTTCAACATTAATTTTTTTATTTCGCATTAATAAATGCTTAAAGAGGGCATACTTACGATTTTTTTTATGCGTTTACAAAATTTTATATAAAAAAAATAGGTTTGGATCATAATTTTTTATGTGTCGAAATTCGGTTTCCAAAATTCTCTATTACAAGATTCTGTATTTTTAAATACTGAAAATGCAAAATTCTGTAAATCCATAATTCTGTATTTCAAAATTTTGCATTCCAAAATTTTGTATTTCAAAATTCTATTAATTATAAAAAAAAAATATTTGTAAATGAAAAAAAGTGCGCACATAAGAGCAAGTTCGTGCATTTTATTTCTTAACTTTCGACTTTCTCATTATCTGCCGAGCCGATTTAAATGAGTTTTTACAAACTTGATTCTAAAAAGTTTAAATAAAACTGGATTTCAATATTTTAAATAAGATGTTAGAATTCTTTAAAAAAAATTATACTAGAAATAAATAAATTGCATAAAATTTAATTTCAATCATTTTGAGTATAAGCTCAGGAGTTCGTGTTCATTAGTGTACGTTGCATTAACTTACACTTTAACGTAAATAAATAGTATAGAATATTGTTGAATATTGCGATGCAAAAATATCCTTAAAATATTTTCAAAGCTGGATTCGAGTACCTACCTTTAAACGACTAAGCACTTTATATATTTCTGTTCACCAGAGAGCAAAGCTGTTTTTATGATTGTTTTTTTTTTATTTTTTTTTTTTAATTTTTTTGTTTTCTTTGAATCTGAGAGTTAGAGAGATAAACCAGGTCAGACAAGTGCGTAAAAGAATTGATGCTTATTTAAGTATTATGTTTGAAAAACAAACTATTTATAAGAAAAATGCATGCATTCTCGTAAGTTCCCAGGAAAGTGAATACAAGAAACGCTTCAATGCATTGATCTAGCAGAATCAGAAGCAAAACTACATAGTAAAGTTTTATGGATGCAAAAAAAAGAAGCTTTTGCGCACCTGAAAATTTTAATATAAAAGTGAATTGGGTTTTGTTATCTCGTGGATATTCTTATCCACATCTGTGAGAGGAACTCCAGGAAAGGTATTTTAGATAACTAAAAAAAATTGATTTCTTTTTTGCAGAATGGGAAAACACTTTAAACTCAAATTAAGTTCATAGTGGAAGAACAGATAACGAAGTTGTGTATTACGATAAGCCATCTATGAGTCACATTATAAATAGATAAATATAGACGATAATCATTTTCAAACAAAACGAAATCATAATATAAGAGATTATTTTTATTTAATTTAATGGGAAGTCCCAAAATCAAGTATGCAACTCTATTAATTGATTAATTAAAAAAAAACTAATACATATTATTGTTTGTAGGAAAAGAATTTCTGACTTTCTTGATTTCACAATATCCAATTTTTGCTATCTTTTATCATTATCAGGCAGCTGAATTTGACAGATGCGCATAACTGACCAAAAATGAAAACGCTAGTGATATTACGTGTATTGTGAGCCAAGCCAGAAATAGCCAAAATAAATTGCTCGGACTAAAACTGGCTCTCTTTTGCAAAAATTAGCACATATTTTGAGGTGTGGAAGCACTTCGGAATTACTATAGGTCTTGATTACAAGGTTCGTAAAATATCGCTCGCGAATCATAAAATACGGATCTTTATCATTATTTATCGATCTTCTCTCGAACCATAAAAATGTAGTTCCCGAACGATAAAATTTTCGATCTATAAATATGAATAATTGTTCTCTCACGAACAAAATAAATCCATTTATGTTTTCTGTTTCTCTCGTTCGTGAGAGATCGGAAAAATAAAATTCAGGTTGAATATTGTTTGCACGCGATTGGATCTGAAAAGATCTTTAAAACAAATCATTCTTCATCAAGTATCCATTCAGCTCGGTTATAAAGTTAAAAAGATTGAAAAAGCTAAAAAAAATTAATTTTTTTATAAAGTGAAGAATGTTGAAAAAATTAAAAAAAATTGATAAAAAAGTAAAAAAATGAAAAAATTTAAAATTTTGAGAAAATTCAAACATCTAAAAAAAGTAAAAAAAAAAACTGAAAAAAGTTAAAAATTTTGAAAAATATGAAAAAGTGAAAAAATTTGAGAAAGTTAAAATTTCTTAAGAAAGTCAAAAAAATTTAATTTTTAAAATACCTATAAAAAAATTTGAAAAAAAGTGAAAAATCAAAAATTTTGAAAAAAGTAAAAAAAAAGAAAAAAGTTTACATTTTTTAAAGAAGTGAAAAATTTTGAAAAAATTCAAAAATTTTTCAAAAAAATATGAAAAATTTTAAAATAAATTGAAAAATGTCAAAAATTTTGAAAAAAAATGAAAATTTTTAGAAAATCCAAAAATTTTGAAAAACAGTGAAGAAAAAAGTGAAAAATTTTGAGAAAATTCAAATTCACATTTTTGAAAAAAGTATAAAATTGAAACGAGTTTAAGAAGGTTTTTTTTTCAATAATACAAATTCTATATAGGTACTATACTACTGAAATACATCAGCCAAGTGAGATCGCCGCGACGAAACGCCAATTTTTGTAGGACTTAATGGCCGTTAAAAAGCTATTTTGAATTAAAACGAGTTTATTTAAGCAGATAATTTACGGGGCTTAACCTTAGCACGGAGAAAAACTGTATTACCGGCGGGAATTACATATTTGCTATCGATAGTTTGTATGGAAACTCCATTTTATTTCTGTAATGGCGTCGCTAATCCCCGATATCATTTTTTTCAACCACTTACCTCAGGGATTGGAAAAAAACACACCTTTAGTCATTCCTTATGAATCAATATTTTCTCTTTCCTTTAGAAAATGTAATTTTCAGATATCGCCACCTTCCACTCCTGAAAGTATGCAATTTTGTGTTTTCACAGTTTTTAGAACTTTTCAAGTCGAATTTTCCACTGTTCACCTAGGTTCAATACGAATTCGACAAAAAAAATCCAAATGTAAAAAGTAACTGCAGCAAAATTATCAAATCTGGTATGGGTTATAGCTTCCTACCATGGTAGTTAAAAGAATTATTGTCCAAGCCCCCAGAGAGGCAAACCTATGTATAGGTATAAAGCTAAAGAATGAAATAAAAAAAAAATATATTGCTATCCAATATAATCCCAAAGGAATTATGGACTTAAAAACGAATTCGTATATAGAAGTGATTTTTAGCTTTGCAGATTTTAAGTTCCACACTGCCTCCGCCACGCCACGCCGCGCCGGCCATTTCAAATTTATATAAATCCTCTCAGAAAATCGTCTACCCCACCAGAAAATATGATTAAGTGTCAATAGCAAAGTGCACAACTGCAACCGAACACAAGCCATAAGAAGTGAATTACCATCGCGTATCGCCTTGAACGAGGAGCAAATGGTCTTGTCTCTATAGAGTTGTGAAAGTCCATTATGGGAATATACAAACAGGACACTCTAAAGAAGGCACAGCAAGCAACTTTTGAGTATACCTACCTACATATTATAATATCCTTCCTGCATTAAAAGCAAAAGATATACAAGCAAGCAATACAAAAAATAAAAAAAAGATAAAAAGGACTTGCAAGGATTATTCCAAACGACGACGATGACTACGACTCCGACGACGACGATCTCCAATGGCAGAGTCATTTTCGCTCATTTTTATGCATGAAACAGAAACAAAAATTCTAATTTTCTACTGCAGTGATTTTGAATGAACTGAATGAAGGAGCAGCTCCTTTTACTGTTTGGTATTATAGAGACTGCTGTTGTGCCGGCCGCCACTAGTTCACTTATTGTATCCAAAGATGGAACCGGAGTTCGCGGCCCCAAGGTGGTGGTGGCATGGCACTATATATAGAAAACAGTTGTTTCTTCTTCTTCTTCTTCTGTTTTCAAGCAGACTCAAGCCCAACCGATACCCGTCATAAACTCGACCTACTTCACCCTGTCCCGATGATGCTGTTCGTTTATTATTTTTTGTTCGGCACAATCTTATTTTTTTTTATTTGATTGCTTTTCTCCTTTGGTTTGTTTTAGATTTTTGCCTTATTCGCGTTCCCAGAAACAGGATATATCTGCAAACAAAATACAAGATAAAAAAAAAGAAGAAAAACAACATGGAAAAGCTAAAATCTTTTTGAACGTGAAACGTGGTCATGCTTATCGACGGGGAAAGAGATTGGTTCCTCGTAATCTGCTGGCAGGTTCTTTAAAATGGAAGTTTGGGTTTTGAAGGTATATATGTATGTATGTAGCAAATTATATCTCTAATCCTTCAACAAAAGATGTGGGGGTGTAATACGGTGTACCTACCATTGCGAATAGCAAAGGGATGGTGGTCCCTTTCGATTTATTTTATGCAGTTAAATATTTTTTTTTTATTTTATTCGGTTCGCTCAGTGAGTGTGAAGGTATTATGTTCTAAATAAATTTATGATCAAAATAACCGCAAAAAGAATTGAACCAGTTTGGCGATTTCTTAAGCTTTCACAGTCATGGTTATATGAATTTAGCAGATATTCCGGTTATATTTTTTCTTTTTGTTGTTAATTTTTGTTTTCACTCTATATACCTTCAATTTTGTAAACCAATGGAGTCTAACGAAGTGCAGTTTTAAAAAATTTCTGTTAAATTTTGATTTTGTTAAGAAAGTTTTTGGAACATTCATTATTCACTTTGAAGACATGAGACATACTATTTAATTCATTTTTTTTAAAGGCAAATATAAAATAAATAAAAAAAAAAAAATAAATTTGTTTTTAAATTTTTTGAAAATTTTTTTAACGAAACAAACGCATCTTGGAATTTTTCTTTAAAAAATTGGCTTGAAAAAGAACAAGAAAGGCAACACTTGCAGTATTATGTTATACAAACTTATTTAAAAGCCAGATATAAATTCTTCAATTCTGTTTTTAAATCAAAATATTTGAGAGAACAGTTTTTGAAAATTTAATTTTTAAACTCAAAATTTTGAAAACAAAATAAAAATGAAAAAAAAAAAAATTTTAAAAACATTTTTTCATAAATTTTCATTAATTAAAATATATTATTTTAAATAACTTAAAAACACTTATTTTATTTATTTATTTACTCATTTAATAAGTGTTTTTAAGTTATTTAAAATAATATCTTTTATTTATTTCATGAAAAAACACGTTAAAAATACCCAATATCAAATCAATTTAAATTTTCATTATTAAGTAGTATTTTTGTTGTGATAACTACTCAATGCTCTGATCAATTTTTAGTCAAACGTTAAAAACTAGATGCTAAAATGTTCAAAAATACTACTTAATAATGAAAAATAATTAAATTAGTTTTCAATTTTATTTTTTCATTTTTGTTTCAAAATTTTGAGTTTGAAAATTAATTCTTCAAAAAAAAATTATTTGAATAATTTGTTTTAAAAACAGAATTGTAGAAAAGATTTCTGGGCTTTAAAAAAGATAAAACATGATATTGTAAGTGTTGCCTTTGTTTTGTATTGTTTATTTTTTCTATTTTAAGTAAATTTTGTATAAAGTAGATGGCGCCTTAATCTCCGATTTTCCCGAAAAACTACACATATATGTTCCTAATAAATCCATCTAATGAATTATGAAAGAAAAGTGTACAAAATTTTTTTTTGCAGATCAGGCCTTTTTTTGTACATACCGATTGGGCTATTTATGAATCAGTTGTTCAAAGTACTTGTATTACTTTCTTGCTTTTTTTATATTGATGTTTTTGTTCCCATTCCCTCATTTTTTAAATAATATCTATTTAACTTTTGACGTGTCACTATATATACATGTTTTTAAAAAGAGTTAAGGGGCCCAATCACGTTGAGACGGTCGAAAGGAAGGTCGCAAGTTTAGTAGAGAATTTTAATAGAAAATTTAAAGATTCCAGAGATCCCTTGAAAATATTTCTACAAATCTTGTGACCCTCCGAATGACAGTCTTATCTCAACTTGCAAAAAAAACATGAATATAAAAAAACCGCGTTATGAGTTACAATTTTCTACTTGGTGTAAAAAACTATAGAATTTAAAAACCTAAATTTTCTGTCTTTTTTATATTTTGTCCGCCAACTTCAATCTTATTTTAGCGGACCTGAAATGCGTTTTTTAAACCCATAAAATACGAATAGATAATTGTTCATAAAAGCTACAAAATTAATCTACAATTTCTGTCAACATTTTTTTTTTTTGAAAATCTCATTTTTATAGATTTTGTCTGAAAACTTTCGATTTGATATTGGAGATTTTTAACGTGTTTTTTCATGAAATAAATAAAAGATATTATTTTAAATAACTTAAAAACACTTATTTTATTTATTTATTTACTTAAATGCATTTCGGAAGCTACGCTTCCATCGTCAGTAAGTTTTATATAAATAATAATAAATAATTTTTTTGATACATATATTAAATACAAATAACTCATTACAAACAAAAACAAACTACACAAACAAATTTATAGTGAATTTAAGATCTATTATAATTTTTTTTGAAAATTGGATCTTTTATTGGTCCATCGTCACTATTCATTAAATTATTTCTATTTTTGAAAATGTAAAGAGATTCTAAAGCATCTAATTCATAATGATTATTTACATTGCGAATTAATTTCAAATTTTGTAAGCTAAAATTATGGTTATTCTCCAGCATGTGTTGTGCTACACTCGACTTTTCAGGTTCATTGTATTTTACATGTGCAAAATGTTCTTTGAACCTTTTCATGATTGGTCTTCTTGTCTGTCCTAGATATTCCTTTCTACAATCGCTGCATCCAATAGTATAAATTCCTGATTGTTGATTTTTCTCAATTTTATCTTTTGAGCCACTTTCATTTTATTTGAAAAATTGGTCAATAAAATCTAAAAAAAAATTTGTTCCCAACAATTTAGCATTTTAAAAGCTACAATTTTGAAAACCAAAATAATTATTGTTTTTATGTTTCCGTTCGCTTTCTTCAGATTATTTGAGCTTCAAAATCGAGGTTTGACAAGTCCTACCTGTTTATACCTTCAACAATACTTACAAAATTATAACTTTTTCATAAATTTATGTTCACTAATGGTTTAAATACTTACTTCTCTTCAATAATTCTTAATTAAGGATGTGTTTAAATGTTGGAGCCGCAGTGAACTATTCGAGCATCGTCAATGTGACTAAAGCTGAGAGACCTTTAAAAAAACTTCAGTCTCAGAGAAAAAAAAAAAACTTATCATTGTTTGCAACGATAAAATGGTTTTATAATTCGACTCAAGCTTCTATAAAAATGATACTTGTTTTTAATCTTTTTCTAAAGCTACCCTAATACAACATTAATTTATATGTATGTAAGTATGTAACTATATGACTTGACGTCAATTTTTAAAAAGGTTTATCACACTTCTCTGATGTATAAGAAAAGTGATAAGAATATACCACACACTAAATGGCATAATGAACTTGAATTTGCTTCTCTGACGATAACGACACATAATTACGAAAGATTTTATCAAACAAATTGCTACATCGTTTCTTTCCTCCTGACAATCGACATTTTTAAACCCAAACCACATAAGGAACTATAGCTGTTATATCCAAAACAAGACCGTACTTATTTTGCATTTTTGATGTGTGTAAATAGGTTAACTTGATAAGAATATACTTATAGTTTATACTTATAGCTATAGGTACACTGAACCGATGAGTTTTCATTTGATGTTTCATGATGAAACAAGTAAAAGACGATTCACACCATCAGAATACTCAAGAAAAAAAATTCAAAACGGGGATATTGCTTAGCTACACCAACTATTTAAAAACGAAAGCCCCATCTGCATATAATACATACACTAATATACCACATCAAGGTATGATGATAGGGCAAATTTAAAGTTGAGTCAATTTGAGTATAATGGGGTAAAACCTATGGTTACCATTTGTTCTTTATTCCGAAGTCTTTGGTTTTGATCGTTGCTTACAATAGATGTTAAGTTCTTTTATATCTACTTGTATCTAAGCTTCCCCTTGAAAAATGTATATATGGAGGTTCCTACACCACCAAATTTAACATTTTTTTTTTTGGTAATGAATTTTATTAATTTAAGCGTGAATAGAATATTCAAGTATTTGAATGAATGCAGTGTCTATTTATAGATAGGATTGGTTCCGGGAATTGGCAATACATAAGGCGGGATCAAATATTCAAATTACTATACCCAGGGCCAGACTAACCATATGTGCAAGATGTGCAAATACACAGGGCGAAAAATTCTGGGGGCGCATTACCAGGAGCAAGAAAATGTAATCGGCATTAGGCAATAACACCCAAATCGATTTGGAAATATCGCCCAAAAAAATTCTGAACAATTGTTGCTGTTTTTTTTTTAAAGGAAAGAACACCCAAAATAAAAATTTTAAAAGTCAAATGGGAAATAACGCCCAGGATTGGAAATATCGCTCAAAAAAAAATACAGAAAAACCTCACTTTATTTTCATCATTTATTCATCATTGAAATTTTACTTTGGAAATATCACCCAAAATTTAGGAAGGAACGCCCAAATTAAAAAAAAAAGTTTGGAAATATCTCCCAAAATTGAAGAAATAACGCCCAAATTTTACAAAAACAATTTACGTTGAAAATATTTGGACTATATTTCCAACTTAAGATTTGGAAAAATATAAATTTGGGCGATATCCATTTTTTTTTTGGGCGATAAAAAAAATGTAATCTGATCTTTCGCAAACAAATATGTACCTACTACCATTTGCCATGTGTATGTATGTATGTATGTATGTGTTCAAATACAAAAAGTGGCGCTTTTTTCAAATCTTGCACAGGGCGCAAGTTTGGCTGAGGCCGGCCCTGACTATACATATCTACATTATACTTCCATTTAAAAGATGACCCTTATGAATTTTTAATAAGGCAAAAGCAATAACAAAATCTTGTTAAAATAGGCACGATTTAATTCCACAATTTTTCACTTCGATAAAAATACTTTTTAAGTTAAAGTAAAACCAAACACCTTAAAATCTGTGAAGTGTAAGAAGCCTCCTATATACAAAGTTCAAAGTTTCCGCCTCTTAGGAGTATAAGCCCCATCCCACATCAAAACAACAAGAAACAACATGTAACGTAAATAAAAAAATATTTTTAGAGATACTTAGGTTACCAATCAGTGTTGCTCCCCATCAACTGGTTCAAAATGTAGCGTCATAGATTTAAAATGTTATAGTATACAACGTCGATTTTTTGAAAATGCCTCGTAATTCGTTCAAATAAAAAAAACGTAAACATCATGGTAACGATAGTTTAAATTTTGAATTCCTGAGTTTCAAAAACAAAAATAAAAAATTTAAGAATAATAATAATAATAAAGATAAAGATATCATAAGACGATTATTATTAAAAGATAAAATAAACTTTTCGGTCAAAAGTTTTATCTTATTTTTTTACATATTTGTATTTCTTTAATATGTTGCATTATGGTAAGAAAAAGTAAACCATTAAAACATCAAAAAAAAATTTAAAAAAAAAATAACAAAACAGAAAACCCATACAAAAATTTTGCCAAATGTTTTCCGAGACAATTAAAAACCTTCAAGTTTTTTAAGATCTTTTGCTTTTTGATATAATAAAGTTTACACAAAAAGTGGTACTGGCGAATATAATTGCCATCCACACTGAGCGATATAATTTTCAAGATTTTTAATTTTAATTTTACGAATATTTTGCGATTGTACGTAGTGTTTTTTTTTGGAAGGAAAATGTAGAAAACCGCTACAATTGTAGTAGGAGGGCAACGCTATTACAAATGCCTATAATATCGAAACATAATTATCATTTATATTTAGTTCCTCAGCCTATGCTATATAGGACAATTTTGAATTGGTTTCTTGTGAAAAGAATTTAATCAATACTTGAAAATTACAATTTTGCAGAAGTCCAAAAAATAGGTTCTTATTATAACGGGTGATTTTTTAAGAGGTTTAGAACTTTAAAAAAAAAAAAAACACACAAAATTCAAAAAAATGAATGAAATATTTATTTGAATCGATAGTTTGAACCTTGCAATTTAATGTTTAAAGATAATTTCATGCAAATGTTGACCGCGGCTGCGTCTCAGGTAGCCCATCCGCTGAGTCCAATTTTGGCATACTCTTTCACACATATCGGCCGGTATCTCCCGAATGAATGCATGGATGTTGGCTTCCAGTGCGTCAATCGAAGCGGGCTTGTCCCTATAGACATTAGCCTTGACATACCCCCACAAAAAATAGTCTAATGGTGTCAAATCGCACGATCTAGGCGGCCAATTGACCGGCCCGAAACGTGAAATTAACTGTTCACCAAACTCGCCTCGCAATTGCGCCATTGTTTCGCGTGCTGTGTGGCATGTGGCACCGTCTTGTTGAAACCACATATCATGCAAGTCAAGAACTTCCATTTCGGGCAAAAAAAAGTTTGTTATCATCGCTCGGTAGCGTTCACCATTGACAGTAACGCTGCGATTCGCATCATCTTTGAAGAAATATGGCCCAATAATGCCGCCGGCCCATAAACCGCACCAAACAGTGGCTTTTTCGGGATGCATTGGTAGCTGTTGCAATGCTTCTGGCTGATCTTCACTCCAAATGCGGCAATTGTGCTTATTTACGTACCCATTCAACCAAAAATGAGCCTCATCGCTGAACACAATTTTTCGATAAAAAAGCGGATCCTCGGCCAGCTTTCCAAGAGCCCATTCACCAAAAATTCGGCGTTGTGGTAGGTCGGCTGGCTTTAGTTCTTGCACCAGCTGTATCTTAAAAGGCTTTACGCCCAAATCCTTCCGCAAAATTTTCCACGTAGTGCTGTAACAAAGGCCTAACTGCTGGGAACGGCGCCGAATCGACATTTCGCGGTCTTCTGTCACACTAGCTGATACGGCCGCAATATTTTCTTCACTACGCACAGTACGTAAACGTGTTGGTGGTTTAATGTCCAACAAAGTAAATTTGGTGCGAAATTTGGTCACAATCTTCCGAATAGACTGCTCAGAAGGTCGAGAATGCCGACCATAAAATGGAAGCAGCGCGCGATGAACATTTCGAACCGAGCACGAATTTTGATAGTAAAATTCAATAATTTGCAAGCGTTGTTCATTTGTAAGACGATCCATGGTTAAATTGCAAACCAAACTGAAGCTGTTTGACAGTGACACAAGGTACTAAACACACGTCAGCTGTCAAAACCAGTGTTGCCAAAACCAAACCAGCTAAAAAATCACCCGTTATTATAGTCCATTGGCTTTGAGCTATGTGCTTTTCTGCATGCGTCCATCTAAAAACTAATATACCAAGCATCGAGCTAAAGCCTAAACGGATGATTTGCTTCTTATTAAAAGTGATTTTGTTCAAAATTTGGAATAAAATTTTTAGAGCACCCTTCATAAATAAATGCAAAAACAACCATTTTAATCAAAATTGTAGAAGTCATTTTCGAGAAAAAATATGATTTTCTTTAACGCTGGTATCAAGCCTACTAGTAATTTTACCTATAACCATTATTTTTGTTTAATTAAAATGTATAAAACAATTTTTAAAACTGGTTGGTATCAAGTTCAATAAAAATCAATCAAGTCGTTTTTTGAAGTTTGAAAAATATCGTTTAAAATTTTTAGTAGAAAAACGATATTATTTAGACTTTTCAAAACATTTTCCAATAAACAATTGATCAAAACCAGAACTTGGGTGTTTGTTAACAAAGACCTTTGACTTCAATAATAATTCCATATAAAATAAAATTCAATCGTGTTAAATCACACGATCTGTAGGGACTAATTCTTCAGTGAGTATACGCTGTAAAGAGCTTCTTGAAATTTGCAATTCTTATCCAAGACGATGAATTGATATTCCTGGACTTTTACCAACACTCTCACGCACTGTTTCGACATATTATGAACGGCTTGTTTTTGGACGACCAGTTTGTTAAGGCATCACCAATAATTTATCCAGTCATCCTGAATTTTTTAATTTTACACTCTACACACTTAACGAACTTAAATCAATATTTTCGACATAATTTTGCGAATTTGTGACAGCAAAACTTTCATTATTTTTGAAATATTGTTCAACAATGAAAACACGTTTATCTCAAGCGTAATACTCCGATTTTTCTAACCCTAAACTGTCAGCTGTCAAATTGTTTTTTTTTCAGGGATGCCAACACTTTATTAAACAAATGGTGCCAAATTCAAGTCTTGCATTCATTTTGGAACACCTTGTAGGAGAAGTGCCATTAATAAACAGATATTTTTTTCGGTGGCAGTGCAATAAGGCCCGGGGAAATAAAGCCCGTGGGTCATATTTCCCAAAAAAAGGGAAATAACACCTGCGGGGTTTTTTTCTTTTGAGAGTGGCAATAACACCCACCACCAAAAAGCATTAAGACCTGCGGGAGGTTTTGCCTTTCTGAATTGGCATTAATACCCATACTAAATGTTTGATTCAATATTTCGAACTTTGCACTTTTAAATATTTTTCAATCAGTGATTTCAAATCGTATTGATTTTGAACTTTGTTATTACTTTTCCTGGATATTAATACTAAAGTGTGGCACGCTTCGTGGGTTCCAAGGATTTTAACTCCCTTTTTTGGGGGTTTTGTACCCGCTCACGCAACTCCGTTGCTCCACTTAGGGTATGTTCAGTCATCAGGCAGACGCCTAGGTGACCAGTTTTCTTGGACAACAGTCACTTGTATTTTATTCTTTAAATTGTAACCTACAAGAATTAAAATCCACAGCTTTTGTTTCAATTTGAAAAAGGAAAAAAAGCCCGCGCATGTTATTTCCATTTATTCTGAGAAAAAAGACCCGTGGGTTTTATATTTATTTTTTTTATACTTTGATCGAATTTTGTGTAGAAGTTCCAGATATGCACTGAATAAATGAACACACCTGTTATATGTAGTTTTAAAAATTGTTTTGTATTTTTTCTGGTTGCTGTATTTAAATCTAAAGTCAGTCTTAAAATTCTGATAGTATAGTTGACATGTTGTTAAACAACCGATAAATTAGTATTTAAATAGTATCTAAATATTCAATAGTTTTGAACTCACTGAATTAAGCTTGTTGTCAATTATTGATAAAATCTAACATGGAATTTGAATAAACAGTTTGTTCAATAATTATTGTCAACTGTCTGACTTACGTCAGAATTAAATACACCAATCAGAAAAAAATAAAACATATTTAAAAAATACTATTAAAATAAAATATTATTTTAAAATTTTGGGTCGTTGAATTTTTGTTGGCAATTTTGACAGTTCAAAATTTCTATCAGATTCGATTAGGTTTGTTCTAAAAATCGTTAAGGAATATCAAAGCTATAGTATAAAAATTAGTTATAGATAATGACATGGGAACCATGGACAACATTTTGGACTTAATTTTATAGTTCGGTGTGCTTGAACATGCATATATAGTTAAAGACAATTCAAAAATACCTTCAGGAAAAGTTTCCAAACTATTCATATTAGGAGCTCCCTATTTCGCTAACATTAAATGCTATTGGTATGACTTCCGTTTTTATCAAAAGTCTTATTTTTATATCTAAGTGCGATTCATCTATGTTCATATTCTTGGTTTGTCGCTTATCTCACACCCACACTATTACTCTATATATATTATATAGTTTATCTTGAGTAGAAATCTAGGTTTTACCATTTTATTTTATTATTTTTTTAGGACTTATTTTTTTAGCATCTGGCACCACTGCCATTAACCTGTCTTTTGGCTTCACTAACAATATTCTGTTTATATTTTGATTGCTTTATTATGTGGAAATAAGATCAAAAATGGCAAACCTCGTCATCATATTATATGTAGGTATATCGCTTTGTTCTACGGTTATATACTATTTCTTCTATGAAAACATACATAAATGAGTAAATGAGCCATGCTTCGACCTATTCAGAAGTAGCAGAACAGACATCTACAAAAAAAAAAAATTACTTATCTAGGGACGAATTTGACATCTTTCCTTGTACATACATGTTATGTATTGTATATAGAACTCTCTGTACTGAAGAACTGTGTTTGAAATAACTATATATACGGGACTAAAAAGCTTCACATCATATTACTATCTATACTTATGTACATTTTCTTGTAAACGGAGCATCATTTTCTTGGAAATATATTATATACATCTTCTACAGAGAAAATGGTTATAATATCCAATTTATTTTCACGGTAATGTCATGCGTGTAATTCGGCAAAAGCCGTTGATTTGTTAGAAGCCTAACGTTTTAAGAGAAAGATACCTATCTTAATGGGACCTTGAGATGAAGACACAACATAAGTAAGGATCTCTAAATATAATGTAGAAGTCATGAAATGGGTATAGGTAGGTTTGTTGTTCGTTGGAATAAAATGTACAGCTATTAGGATTATAAACCAACTTTGATTTGTTTGAAAGAGAAAAGTTTTTTTTTTTGTTGGCTTTTGAGATTCAATGACATTGAAGTGATTTGGATGAAACTCATTCAATGTTGGAATTTTTAATATTTTTTATACTTTTTTTTAATGGGGATGATTTTTTGTTTTTAAATTGGATTGTTATATAAGATTAAATTATTCAAATATGAGATTATGGATCTGTCTGTAACAATAAACACACACAAAAATAAACAAAAATAAAATTAAAAAAATTAAATAATTGAATAATTGAATAAAATAAAATAAAATAATAAAATAAAAAAGGAATTGGAGCCAGACCCTTCTTTCGTACCAGCATATCAAAAACTAATTTATATAATTTACTACAGATTTTTATTTAATAAGTTTTAATCAATAACTTTAACATTATCTGTTGTTAGTAACAAATTAATTGACCTAAACCTGTGGAGTGAAGGTTTACCACAGAAAATAATGTCTTTCAAAATGGTATTCCTATATCGCCAACATTGCCATAGGTGCTATTCAATTTGAGATAATAGTCCCCTTGAGCACTGAAAAAAAAGATATAATATAATTAATTATTTAAAAAAACATTATTATTTTTATAAAATATATTAAGAAAAAAAAAAACTGAAAGGTGTGTCAAATAACTTCTTCTTCTTTAATAGTTTCCAATAAAGTTAGCTCAAAAATTAAAAAAAAAAGATTAAAGTTGAACAAAACTTAATAAAAATTCTGTGTTGACAAGTCCTCTATTTTTGATGAGTCTACATATAAGATAGTCTTGATGAAACGCCAACTTTTGCAGGGTATAAAAGCCATTTAAAAAATTATTTTGAATCAATTAACCTATACAGTCCAATATCAACAGCACTTTCAATAACACCTTACTTATACGCGTGATTTTATCAATACCTGCATAATGATTCTAAAACCCACAAGAAAAATTCCCTAAAAGTCACACCTTTATTTCCCTGAACCCGCATTGCACTGAACCCACATATACATTCTCTAATCTAAAAATAAATAAGTACATACCTTGATGGACAATCAATACCCATTAATACAGCACTAGATTGATCACCTCCATTTTCAAGAAATTCTTCATAGTTTTTAGCTGGAAATGATAAGAACTTTTTCGTATCTCCTTTGGCAACACCTTCTGCCCAATATCCCAAAGCCTTAAGATGACTACACAAAACTGTATATAGAAATCGAATAAAAACAAAAAAGTTAATTTTCTTATAAAAACAAAACTAATTAAAAATAATTTACTATTAACTTTCACTGAAGGACAATCTGGTTGAATAAGTTTTCCACCATTTGGCCAAAAATTAGCATGACCTGTATGTTTAGTTGTTCCCCGTTGACCAGCGCTTGTGTGCATAATATCAACAAATTTACCAGCTGATTTTTCAACAGGTGGCAAAATAAATTGCTCATGATAATCAGGATTGGAAGGATCTAAACCTGTGACTCTGAAGTGCTCATATATTATTGTGGATTATTGTATTTTTGTATTTCATAAATCTGTAAAAAAAAAAATTAAAAATTACCGAGGAAGCAATAATCGTCCATTAGTATGATTTGATATGGCTTGTCCAATAATTCCAACTCCATGAGCACCCATTGAATGTCCAACCAAAGTAAACATATCTTTATTCAAGCCAGCATCGATTAATTTTATAAATGAATCTCCAACTTTTGGACCAAGCTACATAAATTATTTGAAGATTGAGTGATAAGAAAAATTAAAAAAATAAAAAATTTAAATAAAATTACCTTTAGGAGATTTCGTTGAGCTGAAATGTAACTTCCACTTCCGGCTTCTGCCCAATCGATAACCAAAAAGTTAAATGAGTTATTCTTCAAATAGGCATTAACTAGTAAATGAGCACTATACATGTGCAAGGAACTTTTATATCCGTACATAAATGCAGTTGTGGGACGATTTTTGTCGAATTTGGGATTATCCAGGATAGAAGGTGTATCGTCAAGATCATAGTATTGTCGATCGTTGTATGATCGCCTTATTGTGACAAAAAAATTATATTTCATTTTAATTGAAAAGGAACAAAGTACAATACATTTGGTACTAAAAACTGATGAATTGCTAAAACTAAAACTATACACTACCATAGTGTATATACCTACAATACATGATTGATTTTAAGTTACTTAATGCATAGAGATAAGAATATAATACATTCTTAGCAACTATTAATTTAACAAAATGGAGAAATATTTAATTTAAACTAATTAAATTTTTTTTTTATTTTGACTTACCCATAGAAGAAGACAATTTTCGTCGTAATTATATTACATTCTGATGGTGGCTCAATGTCTATGATCTGAGCAATTTGAAAGAGCAAAAAACAAACCAAGCCTAACATATAGTACTGCTTTGGTAAAAAGATAGTTTTACAATAGATTGACGAGCCTCTTATGAAAGCTGGCAATGGCGCAGTGGATGCAGTGCTAGACTGCTAACTTAGAAGTGTGGGTTCGAGCCCCACTCTAGGCAGCATTCTTTTATTTATTCCCTCAGTTTCAACGGAACGCCACCCGTGGGATTTAATGATATAAATTACACCTTATTTCTCAGTCCACTGTACCAACAACAATTCTTCTTCTCTTTCTTCTAACTAGTGCCGTGCAATTCAGGTTGCAATTAAAAGACCTTGGTCTTACAGGCATATACTAGTTAAAATTATTATTATTATTATACTCTCTATGAGTTCATCATGCTGTACAGTAATTTAATTTATATCATAAAATCTATATATGAATATACACTGAATATAATATGTATTATTATTTTAAAACTTAATTCGATTTTCGTGCCAATATTTTCTCTCAGAATGTAATTAATTTTTTTTTAATCTTAGATTCAAAATTGCAGACCAAAATAAGTTATTCATGTATATTAATTAACAAAATAGGTACCTACGATAAAAAAATATATTCAGTTCAAATAGAAAAACTTAAAGTTTTAGTCTGTTGAAATTTGTTAGAATTATAAAATTTATATAAGAATTTTCTATTTTTGTACCATGTTCTTTTGACTATTTTTTTTTTAAACATGAAATGAAAGTAGGTATAATTTGGATACATTGCATGTAATAATACACTTACGTTAATTGTTCTTATCAGATAAAAAATCAACCTTCCTACATTAATTTAACATAAAAAAGTCTATTTTTTAGTACTGAATATTTTTTAAAATAAATAAAGTATAATTATTTAACAAACAAAAATTATTAAATTATTAAAAAACAAAATTATTTTGAAATAAATTTATATTCAGTCAAGTATTCTTCCAATAAATTATTTTTATTTATAACTAGCAGGACTACACCGGCTTCGCACTGGTTGAAAAATTCTGAAAATTATTGTTCAAAATAACGGGTGATTTTTTAAGAGGCTTAGAACTTTTTTAAAAAAAAAACACAAAAAATTCGAAAAAATGAATGAAATATTTATTTGAATCGATAGTTTGAACCTTGCAATTTAATGTTTAAAGATAATTTCATGCAAATGTTGACCGCGGCTGCGTCTCAGGTAGCCCATCCGCTGAGTCCAATTTTGGCATACTCTTTCACACATATCGGCCGGTATCTCACGAATGAATGCATGGATGTTGGCTTCCAGTGCGTCAATCGAAGCGGGCTTGTCCCTATAGACATTAGCCTTGACATACTTCCACAAAAAATAGTCTAATGGTGTCAAATCGCACGATCTAGGCGGCCAATTGACCGGCCCGAAACGTGAAATTAACTGTTCACCAAACTCGCCTCGCAATTGCGCCATTGTTTCGCGTGCTGTGTGGCATGTGGCACCGTCTTGTTGAAACCACATATCATTCAAGTCAAGAACTTCCATTTCGGGCAAGAAAAGTTTGTTATCATCGCTCGGTAGCGTTCACCATTGACAGTAACGCTGCGATTCGCATCATCTTTGAAGAAATATGGCCCAATAATGCCGCCGGCCCATAAACCGCACCAAACAGTGGCTTTTTCGGGATGCATTGGTAGCTGTTGCAATGCTTCTGGCTGATCTTCACTCCAAATGCGGCAATTGTGCTTATTTACGTACCCATTCAACCAAAAATGAGCCTCATCGCTGAACACAATTTTTCGATAAAAAAGCGGATCCTCGGCCAGCTTTCCAAGAGCCCATTCACCAAAAATTCGGCGTTGTGGTAGGTCGGCTGGCTTTAGTTCTTGCACCAGCTGTATCTTAAAAGGCTTTACGCCCAAATCCTTCCGCAAAATTTTCCACGTAGTGCTGTAACAAAGGCCTAACTGCTGGGAACGGCGCCGAATCGACATGTCGCGGTCTTCTGTCACACTAGCTGATACGGCCGCAATATTTTCTTCACTACGCACAGTACGTAAACGTGTTGGTGGTTTAATGTCCAACAAAGTAAATTTGGTGCGAAATTTGGTCACAATCTTCCGAATAGACTGCTCAGAAGGTCGAGAATGCCGACCATAAAATGGAAGCAGCGCGCGATGAACATTTCGAACCGAGCACGAATTTTGATAGTAAAATTCAATAATTTGCAAGCGTTGTTCATTTGTAAGACGATCCATGGTTAAATTGCAAACCAAACTGAAGCTGTTTGACAGTGACACAAGGTACTAAACACACGTCAGCTGTCAAAACCAGTGTTGCCAAAACCAAACCAGCTAAAAAATCACCCGTTATGAGTGCATTTTCAGCTTACCCATTTTCACCCAAAATGGCTAAACTTTAAAAATAAACTTATAATAATACAGCCACTTGTGTCCACAGTGAAAATTAAGACCCGTTTGCTGATACTACACATAACGATTTAAGTTGAACTTAAATTCTTAAGGGGTACTTTTTCCATGTCATTAAGTGATACTTAAGGAATTAAGTTCAACTTAAATCGTTATGTGTTCTATCAGCAAACCTCCCTAAATCCCTAACCTGAAAATTCATAGATAATTTGTTGCTGTAAATGAGATTCTATTTATTCACCTAGAACACATTTTTTTTCATAATGCTAAACAAAATCATGATTAGTCGAAACTATTTTTAAAGTAAGCCGATGAAGTGCAATATTACTCTATCACACACAGTGCAAATTTGCCTTTTTTAATTGCTTAGAGGCAAATATTGGTTTTGTTCAAAAATAAAATGCACGACTGTGTCGCGAACTTCCTTTTATATGCGATCACACTGTGGTCTTAAAGTCTTATATTTTTAGAACTATTTATATGATAAAAGAAATAAATTAGTTATGGAGAAATAAATTAGTTATGGGAACCTACATTTTGTGCCACCTGCCAAAAATTTAGTTAAGTTAAAATTAGTATCATGTGAGTAGGTAAATAAATTTGAGCAGTATAGAACCGTGTCGCACATACATATGTGTTATGCGCTTTGCAAAAGGGTATTCACACTCTCAAATAAATCTTCTAAAAAATCGCTTTCAAACTTTCCGAAATAAAAAACACATCCAATTACTTTCAATTATAAATTTCCAGTAAGAAACTTTTATTGTGCCCTCCATATAACCTTCAACAGTAATTGTCCAAAGTAAGTACAAATGGTATAATTTTTAGTAGGTGCTCCGAATACGTCACAGAGCGGACGAATTCAGTGTGGGTTGATGACGTAGGTAGAGAAGCAGCATCCAACATTCTCCCCCCCCAGTGCACAGAGTAAACGATTGGGTAATGACCATGTATCAGTTTGCCATTAAAATTGCTCCTTCACATATGTATTTCACATGAAAAGATAAATTTATTAATTAAAATGAAACTAGATTATTTTTCATTAACATTTAATCGAAAAACAAAATATATTTTACGACATCTATTTTTCAAAAGGGTAACTTCAGACCAAATGTGACATCGGCCCAATTTGATCTCGATTCGATACTCGAACCAACCATCCTTGAAACGTCATCTTCTACTTCCGTCCTTCTTAATTTCGTGGAGTTTCATTCATGCGGTGTTTAATTTTGTTTGATTTATTTATGTCGATCGTGTCGTTTTATTTGATATTAATTAGTGTTTCATCTTGTTTCGTAATTCGTGTTGTGATTTTAATGTGAAATAAAATTATTCAAATAAGTGTTGAATGAAATGCAGTACATTAGTTTTATGTAAAATATTGTTTATGTTATGTACTTGTGATAATTATTCGTCGCGACATTTACTTTATTTTATGTAGTAGAGTGGTGCATTTGTGCATTTATTAAATATGTAGTATTTGTATTATTTATTTGTATTTTATGTCGTTTCATTTTACATAAATAGTGTTAAATTGTGTTGTTATATTATACATAAGTACCTACTTTGATATTATATAAATGTGCATTAGGTGGTGTGGTAGTGTTTTTTTTTTATACCATGACCTACACTACACAACTATGTATGTACTACGTTTTCAATATATTTGTTTTGTTTTCTTTTGCCAGGTTGTTGTGTGTATTCCTTATTATGCTGATGTTGTTGCTGATATTGACGATGGGTAAGTTGAGTTATTTTTTGTTTACTTATTTAACCGTTTTTTTTTCTTTCAGATTTTCTGTTGTTTTGTTGTTGTTGATGTGCAGCGTAAGCTGGTTATTTGGTGTTTGGCATGGTTGCCATCTGAGGCAAAATTATTTTATGCGTGATTTTGAGTGAGTTTTATTTATTTTGTTAGAAAATTATTTTTTTTTGTTTATTAATTATTATTTGAATTCATTTAATTTTGTATTGATAATAATAGGTTTATGAGTTTGTGTAAATGAGTGTGTGTTGTGTGGGTGTGTATGATTTGAATGTATTTTAGATTTGTCTTTATTTATTTTCCTTTTATATTGATTCTTCTTATTGATTTTTAGTGGTTCTTCGATTTTATATAATTCGAGTTTTTTTTTTTGTTGAAGTTTTGAATGTTCTATGCTTGAGTGTGTTAGTTGGAGATGTGAAAATATTTTCAATTATTTTACGTTTTGTGTGAATTTAGGTTTTTAGTGGGTGATTTAATTGAGGTTTTGTATGATTGGATTTGAATTGAGTGTGAATGTGTTGAATTTTAGTGGACTGTATGGATTGTTATTTTAAGGTTTATGAGTGTGATTTTGAATGCGTGATGAATGAATATTTGAGTATTGAATTTCAATTATATTTGAGTGAGTTCATTTTCTTGTTTGATTCTTTTGACTTCAGTGTGGGGTTTTATTGAAATTGTTTGACATTTAAGTTGGAAATTTATATGAGAGTTTGCTTTGTTTTCGATGGGTATGTTTTTTTTTTTTTTTACATTTTTATTTTATTTTCGTTGGTTTTGGAAATTTATTATTAGGTATTTATTTCGAAGTTTTATGGTTCATTTTCTTCCTTTTTTTTTTTTTTTTTTTTTTTTTTTCTTTAAAGATTTGTTGATGCTTTTGAATAAAATTTATTATTTTTTAAATTATTTCGATTTCTTGTTGTATATTGTTAAATGGTAGTGGACATATTTTTGTGATGGGCCTTTTAAGTTCGTTATTTTGTGTTCGTACTTTAACTACACGGATGAGATCATCTTGTCCTGGATAGGTTTCCACTATTCGTGCCATGGACCATTTTGACGGAGGAAGTCTTTCATCTCGTAGCAAAACTAAATCTCCGATTTTGGGTTGCTCTTCGATTTTCAGCCACTTAGGTCGATTTTGAAGCCTTGTGAGGTATTCTCCGCTCCATTCCTTCCAGAAGGTCTGTAGTGATGCTTGTAGACGTTTCCATCTATCCAGGTACCCAATCTTTTCTGCTGCTAGGTCTGCTTCGGGAACTATGTGAGTTGATGTGCCGATTAAAAAATGAGCTGGTGTTAAAGCATTGAAATCTTCCAAG
Organism: Epistrophe grossulariae; assembly: GCA_929447395.1. Classification (NCBI taxonomy): domain Eukaryota; kingdom Metazoa; phylum Arthropoda; class Insecta; order Diptera; family Syrphidae; genus Epistrophe; species Epistrophe grossulariae. Next base: position 140,599,325 of record OV839566.1, on the reverse strand, counting down.
CTATCTGTCACTGGACATAGGGGTCTCGAGTTAAGGCAGGCTTCTATTTGCGCTAGAAGCGTACTGAGTTCCTCGAATGTCAGGGCTTGGTTTCGGGCAACGCGACGCAAATGGTATTTTACCGATTTCACTCCTGCTTCCCATAAGCCTCCGAAGTGAGGAGAAGCGGGAGGAATAAAATTCCAATTAGTACCCAAATTACTCAGTGAGTCAGCAATCTCGGTGTAGTTGAGTTTAGCAGCGCTTAACATTTTTTGGAGTTCCACATTAGCACCCTTAAAATTGGTTCCGCAGTCACTATATATGTTTGCACATATGCCTCTGCGAGATGTAAATCTTCGGAACGCGGCAATAAAGGCTTGTGTCGTTAAATCTGTGACAGCTTCAAGATGAATTGCCTTGGTTGAAAGGCAAATAAAAATGGCGAAATAGCCTTTGAATTTTTTAGCACCTCATCCTTTCCAGGCCTTCACTTCTATTGGTCCGGCGTAGTCGACACCAGTGTGTGCAAACGGTCTAGAAATATTAACTCTTGGTGCTGGAAGGCTCCCCATCAATTGTTGCAATGGCTTAGGTTTATTCTTAAAACACGTAAAACATCTATTGAGGTATTTTTTGACAGTCCTCTTCATGTTGAAGATCCAAAAACGATTTCTAATATAAGCCATGACTTGTTGAATTCCACCATGCAAAGTTTTCTCATGGGCATCTTCAATTATTAGCCTGGAGAAATTTTGATCTGGCTTCAACACAATTGGATGTTTTTGATCATATGTTAGAGTGGCATTTTGAAGCCTACCTCCGATTCTTAATATTCCACACCCATCAATAAAAAGATTGAGGGACTTATTGAGTTTAGTTCTTTTAGTCTTATGTAGTTCATTTATGACATCATGAAACATGAGGTTTTGAACACTTTTGATTGCTGTACGCATAGCAATATCGAGTTCTATGGGTGTCAGAACCGATTTTCTTCGATACGATTTATCTTTTCTAACATTATAGATAAATCTGTTAACAATGGCTATAATTCGTAACGCTTTTGTGAGTTTGGATTGTTTACAAATAACATCTAAAATTCTATCGGTATCCTCGAAGGCGACATGAGTTTTGATTTCTCGTTTTTCTTCATCTGTTTCACATTGGGTGGGTTGTTCTGGTATTGAGAAATCCCATATCTCTTGAAGAAAGGGCGGTCCATTCCACCAAAGAATATTATTTTTAAGCTTAGATGGAAGAACACCGCGGGATGCTAGATCCGCTGGGTTCAACTTGGTTGGAATGTGTTTCCACATGCGAACATTCGTGAGCCGTTGGATTTCGGTTACTCTATTGGCGATGAACGTCTTCCATTTCGACGGCAGTCCAGAAATCCAACAAAGAGTGATCGTGGAATCAGTCCAAGCGAAAACTGACGCATTTTTAAACGGAAGGACTGATTTTGTATAGCTGAGCAGTTTTGCCAACATCACTGCTCCGCAAAGTTCTAATCTTGGCAAAGAGACAGTACTGACTGGAGCGACTTTAGTTTTGGATATAAGTAAATGGGTGTGAATGCAGTTGTTGCTATCCAAAACTCGAAGATATACTACGGCTCCATATGCTTTGGTAGATGCATCACTGAATCCATGGAGTTCGAGTTGTTGAGCACCATCCTCCGTATTTACCCATCTAGGAAGACGGATTTCTTCTAGGATATTTAACTCTTCTTGAAAGGAGAGCCATTCATGAAGTAATTCCACTGGAATGGTTTCGTCCCACGAAAGACCTTTCAACCACAGTTGCTGCATTATGATCTTCGCTTTAACAATACAGGGTGCTATCCATCCAAGCGGATCAAAGAGACGAGCTATTGTGGAAAGTATCGTTCTTTTTGAAACGATAGTATCGATGGTGATTCTTTGAAATGAGAAGGAATCGGTAGAAGGGAACCAACTGATTCCAAGAGTTTTTGTATGATCCAAAGATCCGAATGTCAATGACACATTTGTTTCCCGATCTATCTGTGGTATTGAATCCAGAAACTCTTGGCTATTACTCATCCATTTGCGAAGATGAAATCCAGCAGATGATAACAATTTTGAGATTTGGTGATACTTTTCTTTCGCTATTTCTACTGAATCTGCACCTGATACCAAGTCATCGATGTACATATCTTGCCGAATCATTTGAGCGGCTAATGGATATGACAGTTCTTCATCCGAAGCAAGTTTCTTTAAAGTTCGATTAGCCAAATATGGAGCTGGAGCAGTACCGAACATCAGAACTTTAACTTTATAAAGTTTTACTGGCATTGCTGAACTTTCACGCCAAAAGAGTAATTGGTAGTATGCGTCATCTGGATGAACTTGGATCTGCCGATACATCTTCTCTATATCGGATGTGAAGGTAATTTTGTGTGTTCTCCACCTTAAAACAATTGCTAAAATATCTGTTTGGGTTTTAGGTCCAGTCATCAAATAATCATTCAAAGAACTGCCGTCCGCAGTTTGAAATGCAGCATTGAAAACAACACGTAGCTTAGTTGTTGTACTGGACTCTTTTATAACGGCATGATGTGGTACAACATAGTGAAATGGTGAGTTGAATGTGTTGTCTAGGTTTATGTCTACTTCTTCCATTTGGTTGAGTAGAATATATTCTTTTAAGCAGTCATTATATTCTTTATGTAGTGTTGGATTGTTTATTAACTTCTTTTCTTGTTTATAAAACATCATCAAAGCATTTTGTTTTGTTGATATTAGTTTTGGTCGATGAAATTCTTTGAAGGGTAATGAGACTTCAAAGCGCCCTCCCGGCACCCGCTTGACGTTTTGTAAAAAGTGCCTTTCGCACGCGACATTTTCCTCATCTTCAGCCTTTTCATAGGGAGTCTCTTCCATTTCCCAAAATGCACGCATTTGTGTGTCAATGTCTACAAACTGTGTATAGACTTGAAGAGAAAGGCGTCTTTCAAAAGGAACTTTCCCCAAAATGATCCAACCAAATTTCGTTTTTTGCGCTATTGGAGCGATTTGTTCTTCATCTCGAATTACTTCATCTAATATTATTTCGCAATATACGTCATTTCCTAACAAAATGTCGATGTTGCCAGGGCGATTGAATGTAGGGTCGGCTAATTTTAATCCTTGTAAATGTTTCCACCTGTTAGCAACGATTTCTTCGTTGGGTAAAAGCCCTGTAAGGGTTTTATATATGTAACCTCTTGTCGACGTGACAAAATCCGAATAGTTAGAACCCAGATTTAACGCTACAAAGTGTTGACAAGAGCTGCTTTTGTTTTGTCCTAAGACTGAAACGTCAAAGGAAGTTGGGCTCTTTTTGAGACCCAAAAGTTGTGCTGCGGATTCGGTTATAAAAGTAGCTTGAGATCCAGGATCAATTAAAGCTCTTAACTTAACAAAGTCTCCTTGTGCTGATTTGACTTTTATAATTGCTGTTGCAAGTAAAACTTGGGTACTTCTAAATTCGTTTAGATGAAAACAGTTTGATGATGTTGAGGGCGGTATATCGTAAGGATGAAAATTTGGAGCATTTGGATTGAATTCCGTTGCTATATGATGTGTTTGTGAGCGATTTGTATTCTGGGTATTTGTATTTGGGTGAGTGAATGAGTTTTTATTATTATTCTGTTGAGTGTGAGTGAGTGAGTTTGATTGTACTTGAGAGCGAGGATTATTTGAAAAAGTATTATTATTATTATTTGTGTTGGGTTGAAATTGGTTCTGATTATTTTGAGCGAATGATTGTTGATTGTAGGCATTTGAAAAATTGTTTGATTGCGAGTGTGGCTGCTGATTTGCGTTGTAAAAGTTTGAAGTGTTGCCAAAATGTAGGAGTGAGTTGTGTTTTCTCTGGCAAAAATGACACGACTTATTGCTTGGGCAATTATTTGTTCGGTGACTGTAGGCTAAACAATTAAAACAGTTGCCATATTGTCTAACAACTCGTTGTCTAGCACTTACATCCATCTTTAAAAATTTCGAGCACGTTCTTAGTGAATGTGCTCCTTTATGGCACACTTTACACGCAAAATTCTCTGTCGATTCAGTATTTAGAAGAAAAACATTCTTTGGTTGCTTTTTATGTGTTGATGTTGAATTTGCTTGGTGCTGTTGGTCCATCATCTCTAATGTTCGGAACCTAGTTTCCAAAAAATCGGAGAACTCTTTAAATGTAGGGATCTCTTTTTTGATTCCGAGAGTTGTTTCCCATTTTGATTGCACCGTAGCAGGTAGCTTTTTCAAAAGCAAAAATATTATAATTGCGTCCCAGTGATGGACAGGCAATTCTAAGTTCCTTAGAGCGTGTAAGATTTTTGTCGAGTTGTCCAATAATTCGCGAATGCCCTTAGAATTTTCTTCTTTGACGACAGGCAATTCGTAAAACAACTTAAGTTCGTTGTTAACAAGAATTCTTTTGAAATCGTACCTCGTTGTTAAAAGTTCCCAAGCTTTATCATAACTAGCATCATCTACACTGATGTGTTCCAGTAAGATGCCTGCACCTTCTTTACAACTTGACTTTAAATAATGTAATTTTTCGATTTTTGTAAGTGAAGCATTGTTATGAACCAGTGACACAAACTGGTCATGAAAAGAACGCCAATTCTGATATTCTCCCGTGAATGTCGGTGGGTGAATTTTTGGCAGACGAACGTCGTGCGGCTTTTGATTGGTCGACTTTTGCACTACAGCTGTTGTAGATACTGTATCTTTTGCTTTAGCTGCTGCTTCTTCTGCTGCAAACTTGTCTAGTTCATCTAACAACAAAGATTTATAAATTGTATATATTTCACCCGCCTCGCTATAAAACTCTTCCGTTGTAGTTAACACTTCTCCCTTTATTTCATCGCAGCAAATAACGATTTGATGTTGGCCAACAATAGTAAGCCAGTTGCTTCCTAGCGTTTCAAGCCGCGTAGAGACATAATTTTTTGTCCTACGAGTTGGAGAAACTGTCTTTTTGAAGTTCTCAAAATCTTTCGATATTTGACTGCATGTAGTTTTTAAAATTTTTACTGCATTCATTTTCTTTTATTTAGTTTTTTATTAATTTAAAATATATAATTTATAAAAGTAAGTTAATTTTACTCACTGCGATTAGTTTTTCTTTCAGGGTAGGTACTGGTTGGTGATTTCCTGCTGGGTGGACGCTTGCTGCACTGTCTGGACTGATGAGATTCGGTGGATAACGATGGATTTCGATATAATTTTTAATTTAATTTTACTATTAAATCTTTGTATTATTGTTTTTGTCTTTTAAATTTTAATTTGAAACTCAAATTTTATTAAAACAATAAAACCCAAAAAAACGACAAAATGTCGGCACACACTCTTTTTATTTAATTCAAAATAGTTATTCAAATATTTAAACTAGCGCGGTTCGTTTTTATAAGTAGGCTAACGAAGGACCAAAATGTTATGCGCTTTGCAAAAGGGTATTCACACTCTCAAATAAATCTTCTAAAAAATCGCTTTCAAACTTTCCGAAATAAAAAACACATCCAATTACTTTCAATTATAAATTTCCAGTAAGAAACTTTTATTGTGCCCTCCATATAACCTTCAACAGTAATTGTCCAAAGTAAGTACAAATGGTATAATTTTTAGTAGGTGCTCCGAATACGTCACAGAGCGGACGAATTCAGTGTGGGTTGATGACGTAGGTAGAGAAGCAGCATCCAACATATGTATGGAACTTACAGTTTTTACTGAAAAATTGTTAAAAAAAATAATATATTATAAGGGTATTCACGCAATGATGTAAAACACTGGATAAGTTTACCATTTGGTTAAGTTTACCATTTGGTTAATGAAATGTCAAATTTTGTATGAGAAATGATTTACACAATTTGGTTAAAATTCTCCAAGGATTTTGCTGGATAAAATTATCCAAATTTTTTTGGTAAACTTAACCAAACGTCATTGTGACTTTTAGAATAAGGCGTGTTCAGAAATATGATAATGAGGTATCTCAGAGAACTAAGAAAAACTCTACCCGTGTTCTGTAACTATCGCATTGAGATTAGTTGGCGATGAAAGTTGTGAATAAAAACGTTGTTTATACAAAAAAAAAATAATAAGGACATGCACATTTTCTGACTATTGATCAGCATTTTTTATTTACACAAATCCATATAATGATATACAAAAATAAATGCTTTTACTTGAATTTGTTATGGTTTCCGAATTGCCATCGAAGTGAAAAGAACCATTTATTCTTTTTATTCTTCTTTCATCAAATTTCAGTAGTGTTGAGCTCAGGACAACTTTTACTGCCCAAAACGAAAGTGAACTAAACTGAAGGAAAAGTAGAAATCCTGCACCATTATGGGCGTGCCATATGATTTTTCTTGTATTCGCACATTTTCGTTCGATCAGTGCCATGAGTTTGCGTCTATTACAGTTCTACATTTAACCCCGAAATCGTTTTCTCATATAATTCCCGTTAGGCTTAAAAAAAAATGTTTTTTTCGTGTACCTTACATTTTTTTCCGTTCCGAGACATTCTGCTCCGATTTCAAGCTATAGGTAGTTTAGGAGAGGTTCTACTTTTAAAAATAATTTCGAAATCTGAACACGCTTATTTGTATACATATTTTGGAGCTTCATATTTGACGTTTAGCGAACAACTGATTCAATTACACCGCATTTAACCAAATGAATTAAAAGGGCGTTCACGCAAACTTTCGTGTAAACTTATCATTTCACACAATTGGTAAACTAACGACCGACGTTGCGTGAATACCCTTTATTTAATTAGAAATAAAGTAACTAAATAACCTCTGAAACTGATTTGACACCAACGCTTTGTTTACCATCTTCTTAAAAAAAATTAGAAATCGTAAAAAAAAAAAATTTTAATCGGTATAAGGTGCATCAAAAAACTATAGCGAGTAGGTTGGGTTAAGACAAGAAAAAATCGTATGGGAGGGTGGGGGGTTCTATTTCCCCCCGTTTAGGCAGGAGGGGCAATTTTCTAAAAAAATACTTAAAACAGAAAAAAAAAATTATTTCAAAACAACGGTAAAACTTACAACGCCATGCTATACCTTTTTGAAAAGGCAGAAATCTCTTCTTTAATATTCATTTTAAATTTAGTTGCGTTAATGATTAGTTTTTAAAAAATTAATTTTTAAATTTCAATTTTGAATACAAAAATAACAAAAAAAAAATTTGAAACTAATTTTTTTTTCAATATATTATGTAATTAAGAATAATATTTGTTTTAAAAATTCAATCTTCTTATTAATTTTCAAAATAAAAAACACAAAACCGGATGCTAAAATGTATCTTAGTTTTTGAGAAATAAAAAAAAAAATGAAAATTACTTTTTTTTTGGGTTTTCTCAAGGATCTACTCAGATAAATTATTAAATTAGTGGATTATTCCTTTTTTATTTTGTTTTGCATACCATCCGGTTCTTAACAAATAGATTTCACATTTACTACTTTTATTTTTTTCGGTTTTCTGTTTTTTTTTATTAAAAATTAATAAGAGCATTGAATTTTGAAAACAAAATTTATGCTTAATTATATAAAATATTGAAAAAAATACATAATTACATAAAATTTTGAAAAAAAATTAGTTTAAAATTTTATTTTTAATTTTTGTCTTCAAAATTTCGAGTTTGAAAATTAATTTTTCAAAAACTATTCACTAACACAACTTAATTTAAAATGAATATGAAGGAAGAGATTTCTGGCTTTGTTAGTTTTACCATTGTTTTTAAATAATTAAAATCAATTTTTTTTACAAAATTGCCCCACCCGCCTAAACGGAGGGAAATAGACCCCGCCCTCCTACACTATTTTTTTCTTGTCCCCAAACCACTCGCTCTAGCTTTTTGGTGCACCTTATAGCGACCACCCTGTATAGTGTAAGCACTACCTATATATGCAGCATATTCATTCCTTTAATTAATGATTATTTCGTATGTATCCATTTGCTTAAGTAAAATGTTTAGATAAATGTTAGTTTGCAAAAAGCACTCAATTTCAATAGAAAACAAATTAAATTAAAATCTTAAAAACAACTCTTAAAGGTTTAAAATATAAAAAATCAAATGGCGGTTATAATATTATGTTCCATTTCCGTTCCACAACTAAGCCCATCTGCATCTCTGTCATCTTTAAAACTTCTGCTATTTCAGTGAGATTCCAGTATCTCCGCGCAATGAGGAATTCATACCTTCAACAGAAAGTAAGACACCTAATGGTACTTGGTTATAACCAGGAAGAATAATGCTTGTCTGTTACGTTACACTTTGCCTATATATATTACTTTAAAATTGTATATATAGGTATGTAGGTATTTTCATTTCAGCTAAGATTATCTGGTTGTCACTTGAGCACAGAAGAAGATTGTGTCTTTCTTCTGCATATTATTACATATCTATACGTATAGTTAGGACCTATAGTATACCTATAGCTTTTATCTGACAGGATTTTGGTATTTTTCTTAAACTTATTTTAAAATTTTAGCATGGTTATAGGTATACCTTCCCTCTTGCATTGCAAGGCTTAGAAAGTGCATTCCAATGGAATGAAGCAAGAGACAAAAGGATGATGTCTTCAAGAATCTCGCATAGTCGGGTGTGTGGTGTCGTTGTATGTCGAGACGGGGTGGATGACAGGATCGTGTCTGGTATGTCTGTGTCTTTATTGTCATAGTTGGGTTTAGTTCTTTTCCTTCAGAAGGCAAGAGTAATCTGCCTGGCAGGAATTTGGGTTAATTGACATTCAAGTTTGCTTCCATAACAACCACTTCTGGGGTTGGTGTAAGAAGTTAAAAAAGTTTTTAATATAGAGGCAACTGAAGAAATAGCAATTACTCAAAAGAATTGTGCGACATATAGGTAACATTGCATACATATGTAGGTAGGTATAGTTGTTGTTAAATTCATTTTTAGTAGTATTTTAAGGCTACAGGGTGTGCATCTGTGCAGGTATTCCTATTTTCTTGTATTAGCTAAATTTAACAAATTAAAACAATGTTTTTTTTTCAATAATTTTATGTAAGCCTTGTTTAAAAAAAATTATAAAAATATTTAATTGAACAAAATAAATGAAATCACTGATGGTATCTTTAAATGTTACTGTTAATCCAAAATATCTGAACATTTTTTAATTTATTAATAAAATTTAGAATTTTTCAACAACATATATTTTTTCTTTTTTCATAATTCATTCCGGAATTTTGTCGACAGTTTTCATGACCAACATTGTACTTTGAGTGACCTGCAGCTTCTCGGGTTCCAAGGATTTAAACTCCCTCTTTGGTTTTTTGTTTTTGTGATTTTCATTAATGCTGGCAACATCAAGTCAATTTTGGAAATCTGATTTGGGACCATTTCCCAAGCCACCCTGTTTCATTGTGGTTTCTCCAAAACAATTCCAAACTAACAAGAAATTCTCTTACCCTTCTCTATAGAACAGTGATTTAAGATTATACAGCGACTCACCCCAAGCACATCACCCATGGAAGACATAATATAGTAAAACAAGGAATTTTGATTGAATTTGTCAAAACTTTTAACCACCAAAATTTTTTTTTAGTGGCTTTATATTGTTTCTTCTAATTCAAAGAAATAAAATTATATAGGTATATAGAAGAATCTTTCTAACAACTATGTACATATTTTAAGTTCATGACAAAAGATAAGCCCCTTTAATTTGATGCGTTCTTCTATGCAATAGAAAACAACTCCAAGGTATTTATGTTTTAAACTTTTCCTTGCTGCCTTATAGTCTATTTAAAGGAATATTTTCGGTGATAAAAGTTTTCCTTTATACGATCTTTGGGCATACTATGTTGTGTACATATATAGGTACAGAATGACTGTAAAAAAATCAGGACATATTCGAAAAATCGGGTGACAGTTGAATGAAAGGAAGCAAAAAAAAAAACAAAAAAAAAAAACACTTGCTTTGGATAGTGCAAACATTTGTGCATCGTTAACTGATAAAACAACAGAAGAGGTTTTAGTTACCATAAGATCCAAATGCCGGAAATTTAGTCTCCTTTCATTTAAGATGCAATTGCAGTCAAAGAGTTTAAACGATGTCAGTTTTTTTCAGTTAAACGTTGTAGTGAAGTTTTGTAGAATACTATATACCTAGGTTAAGGTAAAAGACTTTGGATAATTTGAAATTGTATATAGGATGCAAGAAAATAAAGGGTTGTGTAATAGAATCCCATAGCTATAACATTATAGTAATATAAGGTATTCTTTTCTCTAAAACTTATCCACTTTATTTCGAAAAGTATATATTATTCCATTTGAACTTGATACTTAAATCTTCTGCCAGAATTGAAATAGTTGATGAAAGTTTGCTTTAAAACAAACGAAAAAAATTATAAGAATAAAAAACAATTTTATGGTATTTTAAGGTTTTTTTCATGACCTTATAATTTATTACTATACCTACTTATCATTATTACTTTAAACGAGTTATTCTTGTATATATATATATTTATATATTTATATATATTTGGTTTCTCGGAAATGGCTCCAAAGATTTGGATGAAATTTTCAGAGTTTATTTTTACGAACGAGAAAAAAAAGAAAAAAATTAGATTTAGTAAAATGCACTCACTGCCACGCCCACTTTTATTATTTCTTAGTTTCTCGAAAACATTTCAAACGATTTGAATGAGGTTATAACTGACTTTACTCTTATAACAACAAATTGAAAAAAATATTTTACTTAAATCCACCCACTGCCACGCCCACTTTTATTATTACTTGCTTTCTCAGAAACGGCACTAGCTATTTTATTGATTTTTTCAGCGTTTTTTCTCCTCAATAAGAAAAAAATGTAAAGAAATATTAAGTGAAATCCGCGCACTGCTCCGCCCACTTTTTTTGTTATTAGTTTATCAGAAACGGCTTCGACAATTTGGATGAAATTTTCAGAGAGCATTGTCTTTTATATGTAGGAATAAAATTTAAAAATAAATAAGTGAAATCCGCCTACTACCACACCCACTATTATTAGTTTTTGGTTTCTCGAAAACGATTTTAACGATTTGTATGAAATTTTCAGTTAATTTTTATGAACAAGAAAAAAATTGAAAATTGGATTTAGTAAAATCCACCCACTGGTACGCCCATTTTTATTATTTCTTAATTTCTCGGAAACAATTCAAATAATTTGAATGAATTTCTTAGAATTTATTCTTATAAAAAAAAATGAAAAATAGTTTTTTCAAACTTCGCCCACTGCCATTGTTACTTTTCATAATCCTTGTTAGGTAATGTCTCTTGGTCAATTATTTATAAAAGTTGTCTAACTTTGGACAACTGTCCAACTTTGGAAAATGTGTTTGAAAACCTTGTTTATTGTTGTTTTATAGCTGCCTAACTAAGACACAAGAGTAGATTATCCTAACCGTGAATAATATGATATATATTTTTATTAAATAAAGCATAATTCCACCAATTTGAAAATAGTTAGACAGTGTCTAAGGAGACAAAAATTTTATAAACACGACTGTCTATTTCTAGGAAACAACTCAAACGATTTGAATGAAAATTTTAGAGTTCATTCTTATGAGTGAGAAATATAGAAAAAAAATAGTAATATCTGCCACAGCTCCACCCACTTTTTTGATTTTTGCCTTGTCCGAAACGGCTCTAACGATTTGCATGAAATTTTTGAAGTTTATTCTTTGTTTGATTCTGTAAAACATGCCCAATACCACGCCCACTTTTTTTCTTCTTAGTTTCTCAGGGAAAAACTTATAACGATTTGGATGAAATTTGGATTAAGTAGAATCCGCCTACACCCACGCCCACTTATATTACTTCATAGGTTTTTCGGAAACGGCTTTAACGATTTGAATGAAATTTGCAGTTTGTTCAGCAAGGTATCTAAACATTTATCTCCACGTATATGGAGGTATGTATGTATATCACCACATTTATATCCACATGAATCTCCACATTTAAGGAAGTATCTTCTCATTTGTCTGTACATATTATGTCAAGGTAACTCCAAATGTATCTTCATATGCGTGGAGGTATTTCTACATGCATCTCCACTTTATGGAAAAGTGTCTTCACGTTTATCTCCACATACATATATGGAAGTGCCTCAACGCTTGTGGAGATATTTCCAGGTGTAGCTGCATACCTTAACATGACGTGTGAAAATATTACCCAACCCTGATACACTTTCGGACTTTCCCACTTTCCCACTTTCCCACTATTGCAGGAACTTGGGTTCCACCTCCTCCTTAGCATCTCCACACTTGTAAAGGTATCTCCACGTGTATCTCCAAACATTTAAATGTGTGGAAATACCACTCAACCCTGTCACCCTCCCACACTTTCGTACTTCCACACTCTCACACTAAGGTGTTTTGGGAAGCTTCTTTCGAAAGTTTTTTTTTGCTCTCCTGAGAAATGTTAAAAATTGACTTAAGATACTTTACCTTTTCAATCGAGAATTTGTATTTGAAATCAGCTAGATAATGTTAAAAAACTGCTGGTTGCCAAGTTTGATAAAAATCTATTAAGTCGTTTTCTAATTATAAAGTTCTAAAAAAAATTTTAAAACTTTTTTAAAAATAAAATTTTTTTAAATTATACACAAAACTTTTTAAACTTTTTAAAACATTCGTCAAAAAAAATTTATCAAAATCGGTTAAACTGAGAAAATTGAATATCAACAAAATGGTTCTACGGGAGTCGCCATTTATAACCATTTTTCGGAAATTTTTTATAAAATGGGAGCATTTAAAAAAAATTACATTTTTTTTTTTAAAGTTGTGAGCACGTTTTTGAGCAAAAATGGAATTTTCATTTTTTGTTAAAACAAATTTATACTACTGTTATTTTTGGTCCTAAAAAAATGACAAAAACTGGTTGGGGCAATGCCCAAAAAACGCTATTTATAAAATATAAAGAAAATCGACCCACCCGTTTAGGCTGCAGCCGAAAGGACAGACAGGCAGATATACAGAATTATTATATATTATATTATTTTATAGAACCTACCTATACATATATCGCAAGTAAAAAATACTGAAAATGTCCTTAAATTTAAATTCACGATATTCAAATGTGTTCAAGTTTCTCCATAATGGAAAATATTTAAATATTTTAATATTCTTCTGACAATGACCTTGACCATTCTAACCTTTGATTTAAGTTAATTACAGTCATGATGGATATACGATCTGTTAGAAGGTTATTTCAAAGATTAAGGAAGGTAATTAAAAAAACTACATAAATCCATCGACAACAGTGCTGAGATATGGTTTTGTAGCAAGAAAATAACAAAAGAAAAAAACATTAAATTTGAAATGTGAACCCTCTGTCAAAGCGCAATATAACACAATCTTCTCTAATGCTCCATTATTATTATTGAAGCACATCGAAGCTATAACCCAAATCTTAAACACTTTAGATCTCACTGATGATGGCCGAGGAGTAGGTATGATTTCTATTATTTTTTTTTTTTTTTATTATTAATCTCTCATCAAGAATGATAATTACAGCAATAATTATTATAATCGCCTGTGAAAGTTTCGTCATCAAAATCACAGAGAATATAATGTAAAAAGTCGTTCTGGCTGATATGGCAATGGTGGGTAGGGGAGCTCCATTATAACAGCCCAACAGTCATTAAAACTCATTTTCACTTTCTGATTAATTAATATTATCGCCTTCCAACAGTTTTATTTGCTCGCAAATCGCGGACAGTTCTTTGACGAATAATTAAATCTCGGACGCGAAGCGGCTGTTAAACATCAGCCCCAACAACGCCAATTACTTTTAATTTGCATTTAATTTAATTTTTTTTTTTTTTTTTTAAATATAATTTTTTCTTTCTTTATTATTTCTGCAGTGATGCTAATTCCTTTCAAAAGCAACAAATATAATATTGTTCGTATATATCTGGGGTAATCGCCTTAGTTGCTGAATTTCATAGAAATATATAGCTGTACGCATTTGAACACTTTTGAGCTTGTTTTTATTTTTCTTTGTTTGGGTTTATTTGTGGGTGGGGGGTGTATAATATGTTCTGTCATCGTGTCGGTCGCCATCATGATGTTTTGGGCATGAATGGTTGATGGGTGGGAGGTTGGGAACGCGTTTTAAGCTGATTACAAAAGTATCACGAATTCCTTTTGAATATTTCATAAACTTCACTTAAGGGTTTTCGGCATTACACTTTGCAGTCATTTAATATCTTATTAATATCTCATGAACCAGTGTTTCTTTGTTTTCTCGAATTTTGCGGCAATGTGGTCTCGGGAGGGTTTTAGGGCTGCGATGGTGAAAGGAATTGAGAAAAGATACATAAATATTTTAAATTTGTTTTACAGATATCGGTAGGTACATATAATATATATACATACACTATACCTATACTTATTGTATACTCATGTATAAAGATATCTTATATGGATTCGTAAGTATAATTGAGGTTATATACTCCCTCATAAATCAAACAATAGCAAATCGATTAAAGAAAGTCGCAGAAATTTTTTTGACATTTTGGGAATAAATATTATATATACCTACTTTTTTTTGTAAGTGATTCAAATTAATATTTATGTAGATTCATTTTTCAAAAGATAAAACGATATTTTCTGACTGAAAATAAAAAAGATTTGGAAAATTTAGTCCTAAAATGGAAATAGCAACTACCTCATATTTTTCTTAAGGTAATATTCTTAATCCCACATCAGGGAAAGATTGAAATAAATCTGATATTTAAGATTTTTGTAAGTGAACCGAAATTATTTCAAGCAGCCCCTTATCAGTGTTGTTCGACTTTTTTACATAAGTTTTTTAACTGCTGTATTTTAATCATGCTTAGTTAAAAAACGTAAATAAGGTAAAAAAGTAAAAAAAAAACACGAAAAATAATAAAAATTGGTTACTTTCAAGATTGAAGATGACAGTTGGATAAAAAACTATCTGGTTTTTATTTTATTGTTGACAAAATGATTAAAAAACATATTCTCTAATCTATTTCAGTCAAAATTTTTCAATATAAAATGCTTCAATTATTTATTTTTTCTTTCGATATTTCTGAACGTCTGCCAAATTTTATTTATTTACTTAAATTTTGACATATTCCTCTCATTTTTGTCTTTTTTCTCAGTTATTTTACATATTCTTTACCCTTTTTACGAGTTTTTTTTACATTTTTTACGGGATTTTTACGTTTTTTAGACTTATTTACACGTTTTTTACCTACTTTTACGTAGAAATGATAAAAAATATTTTTTTACATGGATTTGAACAACACTGCCCCTTACTCGTATTTAAGCTGAAAGTGAAAATGAGTTTAATAATGATTTTTTAGTTAAACATAACATATTTATAAGGCAAAGTTCAACTTAATGTCAACACTTTGTAAAATAAAAAAAAAATAAGTACGCAATTAATTGTATTTTTTTTGTAGTAAATTAATTGTGGAAAGAAAAAATTTCTAAAAATTTTTTTGGCGAAGTTTTTAAAAAAAAAAACTGAGTATGTTATATGTACATATGTATGTAGTGTAGTGTATTTCAAAAAAAATTTTAGAATTTTTTTCTTCCCTCAACTAATTAACAAAGAAAATCTACAGTTAATTGCGTACTCACTTATTTTTTTTTTAAATTTAGTGCTTACTTGACATACGAGAAAGTTCAAGAAACCTATGTTATGAATCTTATATTCGAATGAATATAAATATAATACTGCTTGTATTTAAAATGCAGAAGGAAGTAAAGCTCTTTCATTGTGGAATATAACTATACACAACGTAAACAATATACAAAAGAAAAGTTTTTAAATTATTTAAATACTTAAACAACTTATAATGTTTTCTGATGGAAATAAACTATATTTTAGTATTATTTTAAATAAATAATAATTGAAATTGAAATTGTGAAAATTAATCTAATAATAGATCAAAAAGGATTAAAAAATATTTAAATCAAATTAAGTAAGTACGTTTTATGAGAATAATCTAATATCCATATATTATGGTTGGCCGAATTTTGTAAGAAAACTTATAATAAATTAAAATTAAAATGACAATCTTAAGAAATTCTGAAGAAATTAATAAGAAAAACATACAAAATAAAATGCAGGACTGCATCGTACGAACTTGCTCTTATGTAAGATCAGTTGCGTAGTCTGAATATTGTAACAAAAATGTCTCTGATTTTAAAAGAAATAATGTGATATATATGGGAGTCTAGTCTAACTTGGGTACTATTTATCGGATCACCAAGATTGAGGTCTTTATGCTTGTTTTTAATATATGAATTTATGTCGTTATATACTCTTCACACAATAATTGAAAAAAATGACAATTTTTAACCTCATAGATCTGCAACAAGGTGAGAAAAAAAAAACAAACAGACTTAATAATTTGATATCACGGCACTTGTACCTTTTAAACCCCTTATTTGGTTATATTGCGAATCCCCAAATTTTCTGTCACCTCTCTAAGGCTATTAGAATTGTTAAAAGTTCGGAAATTCTGAGTAGGTACCATCGCACTCGTACTTAATAAATGAAAATAACAAATGGGAGTAAAAAGGAAAAAAATAAAAAACCAACGAAAATGGATTAAAAAAATATATACTGTTCAAAGATTCACCTATAGCTAAGAAAAAAAACGGGTCGGTCGATTTTCTTCAAGTTGGTATCTAGCGTTTTTTGGGCATTCCCCCCACACGTTTTTTTCATTTTTTTTTAAGATAAAAAATAACGGTATATACCGTAGAAATTTTTTTAGCAAAAAATGAAAATCTTATTTTTCTCAAAAACGTACCCACAACTTTATTTTTTTTAAATTCAGTATTTTTTTTTACAAAAAGGCAACCATTTTATAAAAAAAAAATCCGAAAAATGGTACCTCCCATAGAACCATTTTTTGGTTTTCAATTTTCTCATAAGCAATTCGATGGAGAATGTTTAAAAAAGTTTTAAAATTTTTTTAAAAAAGTTTCAACATTTTTTTTGAGAACTTAATAACTAAGAAACTATTCGAACAATTTTTACTAAACTTGGCACCCAGCAGTTTTTTAACATTATCTACCAGATTTTAAATAAAAACTATAATTATAACCAAAAATAACGGTACTTCCCATACAAATGTTTAAAACGGTATTGAAATTCTCATTTTTTCAAAAACAGCTCCTACGATTTTGATAAAAAAATTTGTGTGAACTAATATCTGTACGATCTACCATATTATTAGAAAAAAAAATCTATTGTTTAAAAATGGTATCTCTCATAGAAACATTTTTTTGTGTGAACGGGGGGAAATAGACCTCTCATCCCATTCCATTTTTTCCATTCCTAGACCCAACCTACCAGCCCTATATAAGCCTTCTTTCACACCTTATGTAAAATACCCTGTATATGCATGCGTGGAACTCATACAGTTTTAACTGAAATTGTTAAAATTCAACAAAATTAGAAAAATAATTAAATATTTAGCTAAATTAGTAATTTTCAAAAAAATTACAAAAATGTTATAGGCTTCTTTTTTTATAATCAATCACTAGTGTATATAATTTTGCTTTGTTCTATTACACTACACTCAACATGAAATATTAACTGCCATAAATAAAAATGCAGTCATAAATTCTGTTAAAATTGTTTGTACTATTTTTTTTTTTTTTTTAAGTCCTTATATAAATCTTAGCCATTGTGTAACAAAGTTATTCCAAACCTTAACTATTCCAAACTATAACTCAATTCCATTTACTATTACGTGCAAAAATCGTAAAAATCAAACCAAAAAAAAAATTTATCACATCCATAAAGTTTATATGGTAATCAGTTTCAAAGGTAACCATCATATACGTGTATATAGATAGAATCTTTGAAAAGGATGCCACCATCCTCATGATGGTATTTTCAGCCCAAAAAAGTCACAGAAAACAGACATCTCATATTATATACATATATAGCTATTAGCTAGGTATATCTGTGAACAGAAAAGAGCTATCCAGTCAGCCAGTTTTTAGTCAAAAACATCAGATTGATCCATAAATGGAAAATCACCGCTGACATACTGTTAGTTAGATCCTTTATAACGGAGACGAAGTAGACGACGACGACGACGTTGTCCTTGTCAACAAGATATCAGCAAAGAAATCATTTTTTGTTCTTAGCTTTCCTAACAAGACCCTGGAAAGGTATTAAAAAAGTTTTTTTTTTTTTTTTTTGACTTTCTTGTTTTAACTTTTAGAGCTGTATAGTTGTCTGGCATTGGGCAACGATAATCTGCAATTTTGACAGGAATTTACGATCCTGCTTGCCTGTCAATGTGTAGAATATGGGTGGCACTGATGGAGTGACTCTAAGGAGTCATAAAAATGGAATTTTGAAAGAACTTCTATGAGAAAAGTTATGTAAGATGTGTGTTGTTGTCAAGTACATATATATATATATCTAGATATCTTTCTATATACATATACATATATAATCATATCATATTTTGTCCTTAGGTTATTTTTTGTCTTTCGGATTCCTTGGCGATGATGAATTTTTAAAAGATGAATATTTTTCAAGAAACCCACAACAACTTTGATGTTGATTGGTTGATTTAGATTCGGGACTCGGGTATATAAAGGTGATGTAGGTATAGGTAGATATTAATTTAAAAAAGATACCCAGGTAGGTATAATTAGCTACTTAGTTTTAAAATAAATTAAAATCCTTTGAAAAAGGTAAATCAATCGCGAATTCGGTCATTTTCTTTTGAATTTTCAATTTATTGGTTATTATTTTATTTACATAAGAAATTTTTGTTAAGGGACTTATTCCACTTTGAAATGAAACCCTTTGTATCGTAACTTTGTTGCACAATAATTTATCAGTAATTTGCAATATTTAGTCACATTACAATATCAAGAAACTATAGATATCTTAAATAAATGTCTATGGCTCCAATGACAATTTTTGACCCCAAAAGAGATGAATTTTGGAAGAGAAAAACAGGATTTGTCGACGACACAAGTTTTTACACATATTTTTGCTGACGTTAGAAGTCTCAAGGTAACAGTTGAGACACTAGCGCAAGAATTAGGTTTTTTAAGAATTAATTAAGAAAAACTAGAAACGCGCGTCTAAGGAGAAAAACCTAATTTTTAACCTTCCTACCGCCATAGGTGATCTCCGTAAAACAATCAACGATATCACTAAAACATTTCTGGGTGGCCAAACCATAACTTTCGACTTTCGAGGACATTATAGCGCTCTTGTCCAAAGGAAAACAAAAAAACTTATAACTAGTTGAGACAAAAAGCAAAACAATCACTACGTAACTTCTGAGTATCTCTGTCAAACTTAAAAGCACCTGCCTTCTACGTCCCGACCGATTACACCAAAAGATTAACTTACTTACAAATTCGACGAGCTATAAAATCAAAACATCTAGAGTAAAACCCGCTTAAGAGAAAAACTCACTTATCTGAAACTTTTTTTTGTATCCCGAGTATTTGTCGACCAACTACCTTTAAAACACTACGCTTAAGTAAAACTTCCTAAAGTGAAAAAGCCGGATACCTGAAACATACATATTTTCATAGTTAAATTTTACATTTTTCATTGAAAAAAAAAAACTATTTTAAGTGAAAAAAAATTTAATCGAACAGAACAAAAAATTTTTTTAACGCTTTCACTCCTTTTTTATTTTTCACATTCACCAAATTTTCACCACAAAAATTACATTTGAATTTCTGATATGTCACAACCGTTTTTGGAGTTTTAAAATCCGCGCTGAAGTGAAATTTTTTATTACTTATCCGGATTCCGCT
The DNA here is from genome assembly GCA_929447395.1 of Epistrophe grossulariae. Taxonomy (NCBI): domain Eukaryota; kingdom Metazoa; phylum Arthropoda; class Insecta; order Diptera; family Syrphidae; genus Epistrophe; species Epistrophe grossulariae. Next base: position 140,579,538 of record OV839566.1, on the reverse strand, counting down.
TAAGTGAAATTTTTGTTTACTTGAAAGAAAGACTGTGACATTATGCCGTTTCACTTAGGCGGGTTTTATTGTATCAGCAAAAAAAAAAATGTATCAGTTAAAAAAAATTATTGATAACGTAAACTTAAACGAAAATTTCGTAACTTGAGAAAATAGGTAAGACAATAATTCCAAGGGCAAACCATGCGCCGAATTTCGACTAACTATTACCTGTGGTTTAACCAATCTTTTCTAAATGTCTTTATTTCTTTAAGAACAGTTCAAAAAAAAAAAAAAAAATCAACAAACTTTGAATAAAAAACATTATAATATTCTTTCACCAAACATGGCTGGTCTAAATAGTAAATTATAAAATGCATTTTTTTCAAATTTGTAAAGAAATGACATATGCGACATGCGTATGTCCATACATGACGAGACATTTATTACATGAAGCATTTAACAAAGACTTAAACGATTTAAAACTACATTGGATATTAGCTTATCGCGGTCATAAATTTGATAGAGCTATTGAGGGTTCTTTGTTTGAAATTAAAAAAAAATTATTAATGGTATCTTTTTAAATGTGAATAGCTACGTTTATCTTACTATTAATAATTTGCAGTACGAATTTTTTAATAGTGAAATTTATGAAATCGTTTAAAAAAAAAAACAATAAATTTTTGTTATAAATTCAAAAATATTTATTTTCAGTCAATAGATCTTCACAAAGTTTTCGACAATGACTGCAACGTTTATATTAGGACTAGGAGCTAATTTTGAATTTAATTGGCAAAAAAATGATTGCACTATCAACATTAAGACAATTAAGTTTAATCACAGCTGCTGAAAATTTATTTCATTGAAAATTAACACATCAGTACTTAACCAAAAACTACAGAAATGAAAAAGGCTTTCAATGAACTGACAACATTTCTTTGTCTTTGATTTGAATTTATGTTGAAAGTATTGAAATGAACTGAAAGTATAATTGTTTGGTTCAAAGACCAAATCTTCAACTGCCAAACTGTTGTCAGTTTTAAGACAAATATATGATGGAAATAATTATTAAGAGATTTAGCTAGAGAATTCAATAGGTATAGCGCAAGGTAAATAAATCCATCTTTCACTTTCTTTAAAAACTATCTAAAAACAATGCTATATGTAGTAGGTAAGGCTTTTACTGCAGCAATTTGAAATTTGCTTAACTTTGACTACATAGAGTGTATACAACATAGATTTCCTGCTGTACCTGCAGTTGCAGTTTCACATTTCAGCGATGTATATAGATTATAGATATTCTATTTTTGTAAACCCATCAAACTTTGACAGTGATACAATATAGCTATACATTTATCTATACCATATTCTGTTCAGCCACTAAAACTATAAATATAAACACAAAATTGATATTATAACTAAAACTATAACCACTAAAACTATAATATAAACACAAAATTGATATTATAGTTTACCAATAAAAAGGCACTCTTTCCGTAGAATTTAAAAAAAAAATTTATGAAATGTTAATAAACTTTGATTTTACAAAGTTGAAAGAAGACGCCAAGACGTGAAAAATCAGGCTATGATTACAGCAATTGGGTTAAAGAACATCTATGATTCTTTAAACCAGCAATAGGTAAAACAAATTTATTAGTATAGGTAGACAAAGATAATTTATGACATTTATATTTAAACTTAAAATGGAAGCTTATAAATCACTAAATTACAGTCCGAGATAGTAGACGTCACTAAATTACAATCTGAGATAGCAGACATTACTAAATCAGAGTCTTAGATAGTCTGCTTCCTTCACTAAGTTACAGTCTGTGATAGAAGAAGTCACTTAATCGCAGTCTGACTCTGATGTAGCAGACGTCATAAACTATAACTAGAGTAAAGTCGGGTAATATGGACCACCAATAATATTTTTGCTAATAAAACACAATCTGTTTAAGATTTCCTAAAGATATTTATTAAAAAAAATATATCAGTTTATTTTTATTAAATAAGTATCAACAAAAACATAATTAACTTTTTTTTTTAAAATAACAAAAATTAAAAAGTAAAGTAACTCTAAAACGCAACAAGCTAGTTTTTTTTCTGGGAAAATGGATGGGGATTTGAATTTTTTTCTGCTAGTTGGGAGGCTATGTTTTTAATGTCTTTTCTCCTGAGCCCAAAAAATGTTATTTTTTCCAATCCATGGCCTTTAGGGGAAAATGCTATTTTAATTTTTTTTATAATAAAATGGCGGGTAATATGGACCACTAGTTCATATAAGGCTCCCCTTTCGTGGTCCACATTACCTGCATCCATCCCGGGTAGAAAATTATCTAGGAAAAACTATTTTTAAGCGTGGCCCTAGCTAGATTTGCCATTATATAGTAAATCCTATGCTGGGCCTAGACAGGCGCAGGTCTGGGTGATCTTGACTAATTTATCTTATTCTGGCTTTATATTGGCCCTGGCTAGAATTGCCTATATTTATTGGCTTTGTCAGATGTAACTTAGACTGGGCCTAGATAGTTTTAACTTGACATAGCCTAGATATGAAAACTTTTGTTGGTGTCATTTTGGCCCAGCTAATGTCGCCATCTTATTGGCGTTGTCTCATAAGAACAGGAAGGGGCCCAAATAGTTTTCGCTTGGTGTAGCCTGGATAAGTAATTGTATCTGGGCGTTATCTTGGCGTTAGACAGTGTCGCCTCTTTATTGGCGTTATCAGGTGTAACTAAGAGAAACACTTACGAAAAAAAATGATCAATGCCTTCGACTTTTTTTAAATTCGCATAGCTTCGAGACGCGTTCTTTCTGACTCCTCAAACTACTTCGAGGTAAGTTTAAGCAGTTCGCTCACAAGAGCAACCAATCTTCACCTCGATTGCATTTATGTGAGGCGAGAAAAGGTGGTGGTGGTCCATATTAGCCGAATAGTCCACATTACCCGACTTTACTCTACATACATACTTTAAACCTTGGCTTCCACTGTTGATTCTAGAACTTAAGTCTTTCAAAAAGGAGAGTCACCAAATAAATTGATTTCACATCAGTGTAAGACAAAATTAGCTATCTCGTAGTTTCTGGCTGACAGTTGAGTTCCATTGGGTAGGGTGATCTTCGTGTTCCTGCAGTTACCTCTTCCGTTTCTTGAAGCAGATCAATTTAGATCCCTGGGCAACTCCGGCTCAGTTTTGTCTTTGATGTTGATTGGCGACTTCCTATTTTAATGAATAACGATCTTGAATGAAGAAAGTAAATAATTTTAATTAGTGAATGTGGAAACCCGAGGTTGGAAAAGTTTGTGAACGAGTCCCTGAATCCAAACCAGTGTTGCCGAAGTGGCACGATGATGCTTTTTTGACAATATGGCACGTTTTTCCTATTTCCATATTTTACTTCAAATAATGCGAATTAAAACAAAATAGGAAAATTGCTAGCAGAAACTCATATTAGCTGTGTTTTATTTTCCCCGAGATTGTATTACAAAAACAACACAAGATCCAACTTTGTTTTGGATTTCCAAATCCGTTTTGAACACACACCCTTAATTTGTAAATGTCGTCAGTAGTGAAAGAAAAAAGACAACGGGTGTATACAAATAAAAAAATAAAAGGAAAAAAGACTTGGGTATATAACAAGTTGTCACTGAGATCCTGGGTTGTTTTATTTTCATGTTTAGATCTGGATTCGATCTTGGGGAAAATAAAACACAGCTATATTATTGACATACACAAATTGAGCAAATTATTTCTTCTAATTATTTGTTTTATTTCACCCAATTATATTTTTGGTTTATGTAAGAATTTACTTTTTTTTTAATATGGTACGAAAATGGAACGATTTTTTTTGAAAATGTGGCACGGACATTTTTAAGGGCGGTAACGCTGATCCAAACATTGTAAAATGATTTTTCGATGTCAAGAAAACATCTGACAGTAACTTGGTGACAGTTTAAGAAGAGGGCGACATTGTGCTGGAATTTTAGAACTTATAGATGAAGTGTCGAGTGTTTTTCCCGGAACCCGAAATGCATATCTGCAATTGTGCGGTGGCACAGAAGGGAGATGGGTCTGTTCTCTTTGTTATTGTTCTTCTTATGTACAGCCACAATTTTTACCATTTTCCATTTGTTGGGAAAAAAGTTGTTGTTAACGCCTGCATGATAAATGTTAGAAAGATCATAATCGACTGAGGCAATTTCTTCAGGATGAAGCTGGAGATATGGTCTGGCCCAGTAGACTTCTTCAAATGGCTTCTTTGAACTATTTCTTAGATTTTATTTGGAGAAGTGAATGAAAACTGAAAACCCAGTGGTTAATGGGGTCGCTACTAGGGTTGGTTTGGTGTCGCTGAAATCTATGGGCTCCTGGATTAATTCAACAAGTTTTACTGAAGAGTTGACTTCATTTAGGAACTCAGAATCTGTTGTTGGATTTAGTTTGAAGTGTTCTTAAAAGTAGTCATCAACAGTAAAAACTGTCATTTTTGATTTGATTTTGGAGCGTTTGTTTACACAAAAAGTTTTACTGGCGAATTTAAGGGCCAAACACAAAGTGCGATATCATTTTTAATGCTAGATTCATAATTTCTGAAATTTCGAAACTGTAGCGCTTTAAGAATATTTTGCGCTTGCACGTAGTGACTTTTTTTTTTGAAATTTTTTTTTGTTGTATGGGGCAACGCTTCTGGTCAGCAAACGCCTTCGCTTTGCCTCCACTGGCACTGGTGATGATGCTGTTGATCTTTTTTAAAGGTTTCAGCCGTCAGGTACCGACTTGATTGTTTGGAGTTTCTTCTGAAGGAGGATGTCTGTGTGGTGTTTCACCAACTTCGGTTGTTCTTGTTCATGGTATCTTCTTTACTATTATTTCGGTTCAAATCGTCTGTGAACTATAATTTCGCAGAAAAATTAATATTAATTTTTTAATATACTTCACCAGCGAATGTTATAAATGGTATGGACAGATATGCAGGGAGTGTAGATGGATATTTGACTCTTTTGTAGAGTCATTACTAGCGGTAATTCGGGACTGCTTTAAATGCAATTTGATAAACGATGGCGCGGCGGTCGAGAAGCGGTGTAATGAATCAGCATCGATTACATTATTAAATTGAAATCATGTAAACTGTAACTTCTATTTTTTTTTTTCAAATAAACCTAAATCTAAAAACAAAACTAGTTAACCATTATTTTAAAAAAAATATTTAGATATATTGAAGGAACTCTTCAACAAGACAGAGTTCAATTATTTACAAACTGCACTATTAATAGGTAATTATATACGAACTCGTCAATCTACATCGTCGTATCCACGTCCCGTTCGTCGCCGTACAAACCGCGAGTGCATTGCACAGTACAAGCACATCAAGTTCACTGTCCCACATAATATACTATAACTAGATGAAAAGTTATTGGATGGATGATTTTAAGGCACGTTCCAACTGCAAATCATCAAAATCACCCCACACTGATGCTGCATCATATCAAGAACTGAACGTGAGTCCAACGTTTTTAATGGCTTCACATATGGTATAGGGAATGGTATAAAGCAGGATTCTTGCAATGCGTAGGTATACGATTATTAGTGAAGATATAGACGATATATGGAAACCCTTTTCTGCACTAAGTAGAGTGTTAAATGTGAATTCCAGTGATGGCGAGAGGCAAGTCATTAATTTCGAACATGATAATGGGAATGGCAAAAACTGTATATGGCATTCGTATGATGTGGTATATAAGGCAACGTCATAAAGTCCATTGCCCGCCACCATTTGGCCTATTTCCGTTCTCCCTCTCCCCCCTTTTCGAAACACATTAATGGTTCTTTGGCATATTAATATAGAGTGAGCCATATCATCCGATGTTTCACATGGAACTTTTAGATCGTATAACATGTTAGAAACACTCTCATATTAATTGTGAGAAATTGCTTTAACTAAAAGTTGCAAAGTACGAGTAGTATACATTCTTGAGTACCACGAGATCTAGGGAAAATAAAATCGCTACAGCGCACCTAAGCATACAAAGACCCGCATGTAAGGCGGAAACCAGTGAAAAGTTATAGGCTCTATATGTGGGTGTTTTTTTTCTGGAAATGTGTAAGGAAGTTATTATAACTGTGCAATTGCTCACACCTCTCCGCTCGCACTTGGCTGTGATACGCCATATTTAAGTTTCCGTCTGCCATCAATTTGTAATGAGTGTATTATAGGAAGGTACCTATATCTATATACGGATATATGTAGGTTTGGTAGGTACATTACGAACAAAATGTGCTAGAAGAATGTTTGTGAAATTCGTTTTAAATGATCTTTCATATACACAAACATACATACAAACATTATAGAGTGCTCGAAGGAATTTTCACTGCGGCAATCAAAGGAAAAGGAGCTATGGCTTTCAAGTAGGTGCTGATTAAGGATGTGCCACATGTGGTGTTTGGGAAGTTCGGTGGCAAAAGGGATTCTACACGAAGGTTAAGTTGTTTTGAAAGTAACAAAACTTGTTTGGATTGTGTATATAAGCGAATGTTTAGGTATCCCATGTACCGCATATCCTACATAAGTACCTACCCACACATATGTATGTAGAAAGGTAAATGCGGAACTTTTGGAAGTGAAATGAGGCTTTTAACCTTTATGACGTACTTTTGAGATACTTCAAAGGTCTATGGAATTTATGGGGCTGCTTAATTTCTTCAATGGGTGAGTTGAAAACTTTTCGCACTAAGAGTTTCCAGTTAATATCAAAGTTTATGTAGCTTAGTTTGGAAATTCCGGGGGCAACAAAAAGAGAAACATATATGAGGGAGGCCATTAAATTGAATTCTTTAGTCGTTATTTTGACATTTATATTTAGAAACAATTTGTAGTCCTTAAATATAAAATTATGCTTTTTATCTCTCTCTCTATATAGACATTGAATTAGTTTGTTTTGTATGATATGGTGTTTGTTAAAAAAGTTGACAGTAAATTCGAATTTTCAAACCCAAAGACGCCAACAAAGAATACCACCAATACCATAATATATTAAGCTTAGACAACCAAACACACAACCTTCATCGAATAAATATCTTATATCTTTTTTTAGGTCGTGCATATATGAGACTTTGACATTTATAAAATGTTGAAAAAGTATTTTTAGTTATCGGCACGAATTTTTATTGTCGTAGGTGTGTTCAGCTGCTTCCTTTAATATATAAACGAATTGTCATTGTAGTAGGAGTTTTCAGCTAGAGTTCATAAAATAAATAGTTTTATAGCGATACTGTTATAACAAAGTTAAAAATTGTTTAAAATTATTAAAGCTATTAAACTGTTTTAAAATTAGAAACATTAGAAATAGTATCAGATTTTGTGCCATTAATGGTTAAGGGATTCTGTCAAGTACCAGTTCCAGAAATAAGTATAACAATAGCATCTATACTATAGTGAAGGTAAAGCTAAAGTATTTGCTGAATTTTTAGACCAATAAACATTTTAAACAATATAAGACACTGGATTCTGGGAAAAATTCCGCAATTTAATACGAAGAACATGAGACAATGCACATCAGACCAGTGATGCCAGGCTTTGGAACCATGTTTTCCCACATTTCATACCCAAAAATTCCCTTTTTTCCTACGTCTTTATTATATAGTAATACATATAGTTTGAACAACATTCATCATTGTTTTTGTTGTGATGAAATTAAGTACGTATCTCAGTTACATTATGCAAACATAAATGTTTCATGAAAAATGAGCAATATAGGAAAATATTTGAACATAACGTAAAATCTCTTTTTTACTATGATTTTCAAAAATTCTTTTTTCCATTTTAACTTATTTTAGAAGTGAAATTCCAACAAAAAGGGATAAATCTCATGATCTGGTATCGCTGCAGCAGACTTTCCAGTGTTCAGTGGTTAATTCAGCCGAAACAATTCTTCCGCAATACGCAGCAACATTAATTAATATATGTTATCCAAAGAATTTAACCAGACAATAACGAACGAAACAAATAAAAATAAAATAAAATACATAAAATAAAATAAAATAAAATAAAATAAAATAAAATAAAATAAAATAAAATAAAATAAAATAAAATAAAATAAAATAAAATAAAATAAAATAAAATAAGATACAAAAGTTAAATTAATAAAATAAAATAAAATAAATTGAAATAAATAAAATAAAATAAAATAAAATAAAATAAAATAAAATAAAATAAAATAAAATAAAATAAAATCAAATCAAATCAAATAAAATAAAATAAAATAACATAAAACAAAATAAAATAAAATACAAAAGTGAAATTAATAAAATAAAAAAATAAATAAAAATAAAAATAAAATAAAATAAAATAAAATAAAATAAAATAAAATAAAACAAAATAAAATAAGATACAAAAGTTAAATTAATAAAATAAAATAAAATAAAATAAATTGAAATACATAAAATAAAATAAAACAAAATAAAATAAAATAAAATAAAATAAAACAAAACAAAATAATATACAAAAGTGAAATTAACAAAATAAAATAAAAAAATAAATTAAAATAAAATAAAATAAAATAAAATAAAATAAAATAAAATAAAACAAAATAAAATAAATTAAAATAAAATAAAATAAAATAAAATAAAATAAAATAAAATAAAATAAAATAAAATAGAATAAAATAAAATAAAATAAAATAAAATAAAATAAAATAAAATAAAACAAAATAAAATAAAATACAAAAGTGAAATAAATAAAAAAAATAAATTAAAATAAAATAAAATAACAATTTAAAATAAAATAAAAAAATATCATACGAAAAAGTTCTCTATAATGCTAGCACATACAATATATAGATAAAACTTTTGTTAAATTTTAAAGGGAGTAGATAAAACCTTTAAATTTAAAAGTTCTTAAAAATTGTAACATAACTCATGAGTTCCAATAAATGGTATCAATAAATCGTGACACCTAAAGCGGCCCCTAGACGCTCAATATTATTGTGCAATATTTGATATTTCACAATATTATTGTTCGTCTATGGATAATACTGCAAGGTTGTGCAATATATTGAAGAAAATCAAAACCCTTTTGATATTTATTGCGCAATATAAAAATATTGTATCGTTTGTGGGTACAATTGTACAATATTTGTTTATTTAACAACAAACTTCAGTATCTCTTAACATGTTGTCTACACAAGTATCAAGTATCAGCTGTAAAGTAAATTATTGAATAAAATATTGAACCGTCTGGAGCGCCTAGCCAATAATATTGGGTAATATTTTGCACAATAATATTAAGCGTGTAGGGACCGCTTAAAAGACTGAATTAGTTTTATTTTTCTGGCGACGTAATTGTCACAAATTAAAATAAATCAAACGCAATTTTAAGTTTGTGCACACGCACCCAATATTATTGGCTAGGCGCCCCAGACGGTTCAATATTTTATTCAATAATTTACCTGCGATTAAAATTTCGACGACCTTTAAATTGTAGTCACAACCACGGATGCACATCTTATGTTTTTCAATTGAAAGATTTCTTAGACGCTATAGAAATGAAATACATGTACCGAAATATACACATATGTGTGACTGAAAAATCGCAGCGATTAAACAAAATTAAATGGGTTCTATTTTTTTGGGCGTTTTTAGTCGCAAAATGAAATATAATTATGCGAAATAATAAAATTTCAGATGATAACACTGGAAAAGTAATTATATACCTACGAAATAATGAACAAATACTATGCGAAATGATAGATATGTATATTTTGCGAAAATTGCAAAAAAAAAAAAAATTCAAAAAATTAAATGCTAAGTGATGAAAATTCAAAGAAAAAAAAAAATTGCAAAATGAACCTTGCCGAAAAAATACCCCCGAATGACCATAGTGCCCTAAATCTGATATAAAGATGATGGAAAAGTCCAAAAAATTGCAATGTGAAATGATAATTTTGAAAAATAATAAAAACTAGCTAATGAAAATTTTCAAATAAGAAACAATTTTTCATACTAAATTTATTTTTAGTATGAAAAATTTCATTAAAATGCATTTTAAACGAAAATGCTTTTTAATGAAATTTTCCATTCTAAAAATGAATTTTAAGAAACGAAAGTCTGGAACAATTTAGAAGAGCTCTAGAACAACCTGGAACAAATTTTTGAATTTTGGATTTTTAGAAAGGGGGACCAGAACAAGAATAATAAGATATTTTCATTTAAAGTGTTTTTTGGGCTTCAAATCTTCAGTTTTCAATATTTTTTGATGATTCTTTGGAACAATTGCATTTGAGGGATTCTGCACTTGGAACAAGTTTTAGATTTTTGGAAAAGGAGGGGCAGGGGTGTTTTTGAAAAGTTAAAAAACTCGGAGATGTTTTTTTAAAGTTAGTTTTTAAGCTGATAGTAAGAATTTAAGGTCAGAACTTTTTTTCAATACATGCATATATCAAAAGGTTTCAAAAGTCAATGGATTAAAAAAAAATAAAATATTAGAGAGTCGTTTTTTTGAATTTTTGAAAAAATGTTCGGAAGGTTTTATCTTTAAAAATTATACGTCCTACAATTTTGATTTTCTGGGCCAATGGTTAGAACACTTTTTGAAATCCGAAAAAAATTTCAAAAAAAGATTTTTTTTCGAATTTTGCCCATAACTTTTGAAATTTTGAACATAGGGGTCCCAAAAACTTGGAACAATGTTCAGAACAACTAGAACAATCTGGAAAAACTTTCAAAAATTTGATTTCGAAAAAAGGGGGGCTAGTTCAAAAACGGTTTTTTGGCTCTAAAACCCCCATTTTTGAATATTTTTCAAAAAACAATGCGGAACAATGGAACAATGCGGAACAAATCGGGAAAAACCAAAAATAGCAAATTCCAAAAAAGGGGGGCTAACTTCACGCACTCGAAATAATAAAATATTTTTTTAGTAGATACTCTTTTACGTCGAAAAGTACAAAAATATACACTTATTAAACAAATAATGAAAATAATATTTAATAAAAATGATTTATTTCCTTTTTTCACCATTTTTCTGAAACACCCTGTATAGATATTTTTTCTGAAACTCACCATCTTAAAAATTGCCTTAAAGTTAAAAAAAAATTGTCACGATATTTTCATTCGTTAAAGAGTTATATAATTTAAGCAACCAAAAAAGTCAAAACGAGCGTCCGTCTTTCTCAAAGAAATATGAACCTATGATGCTTTTTTGGGATGCATTGTATAGGTATTGTTCCAAATTCGATAATTTTGTATGTTGACATACCCATTCATCCTGAAATGGGCCTCATAGCTGAAGATGATTTTTCGATGAAAATTCATTTTCGGATTTAGCACGGTTTTTTCATATATAGGGATCATCAATATAATATGTATTGTATATACCAAAATTTTGGGTTCAGGTTATAGTTTTCTTAAAAATATTTAAGGGTTAAAATGAAAGGCACATTTTTGATTGGGACCTAATTCAGACTAAATCTCTAAATCGAATGGGTCTTGGAAAAAAAATGTTATGATCTTCTATGTGCAGAATTTAATAAGCTTTAATACAGGGTGGCGCACCAATTGTGCTACAATAAGAAATTCAAATAACTTTTTTTTTAATCGATGTATTTCATTTTTTTTTTTTATTGGTTAGAAAATTAAATTTTATTTTAAATAGTTAGTTGTTTTTAAAGATTATAGACCGCAAATGACCTCCACGCTGTCCCACGCATATGCGGCACCTGGTCAAAAAATTATTCATTGCGGCCTGAAGAGTTGAAGTTGGGATCGCCTCAATTATTGTCGTTATGGACTGCTTTAATTCAGTTAAATTCCTGGGCTTCGTTTTATACACCTCTTGCTTGACATAACCCCATAAAAAGAAGTCTGGTGCAGTCAGGTCAGGTGACCTTGGAGGCCAGCGAAGAGTGGAGTTCCTAGAAATTAATTTGTTTGCGAATTTTTTGTTTAGCTCCGCCATAACTGGTCTGGCTATATGTGCAGTTGCTCCATCTTGCTGAAACCAAACGCTGTTGAATGGTATACGTCTTCGGCGCAGTTCTGGGTAAAAAAACTCTATCAACATCTTTAAATAACGGTCCCCATTGGCAGTAACGGGTACACCGTTTTCTTCAAAGAAGTACGGCCCGACAATACACCTTGATGAAACTGCGCACCACACAGTGACTCGTTCTGGGTGCAGTTCCGTCTCATGGAGCATTTCTGGATTAGACTCATTCCATATACGGCAATTTTGCTTGTTTACATTGCCGTTAAGATCAAAATGGGCCTCATCAGACATGAACAAACAATTGATCAATGTGTTGTCTTCTTCGGCCATTGATATCATTTTTTGGCAAAATTCCAGGCGAACAGGCAAATCCTGAGGGTTTGACTTGCTAGTTATTTGGACTTTGTACGGAAACAAGTTTAAATCGTCATGAAGTATCCGTTGTAATGATCGTCTACTAATTCCAATTTGCCCCGATAAGTTTCGGGTCGAAACGTTCGGATTGGCCTGTATTGCAGATGCTACTGCTGCGATTGTATCCTGAACCCGAACATTGGCATCTCGATGGTACGGCCTTCGTGCGATGCTTCCAGATTCGGCAAACATGTTTACAAACCTCATAATGGTCCATCTACTCGGGGGATTACCGCCAAACTCCCGCCTAAATTCCCTTTGGACGGAGCATGGTACCGTTGCACTATCCAAATTCTTTTCTCCGTATCCCAAGCATCCATTTTTATAAATCTAAATAGTAACCTACAAAATAAAAAAAAAAATAAGCCGATTACTCACACAGAAAAAAAGTTATTACGTTTTATTTTTGTAGCACGATTCGTGCGCCACCCTGTATTTGTTTTAACATTTTTCCTCGTAAAATTGATAAAAAAAAACCGGACCAAAATCTCTTTTTGTCCTTTTTATACCCTCATAAAACAACTGGTGGGTAAAATATAGAAGGGCTTTTAAGGGCTTGTTCGGGACATCAAAATAAAAATTACCACAAAAATTCCGATTTTTCGGATTTTTTTTTTACTAATTTTAATGTGTAAATATTGTAATGAAATATCGAAAAACAGTGTGCAGGGACCTTTAAAGTAGAATTTGAGCATGTTCCGCCACACTTACTTATTTTTAGTAATTTTGCCTGAATTACTCATAGGACATAATATATTTTTGAAAAATCTTTATAAGAAAGTTTCATCTTTCAGTTGACAGCTGTTACTCGACCTTTATTTGAAGGCTTTTCAATGTTGAGTTACAGGCCTACGACTTCTTGTGAGCCGCAGGGCCGGCCTCAGCCAAACTTGCGCCCTGTGCAAGATTTGTAGTAAGCGCCACTTTTTATATGTGCACACATACATAGACATGGCAAATGGTAGTACAAATTTGTTTGCGCAAGATCATATTACATTGGTGTTAGACAAAAACGCCAAAGGAAATAACTACCAAATCTTTTTTTATCGCCCAAAAAAAATGGAAATATCGCCGAAATTTATATTTTTCGAAATCTTAAGTTGGTAATATCGCCAAATATTTTCAATATTAATTGTTTTTGTAAAATTTGCGTGTTATTTCTTCAATTTTGGGCGATCAAACATTTTTTTTAATTCTTTCCTAAATTTGGGGCGATATTTCCAAAGTGAAATTTCAATGGTAAGATAATCTTAAAAAAAAATTGCGGCCCCTAAACAGTGAGGTTTTTCTGGATTTTATTGTTGGGCGATATTTCCAATTCTCGGCGTTATTTCCCATTTGACTTCTAATATTTGTATTTTGGGCGTTTTTTCCTTTAAAAAAAAATAAAAAAAATTGGAAATAACGCCCAAATTGAGCAAAAAAAAAAAACAACAACAATTGTTCAGAATTTCTTTGGGCGATATTTCCAAATTAATTTGGGCATTACTGCCTAACGCCAATTACATTTTCCTGCTCCTGGTAATGCGCCCCCAGAATTTTGCGCCCTGTGCATTTGCACATCTTGCACATATGGTTGGTCCAGCCCTGGGTGAGCGATGGGAAATCGACTGCCTCGGATTCACCTGTACACTCTTATGGACAGCGGCGATATTTTCGGCAGTTTCATCGATGTATGGGTGTTAATTGATCGTTTACTGAACCAGTGCACTTAAATTTATTTACCACACTGCTACTAGTCGTCTCGGTAGGACGTTTATGGTGACCTTAAAATGGAAGACCCATTTTGATAAAAAAAAAATTATCATTTTCACGTATTGTTGAACGCTATATATCCATCCATGGTGATTTAGAAGAACAGACTGATTAAATGACAGCCAATTTGACAGATGTAGCCTCAACAATATGGCCGCTATAAACTGCCAAAGTTTAGAAGTCTCTTTTGGAAGACAACGACGTCGGTCGGTGCCTGAAACATCCTATACATAGCTATTTATTTGAGTGCGTTAAAAAACCAAAATTGTTTTTTTTTTACGAACAAACATACGCATTTTCCTTTTACACTCTGAAACTTAACTAAATAAAAATAAAAAAATAATTCAAACTGTCGTAAAAATTGTTCTGAAAACAAAACCATGTAGTTGGATACATATTATACTCTTTCATCACAATAACTTCTAATCAACCAAATAAATTTACAAATTACTCTTCAAAAAGGTTATAGGCTTACCAGTTTCTAAAAGGGGTACTTAAAACACTACAGGGTTGCCAATATTTGGGATTTACACCCTCTTCCCACAAGTTGAAGTTTTATTTGAAGTTTTAAAAATAAAAAATGGAAATAGTAAAATGATTCAAAATAAATTTTTCGAATTTCAAAAATTATGTGCTTAAGTTTTTTTATTCTCGCATAAAAATTAGTCGAGAAATCTATAAAAATTGAAACAAATCATATGAGTTTTGTTCCATTTTTCAAGGTTTCTCGACAAATTTTATCGATGCGAGAGTTACAGAACGTATACACAGGAACCGTTGTAGACCAAATGCATCCCATACCAAAAATGCTAAAGTGTTGAATTTGAAATGAACTAAAAATATTGTCAAAAAATATTGGAGTTTTTTTTGTAAATTATAAATACAAACAAAAATTATGGTAACCCTAGTTCTACGCACAATTCACTGCCAGAGATGTTATCCATCTAAAAAACTTTGAATCTTTCCCTTTTTTATATTTAAAAGAAAAGTCCATTTAATTTATTTGTTAGTTCTCTTGAGAATATCGATACTAAAAAAAAAAAAAAAAAAAAAAAAAAAAAAAAAAAAAACTTATAAACAATGATAAAGACTCCGGAACTCTTATACTGGAAAATGAGTTAAAACAAGCCCTGAAACTGAAAAATTAAGGCAAATAGCATAAAGTGCAGATAAAAAAGGACAATTGCCGGACATTTCACTAAAGATGGCCCCAAACAGATAGAGACAACCAAAATAAGGATGGTGGATTATGCGTTCCCTAATATATACCTACATATAAGTATAACATACAAATACTAGTATAGGAAAGATATACGATTAAGAATTGGAAATTCAACAACAAAATAGGCATTCAAGGATATCATTGTGCTGAATTCTATGATGAGGAGCTATTTATATGGGTGTGTACCTATGTATATATTCATTCAATATGGTTGGTTATACCCTCTTTTCCGAACGACGCACGACGCCGACGACGGACGCAATACGGAGAGGAGTGCGAGTTTTAATGAAAATCTTTTGTATTGAATGCGAATTGTTAAAATTTGAAAGTACACCATAGCCATAGCTACCTATGTACGAGTGGGTATATACAATATCTATATATAGATAAATATATCATCCTTCGCCCTTAACTCCAGACCAAGAGACGTTAAAGGAGAACCATAGCTTTTTGTGTTGCCGACACTATGTCGGTCGTGTCAAACGTTGTGGCGCCTCCTTTTGTGTTCAGGAATTCAATTGTGTGCATGTTTACGATAAGATTAACATTTTTTCGGTCCTCCATGTTCCAAAAAAAAAAAAACGAAGCGTGAGAATGAAGAAAATTGTAACTGGTCCTTTTTCTGGCTTGGGCTTGTATATATATATGTATGATTTGACGAGGGCTTCAAATAAATACACCCCAATGGGATGGTAATGGAGAAGTTGATTGACAGGAAAATTAGAAAACAAGGAATTCGGTATAGATATATACAAAAAAGAGGTTATATTCATAGGAATGGCCATGTCAGCAGCCAAGCTCTATATAGTATATATATGTCTGTATATAGGCACATGATGGCACATCTGATAGTAATTCAAAAAATTGCCAAAACCATCGAGTGTGAGTAACGATTTGCTTTGCAAAAATAAAGACCGTCATGGATAAGGACATGATATTAGAAAAATGAAAAAAATAAATGGGATTTAAAATTAAAAAAAAAAATATACCTACTACTGTGATAATAATATAGGTTCACTATACTGGGAGCAGAATCACAGATGCTATATATAATAGAACAACGACATAATATTGACAGTATATATGTACCTACTTACCCGTAGAAAGTGACTATTGGATGTTAATCGATTTCTTAAAAATAATACCAAAGGTTATAGGCTGCAAAATGGATAAAAATTTTTTTAGACATTACGTTTTTCTTTTTAAGTGTTGGCAAGACTAATTGCTTTGAGGTTTCTGATGAAAAAAACAAAGTTCTTAAATAAAAGAGTGAAAATTATAAGGAAATCATTCAGGTGTTCGTTATAAACGTCAATGTTAACTCATACAAATATTTATAATCAAAAATGTATGTCATGGGGTATTTTGATTTTAAAAATTCAGTAGTGAAAATACTTTGATCTAATAAGCAATTTTTTTTTTACAATTACAAGGCACAAGGTAGGGCAAAAATAATATAATACCTAATATGAATATGACGCAAGAATGGCGTTTTTCGTGCAAGACAAGCATCACAATCTTTATTTAAAATCAATCAATAAAACAAAAAACAAATCATAAAAAACCATAACTAAACACTATACCTGTCAAAGAATCATTTTTACTTGCGAAATATGTATATTAACTATACCTAGTGTGGCAAGTTATGAATTCATAAAAAGAAATCTAACTCGAGATTTTGATCAAACTTGACATAACAATGATAGTGATGTCGAAAAAAGTGGGTCTCGCAATTCTATCCGTTTGTCTGTCGTTTCGGCTGCAGCCTAAGCGGGTGGATCGATTTTATTTAAACTTGGTACTATAGAGCTCCCTATTACACGGATATTTAAAAACACGGATACACGTGTTCTTATAATATCCAGATTTGAATCCGTGTATTTCGTGTATCCGTGCATCCGTTCGTCCGTGTGTCCGTGTATCCGAAGATCCGTGTATTTTAAATAATCCAATCATCACTGGAGAGGGCCAAATTTATGGGATTTTTTTGATAAAAATACGACAACGACTTGTTAGTCGAATCTGTCAGTGGATTTAGAATTTAGAATTATTTAATTTTTTCTTTAAAAATCAATTTTTTTTGGAAAATCACCAAAAATAAAAATCAATCATATCCATTATCCCTCAAAATTTTGAGCTTGTAAGCCCATCCCTTGCAAAGATAAAAATCAAAAACCATTCTGTGTATTAAGAATCCGTGTAATAAAGATCCGTGTATACTTAATATCCGGATACACGGATGGATATTAAGCAAATAAATACACGTGTTTTAAGAGAACGGATTTTTATTTGCGTGTATAAATACACGGAATCCGTGTACCCGTGTTTTTCAAATACACGGACTGAATAGTAGGCTCTACTTGGTACGCACGTACCAAGTTTGCACGTTTTTTTTTCTTTCATTTTTTAGTACCAAAAATAACGATATCTGCCATGCAAACTTTGCTAGAAAATAATGAAAATCTTATTTTTTCTCAAAAACGTGCCAATTTTTTTTTTATTCTTATTATTTTTTTATTTTTATTACAATAAGAGTCTGTGTTAATCGCTATAAAAAGGGTAATTCACACTCTCAAATTATCTTCTAAAAATCGCTTTAAAATCTCTAAAATAAAACACATCGAACAACTTTCAATTATAAATTTCCAGTGTATATACATTTTCCCTTCATATAACCTTCGTATTTTGACAGTGGTAAGTATAAGAGGTAAACAATTCGGTAGATGCTCTGGATGCTTTACATTGGCCGAGTTCAGTGAGGGTGTATGACGTAGGAAGAGAAGCAGCATCCAACAGGCTGGTTGCGACCCACACTGGTAACTTCCTATTGGTGCCCTTGAAAATTAGAGACCAATATATGTATGTATAATCAAGTGAAGGCCAAAAACTGGCCGTTTATTCTGGAGATATTCGAGCCGAAAAATATTTTTCAATAATGTGTAGTATTATCTAGTAGTTTATTTTGGTTGTTTAAAAAAAAATCATATCAGTAATTAAATATGGCTTCGTGTAAAGAATAAAATTAGCTCAAAGTCGTTCTCACTATAATAATGTTCTCAAAATATCCGAGTGGTAAAATATTTTTGATAAATTTGTATTGGTGTTATTTTGCAAATTGAATTTGTTTGAAAAAAAACCGTCAATTGAATTTTTTTTATAAACCCCATCAATTCTCAAGCCTAGTACGCTGCTGATGCGAAACGAAAAAACCCATACAAAAATAACACAACAAAATCATAAACGGAAAATTTCGTTCTGCTTTTCGTTTCACAGTACGCTGTTTGAAGAGCGAAATTTATAATTGTAGCAGATTATTTGGAGAAGTCTCCGCTCATTTTTTGATAATTTGCCCTGTCGAACGACCGGTGTAGTAAATGTGAACTCCAGTCGGACGACGAAAATTTAATTTTATATCTTATTTCTATTTTGTTCGTAAGATAAAAAGAGAATAAATTGAAATGAAAGTAAAATAATAAAACAAAAGTATAGAAACAAATAAAATTAATGCGCTAGTATTGGTGAAAATAATGAAATTTTCGCCATGTTTGGCTCTTTGAAAAATTATTTTTAAATGATGTCGGTACGGAAGTCGTTAAATGTGAACGCTAGCAAAACGACTCGGGTCGGACGACACGTCGTTGAATGTGAACCCCCCTTTTCGCACAGAATTAATTTTACAGACTATATTTTATTGTGTGCGGAAAAATGACATTTGAGTTTTATTTGCGTTATTTTTTTAATTATTTTCTTACATCATGGGTTTCTCTGATTTTTGCGTTTATGTTTGATTTTGTTTTTGGAATTAGTGAAACTCTCTAAGGATATTTTCCGTTGTGTTTTCGCAAGCGTTTCGTTGTCTGTTTGGAGATCACAGGAAATGTTCGTTTCGCATCAGCAGCGTACTAGGCTTCAGTTAAAATTGTTTGCTTTCGAAATAATTGAGTCGAAACACATTTTTGAACAATTTTTTAGTAGTTTTGTTCCGCAATTTTGTTTGCTTTGAAAAAAAAACTTTCAATTGAATGTTTCTACATACTTTATCCGTTATTGACTAACTACGTCATTGAGTGTAGAATAAAATTAATCCGGCTTCGAAATCAACGTTTTTTCACAAGATATTCGAACCAAAAAATGTTTTTTTTAAATAATTTTAAGTTTTTTTTTGTTGTTTGTTTGCAAAAAGTATCAATTTATTTTTTTTAAATCAAATCAGTAATCAAATATGGCAACTGTGTATAGATTAAAACGATCCCAAAATTTTAAATTTAGTGTAGGTACGGGTCATCTTGTGGAGTTTTTTCGTCTGTTTTTCATTTCCAGTGATCATTTTGCCCTTTTTTGTCGCAATTTCATTATTTCAAACTGTTTTGGCAAATTTTGTTTGGCAAGTTTTTTTTATTTCGTAAAATTATCATTTCACACCGTAATTTTTTGGACTTCCTATATTATCTTTTTTTATCGGATTTGGAACACGGATCATCCAGCAGAATTTTGTCGGCTTTTTTTTTCTTATTTCGCATTGATCATTTTCCATATTTGTTATCTTGCAATTTTATTGGTAGAATACAAGTCGAATAGTGGAAAAAAAATAAATAGTGATAGATAACAAGTCCAATAGTAGATTAAAATTAAACAAACCAAAAATATACATAGGGTGTTTTGTTCGATAAGATGCAAGGTTAGAACTTTATGTTAGGTCGAGATAAAAAAAAAATCGTATGGGAGGGGTGGGGGTGAGGTTGGGGGCGTCTACTTCCCCCCGTTTGGGCGGGAGGGACAATTTAATAAATAAACTTACTTGAATTAGAAAAAAAAATATTAAAAAACAAAGGCAACATCTTGCAATGTCGTTTTATACCTTTTTTAAAGCCAGAAGTCCATCCATTATTTTAATTAATTAAATTTGTTTTGTGAATAATTTTCAGACTCGAAATTTTGAAGCAAATAAAATGGACTGATTTCTTCAAATCAAATCTCTCTAGCACAGCTCCTTGCAATTTTATGCAGCTCAAAACTACAAAAACAATAAAAACAAAATTCATTGCAAAACAAGCATCAAATTCAGTGGATTTAAACTGTCAGATGTTAAATCCAGATGTAAAAGTGCTTTAATCCATATTACAATCTTTCGAAACCTCTTTAAAATTTCTTTAAAATAAAAAATAAAAATCCTCTAAAATGAAAAATAAATAAGTTTAAGCGATAGAAAAAGCTAAAATTTTTTTTGATTTATTTTTAATTTTCTACTTTTTTTCCTTTTTTCCTTTCTTTCTGTATTTATTTATTTATTTATTTATTTGTTTATTAATATTCAAATAATTTGATTTCTTTCATTATGTGAGCGTAAAAATTTCATAAAAACATGAAAAAGAAGTAATGTGTTAGCTATGCATTTAATATGGAACCCCACCATCACAATGACACTGTTATGAATTTTGCGTTTATAACGGGTGATTTTTTAAGAGGTTTAGAACTTTTTTAAAAAAAAAAACACAAAAAATTCGAAAAAATGAATGAAATATTTATTTGAATCGATAGTTTGAACCTTGCAATTTAATGTTTAAAGATAATTTCATGCAAATGTTGACCGCGGCTGCGTCTCAGGTAGCCCATCCGCTGAGTCCAATTTTGGCATACTCTTTCACACATATCGGCCGGTATCTCACGAATGAATGCATGGATGTTGGCTTCCAGTGCGTCAATCGAAGCGGGCTTGTCCCTATAGACATTAGCCTTGGCATACCCCCACAAAAAATAGTCTAATGGTGTCAAATCGCACGATCTAGGCGGCCAATTGACCGGCCCGAAACGTGAAATTAACTGTTCACCAAACTCGCCTCGCAATTGCGCCATTGTTTCGCGTGCTGTGTGGCATGTGGCACCGTCTTGTTGAAACCACATATCATGCAAGTCAAGAACTTCCATTTCGGGCAAAAAAAGTTTGTTATCATCGCTCGGTAGCGTTCACCATTGACAGTAACGCTGCGATTCGCATCATCTTTGAAGAAATATGGCCCAATAATACCGCCGGCCCATAAACCGCACCAAACAGTGGCTTTTTCGGGATGCATTGGTAGCTGTTGCAATGCTTCTGGCTGATCTTCACTCCAAATGCGGCAATTGTGCTTATTTACGTACCCATTCAACCAAAAATGAGCCTCATCGCTGAACACAATTTTTCGATAAAAACATTTCGCACCGAGCACGAATTTTGATAGTAAAATTCAATAATTTGCAAGCGTTGTTCACTTGTAAGACGATCCATGGTTAAATTGCAAACCAAACTGAAGCTGTTTGACAGTGACACAAGGTACTAAACACACGTCAGCTGTCAAAACCAGTGTTGCCAAAACCAAACCAGCTAAAAAATCACCCGTTAGTATGAAATTTTGAACGGTTTTGAAATTTTTTTTTTATGTATCTGGTACAAGCCTGTTATTCTGGCTTTAATTTGAATTTTGAAAATCGGATTATTTGGCGTGTTCAGAAAAATGAGATCTCAGAGATTTTTCTCATTCAAAAATTGAGCAAGCGAATCCAAGATTTTTTTTTGCTCAGAATTTTGACATCAAAGCTGAGAAATTTTGCTGAGGAATCCTGTTCATGAAACTGAGATTGCTAAGATCTCTGAGATCTCATTTTCCTGAACATGCCTATTGGATCTAAAGATATAAGCATTTAAAAGAACACAATTCAGGTGTTTTTCAAATTTTTCATCTTTTTGAGCTACATGGCGCCAATTTGTTATTGTATCAACAATTCACATCGTATTAACAGACAGGGAATTTAAGAAGGTTTCTCTTACTGTGCACAAATAAAATTTGCGGGTGTCTTAGGAAAGGGGGTAAGAGATAGGTTCTCTAGAAAATATTAAGTGCCTACTCTATTGTATTGGCTTTGATTATTGGATTTAAATATATTTAAGTTTTAATCTCAATTAATTTAGTGAATAATATGGGCGTAATAGTTTGAGTGATACCTCTCTTATAACCATGAAGTCTAATTTACAAAACAAGATGACTATAATATGTTTGTATTCATAATTCATGACTAATCAACTTTAACCACTCTTTAAAATTTTTGCATTGTCATTTATCTCAAATCATCAGTAAAGTGATATCTTTTGTTTGAATATCACAACATAGAAAATATTTTGTTTTTTGTTTCTATGAGTTCAATGATTGATAACAGAAAAGAATTTGCACGATTTGAGAAACTGTAAAATTAAGTTTCACCCACACCAACGTGAAACTGTCGCGGCGACCGCGACGACGAAAACAATAATAACAATAGATTCGCGTTGGTATATTGGGGAATCTTAAATTTTAATTTTTTTTTTCTTTAAATTAAATTGAATTCTCTTATCAATGTTATAGCATAACCACATACATTTATATATATATAGGCGCCCTATAATGAAGTTTACATTAATTTACACTCAAATGATTCTACGATTTTAATCGCACATTCACTTCATTGAATTTTATTGACTCAAACTCCATTAGGTATATACATAGATATATATAGGACTGTTGCTGTTGTTGTTGTTATTGCTATTGTTGTTGTGATATGTTTGGATTTTTGCTTGTGTCGACAAACAATGGTTATGTTATGTTGGAATTGTACTATATATACATATATCTATATATACTCACGCTTCTATAGATGCGTGTGTGGTGTAATCGATTTTATTTTTTATTTCAGAAGAATGAAGAAAAAAAACAAAACAATCTGACAAAACTGATAGGTTTCTCATTTTTTTATGGTGTGGCCTTATTTTTATCTATGTGGAACACTTTTTTTTTCTCCAGCTCTGATATGAAATGATAAAAATTGCTTGCAGAAAAAAAAACTACTGCTTGATAATGTTTTTAGATCCATGTAAATTGTACATACGTACACCCAAAATGCCTTGATTAAAACAAATATTTTAACGATTATTTCTAAAGATGCATAGATACAATTTTTAATTTATAAGATGACAGTATAAAAATATTCAACCCTGTTCTTGATTTTTAATCAGTTATAAAATCCCTTAGTTTTCAATTCGCTTTAAATAATTATTACAAATGAGAATGCGTTGATTTTCAATTGGATTGAAAATACTTGACGTTTGGTGTTTATTTGAGTTTTTACATAATACATATACAGTATACGCTCGATATAGTGAAGTAGTTAAAACCAGTCCTGTTCACTATTTCGAGATAGTTCACTTTTTCGGGAGAAAAACTTAAAGGCTTTCCAATGTGAAATTTTGATACAAAATTATTTTTTTTTATTTGTTAAAGCGTAAAATAATTTCAATTGGGTAAAAAAAAACATAAATAAAAACATACAATAAACTTAATTTTTCATAAAAACGAAAAACTTTATAGCTCCCGGTACAAATTATTTTTTTTAAATAAGAATGAAATATAAAAAAAAATAATCACTTCTGATTATTTGTTTCTCAACTTTAAATTGATTTGCACTCCTTTTTCTTGTAAATGTTTCATAAATATCTTTAGAAAAAAGTCCACAATGCTGTAAAGGCATTGCTGCTGGAATAATTTTTGTTAAAGCCTAGTACGCTGCTGATGCGAAACGAAAATTTCCTGTGATCTCCAAACAGACAACGAAACGTTTGCGAAAACACAACGGAAAATATCCTTGGAGAGTTTCACTAATTCCAAAAACAAAATCAAACATAAACGCAAAAAATCAGAGAAACCCATGAAACAAAAAAAAAACACAAATAAAACTCAAATGTCATTTTTCCGCACACAATAAATAGTCTGTATAATTAATTCAGTGCGAAAAAGGAGCGGAGACTTCTCCAAATAATCTGCTACAATTATAAATTTCGCTCTTCGAACAGCGTACTGCAAAACGAAAAGCAGAACGAAATTTTCCGTTTATGATTTCGTTGTGTCATTTTTGTATGGGATTTTTCGTTTCGCATCAGCAGCGTACTAGGCTTAAATATTGAAAAAAAAAAATGTCAGTGCACTATATCGAGACACCTTTTGTTCACTATTTAGAGTTGTCTGTATAAAATTTTGTGTGTTCACTATATACTCTACCGAGATTCACTATATCGAGCGTCTACTGTATTAGAATTGGAATTGACAAAATTTAAAAAATGTTGTTTCAGCTAAAAATGTAGGGTACTAGTTAATTTATTTGTTTATTTTTTAATTTATGTACATATGTAATGTATATAATTTTTTCACATATTTGTAAAAATAAAGGTTTTCTGGCTTACCTGCCTGTGAAATTCATAACATTTTTTTTGTTTAATTTGTAAGAAAATAAATTGCGTTTACGGATTTGATTCGGAACGAAAATCAGAAAATGGGTGATTTACTTTTCTTCTCCAAAGGAATAAAATGTAAATGGAAAGTAGAAAACGGAATTTTTTATCAATTTTAGCATTTTAAAATGTACATATGTATAAAATAAAATTTAAAATGGCTTCAAAAAAACCTTTCCAATGAATTTTCAGCACGCTCAAATAATTCGTATTCCTTAGCAGTCTAAGAGCGTACCACCATCTGGTGACGATCCCATTTTCGTGAGGAAAAAATTGATAAATTTTATAAGCTATAAGCTTAATTTTAAAGTAAATTTAGTTATTTTGAAATTTTACAGTTCAGTGTTGTTGTCGAAAACTAGTTATCAGGAGTAAAAATCTTCAATAACTCAAAAAAGGGGCAAAACGGACCTTTCAGATTTAATTGTATTTTTGGTTATAGCTTTTGTATATATGTGGCAATAAGATAGAGCAGCTTATGTCGACATAAACGATTTTTGGATTGTTAATTATAGTTCACAGTTTGAGAGCTACTTTTCTGTCCAATCCACATTTCGAAATCATTACCCGTGTAAAAGCTAAACAACAACACAAACATTTAATGTCTAATAAATTAGACAAATGTTAGAAGGAATAGAAGGATAGGATAGATTTTTGTTGGCACAGTGGATTGAGAAATAAGGTTTTGACTATCCCATTAAATCCCAGGGGTGGCGTTCAGTAGAGGGAATGTAGAAAAGAATGCTGCCTAGACTGGGGATCGAATCCACACATCCAGGTTAGCAGTCAAGCACTACTTCCACTGCGCCTCGGCCATCACCTCCTAAAAAAAGTGTACATTAATTGCTATTACAGAACAGAAATGCGTTTTTCTCGAAACCTGTTTTTTTTAACATAAGCTACTCTATCTTACTGCCACAGATATTATTTCTAAACTTAGGTGGTATTTTCAAATAATGATTTAAAAAAATAATGTTTTGTAAATAAAATTTTGTAATCATTTTTAAGAAAAAAAATTGGTACGCAATTTTTTAGCGTTTATTAATGCCGATTTAACGCCACATAAATAAACGCCAAAAATTTGCGAACCAATTTTATTCTTAAAAAGATAAATTCAAAATTGTATATATGACCAAAAATAAATTTTTAAAAAACCGCTCCAAAGATTTTCTGAAAATTTTTTTAAAATCTAAGATTTGTTTTTTTTTTTGGAAAATTTTGGTACGCAAACTATTTACACTTATTAGAAGGTCCTGTGTAAAAAATTTCCGTAAAATTGGTTTAGCAGATATAATAATATAGTCGAAAACCAAATAAATGGTTCTATGAGAGGTACTATTTTTAATCCATAGATAATTTTTTTTTTAATAATATTATAGTTTGTAGTAATTTTAGTCCATTTAAAAATTTCAATTAAAATCGTAGAAGCCGTTTTTGAGAAAAATGAGATTTTCTTTACCGGTTTTGAGAAATTTGTATGTACCGTTATTTTTGGTTATGAAAATAAAAGTCATTTAAAGTCTGCTAGATAATGTTAAAAAACTACTAGATGCGAAATTTTTAAAAAAATCAATCAAGTCGTTTTCGAATTATTAATAAAAAAATAAATTTTGAAACTTTTTTTGAGAATCAAAAAAAGTTTTATTTGAGAATTTTGGTGCACAATTCTTTCGAAACCTTTGGAAACGTTCAAATAAAAAATTTAATCAAAATCTGTTCAAAAGTTTTTGAAAAAATCGAAAATAAAAAAAAAAATTCTATAAGAGAAACCATTCATAAGCATTTTTCGGAAATTTTTTTTATAAAATGGTAGCCTTTCAAATAAAAAAACTATTATTTTTTTTTTAAGTTTTTGGTTCGTTTTTGAGAAGAATATATGATTTTAAGTTTTTGCTAAAAAAAAAAATTGTACGGCAGCTACTGTTATTTTAAGAAAATGCTTGCTGCAGTTTAAAGAAAATCGACCCACCCGTTTAGGCTGCAGTTGAATGGATAGGATAGACAGACAGAATTGCGAGACCCACTTTTTTCGACTTCGCTATCATCGTTATGTCAAGTATGATCAAAATATTTATAGTTCGATTTTTTTTTTACGAATGCATAACTTGCCATATAGTAACAGCTATATATCGCAAGTAAAAATCTTACGGGAGGGGGGAAGCTTATTTCCCACCGTTTTGGTTGGATGTGCAATTTTCTCAAAAATCGACTTAAATGAGGAAAACAAATTATTAAAAATCTGTTTTTATATTAAATTGTTTTTGTGAATAGTTTAACCAAAAATTAATTTTCAAATTCATATCTGTGAAGAAAAATTAAAAACATTTTTTTCAAACCTATTTTTTTTTTTTCAAAATTACCTTAAGTAGAATTTTTGGTTTTAACATTCAATACTATAATTAATTTGTCTTCCAATTTTTAGGAAAATTAAAAATAAGTTGAAAATAAGTTCCCTTGAGTTGCTTTAAAGACCCTTTTTCACTGAAAAAAACAAGTTAAGTAAATTTAGTTATTTTTAAATTTCCAAAAGCCTGAATTAAAAATTGGTAATAGCGTTTAGTAATAAAAAAAAAATTAGTTAATAACGTTAAATTTTGAACTAATTTTTTTTTTAATTTTTTTTTCAAAATTATGAGTTTGAAAATTAAATTTTCGAAAACTATTCATTAAAACAATAATAGATTGATATGTCTTTTAACATGACATTGTTAGTTTGCCGTTGATATTTAATAATTATTGTTTTCTAGTCGAAGTCGATTTTTTTAGAAAAATGTTCCTCCACGGTTTTTTTTGTATCTTGACCAAACTAACATGTCATAGTATTTTTCACATCTTATACAAGAAACTATGTTTATTATTTAAGAACCACCGTAATGTACATTTATAGAAAAGTGCGCTTAAAATTATGAGTATTCCGGTGGGTTTTATCATGTGATGCGGATTGTATCTATGTTATGTTTTTTTTTATCACAACTATTATTATAATATTATGTGAACATTTTTTAATGCAGAACTTTCTTATCATGTGATTGCGGTGGTGCATGGAGTTTCTTATAGTTTTAGAATGTGATAATCGCTACATTTATATGAGCTATCTCATATATTTCTGCAAGTGTGAACCCTTTAACTGGTGGGAAAAATTTGCACTAATGCATTTTTGTGGTTATGTCTAACAATAAAACCAAAATAACTGCAAAATGCAGTTAATTTCAAAATAATAAGACCTAATTTTTTAAATATAAAAGGGGATACAGAATTATATCCAACATCAATTATAGTTGAACTTCACTTAGCAGAAAACTGATTTTTCAGAAACTAATTATAAAAAACTAACTTAACTATGGCCAATACTAATATTAAAGCTTTGGAATTGCTTTTCGAGCGACCATTAGAACCCGTATTCACTTCAAGAGACAATGGCAAAGCGGCATTTGATGTTCCAGACAGTTTTTTCACTGATATGTTCAGAAACTCAGGAGTCGAACTTCAAAGTCGATTTAACGATAGTGTTTCACTTCGGGTAAGATTTCGAGAAATTTTATTTATTCTATTAAAATAATTATAAAAAATAAAAAAACAAATTAATTACAAATCTCTCTCTCTCAATATATATAAATAAATAGATTCCCCTTCGTGACGTTGCTAAGCCAAATTTAGATTTTGCAAAGCAAATTGGCAAAAGGCAACATTTTGATCTTTTCAATTATAAACATCAACAAATCGCAGGGAAATTAATTAAATTATTCTTGGACGTTAAGGATCTTGACACTTTTGTGGCCATAGCTGCTTATGTTAAGTAAGATTTTATTTTAATTATGTAAAACAAAAAAGAGATGTTGTGTTGTTTTAAAACCTGTATATTTTATTTAAGGGATCAAATCAATCCATTTTTGTTTCAATATGCTTATACCGTAGCTGTGCAACATCGAAAGGATACTGAAGTGGTATCTGTTCCAGCCATTGCTGAACAATTTCCAGCTAATTTTATTGAACCATCAGTACTTCAAGATGCTCGTGCTGTTGGATCATTGATTACCAATCCTGGAGATAGGGTGAGTATTATGAGCAGAAATTAATAGTGTTTAAGACAGTACATTTTGTACTCAATCTTATATAATATTTTCTTAATCCAGGTTCTTAATCATTTTGAGATATTTTAAACAATAGGGGTCATATTAAACGTTGTCTAACTTTAGACAGCCATCCAAGACAAAGATTAACATTTTCAGTTGAGGTTTAAGAGTTATCTAACAGCTGCTTCGGTTGTCTAATTTATGTTGTCATATTTATAAACGTTGTCTAACTTTAGACAGCCATCCAAGATAAAGATAAACATTTTTAGTTGAGGTTTAAGAGTTATTTAACAGCTGATTCGGTTGTCTTATTTACGTTGTCATATTTATAAACGTTGTCTAACTTTAGACAGCCGTCCAAGATAAAGGTTAGCATTTTTAATTGAGGTTTAAGAGTTATCTAACAGCTGATTCGGTTGTCTAATTTCGTTTGTCATATTTATAAACATTGTCTAACTTTAGACAGCCGTCCAAGATAAAGGTTAACATTTTTAGTTAAGGTTTAAGAGTTATCTAACAGCTGATTCGGTTGTCTAATTTCTGTTGTCATATTTATAAACGTTGTCTAACTTTAGACAGCCATCCAAAATAGAGATAAACATTTTTAGTTGAGGTTTAAGAGTTATCTAACAGCTGATTCGGTTGTCTAATTTATGTTGTCATATTTATAAACGTTGTCTAACTTTAGACAGCCGTCCAAGATAAAGGTAAACATTTTTAATTGAGGTTTAAGAGTTATCTAACAGCTGATTCGGTTGTCTAATTTCGTTTGTCATATTTATAAACACTGTCTAACTTTAGACAGCCGTCCAAGATAAAGGTTAACATTTTTAGTTAAGGTTTAAGAGTTATCTAACAGCTGATTCGGTTGTCTAATTTCTGTTTTCATATTTATAAACGTTGTCTAACTTTAGACAGCCATCCAAAATAGAGATAAACATTTTTAGCTGAGGTTTAAGAGTTATCTAACAGCTGATTCGGTTGTCTATTTTATGTTGTCATATTTATAAACGTTGTCTAACTTTAGACAGCCTTCGGAGATAAAGATAAACATTTTTAGTTGAGGTTTAAGAGTTATCTAACAGCTGATTCGGTTGTCTAATTTATGTTATCATATTTATAAACGTTGTGTAACTTTAGACAGCCATCCAAGATAAAATACAAATTTTTAGTTGAGGTTTAGGAGTTATCTAACAGCTGATTCGGTTGTCTAGTTTATGTTGTCAAATTTATAAACACTGACTAACTTTAGACAGCCATCCAAGATAAAGATAAACATTTTTAGTTGAGGTTTAAGAGTTATCTAACAGCTGATTCGGTTGTGTAATCCTGTGCTAATGTAACATTTTAATTAATCAAATAAATCATATTCCAACTATTTCGGACTATCAAGTCATTGTATAAATTATCAAAAATCTAATAAATAAGTATGTGGGTGTAGCTGACGAACTTCGATTCTATTGGGATTTGAGAAAGTTTAACAATATTTTAGTTCAAAATCGAGAATTTATGTTCGTCTTGACAGTGCTATTTATTTTGGAATCAGATTACAAAAAAAGTGGTCAATCTCAACTTACCAAGACGAGAGTTGGTTGGACATTATTTTAGCAGACTTCTTACACATTTTTCAAAGACTGAAACTCCTATAAATTGAGCCTTCTATTACAATTATAAGCTTTAAATCTCATTTCAGATGAATATTGATATGACACAAAATTTTACTGCTTCCGATCTTGAACAAGAACAGAGATTGGCTTACTTTCGAGAAGATATCGGTATCAATATGCACCATTGGCACTGGCATTTAGTTTATCCTGCCGAAGGACCTGACGAAATTGTTCGGAAAGATCGTCGTGGTGAACTTTTCTATTACATGCATCATCAAATTATAGCACGATATAATATTGAACGTTTCTGTAATGGACTTCCACGAGCAAGATTACTAAATAACCTACGTGAATCCATTCCTGAAGGATATTTCCCCAAAATTTTAAGCAGTTTGAACAATCGAACTTATCCAGCTCGTATTACTGGACAAATGCTGCGGAATTTAGAACGTGAGGATGGTGCTGTTGAAATAACTGATGTAGAACGTTGGGCTGATAGAATTCATCAAGCTATCGATCAAGGATATGTTGTTGATGTAATTATACAAAATTTAAATGATATTAAGGATTTTTCTGTATAACAAAAAAAAAATCTTATTTTAGCGTAACAACAAACAAATTCCATTAGATGAAGTTAAGGGCATTGATATTTTGGGAGATTTAATTGAAGCATCTTCACTGACACCTAACAGACAGCTCTATGGTAATCTTCACAATATGGGACACAATTTGATTTCCTTTATTCATGACCCAGATGCAAGGCATAAGGAAGACATCGGTGTGATGGGTGATGTCACAACCGCAATGAGAGATCCAATTTTCTACAGATGGCATTCGTATATTGATCAGATCTTCAATAAATTCAAGGCACTATTACCACCTTATGATAACACTCAGGTAAACAAAAAGGCTTTGAAAATTTTCATTTGGGAAGAAGATTAATTCTTATATTCCTTCAGCTTGGTTTCAATGGAGTTAATGCCGATTCAATTGATGTGCAAATCAGATCTAAGGGAACAACTCCAAATGTTCTTGGTACATATTGGCAAAGTTCAGATATTGATATATCTGCTGGTTTAGATTTTGGACCGAATGGAGCTATATATGCAAGATATACCCATTTGCAATATGCTCCATTTGATTATGACATTAAAGTTACCAATTCAGGAGCAGCACGAAAGGGAACTTGTAGAATTTTCATTTGCCCGAAGGCAGATGAACGTGGTGCACCTTTGAAGATGGTTGATGTTAAAAATTTGGCAATTGAAATGGATAAATTCACAGTTACCTGTAAGTTTTATTTAAAAATTAGCTGACTTTCTGATAAAATATTCTATTCTACAGTGAATCCTGGCCAAAATACTATTAAACGTCGATCAAATGAATCCTCCGTAACAATTCCATTTGAGCGTTCATTTCGACGTATTCTTCCCAAACAAATGGAAGAACCTACTAGAGCCAATACTGAGTATCGCTTCTGTGGATGTGGTTGGCCAGATCATATGCTTTTGCCAAAGGGAAGAGCTGAAGGAATAGAATTTGATTTGTTTGTCATGATTTCAAATTATACTGGAGATGAAGTTAGACAGACAAATGATGGGTAAGTTTATTAAATTTTTAATTGCAGAGATGAGAATATTTTTATGAATTTTTTTATTTTTAATTAGACCAAGTGTTTGTGGCGACGCAGAATCATTTTGTGGCCTTAAAGATAAATTGTATCCAGATAAACGTGCAATGGGCTTTCCTTTTGATAGAACAATTAACAGTGCAGATCTTGCTGCATTTACTAATCAATATACCAATATGACAATGAAACCTATGAGGATTGTGTTTACCAACAAGCATGTTACGAGACCAAATAATAATTAATTAAATTAATTTTGAAAAGGATTAGATATGGACAACGCTTATACAACTTACATATATACAATATTATCATTATACCTCTTTACTTAGCTCAATATATTATATACTCAATCAATTTATTTTTTTTTTCCAATGTATTCTTTCATAAGTTTATATAAAAGCTTTTTTTTCCACACTACTATAGTTTAAAATAGTATCAGGCGCTAGATATAGTATGAAGCAGTTCCGCAGATTGTGCAGATTAAGACAAAAATTGACTAAATCTGGCGGTCTAAAACTGTTTAAAACTAGGTGTGGAATAAAGCTAATATGTCAAACTAAAATATTATATTATTACTCAATAAAAAAATATTTGCAATTAAGAACAAGGTTTTTATTTTATGTATCTACAGGAAATGTTGGTGATTTGAAATGTCACTCGTCACCCGGCAACCGGGATTTTACCCGATGAGCCCCTGGGAGAACAAAAGGTGCACGAAAGCAGTACTTTATGTTCTTTTGAAAAGAAATCTTTCTCATAAAATTGGATTTCTAAGGGCTTTACAGTAAATATACAGCTTTTGTGGCCCCAAATAAATCTCAGGAAGCCCACACATCTCTGATAGGGGACCTCACAATGAGGATAAAGCTGTTCGATTCCTGCAAAATTATTTTAACGAAAACTATAGTTTGGCCGATGGGGCCCCCACAATAGTTATAAGCTGTTGTAGGACACTTTAAACGAAATTAGAGTTGGGGCTCCCTCACTAAGTATTGAGCTTTTGTCGTCTTTTTAGTAACTTAAGGAGGCCCCCTCCTAATAAACTTTATATTCTATAGGTTTTTAATTACCTACTTTTAGTTCATTTTTAGGAAGGCTATCACTCAAAATTTAAGGGCCGCAGAAACAGAATAGAAAACAACACCATCAATATTTCGATTGCTGTGAAGATTTTCGAAGTAGTAAACAACAATTATGAAATCACAATCAAAATCAAAACACCAATTATAAAATCTGGATTATTCTAGTAATATATTCAAAAATCAAGTAACAATTTTTGTTAATTTTGTTAGGTAACAGAAATTTCGTAGCAAACTGTTTATGGCTTCAATTACACACCGAACAAAATTTTCTAACGTCGTTTTTGAAGGTACAGTAGAATCTCGGAAAGTTGAACGGTTCTATAAAATGAACAGCTCGGAAAGATGAACGAAATATTTCCACTTTTCAGTCTTCGAAAATATGAACGGGCTGAAATTTTGTACTCGAAAAGATGAACACTTTATTCCCAATATAATTTTTTACTTTTTCTTTGCCTTTAGTTCTTCCTGAACAGTACTTATTTATGTAAATAATATTTAATGTTTTTATTTATAACTGAATCCTCTTCCCCAACCAAATGTTGATGCTCAAAAAGATGAACAATTTGATAAGATGAACGGGCCATGTTTTTTATCTATTCATCTTTTCGAGATTCTACTGTAATTATTTTTCAATCCTTCTACTCATTTTACTATTTTGTGGTCCATTTTCTTAAAGTTCCGGGAGGCCCTTTGACTCCCAGTCCGCTCCTGATAGCAGTGCTGTAGCTACTCTGTTTTGTTTGGGGGGCAGAGAAATGTTACTAAACGTCTATTTCTAAAAACTTTGCCATTCGCCAGCACATTCGTTAGAACCTACAGATAACCTGAACATAATGAGCATTGGCCAATAAACCGAAAAAAAAAAAAACTAAAACAAAAAAGTCTTTTATTATTTGAATAAACAAACAAACTTTTTAGAATGCCTTCTACTGTCGGTTCTTCTTAAAAATTTGAATTTTAACGTTTTTTTAGTGTTTGGCCGTTGGCGTCTATTTAGTGACGAATGTGGCCGCTCAGTCCAAAAGCGAAGTTCACATTATCTTAATTTTTAGTGTCTTTTAATTTGTGCCTATTTTTCTAGCATAGGTTTCATATGTGCGAAAAACTAGTTCATGACCAGTTTGAAGTGATTACAGAATACCGATACCTGAGTAGTACCTTAGACTTACATCTAAATTAATAGGTATTCAAATTAGAATTCCATAAAATAAATTAAAGGAGCTTAAAATTAAGACTCACACGAGGAAATTGAGCTTTCAGCAACTGTCATTTTTTTTTAGGTGAGAAGGGCACCACCAAATAAGAGGAGTGAACGGTCTGTAATTGGTATGAAATTGGAAAATGGAAATAAAAAGAAAACGTCAAAACATCTCTATACTCTGTTCAATTTATATTTGCAGCAGAGTTTTTTCAGAATTGTCACTGAAATAAGAAACAGAATCACTGAGTTACATATAAATTGTTTGTGTACTCTTCTTTGAGATCACGTACATCCCACCATGACCTATCTGCTCTCTGGATGAAAGGAGACTGAATAGCATTGCCACTGGACTTCACGAAAGTGCAACACATTTAAAAAAAACGCAACAAAACCAAAAAAATTGTAACAATTTTAAAAAGTTATCCAAATGAAAATGCATTTTAATTCAAATTTTTATTTTTAATAGGAACATAAATTTTCTTTATTTCATCACAGTTTTTAAATTCTAAAAATGTTTATGTGCAGGTCGAGGGATCGAGTTTGAATTTGAAGAGAAAGATAACAATATTTCGACTAAACTGTAATCAACGAATGCGATCGAGTCGAACCAATGTGATTTCAACTCGATGTAGGTGTACAAATAGGTGGAAATGCAGTTCAAGCTCACTTTAACACTGGATCATGTGAATTCAATACCATAGATAAGAAAAATGATGCCAGTTATACTTAAAAAAATGATAAACTAAATAATTTGAAGAAAAATAATTTTGGGAGAAGAAGTGTAACAAAAAGGAAAAAAAAGTATCATAGTAACAAATTTTAAAAAAAATAGAAAAATGTAAAGGCCCAACTATAATAGGCTTAAGCAAACATAAACTAATGTCAGAACCTATCGAAAAGTTTGCTTAAGTTTCAAAAAGTCGCAAGCATAGCCATAATAACTTACCCGCGCAAAAGCAGCTGTGAAAATCAAATTCACAGCTGTTTAATTTTGTTGAGTGTGAACATTGAATCAACGACAACGAGATAGCAAAGATATCACACATACACTTTCATTAATCTCGAATCATTTACACAGACGATGGGTTTGATGTGTATTTTTGTATGTGTTGAACCGTATCTGTCAAAGAATTTCGTATATTCGCTCGTTGGCTTAAGCGTGCATAAGCTAGCTCATGCCTATTATAGTTGGGCCTTAACACTTTTGTTACACTTGTAACATTGTGGCAGCGCTGAGACTAATCCTCAATTTGCAACCAACCCTTATTGACGTGTTTATTAAAAAAACACTTTGAATCAGAGTTACCATTGCCCAGTTGATAGAAATTCATAAATGGCATTTTCTTTGGTTTTTGCTATGTAACTTTTAGGATTTAAGCTTTTTTAGAGCTTTTGGTAGCAAATACATATTTCTACTTAAGAGAAAAAGGTGTTGACGCTTGGTGTTTTTCTGTTTTCATGTTTAAGGTTTTCCTTTTATGTATGGAAAAGCAGTTAAAAATCCAAAAGGAAGTTATACAATTGTTGGATATTGTCTTT
This sequence comes from Epistrophe grossulariae, assembly GCA_929447395.1. Classification (NCBI taxonomy): domain Eukaryota; kingdom Metazoa; phylum Arthropoda; class Insecta; order Diptera; family Syrphidae; genus Epistrophe; species Epistrophe grossulariae. The sequence continues at coordinate 140,543,762 of OV839566.1, read as the reverse complement.
TAGTGAGGTGTGGAAAAAAAGATAGATTCAATTTATTTAGGTCATCATTGTTTTTGATTATAAAATGAGCGTATATTAATAAATAGATTGTAACTCTATCTATATTTTTGTGAGATTTGCTCACTATGGCAACCCTGTAAGAGCTTTAAAATGAAGATAGCTTATTGAAATCCATTATGGTCAGACTGAAAGGCAAATACTGCAAATATAAATTGAACAGAGTATAGGAACCTTTTTTCCTCGTGGGAAAGGACACTACGCTTTATGATTAAACGTAAAAAATTGTAGTAAATAAGACGTGTGTTTATTCAATTAACTACACGTAGTTAATGATATAGAAAATGTAGTGTAGTTGATTAGGCCAAACCTGGTGACTATCATATAAGAGAAGCCTATTAGATAGCGATGAAGAGATTTTGTTTGGGTAAACTAAAATAATTTATTAAGACCATATGTGTTAAAAATTAAAAAAAATAACACTTGAAATTTATAAACAATCAACATAGAATAATAATTTAGAAATAGAAATCATAAATATAGCTATAGGTATACTGTTAAAAAAAATTAATTAATTAGATTGTTCGACTGCCTCCGTATGACATGGTTTCTTTAAAAAATATGTCAAGAATATATTTATTTAATATTATGTAGATAGAAAAATGTATGTAATGAATTTTTAAATGGCAAAATATTGCCAAATAAACGTAAATAAATAAATAAAAAATAAATAAATAAAAAAATCAAGTTGTCGTTGCCCTAATCTCGTTTATTTCATGGTTATAGTAATGTGTCGAAGATTTGAAGGAACAAAAACTTTTGTTGCCAATCTATGAGATCAATATAGATATTTCGCATCAAAATTGATGAGCGGCACTCAAAATACACGGAGCTACTTGCCTGTATAAGGTGAATTTCGTGCTTTAAGTATATTCTCCTGACAGCGATGTTGCCTCACATTCATTTTAACTTATTTAAGAAACTTGTACAGGAGTACAATTTAATACCATCTCTACTACCAAATTAATTTTTACCTACTTAATAAACCGGAAGCAAGTAGACTTTCTAGCCAATATCTCTAGAGTCCTTTGAAAATCCATTCTTGGTCCCCTACTTTTTTCAACTAACGCTAATGAATTTAAATAGCTATCAGAGCTTCTCTTTCTAACATTTTTACTCCAAAATAGGTTCTTCGTATTTCGCTTAATATTGGGCATATTGCAACAAAATGAAAGATATTATCCCTCACACCGCGGTTGCAAAGATCGCATAAAATAGGATGGTCAGGTCGATAAGGTACTAATTTAGTTGGATTAATTCAGCTCTTAACATATTGATAGTTCTTATCATCTCGGTTCTGTTCTTATCCAGAAAGTTTGTGTTGTCTTGAAGATTATACTTTACATTAACTGTGATTTTTTGAGATTTTATGCATAGTGAAGCAAAAATTTCCAAAAAAAAAACCGCCCGCACTAGCCTACCGATCCGCAGTTGGATTCTACCTCTGCTTTTATTGGCAGTAATTCTACTGTAGATGTTGTATTTGTCACTCGTGTAAAATCCTACTGTACTGTGAACAGCTCTCCCAAAATAACACGACTATTTCTGTAGTATATTCTGTGTGGGGAAGCCTGGGGCCTCATCACGTAAAATGAAAACGATCGGACGATATCGTTTCCGCCATTGCTATCTCTATATCTCTATCATATCTGTAAAGAAAAAGACAGCTATCTTCAAAATGATATCGTTTGATTGTTTTCGTTTTACGTGATGAGGTCCCTGGACCTCATTCAAGTATTTGTTGTAAAAAAATATTTACCAGCTTTTTCCATTATATCTTCAAATTTCTCTCTTAGTATAGCGAGGCTCCATCCGAAGGTTCAAAATGAATGACACATCCATAACAATCAAATAGTTCTTTCAACTTCTGGACGAAATGCCCGCTATTTTCTATCATATTGTTTCACTATCTCAGAATAGTGGCTTCGTAGCTAAAACAATTTAACAATTTTATCTTTATAAATTATGGAATAACCTCTAAAGTGGTTACAATGTATTCCTATCAGAAATTCGGCAATAGATAAATCGTGGCTTTATTTCAATTTTTTTTTTTCTACTTAGCTGTGGAAAAAAATAATTTTTTTTTGCATTGATTATGTTTTTATCTATGTGCGGTTGGTGGTTGGACTTTCTATTTGGAAAAAGCAACACAACATTCAAAGGTATATAAAGAGAATTCTCAGAACAGAAGGGCAACCAGTTACAGCTGTGCCTTGCTCTAAACAGCAAATCAACTTTGAAGAAATATTCAAAAACAACAAAAAAAAACTTCTAACTAACATGGATAACGATCTTAAAGCTATGGAATTGCTGTTCCAGCGGCCATTGGAACCCGTATTTACATCCAGGGATAATGGAAAAGCTGCTTTCGATATCCCCGATAGTTTTTACATTGATAGATACAGTGGCGCTGGAATCGAACTTCAAAGTCGATTTGGTGATGATGTTGATATTAAGGTAGTTTTTTTTTTTTTTTTTTGTTCGAAATAATTTATAAATTAAATAAAAATTTTTTTTTTTTAAGATCCCTCTTCGTGACATTGCCAAGCCAAATTTAGATTTCGCAAAGGCAATAGGTAAGAAGCAAATTTTCGACCTTTTTAGTGATAAACACAAACGTATCGCTGGACAATTGATTAAGATGTTCTTGGATGTTAAGGAGCGATCGAATTTTGTATCTTTGGCTGCTTATGTCAAGTATGTGTAATTTTTTTCTGAATTTATTTGATAAAATATTTGGAAACAGGGTGTTTAAGATTAGAACTAAATTTCCTTTACCTTTTTTTTTGTTGATTTTTTCAGAGATCGTATTAATCCAATGTTGTTCCAATATGCCTACACCGTTACAATACAACATCGCAAGGATACTGCTATGGTACCAATTCCACCAATTTCCGAACAATTTCCAGGAAATTTTGTGGAACCATCGGTGTTCAAAGAGGCTCGTGCTGAAGGATCATTGATTACAAACCCTGGAGACAGAGTAAGTTAGAAAAAAAAAGAAATCAAGTAGAGAAGACCATCTATTTAGTCCTCATGGTCTTCCCGTTTTCTTCCTTACTAGTATCGCCCTGTGTCGAAATTCGACATTTTTCTTTTTTAATTTAATTTTTTTTTTTTTCAATATGCACAGTGCTCGACAGTGCAAAAACAAAAATGATCCACAGTGTGTAAATGAGTGTCTCAAGTATATTCTGCACATCTCCGCAATTGTGCAGCTTTCCAACCATATAAAATTTATCGAAATCGGTCAAATACTTTTTGAGAAAATGGTACCACAAAATTTATTTAAGGCTATTTATATATAGATATATATATGAAATTCTTGTCCTTGTTATGAAAAGGATCCTTCGGATATCCAAAATTAGCTATTGGCTTTTGTTTAAAATAGTTATCATTTTCAGATGACGATTGACATGTCACTTCACTTCACTGCTTCCGATCGCGAAGAAGAACAACGAGTGGCTTATTTCCGTGAAGATATCGGTGTAAATATGCACCATTGGCACTGGCATTTGGTTTATCCTGGTGAAGGTCCCGATGAAGTTGTTCGCAAAGATCGTCGTGGTGAACTCTTCTATTATATGCATCATCAATTATTGGCACGTTACAATATTGAACGTTTCTGCAATGGTCTTGGACGAACTAGAGTACTTAATAGCCTACGTGAAGCCATTCCCGAAGGATATTTCCCCAAAATCATAAGTAGTTTGAACAATCGAACCTATCCAGCTCGTATTAGTGGACAAACACTACGCAATGTAGAACGCGAAGATAATTCAATTGAAATTTCTGAAGTTGAACGTTGGGCTGATAGAATTCATCAAGCTATCGATCAAGGATATGTTGTTGATGTAATAATTATATAAATTTAAAGGATTTTTTTTTGTAACGAAATTCAATTTTTAGCGTAACAACAAACAAATTCCATTGGATGAATTTAAGGGCATTGACATTTTGGGTGATGTTCTTGAATCTTCTGCACTCACACCAAACAGGCAGCTCTATGGCAATCTTCATAACATGGGACACAATCTGATCTCCTTAGCTCATGACCCTGATGCGAGACATTTGGAAGATATCGGTGTGATGGGTGATGTGACAACCGCTATGAGAGATCCAATTTTCTACAGATGGCATTCGTTTATTGATCAGATTTTCCTTAAATTCAAGGGACTTCTTCCAGCTTATGATAATAATCAGGTATAGTGACTAGCAAATTCAACCTTTTCGCTCAGAAACATTTTTATTTTCATTCAAAATCCTATATACAGCTTGGTTTCGATGGAGTTAATGTGGATTCAATAAATGTACAAATCACATCTAAGGGTACAACACCAAATATTCTTGCAACATTTTGGCAAAATGCAGATATTGATATTGGTGCTGGACTTGATTTTGGACCAAATGGAGCTGTGTATGCAAGATATACCCATTTGCAACATGCTCCATTTGAGTATGATATTAAAGTGACCAATACAGGAGCAGCACGTAGAGGAACATGCAGAATTTTCCTCTGTCCAAAGACAGATGAACGTGGTACAGCTTTGAGAATGGTTGATGTTAAAAATTTGGCTATCGAAATGGACAAATTCTCAGTTAACTGTAAATTTTTTTATTTTTTAATGATTTAGAAATTGTTTAAAATAATTTTTGATTTATAGTGAAACCTGGCCAAAATACAATCAAACGTCGATCAAGTGAATCTTCTGTAACAATTCCATTTGAACGTTCTTTCCGACGTATCGATACTAAGGAAGAAGGTGATGCTTTGGCTGCGTTCCGTTTCTGTGGATGTGGTTGGCCAGAACATATGCTCTTGCCAAGGGGAACAGCTGAAGGATTAGAATTTGACTTATTCGCAATGATTTCAGACTTTACTGGTGATGAAGTCAAACAGACTAATAATGAGTAAGAATATTGTTTTTTTTTTTTAAATTTTTTTATTAATTTAACCACAAAAATCAAATGTAACTAATTATTTTTTTTATTTCTTTAGACATACTATTTGTGGCGATTCAGAATCATTCTGTGGTCTCAAGGATAAATTATACCCAGACAGACGTGGAATGGGATATCCATTTGATAGGCAAATTAGTAGTGATAGTCTTGGTACATTTACAAATGAATACACAAATATGACTGTAACTCCAATTAAAGTTGTGTATTCAAACAAACATATTAATAAAATGAAGAAGTAATTTTCTTAACGGCGCGGCGTAGAAAAGGAATTGATGATCATGGACAACACTTAAATACTCAAATTATTATATTACTCTAACTTACTTAAAAGTTTTTAAAATTATTTAACTAAACTATTCTCAATAAAAAATATTCATAATATAAACATAATCATTTGCATTTTATTTTTATTTGGTTTATTCTACTTCTGATACTTTGTCGAAAAGAGAACTAGTGATATTTGATGAGAGAATATTCATTAGTGAGTTTGATTTTTAAGAGTAGCTTACCTTAAATTTAATTTAAAATATGAGATTTTTGTCCACATACCTAGTCAGCAAGTATTTTTTTTTTGGTAAAACTAAAATTCTAGAATTTTTTTTTTTTCACAAAACTGCTCAAAAGTTATTAGCCTAGTTTCTTTACTTTGAAATTCTGTTCCTTTTTTCGTGAATTTCCATACAAAAATCTGTCAAAGTTCATATAAAAAAAATAAAATGACGTAGAAATTCCCACAAATGCACAGAGTTCTAAAGTAAAGGAACACACCAATTTATCAAAATTTGTCACGCTAACATTGACATGGGTTTAATAATTTGTCGTTTTAGTATATTATTATATTTCTACCAAAACGACAATCGTATAGGTACATAATGCTTTTGTCAAATTCAACTTTTTTGCGTTGGTTTGGCATGTTGTGGCAGAGAGTGTGTGGTGCCATTCAAGTCGAACACGTACTTAATAAACTTTTTCACTTATGCCAGAGACATGGTCATGAAAAATTTTCAAGTTTCAAGGACTATACATACATAATATTATTATACTTGATGTAAAAAGCTTTATTCATATACCAATTGCGGCTACTAAATCGTAGTGCTGTGTTGGTATGTTTTATGGATAAATGGAAAAAATAAATTTAATATGAATTCCTAAGTATCTCAAGATTCATAATTGCATTTTTTGAAGGTCTGAAGTTACTAATCTGGAGAAAATATAAATTATCATGTGTACTAAGAGGCTAAATGATATAAACACGATTAAAAACATACACATCACACATCACATACACAAATGTATTTTCTGCATATTGGTACGTATTTCTTTTTTTTTTGTGTTTTCTTATTAAAATAGTTTGTGCATGTTTCTTCATTTGAGTTATATATGTATACTTCTTTTTGTCGAAATTTATAAAAATTTTTTTTTTTCATTAAAATAGTTCATAAATTATATAAAAATGCTTTGCAAAATGACAACATGGTACACAATGAATCAAATAAAAGTGGTACACAGAGAACCAGTGAGGCACCAGAATTTAATTGCTTCATTGCAATCAAAATTCAAATAAAATGTAAGATAAAATTAAATTTTTGTGATTTTTAAAAGCTGAATTAATAAGTTTTTTTTTTAATGCTAAAATAGCTTCTATTTTTTTTTGTTGAAGGGAAAAATAATTTATGTACATATTATGTATGTAGGTATACCTACGGTAGGGTGACTCTTTTTTCAATTTTTTCTTGTTACGCATACCCCCTCATTTTGTTAGTGCCTCTCAGACCTGATCATATGCAAAATATTAGCTTTGTAGACCTATAGGAACCCAACCCGACTTAATGTCAAAGATAAAGCCTAGTACATACTTCCTCGTGAATTGAACAAACATCAGTGAAGAAAGTGAATTTTTGACACAATTTGCTTGACTTTTGCAGCTTTTATGGTCAAGTTGTCAAAGCTACACCAAAAATCAAAGAGTTCCCGTACATTTTGCGCGTGAATATGGTTCACCGCTCGTGAACGCAAACTCTCCACTTTTTGTCACGGCTTCACGAGCACGCTCACGGGTGAACAAAAATGCAAATTTGTATGGATTCACGACATGATTCACAAGTATGTACTAGGCTTAAGAAGGAAAATTAATATGAACCATTTTAAAGTGTTTGGTTCTCTTTTTTTTTTTTTCAATTTGGTCCAATTTGAGAGAAATACAAATCAGTAAATGTCAATATTCAATAAAACCTTATCGAACATTTGTAATAATTAAAGTAGATATTTACTTTTTAATGTTTACTTTTTGTAGTGAGAATACGATTTCCTATGATTCTACACACTGTGTAAGTGTAACTGCTGTTGTTCTCCCTTTGCTGTGATAATTCCAGGAATGTCTTGAACCAGCTTAACTGCTATATCATCCAGAACATTCAGTTGCAGAACTTTTGGTTTCATCTGCGAGTAAATGAACTATTTATTTCCCATTCAGAAGGCCACATTTCAAGGAATGATTAATTTATTTTTAAGCGAGAAAACAAATTTTTACTATTGATGGTCTCGACTTCATCTAAAGTTATCTAGAATAATGTTCAAATTTTGTTTAAAATAAATAATAAATGCAGAAGTTTAAAAAAAGGGAACCGTAAAATGAAAATCGAATTTCATCCTTTGAAGGAACATATCGGTTGGAGCTATTTAAACAACTATCTTTCGTTAGATTGTTTATACCATCCTTATTTTTATTTTGACGTCAACAATATCATCGAAAAGGGAGAATTACTGCTTGTTCGGTAAAAAAAAAGTTTAAATTCTGGAAACATTTATTTAAGGCTGTCCTTAAAAATCGTTACGTTCGTAGTTTGCAGTCTTGATAGGGCGCTTATACACCCAAATTACACTGAAGCCATGGTCTAAGCAATGAACAAACAAACATCCTAAAGACCTTGTCTTTCCTGTTTTTCTAATTTAGGCTTGGACAGCAGTAAATTTATATTCCTCGACACCCAAAATTTAAAAACTCCCTTTCAAATCAAATTTAATTCGTGTTTTTTTATTCAAATATTCATATTTTCTTGATTTTCATTTATTTTTTGTTTTTATTTTTATACAGCCCTATTAATAAAAATACACCATCCGCTCGTAAATACACGTTTTACCTAACACATGGATAGTGGACTTATCCACTATAGTGTTGTTTCATATCTATTTGGTAATTATTAATAGGGCTGATAATAATTTGAAATGTATTTTTAGGTAAAAAAAATGTTAATTATTTTTAAGAACACATATTGGGCTTTCATAATAAAAAGAAAAAAATTATACTTAATAACGTGTTTTTTTTTAATCATATGGAAGTAAAAAAACAACCTTTAAACGCTTAAAAAAAAAGTGTAAGGTAGATTTCTAACTGTTTTTGTTTAAATAAAAAAAAAAATAAAAAATCGGTTGTAGTTTGGCAAAGTTAGAGCCACTAAAAGGAAAAAAGAATAAAAATGATAAAAACTATTATAAGTCGAAAACGAAGCAAAACAAGAAAATTGACTCTTAAATTTTTCGACTGGAAATGACCTCAGAAACTCGTGGTTTTCTTCTGAGGCGGTGATTTCGGGACACCCTGTATATGTGGGTACCTAATAATTTGTACTTAAAAAAAACCTTCGTACATAATCGATACCGTTTTCATGTTTTTGTTTTGTTTTTATTTATAGAGAACATTTATACCTATAGAACACTTGTACAATTTTCAATTATCAATTTATTGTTGATTTATTATGCATATTTTAATTTAGTAAATTAAAACTCAATACCTTAAAAAAAAGCAACAACGGTCGGCAACAATCTGTACCATTCTCAATAATCTAAACTTCTGTCAATTGGACTGCTTAATATCGATTTTCAATATTATTTATCAGTTATTATTAATTTATTGATACATATTTGAAAATAGTGGTTATATACTTGTACATTTCGCATATTTACATAATATAGGAATATTTATATATTAAAAAAAAGAGAATATGTAGTTCAGAAAAAAAAACAGTTTTTTAAAATATTTTTTAACTGCTAAAACATTACCTATACTCCTAGTTGATCTCAGATCTGTGGTCTATATACCTCATTAGAACAGAACTTGATTAACGATTAATATTACGTCCATTATATATAAATTATTGAATATGTAAAAATAATTTTTTATTTTCAACTTTTTCCTGAGAATTCTACATATCTCAAAATAACATCTGAAGTTTCACACGTCTATAAAAATGTATACGTTCATTTCAATAAAAAAGGTGATTAAAAATAATATCGAAAATCGTTATTCTGACACGATTCAACTTAAAAGTGTTGAGCTCTTTTAATTGACATGATAAAGTATCATTTATATATGTAGGTTAGGTTATATGTTTTGAACATATCCCTTTAAGCCATTATGCTGGAAGTATGAACAATTTAAAGGGAATATTAAATTAAAAAAAAAATCACTTTTCAATTAAAGCATTATATGTGTAATTAAATGGGATCATAATTAATTATTTGGTATATTGGTGATACAAAATAAATTTTAATTGTAATTGTATATTTAATTATTGTATATTGTAGTCACAAGTGTTTTTAATAGCAGATTTCTATTCTATGAATTCAACAGGATAGTAATTTAACTCTACTGTTTGTATACAAAAACATAGTTGCCACCCTGCCTCCGGGAAAGTCAGGGAATTTCGAAAGCGGCAAGGAAAATTTTTCAGCATTGATTTTTTCATCAATTAAATATAATTAAATATATAACTCTGTCCACACTGCAACTGCAGGATTTCTATTTTTGAATTTAATTATCGATTGAATGGCTTAAAGAGGAGCTATAAGTAGCGATTTTGAGATAATACAAAAATACCATAATACGTCAGTTCGTGAGATGAGGGACGATATAATATGACAAGTTATGGATTCGTAAAGAAAATCGAACTCGCGATTTTGATCAAACTTGACAATACGATGATAGCGAAATAAAAAAAAAGTAGATCTCTTGAAATCCTGTCCGTCTGTCTGTCTGTTCATTTGGATGCAACCAAAACGGGTTGGTCGATTTTTTTTAAACATTCTCCCGAATTTTGTTTTTAGTAGGACCAAAAATAACGGTACTTGCCGTACAATTTTTATAGCAATTACTGAAAATATTACTTTTCTGAAAAACGTACTCAAAACTAAAAAAAAAAAAGTAGTAGGTACCTTTATTTTTCTTACAAAAAGGATACCATTTTGCAAACAAAAATTCAGGAAAATGGTTTCAATGATATCGCCTTCAATTTTCTCAAAAAAGGTTAAACTGATTTCCATTTCTTATACAGAATATTTCAAAGTTTTCGAATACCCTCATATTATATTCCAAAATCTTCCAATTTTTTTTGGGATATTTTAAAAAAGTTTAAAAAAAAAAAATTGTTTGAAAACTTAATGATTTGCAAACGATTTCGTGGATTTATATTAAACTTGGTACCCAGAAATTTTTGAACATTATCTAGTAGATTTGAAACAAAAATTAGTCTTATAACCAAAAACTATCGGTACCTACCTCACAAACAAGTGTTTAAAAACCGTTAAGGAAAATCTCATTTTTCTCTAAAACGACTCCTAGGATTTTTATTTACATTTTTAAGTGAGCTAATTTCAGTACATGCGGACTATATTATTTTAATATTTTTTTTTATTAATTCGTTATTAACGGAGAATCTCTCATAGAACTAAGAGCGTTTAAATAATATTGCATACAAAATTAAAAAAAAAAAAAAAAAAACAAACAAATTTTGGATTAAAAAAAAAATCAAAATAATTTTTTAGAAATTCGAAATTTCGAAAATGGGTAGTTGATTTTTTTTTTTCAAAATTAATTTTTTAACTCCGCCTAAATAAGTACTAAAAAAATGAGTACAATTTGTTTCCTTAAAAATGTTTCTATGTAAAAAATTTAAAATTCGATTTTTGGTAGTTTTTTTTTTAAACCGCTCCAACGATTTTTAAAATTTTTCCACATAAATTGAGATTTGTTTAAGAAAAATCTATGGTGTATTAGAAATACAATTGTGAAACTAAAAAGCTTAAAGCAAAAGTACAGCTCACTATATTGACAAATAGTCAATTTATTATATGCCCTTCAAATTAGTATAGAACAATTGAGCTAAATATGTATACTATATAGTTACATAAATAGCATTATATATTTCTTGCATATATTCCACGCACGGTATATTTCTCATGACATATTTTTCTTGCTTGAAATATATCATTTCTCCCATGATATAATGGGTCATTCATTTCGTGGTTTCAAGTCGGTGGCGCTGGCATTTGACACCTGTCAAACTCATAGCTGTCATTTGAAGTGTCATAATAGTAGTAATAATTGCATACATTCAATGCAATTTACGATAGTGGATCGCTTTACAATCGAATAACGCATTAAAATTATTAAAACTTATACTACAAAAGTGGTGTCTCAAACGTAGTCTATTTTTGCGCATATTTCGAACAACAAACGAATTTACCGCAGGGCTCAGAAAACCCACAAGAAGGATGCCGTTGTATCCAGAAAAAATTACGGTTTGGTGTGCTCTATGGTCGAATAAGGTGCCATTGGTCCGTATTTCTTTGAAGATGCCAATGGGCAGACCGTTACAGTCAATTCGGAGTGATATGGCCGAATGATAATCGATTTTTTTTTGGCCGGCGGGCGATTAAAGATCACGACTTGGAAGATATGTGGTGGTTCCAAAAAGACGGGGCAAAAAGCCACACAACATGACCAATTAAGGCTTTATTGCGATGAGAAGTTTCCTGGTCGCGTAATTTCACGTTTTAGCGACGTCAATTGGCCACCAAGATCATGCGATTTGACACCATTAGATTTTTTTCTGTGGGGCAACGCAAAATACCGTGTTTACGCGAATCTTCCCGAGGCGGCCATTTGAATGATATTGTTTTTCACACTTCATGGCAAAGTCCAAACTTTATAATGAAATAAAATTCAAATCAAAAATGTATCGCTGTGTGTGTTTTATTTTAGCTTTACTTTCGAAACCGAAAAATGAATGACCCTTTATCTCTCTAATGATATATTTCGCGCATGATATTTTTCTTACTTGCCGTTGTTAATGGCATCTCTTCTATTAAACTAGTATTATTGTATATCAAAATTTAGATTTTTGTTTTAAATATGTATGAAAAATTGATTTTATGTTTGAAAAATTTTACGAATTTTTCTGAACTTCAGTTTTTAAAAGCTCCAAACAAAATTTTTTTTTCAATTATTCACCACAATGGTGGAATTTAAATTCATATCAGCTGGACCATTGCATATAATATGTAGATAGTAGATACATACACTGAGCGAAAAAAACCTTTTAAAAAAATAAAAACAAAACTATTAATTTAATTATTTTTCGGATTGATTTATGAGTAGGTACAGTCAATTTAGATAAACAATAGGTGGGAACATCACATGTTTGTGACTGGAATCTTCATTTTATTGTTCTTTATAATCTAAAGGAATACAACTAAATTTTGGTCCATTCCTTTTCCCAATGCTTCTCTACTAATATCCCCGTTCTAATATTACTCTTATTATTTAAATAAACTTAACCTATTGTCGGGAAGAAAAACCTTGTATGAAATAAATATTCAGTTTGAGCATTTGATACTAAAAAAGTTAGAGAAGAGAAAGATTCCAGAAGTCAAAATATGAAGAAATTGATGTTTAGAAATTTTGTCGCTCTATTATATCTTTTAAGGCAGAGATTCGGACGTAAAATTTTGAGAGCTCGCAAGCTGAATAGTTTTGGCTTTATACTTTTTCTCTCCGAAAAATAGGAACTGAGCTTGAAAAAAAAATGATGCCACCGAATATTGAGCAACTAAAGTCTAAAAATAGAAATTGTCTTCTTATTCAAAATCAATATACCTAAATTAATTATGTTAATTCACTGTTGAGCAATTTAGGTAGGTATACCTTCTCGTAGCTTTCTGAATAAAAAAAAACAAAAAAACATTAAACCACGGAAACATTAAAAAAAAAGTTCAACCGATTTTAGATTAACTTTTTCTCTTCATATAAATCTATATGCCTTAAACCACTTTAGAATTTTTTGGCATCAAGATAAATTGGCATTTTCTAAAAACACCATAATTTATACAGCACCTTTTCCTACATAATATATTTTCTCCTCAATTCAATGTTCCTCTATTCAAAAATTTAAAATGAGTTCAATCCCATTGACCCTTTTTTTTCTCTAGGTACTCGTACTTTGTAGGAATTGTAGATTACACCTCAACCCATTAAGAACGAAAAATCACGAATCCTAAAAACAATTACCTCGAATCGTAGACTTCAACCTGAACAAAAAAAAAAAAAAACAAGAAAAACCATGACCCAAACATATAGACAAAGTGCGGTTGGAAAAGCACCTTGAATTCAACATCCCGTGTCCTCTAGTAATTTATTAAAAGGACGAATAGCTACGACGCGAACGAACGCTGTCGTATGTTAAACTTTGTAATAAGATAGACCATAAATTCAGGAGCGATAACAGCCAGATTCAGTGTTTGGGCATGTCGTTGAACCATTAGAAAATAGGGTAGATTCTGGCACCAAATAATATTATATTATCCTATATAATATTATTATACTTATACAGTTTTGCTTCCGTTTCAAGATAAATAAAGATATGTTATTGGATTTGTTAAAAAAAACAATCAGGAGGTTTTAAATGGGAAGAAAAATAATATGAGAATGATAAATTCAAGAAAATCTGTGTTTCACGGTGAATCAGTATAATAAAGTAGCTCTTTTACGGCCATATTATTCACTCTGGATTTAAATTTAATTTTAAGTGAATTTTAAATCCAACCATTAAATCCAGATTTTTTAAAATCAAAAGTTTAAATTCATGTCCATATTATTCACTTCAATAAATACATTGTCTTAAATAATTAAGATTTAAAATGCTTTCATCCAAATGTCAAGTTTGGGAAGTGTCAAATTTCTTTAAAATGAAAAATATAAAAAACTCTCCAAAAAGGAAAAATAAATAAGTTAAGCGATACAAATAGCTTGTAGTTTAGTTTAGTTAGTTTTTAGTTTTATTGACTTCATAAATATATACAAATTTACATTTCAGTGTTTTGATATAACTAAGTCTACAAATAGCTTGTATTTAACAAACAAAATCCATTTTTCTTAATTTATTTTTAATGTTCCTTTTTTTCTTCTTTATTATTATTTAAATTATTTAGCATATTGATTTAATTCGGGGAGTGTTAACAAATCCTAAAACCACGAAAAATAAGAAAATAAATAATAATAATATTAAGTTGAATTTTCATCTGAATTTAAATACTTAAACTGGTTAGGTTAGGTTTATGTGATTGTCAGCAGAACGCTGGACACACTTAGACCATTGGTTGGCCCACAGGAATCTAGGAAACTTTCTTCCTACTCGTTGAACCATTTAGAGCTTCTTACGAAGCGAGCGAGACTATTACTGTCATGACTTTCCAGATCACTAGGATCATTGTAGTGGAGCCTACGCCTTTGAGATAGAGCAGGGCATGTACAGAGAAGGTGCAGGAATCGATTCTTCCTCTTTTTCGTCCATACAACTCCTGCAGAAGTCGTTAGAAAATACACCAAGCCTTGTTGCATGCTTGCCTATTAGACAGTGTCCAGTAATGACACCTATGACGGAGCTAATGTGCAGTCTGCTTAGAGATAACAAGTTCCTGGAGCACTTCAGATCCAGCACAGGCCAGATCTGTTTTGTGGCCTGACATGTGGCACTGGACTGCGGAGACAAGTTTAAAACTAATTGGATTTAATACATCTTTTTACTGTGAATAGACTTGGATCTAAAAACTGGATTAAAGTGTGGATTTTGCGAGTTTATATTTTATTTTTATATTTTACTTTGTGGAATTGGATTTAAATTAATTTAGATCTGGATTTAATGTTTTAATTTGGATTAATCGAGTGAGTAATATGGACGTTAGTTTGAGATTTGAAAAATAAAACTCTTACCACCATATTATTCATTCCATTAGTCCAGATGAAAATTTAAATCCGGTTGGATTTGAATAGGAATTCAATGTAAATGCTTCCAGATTTAAGTTGGCATCTTGATTAATCGAGTGAATAATATGGCGATTAAAGTTTAAGTTCATAATTTTACTGTCCCAAATTGAATATTTTTCGCTTAGTTTCACTTGCGGTAAAGGTACTCACCCAAACATAGTGTTCCTTAAAAAATGCTCCATTATGTAGGTGACTCAGGGTAAAATGTAAATTAAAAAAAAAATATGCAAGAACTTAGAAAATTCATAATATATTAAATTTTAGCACTCTGCACTTGGCACCGTTGTTCATTAATTTCTCATGTTTTCTGAGTTGTTCGGGTGGTCCAACTTGCCCATGTCCCTATAATAACCCCACCCAAAACCTGTTAATCTTTATTGTTAAAGAAATTTTATATAAAAAAAATGTATTTTTTAAGGAAATTGCTCCACTGGTTTTTTTTTACATAAATTCATATTTTATTGTCAAAAATTCAGACGGTGGCGTTTTTAATTTTGAGTTCAGTTTTTTAAGAGATGTTTTAATAATTTAAAGAATTAGGTTCACTTTTTTTTTTAATTCTAAAATTCTCCATGGGAAATTTATGAACTTTTTTACAAATTTTATAAATTTCCCATTTTTCTAACGGCGACTTTTACTTAATGGAGAGTTAATAAATTCAGGTACTCGAAAAGATGAATACTTTATTCCCAATATAATTTTTTTACTTTTTCTTTGCCTTTTATTTCCTCTTGAACAGTACTTTGGGGCTTGTTTTGACTTGTTATGTAAATAATATTTAATGTTTTTATTTATAAAACTGTATCTGCTTCCTTAACCAAATGTTGATGCTCGAAAAGATGAACAATTTGAAAAGATGAACGGGCTCTGTTTTATATCTGTTCATCTTTTCGAGATTCTACTGTACATATTTTTTCTTAAATAAAAAAAAAAATAAAAACAAATTGAGTATACGCCTGAGTGTACCACTATTTTAATTGAATGAATTTCTTCTTCTTTTACGGAACATCTACCTATAGTTTTTTCAATAAGTTTCTTTTTTTTAAACTACTTATATGTGTATATGTTAAATCTATTTAAATATTTATAACTAAACAACAATTAATATATTCTTGCGAGTTTCACCCGAACAACATTCCAACCGGAAAATTAAAACATTTCGCCTTTTGTGAGTTTCATCTGAAATGTCACGTAGTTTTCTAATTTTCTTCAGCTTCGTTATTGTACTTCTTTACTTTAAGTTTTAATTTTTATACTAAAAAGTAGTAAAATTTGTTTTTTTACACCTATGTTAAGGGTAATCTTTGGAATAACTGAACTGATTCTAAAAATTCTTTTTCATATCACAAGCTGTAATGTCCCAGAATGATATAGAATAATTTTTATTTTGATAAAATTTAGATGTTAAATAAATGAATAATTTGGGGTTTTAATTGCACGTGCGACCTTAAGATCTGTTGTGTTCCCATTCATTGCTGTATAAGATAGCTTATTTTACAACCCTTCCCCAAAATTTGTTATTTTAATAAACTTCAGTAATTTGAGTATTTATAGAGTGAGTTGCAGAATCTGCAAGAGGCGCTGCTCATGCGAAGCCAGATTGGGTCAGCTAGTAAGTCATATATTTAATAATCTATAAGAAAAGTAAGAAGATGTTACCTAGACTTCTGCCTTATTTTTTTTCTATTCAACTAAAATTTTTCTTAACTCATTGCGAGGGGTGTATGTGTAGGTAATGGATTTAAGTACATTTATATATATATAAAGGCCTTTTATTCATATGGTGAAACTGAAATTTATTCGTTTCGAGATTTTTCACGCAGATAAGTATTACTTATTTTCTATTCTATATAATACTTATACCTATAGTATTTTAGTAGTATGTGGGTACGTATAGATCGTAGACCTCTACATGTATGTATATACTTTACTCCGTGGTTAAAATTTATGCCACTTAGATTTAGTGGTCGTTTATGCTTTCTCGTACGTACATACATATATAAATATATAGTCTTGAGGCTGCTTTCTAAACGAAGAAGCTATAAATAAAGGGGTTGTTGTCATACTCGTCCTTTTCGTCCTCACATCGGGAGCAGCTTCGTCTTCTTCGTTGTTGACGACGACTACGACGCACGGGTGGCAGCAGCAGTGGTGATGGTGAATGCTTTATGACCGGACTTTCACCATTTATCTACGTGCACAATGAAAATTTGCGACAGTTAAAGCTATTATATGAGAACAATCACAAATTTGGATATTATATGCGGATAAAAGATATACATTTTGACTTACAATTAAGTATACGATAACGCTTACCTGTGGAGACCATTTTTATAGGTATACATATGTAGAATGATGAGAAATTATATTATTTTTTTGTTTCAATAAATCATATTGAATATGTTTATGAAGTTAGAATACAATTGTATAAGGTAAATTAATTTTATATCATAATGCATAGGTATTGCTAGAAGTATATATATTATATCAGTTCCTTAATCTTATATGATGTAAGGATGGACATTTATTATATTAATATTTTGAAAAAAAAATATATTAAAATGAAAAAAAAATTAGGTTGTTATTATTTTTGGTGTGATGTGATGATGTGATGCTTAGAAGCTGGGTATTTCCAAATTTTAAACGAGTAAGCATTGTAGGTATCTTTTTATCATTTTATTAAAATTAAAATCACCTAATACCTATTTTAATTTTATCTACTAACTCTAAATGTCACTTTTACAATTCAAATGTCGCTTTGAAAATTGTAAGTGTTTTGCATGAGATGTCACTTTTTTAGACGTGTTTAACTATAAAGTTTATTAAGAAAATAGGAATAGTTAAAAAATATTTAAAACCAAGAACATTTTAATAAAGTGGTTAAAGGTTTGAAAATTATTAGGTAGTATCATATTCATAAGACATTTTTAAATTATTCGGATTAGCCGCGTTTTAAATATTTAATATTTAGCGAGTTCAATTTAGTACTCACCCCGAACGTTTTGCTTTAAATTACATCGAGCGTGGTCACCGGGAAAATGATAGTAGTATCATGCTTAATACCTTAACATTAGGCTATTTAAAATTTTACGGCATTGGTGTTAAACCTGCTGAACAAGCAGGCTGGTCTCTTGTTTCGAAAACAGTCTTGAATCATCTTGCTTATAGGTTTAAAATATTCGACTTTTTATTATCTGTATAGACAAAAATTAATATTCAGAGCAATATTTTTCTATATCGAATTTTAAGGGGAGCTTCAAGAAAGCCATTAGATTAAAACACAACTTTTAATGAAATCACAATTTCTCTCTGTCTATCTCTCTCTCTCCTTCTCTCCCTTTCTAAAGATAAGTACACACAGAAAAATAATCGGTTAAAAACAACGAAAGACTCGGTTAATTTAAATAACATAACATTGTTAATATACAACTTGCAAACTTACTAGGTTAAATTATAAAAATCAATTTGATTAAATAAAGTTATTTAAATCTACCCAAAAACTACCTACTGATTCGGTTAAAGTGTATTCAATTTTATTCAATTTATTCTGGGTTAGTTTGTTCGGTTTCATATAACCAATTAAGTTAATTAATGAAACATATTAAATCGTTCATATAGTAATCAATCTATACTCAGATATGTTTGAAATTAACTAAATACAATTATTTGATTTAAGCTACTCGTTTAATAGAAAAAATCTTCAAAATTGCGAATTTTAACCAAGTTTCTCGATTAAAATAACCTTTTTTATGTTTTTATTTTACATAAACTTTAAACAGCTTATTTTAATCGAGTCGAATAATTTAGAATTAACAAAGTGAACTATGTAATTTTTACCCTTGACTAAGTACAACACATTTTTTAACATACCGAAAATCGCTCATTTTTAACACATTTTTTTAACATACCGGAAATCACTCTGGGTCAGTAATTATTTTTCTGCGTGTATGAGTAGGTCTAGATACCTTTAACTTACTAACTCTATAAACTTGAGTATTCCTTCGGAACCTTGTATTAGTTTTATATTACCTACAAACTTTTATATCCATTAACTAATGAAAAATTCAAGATGCGTATGTTTCCTCACCACAAGTTTAACTACAAATAGAATATATATACCAATATATACTTATAGATATTTTGAATATTCAAAACAGCTCGAAAAATGTTGGACACAAAACAACTTTACACAATTTTCATAACTACTAGGTAGTACTATGTTGTAGGTATAAACCTTGCCTCTGCAAATCTTAATGCTATATACCTTTTGCAATATCTATAGTCTATCCACACCTTTTACTCTATATCTCTATCTCTCTCTTTCCCTAATAAAACTTAACAAGGATTCTTAAAGAAATAATGCGATAAAATAATGTATAGGTACTCCACAGCTATGTGTTTTGTGTACGTTTTCAACCTCAGCTAAGGCTACTGGAATTTTAATTGAAGTTCTTAACTAAAACTTGTCTGGCAAAGAAAATCAACCCTTTCTCCCAAAGGAAATTCTTCTTCTATTTTACCTAGAAGGACAAACTAAGTAAAGGCGTTAAGGTGCCATTTACACCGCATTTCCTGCGGAATATAAGGATATTCTTTTTTTTAGGTGAGCATGGGTGTGTGTGAATGGGGTTTCTCGTCGCTCGCAGGAGCCCGGTGATAATCCATTAATCCGTTGACGTGGCGCGCGTTTTGCATATATGAAAACTTATGAACAGCATACCAGCATATTAATCTTAATTAAAATGTACACCACCTGATGGTGCATATATACGCAACCGCACGTGCATAACAATGAAGTTCTCCTAGTATATACCTAGACCTTCATACATATTATACGTAGGTGGCATAGTTGTAAAATGGAATTGCTGCCGCGCGTACACAGGTGGTATACCATATAATGCAAAATCGTTATGAGTGAAGAGACACTGACTGCAAACGGAATAGAACGACAAATGCAGGTAGGTATATATAAAACTACATTGGGTGGAGAAGATGACCATTCTTGAAGTTTTTTTTTCTTCAAAAACAAGATTCACGACAGTGTCGTATGTACATGATCTTAATTTTGTTCACTATAAAAACTTTATGATCTTAGATTTGATCGGGAGTAAAATAAACTCCCGATTTAAGTTTGCTGCAAAAATCGATACAATTGTAATTTTTACTAACGATATATATCTGTGGCAGTAAGACAGAAGAGCTTATGTGAAAAAAAATATTTTTTCAGAAAATCGCTTTTTTGTATAAAATATGTAACTTATATGGTAATTAATGTTAATTTTTTTAAAGAATTATGTATAAGACAGCTTTTCAATGGGTATAATCATTTCAAATTGGGAATAAGAAAGAAGAATAGCTCTCAAACTGGGAACTACCACAATTGGAAAACCAAAAAATCACTTATGTCAACTAAACGGGTCGGTCGATTTCCTTCAAAGTTGGTACCTAGCGTTTTTTGGGCATTACCCCTACCCGTTTGTTTCATTTTTTGTTTTAAGACCAAAAGCAACGGTACCTGCCATAAAAAATTTTTACCAAAAAATGAAAATCTTATTCTTCTCAAAAACGTTCCCACAACTTTTTTTTTTTTAAATCAGTATTTTTTTTTACAAAAAGGCAACCATTTTGTAAAAACAAAAATTCCGAAAAATGGTTAGAAATGGTACCTCCCATAAAACCATTTTTTTGATTTTGGCTTTTCTCAAAAACGGTTGAACTGATATTCACCTTTTTTGAGAATATTTGAAAAAGATTTAAAAGTTTTGTATACAAAAAATAAAAAAAATTTTTTTTGGATTTAAAAAAAAAGTATTAACTTTTTTGTTTTGAGAACAATAATTTTAAAACGACTGTGTCAATTCTTATTAAACTTGGTACCCAGCAGTTTGTAAACATTGTATAGCAGATTTTTAATTAATATTATTATTATAACCAAAAATAACGGTACCTCCCATACAAATGTTTAAAAATCGGTATTGAAAATCTCATATTTCTCAAAAACGGCTCCTACGATTTTGATTAAAATTTTTGGGTGAACTAATATCTGTACGATCTACCATATTATTAGAGAACAAATTTTTTTCTATCGTTTAAAAATGGTATCTCTCAAAGAACCATTTTTTTGATTTTCGATTATCTCATTATCAGTTGAACTGATTTTAATGAATTTTTTGCACAAAAGCTTCAAATAAGTAAATAAGTTCTAATAATATTGCATACCAAAATTTTCAAAAAAATAAATCATTGATTTTTAAAAAATTTTCAAAATTATTTTTTGAAAATTCCATATATCGAAAATGGATAGATGATATTTTTTTTTAATTAATTTTTAATTCCACAATAATAAAGGGTAAAAAATTGCGTACCATTTTTTTTTTAATTTGTTTAAAATTTTAAGTAGGTATATGTATATAAAGAACTTAAAAAAAAACGCTTCAACGATTTTCAATTTTTTTTCTCAGAAATTGAGATTTTCTTAAGAAATCGGGTGATGTACACCGCATTGGTGTCAAAACAACTTCAGAGGTTGTTTAATCAATTTATGTTTAAGTATATATTTTTTTTTACAATTTTTCAGTATAAACTGTAAGATCCATGCATATTTGCAACACGGTGCTATATTATTCATAAATAAAGGTAGGTACCTACTCGCATAATACAACCTTAAACTTAACTACGTTTTAAGCGGGTGGTAAACAATAAAGGCTCCCATAGCTAATTTATTTCTTTTATAAGATAAATATATAGTTTTTAAAATATTAAATCTTTAAAACACAGTGTGATCGCACATAAGAGCAAGTTCGTGCGACCCAGTCGTGCACATATTTTTTTTTGATTTTAAAGTTTCAATTTGTTTTTTGAAAACTTAATAATTTGAAAATATTTTAATGGATTTTTATTTAACTTGGCACCCAGCAGTTTTTAAATATTATCTTGCAGAAATTAAAGTTATTTTTATAACCAATAATAACTGTATAGGTACGTCCCAACTCCGAAGAGTTTAAAAACCGATAAGTAAAATCTCATTTTTCTCAAAAACAACTCCTACAATTTTCATAAAAAATTGTATATGTGCTACATTCAGTATTATGATGTACCATATTATTGGAATGGTATCTAACATTCAGTAACGGTAGCTATCTCACATAAAACCATTTTTTTGGTTTTCGATTATCTCATAACTTGTTGAACAAATTCTAATTAAATTTTTAACCAAGAGCTTTTTATAAATTTAAATGATATTGAATATCAAAATTTTCAAAAAACAACAAATTTTGCATTAAAAAAAAAATTCAAAATTATTTTTTGAAAATACGATATTTCGAAAACGGGTAATGATTTTTTTCAAAATTTAGTTTTTAATTCTGCATAAATAAATACTAAAAATGGGCTTGCATGTAGTTGGCCCCCGAATTTCGAGTTGGGCAAAGCTCGTAATTGCAATCGTTTGTACATCGTTTGTACAAGTTTTAAAATTATTTGTACAATTAGGTACCGTTTTTTTTTATAAGCAATTTAAATAAAGTAGCATATAGTTAGCCCCACAAAAATTTGAACGTATTAATTTAAAAAATCTGGAAATTCAATTCGATGGATAATCGTTTGTGTACGTTTGTTTTTTTTTTTTAAGCACATGTCCCAACATTTTTTGGCACAAATTTTTTTTCAAAAAAATTTTGTTAAATATTTGAACACAATGGAATCGATAGCACATTTTTTATAATGATTTTTCATGGCGTTACAAATTCTTGTTCTGAAATTTTTTTTTTCAAAATTTTATAGACGCGTGGGGCAATATTCTTTCGGATATTAACAATTTTGAACGGGAACGGGTCGTTATTCTGTATTTCAAAATTTTGTACGACCATAATTCTGTAAGTGAATTGAAAATTCTGTATCCATACAATTCTGTATTGCAAAATTCTTTAAATCCAGAATTCTGTATACCAAAATTCTGTAAATCCAAAATTCGGTAAATTTTTAAATTCGGGAAAATTAAAAAAAATGCATTGTAATGTTGTGTAGTAAATTAGCTTTTTAGTTAATCTTGCAATTCAAACATAAAACCGTGAATACGAAACTTTTCTTTTCGATTTTTTGCTATACTTGAAAATATATTTTTTGAACAACATCCACATACATACATAAATAATTTGAAAATAACTTTAAATTTTCAATAATGATCAATTGTTTTCACTTTGAACTAGAAATAACCAATAAACATAATATAGTGAGTGTAAAAAGTGTTATAATTTAAGTATAAAGCCAGAAAAAAATTAGTTTTCGGAAATACAGGTTAAGGGGCCAGTTGAAATAAAAATTATCTTGGGCACTTTTTTTCATAATCAAAAAATGGGAACGGGTCGTTATTCTGTATGCCCAAAATTCTGTAAATGGATTGAAAATTCTGTATGATCATAATTCTGAATTTCATTATTCTGTAAATCTTTTATTCTGTATTGCAAAATTCTGTAAATCCAGAATTCTGTATATCAAAATTCTGTAAATTTATAATAATCTGTATATCAAAATTCTGTAAATACAAAATTCTGGAAAATTATAAATACTGTATATTCTGAGCTCCAAAATGCTGAATTTCAAAAATTTTGTAAATTATAAAAGAAAAATTGTTTTGATAATGAAAAAAAAGTGCGCACTTTTTTTCATTATCAAAACAATTTTTCTTTTATAATTTACAGAATTTTGGAATACAGAATTTTGAAATACAGAATAATGGTTTTACAGAATTTTTAAAAACAGAATTTTAGATTTTCAAAATTTTGAATTACAGAATTTTAGTTTTACTGAATTTTAAAATACAGAACTTTGTTAACCGAAATTTGGCATATACAGAACTACGACCCCAACCCATTTTGAACAAATGAACATTTACATTTATATTTAGGTACGAGTGTATTGAATGCACTTAAAAAAAAAAAAAAAAACAAAATAAATGTATTAAATAAATTTTCTCATTGGGCAAATAAATTTTTCATTGAGTCAGTGAATCAGTTTATAAATTAACGAAAAATTTTGATGTGAGTGAAGAAATGCTCTCAAAAAAACGTAAGAACCAATTTTTAGTATTGAAAGTTATGCCCACCTCGACTTATGTAATTAGATTTCTTCAGTAAATTTTTACTAAATTGGGGTCAAATTTAATAGCATATTGAAAATTGGGGCACACTGTTTGGACAAAATGTAATTTTTTATTAAAATATGGATTTTGTTTTTTTTTCGCAAAATACTACCTTGTCCTAAAGAATTTATACACATATACATTGTAAATAAAAAAATAAGGTTTCATAACGGGTTTGGTTGGATATGACGTGTGCGGCGTGAGAGAAGGTGGAGGTTATTTTACTTGATGCATACTAAACGACTTCACATAATATCCTTGCACTTCAACTACATTTGCACCTGAGTTTGACTTTGGACTGAGGGCAATGTGAATTCCTTCATTTATTATATATAGCAAAACTATACTATATGTATGTACCTATACTTACATAATAATATGTGGGTGTATCTTCTTTGGAAGTAGGTATAGGTAGGAACATTAGATGCTGCAATGAAACATTGAAAGGATATAGGTAAACCATGTGAATATATATATACAGACACACATGTGTTATCTAAAGATACGTGCGTGATTACAAATTCTAGATAGGTTTTTCCATTCGAACTTAAAATGGGTTAAATTATCTTCTATACATACTTAAAAACAAAATATTTGATTGGTTCTGACTTCTGCCGGGCTCTACAATATTCTTCAGAAAAGTATAATACTTTGCTTGAAAGTATATAATGTCACAAACATGTAGAGAAGTGGATTGGTATATCATATAAAATATTTTACAATTTAAAGTAATAATCTTCACAGAAATGTTTAAATTTAAATTAAAAAAAGGTAATTATTGTTGGATGTGCAAGTACATAGCCAGAGGCAGTAAGGGAATATTTTACTTTAATGGTATTCTATATAGAAACATAAAAAATCAAATTTTTGGTGCAAGCTTTTAATACAGGAAAATAAGACAAAAAAGACGAAGTATCGACAAAAAAAAAATTTCGACAAAGGTGAATTTTAGTTCTCTCGCTATTTCTTCGGAATTTTTTTTTTTTTAAGAATATACATTTTTGAGAAGCCAATAAACCTTTATTTTATATAAAAGTTGAAACATAAAAAATTAATTTTTAAAGGATTTTACTTATATAGGTACCTGAGCTCACAAACCAAATCCGCTAAAATCGAATTTAGACGAAATTGAGATTTTTATGTCATTAGATTAAGCGTTTCTGAATCCATTTTGTATCTTTATATTTGTGTCTTTATATCATAAAAAATGGAACCACAATTTTCTTTTAATTCCTCACTAGTTTCATGGCGATCAGATTTTGCAATAATTATCTAGACCATTTTGTAATTTTTATCTTTTTATAAAAAAAAAAATTTTAAACGTTTCTGCTGAAAAATATTAAAAATCGACTTTAGAAGTTTTTCCTTGTGACCACAGATAAAATCTAAGGAAAAACAATAATCCAATCAGTTATACCGCAGCTTGACTTTTTTTTTTGTCTACTTAAGGCGTAACCTTAAAAAACCTCCCAGGCCAGTACAAAATTATAGGGAATTAGACCCAAGTCTAACTATAAGTTTGTGTGCTTATATATTGTTCTCCACCAGATGGACTATAAGGAAGAACCCTAAACAACGATTACCAGACAAATCCGTACAAATTCAAACAGCTTTAACCCCCATAGGACTATATGTCCTTTCAATGGCTCCACTCCCCATAAATCTTTATGGCTTGTATAGGTACCATCCTGAATGTTTGCTTGTCTCTCGTTTTTCGCACCCTTCACATTGATTTATATTGTGCCCTGTGAATTTGCCGTTGATTGCAGTGATGCAGAATCTGCTGCAAAGCCGCATTCAGTACATTGATGGATAATGAATGTCTAAAGCGGTGACAACGTCCTCAGTTTCTCGGTATAGTCAGGTCCGGCTTGGTATAATATTTTCAGCACCACCGTATATAAAATCTGGTCCCGCTGTTGGCTGGCTAGCTGGTTTAAACTAAACTGAACCTACTTTTACTCTACAACTGGTATATGGAGCTTTGTATGGGAAAGAGTGTTTTCTTGTGATATTATATGCCAGCCAAACTTTTGCCATTGAAAACAAAATGCGTGTGCTTAGCGTTTTGTCGGACAAAGGATTTACTCAACTTTTAGTATATCCCATCAAGGAGAGAGTGTCCCACATACTCTCCACTTACATTTTGGACTTTGGTTATTTTGTAATGAAACATGTCGCATATATATGTATGTACATAGGTATATATCTACGTCCATGATGATGATGGTGGTGGAAGTTTACATCCGATGTTGGTGTTTGTATTTTGTTTTTTTTTTTTTTGTTTCGTTTCCGGATTGTGGAGAGAATAACAAAAAGTCAATGTTTGGATTTACCACCCGCAATGTGGGATTTATGGGCGTTGAGTAGAAAAGTGTAGGTATATGTGTAGTTGCAGGAATTTTGTTGTTGATAGCAGATACCTATGTATATACTTTAGATAGAAGCGCAAAATTACTTAAAACAAGTCATGTGTGTGTCTGCATGTTGTGCAATGTGTATATACGAGTAAATAGAAGAAAATTCGGTGGACAATTTGTTTGGTTTTCGTCGAATTTTCGAGGTCTAAATTGTGATGATTTTAACTTTGATAGTATTTTCGGATTCTTTTTATCATAGACTGAGGTATGCTCGTCAGGTCCAGCGTTTTACCAAAGCATCAACGAACTTTGGTGTTATTAGGGATATTCTTATTCACCATCAATATCTAGTTTCTTACAATTTCAATACAATTTTTATATTCACTCATATAACTACATAATTTTTATAAAACAAAATCCATATAAGTAGATATTCTTATATCTGAAGTAATACAGTCTGAGATAGCAGACGTCACTAATTAACAGTCTCAGATAACAGATGTCACTAAATTACAGTCTGAGATAGCAGGCGCCACTAAATTACAGTCTGAGATCAATGAATTGTCACTTTACCACAATTGTGGTAGATCTATCCTTTTTTTGAGAATTTAGAAATCTACTACCTACTTCTTACATGGAGAGAAAAAATTCTACCAATATTTTCTAAACCAAAAGAGAATTTTTTAAAAGCGACATTTGGAGTAAGTATGTCACTAAAAATATTATAAAATAGGCATTTGGGTATATTTTAACTTTAACATGAAATGTTAAAAATATAGTTCTAAGCAAACTACTATTTGAAATTCCTGTTTTTTACCTAGCATCATTATCTAAAAATGTTTTATCATCGTACTATATCGTTTAAAATTTTATATCTATATTATTTGAACTGTTAAGAAGCACTGGACTGGTATTTGTGTATATTTTCGTTCAGGTACGCGTCGTCGTCGCTAGCGCCGATGGTAAATGCGGAAGGATTTGCTTGATATTTAGTATAGGGAACTTTTATGTCACTCACTATAAGAGAAATTCGAATTTTTGTTTCAAATCATCTATAGAATACATAGGTAGCCAGGGGCGGACTGGGAGTCAAAAGGCCTCCCGGGACTTTAACAAAAAAGCCACAAAATAGCAAAATAAAAAGTAGGAGTGAAAAAGAATAGGCTCCGAAAACAAAGTAATAGAAGCAAAAAATATTCTGCTCCGAAATTTGTATTATGTTTTCAAGTTAACAAAAAATGAAACTAGATTTTTGAAAACATAAGTTAGGTCCTCTTTAATGTTATAATTCAAATTTTATAACTTCGAAAATACTCAAATTTTTTTCTATTCAGTTTTTGCGGCCCTGAGATTTTGTGTCAAACCATTCCTTTAAATGAACTGAAATTACTTTAAAAACATATAGAATATAAGGTTTATTAAAATTCATTTGGGGGCCTCCAATAAGGTTATCAATGGGCCAGAATAACTCAATAAAAATAAGTGTGGGGCGCCATCAGCTTAACTATAGTATTCGTTAAAATAATGTTGGGGTACAACAGCTTTTTTCTTATTATAGGGCCCCCCAACATTAGATGTACGGGCTACCTGAGATTCTTTTGGGGCCACAGAATCTGTATACTTATTATTATTAGCCTCTTAGAAATCCAATTTTATAAAAAGTGCAGAGACTTTCATACACTTTGTATTCTTCCAGGGGCCCATATGGGCAATATTCCGGTTGCTCGTTGGCCCAGTCCGCCCCTGTAGATAGCTTTCACGCAAGAATTTCCTTTTTTATTTTTTATAAATTTTTGTCGAAAACCATTCTAGAGTTTATAATTAAACTTCTCACACATAAAGTCTTAAATAATTAAATTAATACTGAATTAAAGGTTTTTCCCGAAAAAAATTGCATAAATGAAATATGGGGGAGACGGACACAATCCCGAAATTTTTAATCCAGAAAACCCAAAATCCCGAAAATCCAAAATCCGGAAAACCATAGAATCCTGAAAACCCAAAATCCCGAAAACCCACAATACCGAAAACCCACAATCCCGAAAACCCACAATCCCGAAAAACCAAAATCCAGAAAGGCCAAATTCCCGAAAATAAAATAAAAAAAATTCAAAATTGTCTGCTAACTCTTAATGAACAAGAAGAAAATAGTCATATAAGAAACAGAATTCAACAATAATAATAGTCATTATTATAACAAATAGAATTTAACAATAACAAAACGTCAAATAAACGAAGTATGTATATAATCATATTTAACATAAATTTATATGGTATGATATTCCTTTTAAAAAATTTATTTGCGAACGTTCTTTGCGTTCAGAGTGAATTTTTTTAAATTTTAGTTCAATTAATTTTTTTTTTCACTCTTATCTAATGTAGGTAATCGCAACACTATTGAAAGCACAATAACAACTTAAGATCATGTTAAAAGAGAACTTAACGGAACTGAACAGTAATCTTGTTGTTTGCTTTTTTAGTTCTTAAGTTTACACTTAGGATTTTTTTTCGAAATTTCAATTTCGGGATTTTTGGTTTTCGGGATTTTGGGTTTTCGTGATTTTGGGTTTTCGGGATTTTGGATTTTCGGGATTTTGGGTTTTCGGGATTCTGGGTTTTCGGGATTTTGGGTTTTCGGGATTCTGGGTTTTCGGGATTTTGGGTTTTCGGGATTTTGGATTTTCGGGATTTTGGGTTTTCGGGATTTCGGTTTTCAGTCTTAGTGCTTTTTGAGGAGATTACCTTTTGTTTGGGTTAATGCTGTGCATCTTGTTAATAACTGGACTAATTTTGTTAAAATTCTGCAAAATGGTTAAATAGTATGAATAATAATGTCATATAATACAAAAATTAACAAAAAAATATGAACAAAAAAATCTAGGAAAAAATCAATTTTTTAAAACACAATTATCTCTTTTTCACAATTTTCTTCTAAAGTTATTGAAACATTATCATAAATTTTGTCACATTATAGGCCTAGGCCTTATTTGAAATCTATATAAGAACAAGTTCATGCGATCCAGTCGTGCAATTTTTTTTTCATTCCACTTTATTAAAAAAAATCAAAATAATTTGTGTTAATCTCAACAAAATTGTACTTTACAAGTGTATTTTATTATCAGTAAAACAATTGGAAAACGTGAACAAATTGATAAGTGTAAACACCATATCGCATGTGTAGTAATAAGTTGAAGTTATACATTCTGTATAGATACTGATGTATTTAGTTTTGTACATTAAAACACAAAATTTAAAATATTAACTGCTTGTTTCACAATGTTTGAGTAAAACTGTGATTAGTGTTACTAACGAGTGGACTAACGAGTAACGACCCTTTTTCAATATTTATATATTGATTATATTGAATAACTAATAAGAACTTTACTTAGATATTGTGAAGAGTTGGGGTCATTATTCTGTAAGTGCAAAATTCGGTTTCTAAAATTCTATATTTTAAAAATCTGTAAATCTAAAATTCTTATTAATTTTCTATAAAAAACAGAAAACTGCGGATGCTAAAATGTATCTTAGTTTTTGAGAAATTAAAAAAAAAGTGAAAAGTACTTTTTTCCAAGAAAAATATTTTTTTTGGTTTTCCCAAGTTTGATCTGCTCAGGTCAATTATTGAATTACCGAATTATCCCTTATTTGATTCAAAATAGCTTTTAACGGCCTTTAAGTCCTACAAAAATTGGCGTTTCGTTCAGGCGATCTCACATGGACTCATCAGTTGACTATAGTGAGGGCCTTTGTCTTATCCCTTTTTTATTTTTTATTGCAAAAGTACTTTCTAGTTTTTTTTATTTCTCAAAAACTAAGATACATTTTAGGATCCGGTTTTCTGATTTTATTGAAAATTAATAAGAGCAGTGAATTTTGAAAACAAAAATTTTACTTGATTACATAAAGTTTTGAAAAAAATTAGTTTGGAATTTAATTAGCTTTTTTTTCAAAATTTTGAAAATTAATTTTTAAAAAACTATTCACTAACGCAAATTTAAAATGAATATTAAAGAAGAGATCTCTGCCTTTCCAAAAATGTATAGCATGGCATTGTAGACGTTTTACCGTTGGTTGTTTTGAAATAATTTATTTTCTGTTTTAAGTCAATATTTTAGAAAATTTTCTCTCCCGCCTAGACGGGGGGAAATAGATTTTTGTCTTGTCTTAACCCAACTTACTCCCTCTAGCATTTTGGTACACCTTATACCAATCACCCTGTATAGAAGAATGAGTAACCAATTTGTGTAGTCATGAATTTTAAGACCCAAGTTTCTGAAACTCAGTCGTACCAAAATTTTATTTTTATTCATTGTTCGCTTAGAAAATAATAAAAATTAAACAAAATTACATTTTTATCAACAAGTTGTCCGTCCAGCTTTAACAAATATGAGTGCGTGGGGATTATTAATCATTTAAATATGTGAGACTTATTTATGTATGTATTGTGCACATATGCAGTGAGCCAAAATGATAAATCGATGTAAAATTTTCCTCCTGAGCAATATAATATAACTTACCTTCAGTAAGTTTACTGGAATATTTTTTTGGTCTTCACTCCCAGTTAAGAGCTTCAAAAAACCAATGCACGAGAGGTCAGTTGGTCATATGATGCAACAACGATTTCTCTTATAAATATACGTATATATCTATATATATGTATAAGCTTTCCAAATCGATATAACTCCCAAAAGAACAAGAAATCATTAGAATATTTGATGAGCAGTCCGAAAATTCTTGCGATTACGATTCGCCATTGCTTAACATGTAGAAACGCAAACCATGAGCATGATAAATGACCAGAATCATCAAGTTGTTTTTTTTTCCATTTTTTTTTTTTTTTTGCAATAAATCCAATTGCATGCAGTTTTAAGTTAAAATTTATTTATAGGTGGATATACAATTAGGGGTAAGTTGCCGATTTCTAAAAAAAAACAATGATATAGAAAAGACGCAAGAAATTTATACATTTTTAAAAAATAATTTTATATTGTAAAATTTTGAAAACATTTTAAAGAAAAAAAAAAATTGGTACGCCATTTTTTAGTATTTATTAATATGCGGAGTTAAAAACATAATTAAATAATAAATCATTCACCCATTTTCAAAATATCCAAATTTCAAAAAATAAATTTGAAGTTTTTTAAAAAAATTCCAAAATTTGAGTTTTTAAAAATATTATTATTATTATTTAAATTTATTCGAAGCCCTTGTGTAAAAAATTTCATTAAAATCGGCCGTTTA
This sequence comes from Epistrophe grossulariae, assembly GCA_929447395.1. Taxonomy (NCBI): domain Eukaryota; kingdom Metazoa; phylum Arthropoda; class Insecta; order Diptera; family Syrphidae; genus Epistrophe; species Epistrophe grossulariae. Next base: position 140,511,901 of record OV839566.1, on the reverse strand, counting down.
ACCGATAATGAGATATTCAAAAACCAAAAAAAAAAGGTTCAATGAGAGATACCGTTAGTATAAAGGATACAAAATTTGTTCCAATATTATAGTAAATCGTACTTTTTTTTTAAAAATCAAAAAAAAAAAAATTGCAAGTTTTGGTTTACAATATTATTTACCTACTTTTAAAACTTTTTAAAACATTCTCTATTAAAAAAATTGATCAAAATCAGTTGGACCGTTTTTAAAAAACTCGAAAATAAACGAAATGAGGTTCTACCATTTATAACCATTTTTCGAAAATAATTTTTTTTTTTAATTGCAGCCTTTTTAGACCGAGAGCAAATTTTGGGTGTGAATGATAGCAAAAATTCACTGGTATTTTTAGATAGGTTTTTACTTTTCATAAGCAAATATGAAAGTCTTGAATTTCGTGATTCGGGCCTTTGTCGGTAATGCGGTGCATTAAAAATGCGTTTTTTTTAAAGCCCAGGTAAAAAGTATAGCAACCAAATAATTATATTTTATAAAATATCTGAGCGCCCTAGACATTAAAATGGGGGCCCAAGACGTCTTGGATGGGGTCTTCTGCATCCAAGACGAACCCAAAGATGAGTATAAAACCGATCTCTAAATAAAATATGATAGCGTTTAGAAATATGTTCTCACTGATAGAAGCTTCCCTTCTGATAACATAATATGGTAATCCAAGACTTTTTGCATTGGGCCGCTTATATACCAGATGCACTGAAATAATGCACTTTACCGATAAAGGTCCCAACTAAGGTATGCAAGACTTTCATATTTGAATATGAAAAGTAAAGACCTATCTAAAAATACCAATTAATTTTTGCTATCACTCATACCCAAAAATAGCTTTAGGCTCTTAGTCTATTTTAAAAAAAAAAAAATTACAGAATTACAGAAGTTGTATAGCTTATCAATGAATTAAAAAAACTAAACTAGATTTAAAGTTGTGCACACGTTTTTGAGAAAAATAAAATTTTCATTTTTTTTCCAAAAAAGTGTACGGCAGGTACCGTAATCCTTGTTCCTAAATAAATTGAAAAAAAAAAAAAAAAGTGGGAAATGCCCAAAAAAGCTAGATATACATACCTACCAAGTTTTAAGAAAATCGGCCCATCCGTTAAGGCTACAGCCGCGAACAGATAGACCGACGGATAGAATTGTGAGACCAACTTTGTTCGACTTCGCTGTCATCGTTAAGTCAAGTTTGATAAAAATCTCCAGAACGATTTTTTTCCGGATCCATAATTTGCCATATATACTATACCTAACTGATACACAAATATCGCTAGTTTGAAAACCTAAAATAAAAGCGCAAATATTTGCGACCCAGTTTATGGGTTTTATTAACCTATATTATAAAAGTATTTGTCTGCCATCATCACTGGTCTTTTAAGTTGCAAGGAGATTCCAAACAAGGAGTGATTGTGTGTGTGTGTGTTTTTCATGAAATCTCCAGCAATCCAGGATGTTATATGGATGTGAATGATCAAGATGAAAAATTCACAGAAAATATATACGAATGAGAAATTACACATCACTTAAAGTTTCAAAAAAAAAAAAAAAAAATCACAAAAAAAAAAAGAAGTTAGAAGGATTCTGATTCGGATACGGATTCATGGATTCTCTGATGCTTTCTATATATGCGCATGCTATGGCAAATATACATTTGAATAGATAGATATTCGATTAAAATGTTCGTCATTCAACAGCTTTGCTTGGTTCTGACATGTGGCTATGTATTATATACGAAATTTACCACCACCCTCAAATTTTTCATGTAAAAAAAAAAAAAAAAATAAATCAAGATAATACTATTCGATGAAGCGAAAGAAAGGATAGGTATTGTTCTTTTTGCTCAAGGACTATATTATAATAAGGGGATGAGATTGCTTGTTTGTGAAGTCATTTTATTGGAAGTCATTGATTAATGAAGGGGTTAGTACGTCTAAGTAGGTATATATTTATCTATATAAATGCTTAAATGATTTGAATTTCTGCTTTTCTCAGGTATATATAATGAATCCATTCAAGCATTTATTTAACCAGATATAATGGGGTTATGCTCTGTTAGCATAATTTAAACAAAAGTTCCTACCTATACTTTATGGAAGAATATGCGATAATCCCTTTTATTTTTTTAATTTAAAAAGTATCTATGTACATTAATTCTTCTGGAATGAATGGTTGTACCTGAGTTTATTTTTGTTAAAACTATACGTTTGCACAAAATTAGCAATTAGTTGAAAGAAATTCTAAAGATTCTAAAGGAAATGTTTTATTGAAGCTTATTTTATCTACACACTTGCATGCACAAATTATTCAATTCCTATATATTACACATTTTTGACACAAAGCAATAATTATATTTAAGGTACCTATACTTATTTTAGAGCTTGCCAACTGATGCGTTATAAGTTCTAACCACAAAGAAATCCATATAAGCATAGATGCCAATAAGGTTATGTTGCGCCAGGTAGGACCAGAGATTTAAATACATATGAACTATGAAGATACAAAGGAATAAGGGCAGTAAAAAGAAAATCTTATAACAAAGTGCCAATATCTAGTTTTGCATTAAGTTGCAATCCATTGTACCTATCTATTTTTACTATTAATGATAATTGATGTCTAGATAGGAAAGTATTTACCAAGATAATTGACTTTCCCCCTTTATAAGTACCTATTGATTCACAAAATTTAAGATGATTGCCAACCCTTGTGGAATCCGAAGGGAATACAGAAAATTTCGTTTCGCTTCAGCTGCGTACATTGCCCAAGGCTTAACAGTGTAAATTTTCACTCCGCTGTCTACCGAATTACTAATAAAAAATCGGATATAATAATATATTAATTTGAATTTAAAGCTACGATTGGACGGTTATACACTGAAAAAAGTATTATTCTTAAAAACTATAATGAAACTCGATCATAAACCGAAATTCATTAATTTTTAAGGAATATTCATTAAATTTAAGCACGAATACTTTAAAAAAAAGTTTGATTTTAAGAACAATTCATAAAATTTAAGAATCAGTTTTCATAAAAAATTGTCTATAGAAAATTTTTTAATGATTTTTTTTAAAGAACGAATACACAGGTTTATGAATAAATTCATACATTTTTAGTCCCAATTTTAAAGTAACGGGTGATTTTTTAAGAGGTTTAGAACTTTTTTTTAAAAAAAAAACACAAAAAATTCGAAAAAATGAATGAAATATTTATTTGAATCGATAGTTTGAACCTTGCAATTTAATGTTTAAAGATAATTTCATGCAAATGTTGACCGCGGCTGCGTCTCAGGTAGCCTATCCGCTGAGTCCAATTTTGGCATACTCTTTCACACATATCGGCCGGTATCTCACGAATGAATGCATGGATGTTGGCTTCCAGTGCGTCAATCGAAGCGGGCTTGTCCCTATAGACATTAGCCTTGACATACCCCCACAAAAAATAGTCTAATGGTGTCAAATCGCACGATCTAGGCGGCCAATTGACCGGCCCGAAACGTGAAATTAACTGTTCACCAAACTCGACTCGCAATCGCGCCATTGTTTCGCGTGCTGTGTGGCATGTGGCACCGTCTTGTTGGAACCACATATCATGCAAGTCAAGAACTTCCATTTCGGGCAAAAAAAAGTTTGTTATCATCGCTCGGTAGCGTTCACCATTGACAGTAACGCTGCGATTCGCATCATCTTTGAAGAAATATGGCCCAATAATGCCGCCGGCCCATAAACCGCACCAAACAGTGGCTTTTTCGGGATGCATTGGTAGCTGTTGCAATGCTTCTGGCTGATCTTCACTCCAAATGCGGCAATTGTGCTTATTTACGTACCCATTCAACCAAAAATGAGCCTCATCGCTGAACACAATTTTTCGATAAAAAAGCATTTCGAACCGAGCACGAATTTTGATAGTAAAATTCAATAATTTGCAAGCGTTGTTCATTTGTAAGACGATCCATGGTTAAATTGCAAACCAAACTGAAGCTGTTTGACAGTGACACAAGGTACTAAACACACGTCAGCTGTCAAAACCAGTGTTGCCAAAACCAAACCAGCTAAAAAATCACCCTTTATATACAAATAAATACATAAATTTTAATGAAAAATGTATTAAATTTTATGAAAACAATCATACAACTTTAAGAAATAATTCATAAATTTGATGATTTATTTCATAAAATTTAAGGAACATTTCAATTACTTTTTTCAAATTTTTTTGAAAAAAAAATCATTAAATTTAAGAAATAATTCATAAAATTTATGACTTTTTTCATAAGATTTAAGAAACATTTTTTGAATTCGTTTATGAATAGAATTCATAAAGAATTCATAAAAAAGAACTCATTCTTTATTTTTAAGAAAGATTCATTCCCTTATGAATGTGTTCTTAAAAGGATTCTTAAATTTAAAGAATTTGTACCTTGGCTCATTTGCCATGAATTTTTGCATTAATTTAATGTACAAATTCATTAATTTTATGTACCTTTTTGGTTCAGTGTAGTAAATGGTCCATTGCTTTGACTCCTTTCCGTCATCAATAATAATTTATATCATCAATATTATACTGTCAAAGTAGACTGTGTCAACGCATGAAACGTTGAAGTCGCCAGTCGGCCAATGTTGTCCCAAAGTGCGTTGACGTGTTATCAGCTGTGTAAATTCGTTATTTAACCTTTCATGTTAACGTGTTGACCATGTTAATCTATGACTATCAAACAACTTGACAACATCCGACACGTCATAATTGGCAAGAGCAAAAATCGATCACTTTTGGCGTTTAAAATCACGTCATGACGTTATATCAATTGGCGTGTTCAGAAAAATGAGATCTCAGAGATTTTTCTCACTCAAAAAGTGAGCAAGCGAATCGAAGATTTTTTTTCTACAGAGTTTTGACAGCAAAGCTGAGAAATTTTGCTGAGGAATCCTGTTCAGGTAACTGAGATTGTTGAGAACTCCGAGATCTAATTTTCCTGAACATGCCTAATGTGACTCTATCGGGGTCTAATATAGACAGCGTTCCCGGCTCCGGACCAAACAAAAATTTCCATACGACATTTTCTAAGAAACCGTGCCATTTTTGTGCCATATGGAAAAAACAACAAAAAATAAATATTCAATTGTGAGGTAAGACACAACAAAAAATTTAAATAAATAATTTGCTCTATTGGTGTATTGTAAAAAAATAAGAGTTTCTACAAGTCCTTACTCCATTTGGAGCAATTTTCCTAAAATTTCTTCCAAATTAACTTTATTTGAAGTAAAAAATGGAAATATGAACAGAGTTCTATATTGAATATTTTCGTACCTCCATGCCACCATGAAAAAAAGCACGATCGTATCAATTGGGCAACGCTTAATATAGACTGTCAAATTTATAAACCGTCAAGTTCCTTTGAAGAATATATAGGCATGTTTGGGAAAATGAGATCTCGGAGATCTCAGAAATCCCAGTTACTTGAACAGGATTCCTCAGAATAATTTTTCAACTTTGCTGTTAAAATAAAGAGAAAAAAAAATCCTGGATTCGCTTGCTCACTTTTTGAGTGAGAATTATCTCTGAGTTCTAAATTTTCTGAACGCGCCAAAAATCTAAAATATCTACAATTTTGGTTGAATAAAAAAAACTCCTATAAAATCAGAAACGTTTTAAATTAAGATGAAGGTCAACGTACAGCTATTCGTTGACGTGGTACAAAATTCTGTTATGTTAACATTATGATACTGTCAACGCATTGACGAGCAGTCTGTCGCAATGTGCCCTAAATGCGTTGAAACCTTGATTACACGATTACATAAAATAATCAAACCGACCCTCAAATTCGTGTCAATGCCCGCCGGTGTCAAAGCAGCAGCTGGCAACAAAGACAATGAATTTAAATTACTTCGAGTTGAAAAATACAAGCCTTTGGAGAAATGAAGAAGGACTATGAAAAGCCAAGACGTATTGAAGAAATTAATAATTTATTTCAAAATAAAAATGGAATCCGAGAATTTTTCATATCTATTTTGTTGCTGCCAAATGGAGAAAAGTAAATAGGAAAATGGATGAGGATGAGTTGGTAAGTTAGAGAACAGAATAGGAACAGGTCTTGGAATAAATAAAAATTTGAAACAAAATCGAAACGGAAAAGGAAGGAATGTCTAGTTCTGAAGACGCGGTCTGCTTGCATTGTACAAAGGAGCACGGCGGATGGGGTGGATTTTGTCCCCGCAACTAAACCTCACCACAGTAATGCCAGAAGATATTTAAAAAATCCCACCTGATTCGAAAAAAAAATCCAATCAACAAAAATTTTTTTTAATTTTGCTATTTAGTTTGTAGCGTGACTCAAAACCACAAGATGCGTTCATAGCAAAAATTTGTTGGGATCGCTATTTTTTAATCGCAACAAATTAAAATCGCAAGATGCTTTCCTGGCCTTACTTCTACTCTCTCTGCTTGTTTGACAGGTTTTTTGGGTCATTGATAGTCAGGCCAAATATTTTTGTTTAGTTAAAAATGCAAGGTAAGAAAATAAAATTGGAGAAAATAGGTATATGGGTAGGTATATTATGTCATGGTAAAAATATTATTACCTACCCTCCCATAAAAAAGCATTTGGAATATTTTCCCACCATAAATACCATCATGAATTTTTTCCCACCATAATTCCCACCAAACTGTTTTGTTCCCACCATTTTGGTTGGAAAAAACACCAATCTGGGAACACTGCCTCACCAGCAGCAAAAATACATAAATATCTGGTCGGCTTTATTAAAAAGTCTGGCAGCGGACATAAATGTACCACAAGGAGGGAACTCCAGAGGTTTTAGAGAAGTAGGGCCTATACCTACCAACCTATCCATGGGAATCCGGTGGCCTATATATTTGGATTCAGTGCCTACGTTCTGTAACTCTCGCATCAATAAAATCAGTCGAGAAACGATGAAAATTGAAACAAATGATATGAGTTTTGTTCCATTTTTCAACGTTTCTCGACCAATTTAATCGATGCGAGAGCTTTGTTTATATACAAAAAGGCGAGAGTTACAGAAGGGAGCCACAGAATTCTTTTGAACAAAAGCGTGTGAAGATAATTCAAAAGATTTCCGAAGAATTCTATAAAGCTAAGAAGCAAGAATTTGTACTTTATGAAAAAACAAGTTGAATCAGTGTTCTCTTTCTTGATTTGGGCATAATATAGAAAACTGTTATTATTCGGAAGTGACAAATTAAAACAATTCTGAGAGCTCATGACCTGAAGTTTCACCATTTTTAGTTTGGACCATTGTACATATTATGGGACACCCTGTATAGAAGTTTTCCTAGTAACAAAATAAAACAAAAATTCCAAGAAATAAAATAAGGTAGATATCACAGTACACAAACAGTGATGTCACACGTAGGGAAAAATCCCTACACGTAGGGATTTTCGGTTTGAAAACAGCACCGTAGGGAAAAAAGGGACGGATTTTTGAAATTAAAGAACTTTCTATGAAAGCGTAGGGAATTTTAGAATTTTATTACTTAATAATTTTTCTTTTTAAAATCGTACACACCCTGCAGAAATTTTATCCCAAAATATTTTTCTTCCCAAACAGCTTACCACAAGTCCTTAATTCAGTAATCTGTTTCCACCTTTTTTATTTCTTATATCAGACTTATATATCCGAACGTACCTACTGCCTAGTGCCGAAATTTAATGATAGTGAGAAAATAGATCGGATTTCACTTTCACACTCATTAAATATCGAGAAGAGTCATGACTCATGAAGCATAACAATCTGTATATATATTATATATATGTCTCTTTCTCTCAAGAGTTTAATAGAAAATTCTGCGAGAAAAAAACAAAAGTAAAGTAAAAAACGGTTAAAAATGGTTAAGCCACCAACTAGACAGTGCAGAAATCTAAAGAGCCGTTTATTAAAATTAAAATTATTTGCAAATTGCAACGAAGAAAAGTACCTACGCAATTGTATTTTTAAGGTATTTATTGTACAAATTATTGATCTATTCAGCGTAAATATCTGTTTGAACTATTGTGTGTTTAGTTCGAAATAATTATTTGTGAGATTTATGTTTTGGTGACAATTTTGGGTAGATACATTCAAACATGTCGTATAAATAATATTTTTTAATTATATATAATTTGTTCATAGAACCAGACCAAAATAAGCTCTTCAGCTCAAAAATTTAAAAGAACAATATCATATTTTTTTTTATTTTTATATATTTTATGGATTTTGTGGGCGTAGGGATTTTTTGTCCATGCTGTAGGTACTTTTTTTATTTTCATGTGGCATCACTGTACACAAATCAAAGGTAATATTATATTGCGCAGGTTGTCAAAGTTGGAAGTGTCAAAAACTTAAAAATGGCTGTTCCAGTGCCCACAGGAACTCAGCACGCATCAATAAAACAACAACAAATTATTGAAATTAGACAAGTAAAGGGGCACTTGATCCACCATTTTACCACCATAATACCTCAATTTTGACAGATGATGCGCAGAACTGAACAAAAATGAAAACGCTAATGATATTACCTTTAATATAAGTACTGTTGGTAGGTATATCTTTTTTTTGAATTCAAGAACTTTTGCTAGATAAAGATTTGAAAAAATTAGCATTCTCATCATGAAATTATATTTTGACTATAACCATGATGCCATTAAGACCTTTGTTTATTTTGTTCTGAAAGATATTTTATAACAAATATCTTTTACCTTTTCTCAGACTTATAGGTATAGATACGCATATAAAGCTTACATGTGTAAACTAACATACTACATATATGAATCGCGATATATAAACAAAAACAATAAAATGTAGGTAGGTATAATAACAATTTATCTTATGAGTCCTTCATCAACTTAGTAAACAACCATGATTTAAACAAACCTCTCTGCCTTGAACCGCGCGCATTCATAATCAACCGAAATAATTGTAATAAATTTTTGGGAATCCCCCTAACTCTTGATATCTCAGCGGACCATATATAGTAACCAGCAGCTACATTATTGTATAGAAGCCAGCACCAGACCATCAAACTTTCACGCCATCAAACGCTACTGCGGCCTAAGGGCTAAAATCTTGTTTTGCCACTAAAGTTATATCAACAGAAGAACACAGTCGAGCGAGGCGAACAACGAACAGCAATCGTCCTTATGACAACCATTTATGATCTCACCTAAGGGCTCGTTTATTTTGACTAATTGAGTTAGGGTTTATACCACTATCACAGTAACCCCACCAAACAACCAAAAGTCAATCCTCAAAGCTGATATATGTATATAAATGTTCATAACTACATTCTATCCGCTCAATAGACTTACACACGCATTCAACAATAACTGTTTGTTCGAGCTTTTGTATATGTGTTTTGTGTACCTACTGTTTGCGGGTTTGGGTTTTTGGGTATTGGTAGGGTATAGGTATATTTCTATGTCCTGACCTCCTAACGAACCGTTATTGGTGTGCTGCAAAATACGAGAGAGGCATGTTAATGGCTGTTATGATGATTACACTTGAGACTATGTTAAATACACAAGCAATTTATTGAGGCTTTGTATACCTTAATAGTCAGGCCCATATATATATCTATATATAGGTACAGACAGAAACATATATAGACGCAGATATTTACCCAAAGGCCGAAACTTCTTGGTTTTATAGGTATGTATTGTACATATATAGATATATACTCATTCGGGCAGGTCTTTTTAGTGAAAATACACCAGAGGGTCAGGACACCTTGCGCCTCATGGTCACGATGTGCTTGGTTTGTAATTTAGTAGACAGATTTAATTAAGATAACTTTTCGCAACTTATTTTGCATAAAATATAAACTCCAAAGACTTTCTGTGTTCTCGCTAGGGATGCCTATATAGCCTTTACTTTTGTCCTGGTGCAGGGGTGTTGACTGTAGATTGGTTTTTGTAAAAAAAAGGAAGGGAACCATGAAGGTACGGCTTTGAAATTGAGTTTTTTGAAAACCTATGTAGGTACGTAAAGTCTTTTGGGAACATCGACCCACATAAAAGCCTAGAAAATGATGGTACAATACTAAGAAACACATTTGAAGACTTTATTTTTCAAACTCTTAATAATATTAGATGAGTGAGAGAGAGAAGACAAGAGAGAGAGGGTTAAATTATTGTATATTTCAGTTTAATTGTGAACTTAAACTTTATTATAAGCAGCATGATAGCCTCATAAGAAAAACTCGTTTCGTAACTCCGCATCTTATACTGAAAATGACTTTTGAATTCTATTTTATAGAAAAGTTACCACCACATCAGGCCAAAAAAAAGGTCGTGCGTTAAGGACGTGCGTTACGGTCGTGAGTAACTGGCTGAACACAATGGGACTGAGCCACAGCCGGAGTCCGAGTGGGAACATCTGTCAAAATATTAAATACACACAAAATCAATGTTACGAGCAGAACGGAACGCAACTGCAGACGAAGCTGCAGTCGGAGCTGCAATGGTTCGCGAACTTTTCACGTACACAGCACTTTTGACGTTTCAATTTATATGAAGAAAAAAAATATTGAAGTCTTAGTGCTTATTTGTGTCGCGAAAAAAAAATTATTAATTAAAAGAAAAATATTGGAAATAAAAAAAGTGAATAATAAATTCGTTTCGGTTTTTTTTTTTCTTTAAAATAAACAAAAATTTGTACCTAGGTACAGCTAATTGTGGGCAGATAAAAAAACGACATACGACATTTTTTGAAAACAGTTGCAGCTCTGGCTCTGATTCTAGTTACAGCAGGGCATTGTGTTCTGCCAGTAAAGGTCGTTCGTCAAGGTCGTGCGTTAAAGTCATGCATTAAAACCGTGCGTCAAAATTGTGCATCGGGGTCGTGCGCCATAAAGTTCGTGCGTTATGGTCGTGCGTCAAGTTGATGCGTCATGCCAAGGTCATACGTCTAAGTAATCCGTCAATGAATTTATAAATTTGTAGCTAATATATAAATAAATAAAAAAGGTTATGAACATGCGGTTGTGCTTCGTCAAATTCGTGTCAAGATAGTGCGTTAAAAGATAATGGGTCAAGGTCGTACGTCAAGTTCGAGTGTCAACTTCGTGCGTTATGGTTGTTTTTCCAGATCGTGCGTCAATGGCCGTGCTTCATCGCAATGTATCAAGGTCATGAGTGTGTTGCGGTCGTTCATGCATCAAGTTCTTGCATGCATCAAATTAAAGAATGAATTTCCCATTTTTTATTTTGTTCCTTTAACTTGCAAATTGTTCGGCTAAAAAGTATACAGTGATAAAAATATTTTTTCATTTTATACAAAAGCTAAACCTAAGAGTAAATAAAAATATTATAATATATTTTCAAAATATATGTAAAGGGTGTTTTTTTTAGACGTGTGGTTTTCAAGAAGAAATAAAACGCATTTAATTTAATGTTATGGCCAAGAATTTAGCTTTATTATAATGATAAGGGTTTGCCATTATGTTTTAAAAATTATTTCTGGCAAGTGGCTACCGCGGCTGGCTCGAATAAACTCCAACCGAGAGGCCCAAGAAGCCCCAGCTCCAATTGTTGCGCGCGATGGCGGATGGACTCATTCGGGTCTTCTTCGATACTCTGCTCCACAGCAGCAATAGCGTCTTCGGTGCGCACTGTATACGGCGTCTCTGAGAATGCGGCATTATCCACTAGAGTAAACGTGGTGCGAAACCGATCCATGGTTGCTTGAATTACTCTGCTGGGCGATTATGTCGACCGAATATTGGATGCAGCGCGCGATGCGTCGCGCGAACCGAACCATTATTTTGGTAACAAATTTGCAGTATTTGCAAACGTTGTTCGGGAGTAAGTCTCTGCATTATGAAATGGCAAACCAAACTGAGCATAAATCAAGTGACAGCTGTCAAAAAGACCAACTTCGAAAAAAGTATTACCAGATTGAAAACCATACGTCTAAAAAAACACCCTTTATATACAAAAAATACAGTTAAAATTATCCACTCTATAATGTAATCGATTTATTCTCTTGTCATTGATTTTAAAAATTATTACCATATAGAAGGACAGTTATTCTGTCCGCCGGCAGCATGGGCAGAGGATGTACATACATAAAAATGACTTTGCTTTCATTTTCAAGGACAACACTCTGAGTTTGGCTATTTATCTCCTTTAAGCTCTAAATGCCATTAAATAATGGAGTCAAAAGATTCTTCCTCTTTTGTTTCGCCAAAACAGTATTTTATAGTTCGTATAGGTATATCTCATGACTCCATTAGACTATATGAGAGTACCTAACCTACCTACCTATCCTATAATCTGAAGAAAATGATGAATGGATGCAATATTTTCAGTTTCCTTTAATATTTATGGCAAAATTTCCTGCATTGGCGGCACTTGAATTTTTGGAGTAAGCCAAATATATCTATACTGAATAGAAAATTTGATGAAGGACCTCTGGTCTATATGAAGCTTAAGCGCGATGATAAAGAGGAACCTACATCATATAATATTGAGATCAAGGACTACATATATTATAAGCTAACCTTTGAATAAATAGGAAAGCTTTATTATTCTCTTTTCATTAAGTCCATAGTCAAGGTCGTATACTATACTTGCGTACATAAAAGCCATCACTTATCCAAGGTATTGCAGAATACTGTACCTATGCCGGTCAATATCTATGGTTGGAAAATTACAATATGGCCATTTTTGGAATTGAAAGTCAGCAACAAATTATAAGGATTATTTTAGATAGTTTGTCTTAGGGAGTTAGCAGATGAGTTGGTTTTAATAAGAGTCTTATCGTTTGTATGGAAAATAGTGCATTTGACTCGAAAAGCTGAGTTTTGGAATAAAGCCTACATATTACACATAGTGTTTTTTAAAAACTGTCAAAAGTTAGCTTCGATATGAGTGCTTGTTACCATTTTACGGGGGTTCAAAGGCTCCCCAAAATGGTTTTAAGGAATATCTCCCAAATTGATAGTTGTACAAAAAAAAAAATCCAAGGACTTATTTGAAAATTAGAAAATTTCCTACAAAAAAACTAATATACTTTTCTTCATAAAAATTAACGTTTTTAAAATAAACCAATCGGTAGATTAAGGGTTTTACTTACCTATGATGTTGGAGCGGCCAGATATAAGTTAAAAAATTGTGAAAAAGCATATAATTTTATTAATTGTTGGAACATTATATGAATATGATTTTAAGATATTGGGCGACTTTATGTGTCCGCCCCTTAAGGTGGGAGGGGCAAATAAAAAAAGAGGCTGGGTGCGACCCACATTGGTTTTTATTCTCGAGCAGTTTATTCTCGAGATTTTCAAGACGAAGAACATTTTATTAGTTTTTTTTTGCATTTTTTTTTTGTTTAAAACAAAATTGTGAATTGAATTTTTTTACACGATTTATCAGTTCTTAACAATTGAAACGTCACTGTGCTAAGTATAAAATTAGCCTGGAGTCGAAATCAGTTTCTTATTGTCGAAATAATCGAGACGAAAAATATTTTTCAAGAATTTTTAGTATTTTCTTGTTTATTTTGTTTGTTTAAACAAAAATGTCAATTCAATTCTTTTAAAAATCATACCAGTAAATAAATATGGCATAGTATATAAAATAATATTAGCCCGGAGTCAATATCACCCTATTTGTTTTGTTTTCTGAGCGGTAAAATATTTTTGATTAATTTTTAATGTTATTTTGCAATTTTTTTTTGTTTAAAAAAAAAAAACTATCAATTGATAAATTTTTTAAAACATAGGTATTCCGTACCAGTAATCAAATATGGCATCACGTATAAAACAAAAGGAGCCCGAATTCAATAATATTTTTTATTCTCAAGATATTGGAGCTGAAAAACGATTTCCTACAAATATTTAAGGTTTGAATGAACAAAAACATGAGTGAACTACCACCAAGTTTTTATAGGCTGGAGTTGTAGCTATTTCACGGCCGAGTGGAGCTTGGTCTTTGTTCAATTTTAAGTCGTGAAATAGCTATAACTCCAGCCTATGAAAACTTGGTGGTAGCTCACTCAAGTGGTGTTGTTCATTCAAACCTTCAATATTAATATGATAGTGCGAAAGCTTGGCAGCCTAACTGCAAATGTGTTATCACAAAAAAACCCTTAGATATGCATGTTTTTTAATAAAAAAAAACTGCCTGGTGATTTTTTTTAAATTCTTTTCAATTCTTTTTATGTAATTATGTGTAAATTAAAATTAAGCCGAAGTCAATCGCATTTCTTGTTCTCGAAATAATTGAACCAAGTGACATTTTCCAACTTTTTTTTTAAATTGCTATAATAAGAAAAGAGGAGATTGAATTGAAGACGATATTATCTGTAATATAAGATTTTTTTGAAGTCAATATCTACATACATTCGTTCTGGAGATACGGTGAACAATAGAATGTATCAAGACTTACGAACGTAGGGGAGAGGGGGGCACCTTTGAACACTTTTTGCTTTAGATGAGTGATGGAATTATTAGCCTGTAAATTATAGTCTCTTCAAGAAATGTATTTAAAGTTTAATTTAAACCCATTTTTCATTAAATTTAATAAAGATTGATATTTAATTTTTATTAAAATACGAACTAGGTTCTTGTGTTCAAAGGTACCCCACATGTGGGGCAGGTTTGAACATACCTGGGGGCACTTTTGAACGGAAGTATTTATAATTATTTTTAACAGTAAATAATGAAAGTATAAACGCATATCTATTGAAGAAAACAATAAACTGTATGAAAAAATTACTTATGAAGAGCTCAATATGCAAAAAACTTTAATAGGATATAAAATCTTTTGAAATGTTTAACCGACTATTTAGAAAGTAGACTTTTGGAAATTTGGATTAAAACAAAGTTTTTGGTGCTAAAAGTATCTTTGAAACTTGAATTTTAGTGTCCATCTGTTGAACGGAGAAAAAATTTATAAATTTTTTTCAAGAACTAGTTTTAAACCTGTTCAAAGGTGCCCCGACCGTTTCGTTCAAAGCTGCTCCAACATGTCAAACAACATGAAATTCGGCCATAGTTATTATACCTAGCATATTTACCAAGAATTTTAACTTTATGTTAATCAAAATGAAGGTTTGAATTTAATAATAATTATTTAAAAATGAAAAACCTTAACAAACAAATTTTAAACTCTTACAAAAAAATTTTTTACAAAAATAAAATTAACGCATCAAAACTGCGTATTTAGCTACTGTCGGATGAATTTAAGAGATGCACCGCAAAGTCGTTGACGTGTAAAGATATCGCTATTGCCATGCTTAAAATTAATTTTAGGTTTTAAAATATTCTTTTGTTAAGATTTTATTAGCCATGTTCAAAGGTACCCCGCCTTCAAAGGTGTCCCCCTCTCCCCTATACGTACGCACACACACACAGACATCTCTCTAAAGACGGTGGCTTTGGATTTTTGGAACCTCGAAACGTCGGAGTATGTCAAAATTTTCGATTCGACAAATCGGACCAATTACAATAACTTCCAATTGGAAAATAAATATATTCATTAGAAAATGAATATTGGAAAACAACGGCAACACTTACAATATTATGTTTTAAAATTTTTAAAACCAAGAACTCATTCTTTAATTTTGTTTTTAAATGAAGATATTTGAATACTTAAAGTTTTCGAATAAATTATTTTCAAACTCAAAATTTTAAAAATAAAACTCGAAAAAAAAACTTAGGTATAACAAATTTTATTTTTCAAAATTTTACGTTCGAAATTTATTAAAAATCTTACGATTATAAGCTATTTAGCTTCTATTTATTCCGGTTAGACAGGCTCTGTATATTTGTACTAATTTATGGTTATAATTTTTAATAATCTTTTAATTTAATCGATTGCTTGAAACCAGATGGCTGTAATAAGTCTTTAAAAGTGCTAAGTCTTCTACTTGGCTGATGTATTTCAGTAGTATATAGAATTTGTATTATTAAAAAAAACCTTCTTATGTAAGTCTTTTAGTTTTTAAAAAAATTTAAAATTACAAAAATTACCTTTTTCTCAGAAACATTCATAGTCATTCAACATATAAACTCAACCAATTATATCGATTTGGCTGTCATAATTCCAAAAAATTATAAAACTTGTGCAGTAAGTACATACATATTATATAAAATTTATCTTTATTATAGATAACAATATTATAATTCTATGAAAAATAAAACGCAATATTTTTACGGAAGTAGACGTGCGTCATGATCTTCAAATTTAGAGTGATACTCATTATACTCAAGTATACTGTCTCAATTTGAATTCTTTTTTTTTTCTTTCACTTATAGCAAATATTTATTTTCAGTTTTAATTGAAAATTAAACAACAAATGAGCAATTCAAGATAAGAAAACCTATAGGTATCTACCTATCTGAGGTGAATGGTATAAATGACATTTCATTAGAGCAACAAGTCGCATATCGAAAAAAATGTTTCCCTATCGAGGTTTAATTGTTTTGATCGCACTTTGTGCTTTTGGTGTAAGTTTTAATTTGTTTTTTTTTTGTTTCTTAATTTTTGTTTTCAAATTTTCATTTGTTAATTTTTTTATTTTTTTTTATCAAAGGCTATTCAAGCATCATATGAAGCTGATGGGTTTGAGGGCTTCAAACACCACGGACATCATAATTCATCGAATTCTTCATCTGGAAACCATAGCCACCCTCACCATCCTGGACATAATAACAGCTCTCATCCAGGTGGTAATCACACCCATCCCCACCATCCAGGACATAATAACGGTACTCATCCAAGTGGTAACCAAACCCATCCCCACCACCCAGGACATAACAATGGCTCTCACCCCCACCATCCAGGACACAACAATGGAACTCATCCCGGTGGTAATCACACACACCCCCATCATCCCCCTGGTAACCATAGCAATCCACACCATCCAGGACATTTCAATCCAATTCAATGGCAAGTTCCTGAAGGATTCAGACCACGACCAATTGTTCGTCTCCCTAATGTAGTATATCGTCCAGCACCAATTCCAAGTGATGCCAATGGAAACTTAGAAAAAGTTCCAGAACCAAGAGGATTTTTCATCCGACGACCATCCAATAACTCTAGGCCAATCTATCGACCACATCGTGTTAATGGAACATGGTTTCGCCCCTCAAATAACTCCTGGTCACTATGGGGATAAGTCAAAAAGCAGAGTGCATAAAATGAACTTATAATATTTCGTATTACTGTACCAAAATAAATTTTTTTGCAAATTTTAATTTGTGTTTTTTTAAAAAATTGGTACATGGCTAATAACTAAGTGGAAATTATGGAGCTGTTAAAAGTAGTATACATTGGTGTATACATTGTATATACAAGTTTGATTGTCCCTTTCGTATATTATGATCTTGAAATGTTTGCTAGATAGCACCAGGGTATTTTTTTGCAAGCCCGAGGGAAATTGAAGGAAAAAAAATCGAAGTCGGTAGCTAAACGATTTACATGATAATAAACAACAAGAGAAAAACTGTGTTACCGGCATGAGTTACAAACTTGCCATCGATATTTTGTATGAAAACTCCATTTTGTTTCTGTGATGACGTCCCTATAACCACCGTTGTCGTTTTTTTTGTCAACCAGTTGTCCCCGGTATTGAAAAACAACGCACCTATACTATTAGTAAATTTAATTATTATTAATTAAAGTAAATAGCTATTGTATAGCGGAAAACGATCCCCATTTCACTTGAGCCATAGACCATAGTCGCTGAGTGCTGACTGTGCATAATATTAAGTGTTTTGTGTTACAAACTATAATTCTTTGCTTTCGCTTTCACTGTCTTCTCTTTCCAATAGATAAATTTTTCACAATGTCGTATGGCATAATCGAAAAAAGATTGATTCCGATACACAGTACATCAGCACACAACGAAACACAACCCAACACACTACAACACAACACAACACAACACAACACAACACAACACAACACAACACAACACAACACAACACAACACAACACAACACAACACAACACAACACAACACAACACAACACAACACAACACAACACAACACAACACAACACAACAAAACACAACATAACACAACACAACACAACACAACACAACACAACACAACACAACACAACACAACACAACACAACACAACACAACACAACACAACACAACACAACAAAACACAACACAACACAACACAACACAACACAACACAACACAACACAACACAACACAACACAACACAACACAACACAACACAACACAACACAACACAACACAACACAACACAACACAACACAACACAACACAACACAACACAACACAACACAACATAACACAACACAAACAAATGTGGCTCTAAAAGCCTTATTATGGTTGTCAAATACCAACACGATATTTGATAAGTGTCAACAAAATTAATAAATCGGTATTATAGTGATCATTATAATATTATTAACAAAATGTTTGATGAATTTTGAATTGTAAATACATAGATTTTAGATCTATTGTGAATAGTTCTACTAAAAAACTTGGTATAACGGTTGTCAAATACATAATGTTGATACCCATGAAATTTCCTAAAAGCCATACATTTTTGTTGACAAATATTCTTGCGGTAGAAAATTCCTATTGAAATAAAATTTATAAAAAGTTATTTGATTCTTTTTATTCAGCTTTGTTGTGAGTTTCAGCCGAACAAGATTACACCAAGAAAATTTTACATTTGCACTTTTCGCCTTTTGTGAGTTTCAACCGAAATTTCATGTTCGAGAAATTTGCCTTGTTGTGAACATTCATTTCGGTTGGAATGTAATTCCATTGAAACCGTAAATTTACATTTATTTTTAGTAGGCAAACAAAATTTAATTCGAAACTGACAATACCTTTTAAAATTCCGGGCAAATAAAAAATTTTAAGGTCAAATATTTTTCCGGTGGAACTCACAATAAGACTGATTGAAAAACAAGAATTTTAAAACGAAGTTGTCTTTTGTGGAACTTTTTTTTTTTTAAGTAAGAATTATCACAAAGAAGAAAATATATATAAGTAGAACATTACGAGATGTTTCTAACCCACTGGGGAGTGGGGATTGGAGTTGGATGAAAACATGCAAGCAATCTTTTTTTATTTTATTTTTTTACATAAAACACTTAATGTGATTCGGTTCCAGACTCATATATCGTCCCATTTTTTTTAACAAATTTCTTCGGCTACCGTCTACCAATCTTTCTATCAGGCTATATTTCTTACAATCCCGCTCCTAAATAAACAAAATATTGGGATATTGAAGGTTTAAATGAAACAACAACACTTGGGTGAGCTATACTACCAAGCTTTTATAGGCTGGAGTTATAGCAATTTCACCACCTCTATGCCTATCATAAGACTGTTTTTTGTGGCGCTTGGTCTTTTTGTTCAATTTTATTTAGAAAAACTTTTGTCTCACTGAGAGTCAATATTGTCAAACTAGACCAAGCTTCTTTCAGAGCCATATGCACTACGCACTGCGCTACCAAAGATCCCGTAATCGGTCCAACCGAATTATGGTTTTTATTGTTTGAAAAATGCATTTGAATCAACCAGAATTTTTACGCCACACACATATTATGTTTGTACATTCGGTTTCTTTCTTTTATATCCGAAATCGAAAACAAAAAAAATATATTGTTAAAGGAAAAAGGCTAATTTTGTTTCGTAAAACAAACTTAACTTATTCAACTAACTTTAAATTCGTAAACCACAACGCAAAAATCAAAGCCAAATTAGAAACTTCGCCGGAAAGCTGGATTATAGCCTCCTCATGGTGTTCTTAGGAAACTGTCAAAAATCCCCATCGATATGAGCTGCTTATAATTTTACGGGAGGTTTTTCAGGAATAACTCCCAAATGGCAAGTTATACAGAAAAATGTAAAGAAATAAATTTGTAGCTTAGAAAATTTTCTACAAAAAATATTGAAACACTTTTTTTCATAAAAGTAACCGATTGCGAAATAAATCAATTTGAAGAGTTAAAGGTTTTAGTTTTCTATATAGTGGGGCGGCAATTAGTTCAAAAATTGTGCATTGTGTGATAAAAGCATCTTTTTTTTTTTTATTGTATGGTTCATTAAATGAACATGGTTTTAAGATATTGGCCCACTCTATTTCTCCATCTCCTTTAGGTGGGAAGGACAAATTAAAAATAGAAAATAAATCAAAAAACACAACGGCAACACTTTAAAAATCTCGTTAAATTTATCAATTAATTCTCATAATACCAAATTATCAAATAATTGATAGAGTTTATCAGGTATCAAATAATAAATATTAGATAATCATATAATAGGGTTGTAAGCATATGAAGTAGGTTCATTGAAGCGATAGCGACACACTACACCACTACACAACATACTACACCACATGAGATAAGGACGCGGTTCCGGCTCTCTCACTAATCACTAGCCATCTATATTTTTTTTTTCAACTTTTAAAAATAATTTGCAGAAACAAAAATTAAATAAAAAATAATTTTAAAGTGACAGCATTTATGTATATATTCATATCTACATATTCTTAAGTTATTATTGATCCAATCCACATTCAACTCAACTACTTTACACATCACACCAAAATGGTGGAACAATTGTGAGTTTATGACATCAACAGCAACTATAAATCAAATGATAGCAAAAGAATAGCGTTCGCGTGAATGACAATTTATTTTAAGTTGGAAATCTAAATAACTCAAAAAATCTAAATGCGAAAAAGAGTAGTTGGTTTGGCTTTGGTTGGCTTATAAGCTTATAGAGTAGCACTATGTCATATTATGAAATATTTATCTCATGCGAAGCAATCTTTGTTTTATGACAAGAATTTAATGTATGTTATCTGTGTATATGTACGTATTCAAACTTTCTTACTCACTATATCATAGAGTTCATGACTCATGAGAATACGTCACTCATAACAATTGAAAACAGAAAAATGAAATAAAAAATAAAAAAGAATATTTTAATGGTGTGAATACTTGAAATTGTAAAAAAAAAAATTATTAATATAGGAACGTTCAGGAAAATGAGATCTCTGAGAACTCAGCAATCTTAGTTTCCTGAACAGATTTCCTCACCAAAATTTCTCAGCTTTGCTGTCAAAACTCTGAGCAAAAAATATTTTGGATTTGCTTGCGCTTACTTTTTGAGTGAGATCTCATTTTTTTGAACGCGTCAAATAATTAAACCTCAGTAAAGTGAATACACCTCCGAACCAGGCTAAGGTGAATTAATTATTTAAAAATTTCAATCGTGTTCTAAAGAAAATATTAATAAAATGCACGACCTTGGTCGCACGAACTTGCTGTTATGTACGATGCGATATTGTGGTTTTAATGTCTTAATATTTTCGGATAACAGAAATAAATTTGTTGAGGCAGTCTATTATCTATGGCATCTGCCAAAAACGCATTTAGTTGAGTTTAAGGTATAGTATTATGTGAGTAGGTACATAAATATATGAAAAAATATATCAGACTTGTTAAAGAATGCAATATTTTGTGAATGCATTCGTTAATGACTTCAATTATAAGATTGCATTCATTGATTTCACTTTGAGACTTTAGACTTCAAATTATGCAATCACAATTCACCTGAATCATAAAGATTGCAATAATTTTTTTTGCATTTATTTAACAGTAATCAATTGCATATGCAATTCATTCGTGCAAATTCTTTGCTAATTTTTACATTCTTTGACTTTTTTGTATTATTTTGCAGCAACATTTATTAATTCTGAAATCTCAAAATGTAGCCGATGAATGCAATCTCTTAATTAAATTCAATAATTGATTTTTAAATACTGCATTCTGCATGATTTTTAAACTGAAAAATTGTTATATACAATCAATATAATTAAAATTTAATTGATTAAAAAACATTTGAAATTACATATATTGAAACCAAAGTGACCTACATCTGATTTCTTACGCACAATTTATATCAATCAAATCAAAAATGTTACAAATCGTTGGTTTTTTGAAAAAATAAATTAAGAAAAACATTTGATAAGCCATTTTTTTAGTATTAATTAATGCTGAGTAACAAAATTTATTTTGAAAAAAAAATCATCTACCCATTTTCGATTTATCGAATTTTCAAAAAAATTTTATAATTTTTTTTTAATGTATGAAATTTAGTTTTTTTTTTGAAAATTTGGATAAATAATATTACTTAACTTATTAGGAGCGTTTTCATTAAAATCGGTTCGACAGACAATGAGTCGAAAACCAAAAAAATGCTCCTATTTGAGAGATATCGTTAAAAATTCGATAGATATGTAAATACTGTAGATCGTACTGAAATTAAGCTCACATAAACTACAAAATCGTAGTCGTTTATGAGAAAAATGAAATTTTCCTTAACGGTTTTAAACAATTGTATGGAAAGTACCGTTATTTTTGATTATAAGAATAATTTTTTA
This sequence comes from Epistrophe grossulariae, assembly GCA_929447395.1. Lineage (NCBI taxonomy): Eukaryota > Metazoa > Arthropoda > Insecta > Diptera > Syrphidae > Epistrophe > Epistrophe grossulariae. Next base: position 140,489,480 of record OV839566.1, on the reverse strand, counting down.
AAATATATGCTTGATAATGTTAAAAAACTGCTAAGTGACAATTTTGATAAAAAATAGATCATGTCGTTTTTGAATTGTTAATTTCTCACTCATTTTCTTAGTCCAAAAACAAAAATTTGAAAATTCTGGCACACAATTCTTTAAAAAATGAATTCATTTATTTTATAAACATTCTCTATTAAAAAATTGATCAAACTCAGTTAAACGGTTTTTCAAAAAATCGGAAATCAAACAAATTGTTCTAACGCATTTAAAACCGTTTTTCGGATTTTTGTTTTATAAAGTGGTAATTTAAAAAAAAAAAAAAGTTGTGGTCACGTTTACGAGAAAAATAAAGTTTTCATTTTTTTCTAGAAATAATTTGTACGGCAGGTACCGTTATTTTTGGTTATAAAAAAAAAATTAAAAAACTTGGTTGGTTTAAAGAAAATTGACCCATCAGCTTAGGCTGCAGTTGAAAGGATAGACAAACAGACAGATGGACAAAATTGCAAGACACACTTATTTGGACTTCGCTATCATCGTAAAGCCAAGTTTGATCAAAATTTCGAGTTCGATTTTTTTAACTATCTAATAACTTGTCATAATATAGCTAGTTTCTAATAGTTTTGTTTACATAATTTTTAAGAAAAAAAAAATAGTTACAACAATTTTAAATTTAAATAAGTAAAATTAAATTGTTTTTTTTTTTTTTTTTTTTTTGTACGCGCATGACTCGACGGAACATCATCCGATTCGCATAAGATTTTTTTGTAGAATTCATATTGAACCAGGTAAACACATTACGAAGCTAAAAATTGAAAATTTCGACTTTCCATGGAAAGTCAAAAAATCGTGAAAACCCGAAATTGTATACTTTCAGTGGTGGTATCTGAAATTAAGATTTTGTATAGGAAGCAGAAAATATCAATTCTAAGGAATGACAAACACTACGGAATAGTAAATCGGATAATTTTGTACCTCACGAAAATAGGATTGCCAACAGATGGCGTTATATATCGCTCTCAGACTGTTACATTTGTGCAGAATACAAATATTGGAGCGTATTACAAAAATTCACTGTAAAGGGATTTTTGAAGCCCCTGTAAAATTTATTTTCATTTTTCAAAATGCTAAAATTTATGAAAAATGAAAAATTTCGTGTGAAGTGGAGCGGATCAGCATCAAAAACTTTTTTTTTTTTAATACTAAACTTTTAATACAATTTTTTAAAGTTTTTTTTTATATTTAAAAAATGTATTTTGATAATTGATATGTATAGGTAGCATTATTTACACTTTCTAGAAATGTCTGCATATTAAATTTAATTAAACGGAAGGCAATTATATTATATTATATTATATTATATTATATTATATTATATTATATTATATTATATTATATTATATTATATTATATTATATTATATTATATTATATTATATTATATTACATTATATTATATTATATTATATTATATTATATTATATTATTATATATTATTATATTATTATATTTTTTAATTGAAGCTCTTATATAGGGAAATAAAATGATTTGATAAATTATCATTTCGCATATTTCATTTCGAAATTTTCATTTAGTTTTTAGTTCGATTGAATTTGGCATTTTGTTATTTTGATTTTTTTATTTGGCATTCAATTGTTTTGCAATTTTTGGCATGTATAATGTATATAAACAGTGAGGTATGTATGCGGGGGCATGTTGCCCCCCTGCAACCCCCTGCTTGGACACACTGTAGGATTTAAGGTAGGTGCGAGGTTGTGTGTAGTTAAAGTGTTGGACAAAATATTTGGCTTTATTTCTAAGTCAAATTTGGCCTTATTTCGTATTCGAAATGAAATAAAGCCAATTTGTCCTTATTTCCATTTTCAAAACGAAATAAGGATAAATTTGAGATTTGGTCTTCTTTCGTTGGGCCTTATTCCACGTCACCGAAACTAAACGGCGAAATGATCTAGCTATTAGCGAAATAATAAAATGGCAAAGCGATATTTTGCGAAATGATGAAACGGCGAAACGTTATTTCGCGAAAAAAAAATTGGCCAAATATCAAACAACGTAACAAAAAAAAAAACCAAACAACAAATTGCTGAATGATTTTTGCGAAATGATTGAAAATATTTTTGAAAAAAGCAAAATAAAAAAAAGTCGAATAGCATTCTCCGGTTTAAAAATATAATTAATAAAAATAATATTTTCGATATCGACCTTTCTTTGCAACGCAATATCTTCTAAACGATAGTCTGGTATACAAAAAGCTGTTTTGTAAGAAAAATGTCATAATCTTTGAAAAACATTATTTTTAAGAGTTTAGTACAAAAAACAGTAATTTTGGAATATAGACCAAATTAATTTTTGTTTTTTTTTTATGACAAATTTTTAAAGAAAAAAAAGTGATTGCTTTTTTGTAGAGGATTATAAATCACTATATCCTCTAAGGGTTTAACTCTCGAAAACAAAAATCTAGAATTGAAAAAATCTCGAAAAAAAATTTTAGATTTTTTTTCGAGATTTATAGAAATACAAAAATCTAGAATATAATATATATTAATTCTAGATAACCTAATTTTTTTTGTCATAACGAACAAAATTTCAATTAAAATTTATTTTTTAAATTTTTGACTTTAAAATTGACCCAGAAAAATGTTGTTTAATAAACTGAATACATACATAGCCATTGAGTTATATTTGGGTTTAAATTTCTTAAATAGGTAAAACAAAAAACTCGAATAATATTTTTTTCGAGATTTTTTTCTATATATAGGATAATGAATATATCATTAAATAAAAAGTAAATAATTGTTAAATAATTAAACTTTAAATAAATTTGTTGAAGGACCTATATATAAAACAAAACTATACTGTTTTTAACATTTTTTACTGTTAAACACCGCACACCTCCTAGACGATTAATCGTAGAAAAAAAATGTTATAATCTTTTTTTAGAAAATCACAAAACCTACAAACATAGCATAAACTACTTTGTGCTAGCGTCCACCATTTAAAAGTTATATATGAAAAAAACGATATTTTTGACATTTTAAACCTTGACTTTTATAGCAGATGTTATGGGGACTTTACATAAAATTTATTTTTATAATGAATCAATTTTCGGCTCTATACGAATTTTTACAAGTAGAAAGTCTATTTTGACTGGATTAATACGGATCTTCCTGAATATATGTATTAAATACCAAAATTATTTATATTTAATGAGGTCTCTATGTTGTTGATTTTAATGTTAATATCGAATAATTATAATAAAAATAGAAGAAAAAAAAATTTATTTTAATTTTAATTTATGTAAAAACCACCAAAATTATCTTATACCAGTGCCAACAATTGTTCTATAACTTTCACATCGATAAAATTGGTTGAGAAACAAAGAAAATTAAAACAAGTCATTTATGAATTTTGTTCCATTTTTCAACGTCTCTCAACCAATTTTATCGATTCGATAATTGAAAAACGCATGGGCACTGCAGGTTTACAAAAAACAAATATTTTCATCTTGCAAACATACAAAGCTATATAATGATTGAAATATTATTCTTCATGTCTTTGTCTACCGGTAATTATTATGTATACCTTTTCAAAGTGATTCATCATTTTCCTTTTTTCAACACGCAATGATAGTTATTAATTCAGATATACCTACCTATGTACATGTACTGAACGAATTTCATATTTTTCAATCAGAATCAAAAACCTGAATACCAGTTCATTAGTTCCATTCGAAAAATCTATGCATATGTGCATAATTAACATTGCAAACTTTTTTTTTTTCAAAAATATGCAGTATACTTATTAATTTGTCTATTTATACAGAACAATGCAATGATTATATAGAGCGAAAGGGAAGACAAAAGTTATTTGCCTTTGCTTTCTTCTTTGCCTTTTATTATATATTGTACCTTGGTATTAAAATGTTTTGAACTATTATTTTCCTTTGATTTGCTAAGGCAAGAAATTGAGTATGGTAGGTACATGTATAAAATGCAAAACGATTTTAAGGTTTTTCAAAAATATTAGATATGCAATATAGTTCATGCAGAATGAATGAAAACATTTTTGTTTTTTTGAAAACATAAATTCGGCGTAAGGCAATTACACCCAAGGAAATAACTCCCAAATCAATTTGGAAATATCGCCAAAAAAATTATGAATTGTTTTTTGTTGTTTTTTTTTCGATTTGGGCGTAATTTTTTTGGTAAAGGAAAAAACCCCCAAAACAAAAAATTTTAAAGTCAAATGGGATATAATGCCCAAAATTGGAAATATCGCCCAAAAAAAAATTCAGTAAAAGGAAATAATGCCCAAATCTTAGGAAATAACGCCCAAATAATAATAAAACTAAACACTAACATTTACAATATGGATTTTTGAAAATTAAAACGGCGTATAAACAGTGAGGTATGTATGTATGGGGCGCATGCTGCCCCCCCTGCAACCCCCGCAACCCCCTTGCTTGGGCGAATTATAGGATTTTGGGTTGGTGCGATGCTGGGTGTATGCAAAGTTGCTTTAAATTCAGATTCTTTAAATGCAAAAGAGACTTTGCATACACCCAGCCTCGCACCTACCCCAAATCCATTGATGTGCCCAAGCATAGGGAGGCAACCTGCCCCCCCATACATACCACACTGTTTAGGCGCTGCGATTTTTTTTGTTAATTATCTTATCATTGAAATTTCACTTTGGAAATATCACCTAAAATTTAGGAAACAACGCCCAAATTTTACAAAAACAATTTACATTGAAAATATTTGGGCGATATTTCCAATATAAAATTTTTTTTTTTGGGGCGATAACAAAAATTTGCGCGATATTTCCAAATCGATTGAGCGTTATTGCCTAACCCCCATAAGTTCTTAGTAAATATAACAATGCCTAGATTCAGAATAAAATATCAATTCTTATTTGATTTTCATTTCTGAGCTCTGGAATGAATGAAATTCAATTTTCTATTAATTTCTTAGCCTTTTTTAATCACTGAAATTTACTGAATTTTCTGCGAATTTTTTCTTAAATAACTGAGAATATAATATCATGTTTGCATTCATTTTAGATTCAAAATGAATTCTTTTCTCTTGGGTGTACTGTATATGTATTTTAAAAATTTACCAGTTTTGAAGATATCGTGGAAAGCAAACGTTTCTCATTCCATGTTTGTGTCCTTTTTTTTGTTTGCTGTAAAAGAGGGTTAAAGATTGTGTTGAGTGAGCATTTAAACTTCAAATAAATTTTTCGGATTAAGGAAATGGCAATTGGATATACTATTTACTTTTATTTATTTATATATTTCAAGATTTTTTAAAAACTGTAAGATACAATATCTTATAAATTAGTCTTAAGCTAATTTTGCAAAATAGAGCAAGATACAAATAAAAAAAATTGAATCTACCAATTAAAAAGATATATTTTCATATTTAGATTTAATTTATAGGTCTTAAAATAAAAATGAAGAAAGAAAAAAAGAAAAAAAGAAAAATGGAGTTTCAATACTTTTTTAATTCTTGTTGAGTTCTGTACTTTGTAAACTTTAAATTTAACGTCTGTTAAGTTATTGATTATTTATAATAAATTTTATAAACAAAAGAAATTTCAATATCCCTTACAATCCTATTTCCCAAATCACTTGTAAATTTGTTTTGGTTTAAATTGTGTAATATATTCTCCAGAGACTTATCTTTGGCCCGCAGCGTTTAAATCTCAATGGTTTCATCAATGGGTCAACGTTCATTTAAGCTTGCAATGAAGTGTTCCATTGAACCGCAGACAAACACAAAGAGCGACAAGCATTGAGAAATCTACCGAAAGGCATCGTTGACATGAAGCTGCTGAATCCGTCATCCTCAACACGAGCTATCCTCTCCACAAACACGAGGATGTCCCAATTTCGAATAAGCGTTCAGCGTTCATGTTAATTCTATATCCCACAGGCCACCACCCATCCACCTCTTTCTATATGGTCGATTCCAACATTTCAAGCGCAATATTGATCGAATGGATGTGAGGCGGGCTCATGTGGATTGTGGATGTCCGTGATGGACATGATGAACATCGATGATGGAATATCTGTGTTGGAGGACTTTTGGCCATGATTGTTGTTGTTTTTTTTATAATCATTGACAGTGTATTGGTGTGGTGTTGTATCGATGGTCGTCAATTATTTTCCGGGTTGATGTTTACCCAAGCCTTTTTGCAACTACTGTGCCGTTATACTGTACAAAGTTAACAAGATTATCTTCAGATTGTGAACACTGTCATTATGTCGCTTGATCGATGGCAAGCGGTGAAATCTTTAATTTTTCTTCTTAATGTATTTTAAAGAAGAGATTGTTTGTTTTTGTTAATTTAATTTAAGTGAAGTGATTTAATAAGATTAACATTGAAGTGTTATTTGACATATTCGCTTCAATAATTTAACAAAATTAAAAAAAGAGTAAAAAATTAAATAAATAAAATTAAATAAATTAAATTATATTTATAAATAAAATATTGATGGTCTAGAAATAACGGGTGATTTTTTAAGAGGTTTAGAACTTTTAAAAAAAAAAAAACACAAAAAATTCGAAAAAATGAATGAAATATTTATTTGAATCGATAGTTTGAACCTTGCAATTTAATGTTTAAAGATAATTTCATGCAAATGTTGACCGCGGCTGCGTCTCAGGTAGCCCATCCGCTGAGTCCAATTTTGGCATACTCTTTCACACATATCGGCCGGTATCTCACGAATGAATGCATGGATGTTGGCTTCCAGTGCGTCAATCGAAGCGGGCTTGTCCCTATAGACATTAGCCTTGACATACCCCCACAAAAAATAGTCTAATGGTGTCAAATCGCACGATCTAGGCGGCCAATTGACCGGCCCGAAACGTGAAATTAACTGTTCACCAAACTCGCCTCGCAATTGCGCCATTGTTTCGCGTGCTGTGTGGCATGTGGCACCGTCTTGTTGAAACCACATATCATGCAAGTCAAGAACTTCCATTTCGGGCAAAAAAAGTTTGTTATCATCGCTCGGTAGCGTTCACCATTGACAGTAACGCTGCGATTCGCATCATCTTTGAAGAAATATGGCCCAATAATGCCGCCGGCCCATAAACCGCACCAAACAGTGGCTTTTTCGGGATGCATTGGTAGCTGTTGCAATGCTTCTGGCTGATCTTCACTCCAAATGCGGCAATTGTGCTTATTTACGTACCCATTCAACCAAAAATGAGCCTCATCGCTGAACACAATTTTTCGATAAAAAAGCGGATCCTCGGCCAGCTTTCAAAATTCAATAATTTGCAAGCGTTGTTCATTTGTAAGACGATCCATGGTTAAATTGCAAACCAAATTGAAGCTGTTTGACAGTGACACAAGGTACTAAACACACGTCAGCTGTCAAAACCAGTGTTGCCAAAACCAAACCAGCTAAAAAATCACCCGTTATAATAAACACTCTCTATTTGATGGTTCTAAATTTGTTCTTTTCTCAAGATGGCAACCTCTACCCGAGCGTCGAACTTGTCGAGTTGTAGAGGCTGAGTAGGGTCAGTGATTCTCGAGAATTTATCTCCAGATGAGTCCTGAAACCAAAGGTCGCTCACATATCCTTACCCCTCCCTCGATCACTTCCTCTCCCACATAGGAAGCGAAATAGCCGACTATTGTTACCTTCTCATCTCCTACCCACCCCAGGTTGCTGGTGAAAAAACCATCCAACGAATCCCTCCTTCGATTCCTCTCTTAACCATCCTTATAATCAATCCTTCCATCAGTGCTAAACTGCCTGACTCCCTACCCTTTCTCTCCTTCCCTCAATCTACCTCCCAATTGGGCTGGATCTAAGGTGTTACACGACCCGTGCCGATGATCAGCCTGGCTGAGGGCCCAATTAAAAAACTAGCTCAGTCGCTAACGGAGTATCCGGATACCTGGCGACCTCCGGATTAACCAGCCTTATCTGTATACACGGATCTCTGTACAGATGGACCACCCCTTATCCGCTACTCGTGGGATTCAAAATGAACAACTATAAAACAAAACAAACAAAACAAACAAAACAAAATTTAAAGACCGTACCGGCCAGCAGTACGACGGCAAAGTTGTCTGTTGCTCATCCCTATTCCACTGGTGTTGACAAGGCTGTGGACACTCACAGCCCTGTTGCCGCCAGTGGAATATCGGATAATGTGGTAGAATTACCTCCTTCTTGTAGTGAGGCAGTTGTGAAGAACGGCTCCTCTACTACCACAGAGAGTAAACCTCTCAACTCGTCTACACCGCGAGTCGGTGGTAGTAGGGCTGCGGTGCCAGGTCCTTCTACCACCAAAGCCAAGAATCCTAAGGAAGGTCCTGGGGGAGTTGGGCGAAAGCTCAGACCCTCCAGGGCCTACCACAGGGACATGCGTAATGCTAAGAGGATTCTCCAGACGTTTGGTGAACAACTAGGCGCTGGAGGAAACTCTCAGCACGACGCCAAAATAGAATGGGCCAAGAGCTTCTTGGCTAGGCAAGACAAGACCAGACAAGACTCAACGTCGAAGCGACAAAGGTCTATGGAGGGTAGTGTTTCACTACCCAAACGCCCCAAAGTGCTAAACACCAGCACTTCTCTTGACCCTCGTAAGGCAAAAATGTCCTTCAGTGACGTTCTGAAGGACAAAATGGTAGTCGCGATTATCGACAGAAGCGACGTAGATGGCACGATCTCTGCCGAGAACTGGATATTGGTCAAAGGACAGCTGGCCTTCAGTTTTCTAGAGATCATGTCTGACAATCCGGGACCACCGCCCATCACAAAAGATGGCGGTTGGCATCAGGGACACATCAAGCTGATGGTCTGTGATGATCGGAGGTCGTGCGATCTACTGACGCTGGCGGTTAGCCGACTTGGAGAGGTCTGGCCTGGTGCTAAGCTGGAGGTTGTCGCAAAGGAAGACATTCCTTGCAGACCAAGAGCTCGCATCACGGTTCCGGCCATATTCAAGGAAGCTGACCACGTCCTTAAAATAATCAGGCTCTCCAATCCAACCCTTCCTACTCACAACTGGAAGATTGCGAAACTAGAGGATCCAAAGGGACCCTACAAGGGTGCTATTGTTATCATCAATGCAGAGTCCCTTTCTCCTCTGGCGCAATCGAAAGGAATGATTAGGTTCGGGTTTGATGAAATACCGCTGAGGGTCTACAAAAAAGATGGGGCCGAGGCACAAACCCTTCCCCCTTCCCCACCCATACAAGCGGAAACGGTTGCTGGGGAGCCTGGTGCATCTGTCACATTTCCTTCATTGGAAGACGATGCATCCCAGGCATCCCCTGTAGCAGTGGAAGCTACCATCGACCAAGGTTTTTCCGCAATGGAGGCCGAGGTCTACGACAGCGGAGATGAGGACATTCTTTTAGAATCGTCCTCTGATATAGATGACTCCGACATCACTGTGTTGGAGGCTGATCGGGAGTACGGTAGCGAAAATGCTGCGGTTACTCCAGATTAACCTCCAACACTCCATAAAGGCTTCGGCCTCCCTTCTTCTTCGCCTATCCAGCAGCGATGAAGATATTGTCCTGATTCAAGAACCCTGGATCGTTAAATCCATTGTTCGAGGAATCAGGACGTGCTTTATGCATCAGGTGAGGTTGAACCCAGATCTTGCATATTAGTAAAACGTAGCCTAAATGTATACTTACTCCCTAATTTCAGCGATCGAGATATCACCGCCGCAAGTCTGGAAACAGCCAGTGGAACATTCTGGCTGGCGTCGGCGTATCTCGGCCACGACCACCTTGGCCCTCTCCCGGGTGACACCCTGGAGAGATTAATAGCTGAAGCGCAAGGGCTCAACATTGGCCTCATCATCGGAAGTGATGCTAACGCCCACCATACAGTGTGGGGTAGCACGGATATAAACGACAGGGGTGAGTCTCTTTTCGACTATATTCTAAACACAAACCTACTCATAAGTAACGTTGGTAAAGAGCCAACCTTTATTACTAAAAATCGACAGGAAGTTTTAGATATAACTCTTGTCTCCGACTTCATTAATAATAATATTTTGAACTGGAAGGTATCTAAAGATCACTCCTTTTCTGATCATAGATACATCCAATTTAACTTTATAAATGAACCACCTTGCCAACCGATCTTTCGAAATTTAAAAAGAACAAATTGGCCAAAATACAAGAGAACGTTAAATAGTTTAGTAAAACCTGAACTCTTTAATACTCCCTCCAACACTGAAGATCTTGACGACAAAGTCAATAATCTAACAGTAGCCCTAAACAAAGCTCTAGATACTGCATGTCCTCTTATACAAGTAAGAGGTAAAAAGAAACCACACTGGTGGAACTCAGGGCTAGATCCACTTCGAAAAGAATGCAGAAAACTCTTTAACAGAGCGAAAGCTTCTAGAGACATGTCTGACTGGGATTCATATAAAGAATCACTGAAGATATATAAAAAAGAACTGAGGAAAACCAAACGATCGTCCTGGAGAAACTTCTGTAGCAACGTGGAAGATTGCTCTGAAGCATCCAGGTTGCGCAAAATCCTCTCCAAAAATCCAATCATGCCTAGCTGCCTGAAAAACGCCTCTGGCCTCTGGACCAATTCAAGCGAAGAATCGCTCAACTTGCTACTAGACGTTCACTTTCCTGGTAGCTCTAATATTATTAATAACATTGTACCAAATAGTTGTGACAATACATTATATCCCCCTCAAGGTCTAGTCACTAGGGAAAAACTCAAATGGGCTATTAACAGCTTTAAGCCATATAAATCTGCAGGTCCGGATGGTATAATTCCAGCTGAACTGCAAGAAAATGCAAGTTTTCTAATACCCATTCTAGAAAACATCTTCAAGGGATGCCTTAAATTGGCATACATCCCGATGTCTTGGAGGCAAGTTAAAGTAGTTTTTATTCCAAAAGCTGGAAAATCCAGCCACGTTAACCCTAAAGACCTAAGACCTATCAGCTTATCATCATTCCTTCTCAAAACTTTTGAACGTTTGATCGATATTCACTTAAGGGCAAGTATTGATAAGTCCCTCCTTTCAAAAGCTCAACACGCCTACAACAAAGGGAAATCAGTTGAAACGGCTCTACATAGTATAGTACGTACAATCGAATATTCCCTCCATCATAAAGAGTACACCTTAGTTGCCTTCTTAGATATAGAAGGTGCATTTAACAATGTCGACACATCCGCAATTGCACGTGTATTGACATCCCTGAAGGTAGATAAGTCGATCAGCGAATTGATTAATCAAATGCTGATAAGCAGGATTATCAATTCAAAACTGGGCGATTTTACTGCACAAAGGGGTGTCAGCAGAGGTACGCCACAAGGTGGTGTCCTATCCCCTCTCCTATGGAACTTAGTAATAAATGATTTACTAATTACTCTAGAAAGAGAAGGATACAGAGTGTTTGCTTATGCGGACGATGTTGCTATTGCAGTAACTGGTAAACATCCCAATATACTAAAAGAACTCTTACAGAGCGCTTTAAATAAGCTCACCAGATGGGCAAATCGGTGTGGTCTAGGCGTTAACCCACAAAAAACCGACCTTGTCCTCTTCACAAGGAAATACAAAATCCCAATCATTGACCCTCCCCTCATAAACGGTGTACCACTTAAATTCTCTGATCAAGCAAAATACTTGGGTCTCATTTTGGATAAGAAATTAAGTTGGAAACCTAATATTCAAGAGAGAATAAACAAGGCCACAGTAGCCTTATTCTCCTGTAAAAAGGCCATTGGTAATAAATGGGGCCTTCAACCCCGCATTACACACTGGCTATATATCTCGGTCATAAGGCCGATCCTTACTTATGGAGTAGCGGTATGGTGGACGGCACTAGATACAGCGACAAATCGCGATAAACTCAGCAAAGTCCAACGAACAGCCTGCCTGTGTATGGGAGGAGCACTTCGCTCTACCCCCTCCGCCTCACTTGATGTTCTGTTCCATCTAATACCGCTGGACATTTTCAGCAAGCAAACGGCCGCTAATACAGCCATACGGCTTCAAGCCTCCTCTCTGTGGATCAATAATGGAATTGGCCACACCACTATTTTGAACTCGTTCAGAACTATAAACAGTAATATTGACTACACCATACCCCATCCTCAGTTTAATAACTATAGCTTCAAAGTGACTATACCTCCCAGGTCTTCTTGGGAGAATACATCATTTTTGAACGATGATCCTATAAACTTTTATACAGACGGATCAAAAACGGAGGATGGGGTTGGTGGAGGCGTATACTCAGATAGACTAAACTTAAGTCTCTCCTTTCGTCTACCAGATCATTGTAGCGTGTTCCAAGCTGAAATCCTGGCTATAAAAGAAGTCCTTTCCTGGCTTAGAGAAAACGTTATATCAACTAATGATATACGCATCTTCTCGGATAGCCAAGCTGCGTTAAAGTCCCTAGACTCTGTCTCTACTAACTCACTAACAGCCCTTAATTGTCGATTATCTCTTACGGAGATGGCTACACAGTTCAACATTCACCTTTTTTGGGTGCCGGGCCATAGAGACATTCCAGGAAATTGCAAAGCTGACGAACTTGCAAAAAGCGGAACAACTTTACCTCTGCTGGCTCACAATGCTAGCATAGGTATCCCCTTAGCTACATGTAAACTCATGCTAAAGCAAGATACCATAGAGAAAACAAACTTCAGGTGGAATAACACCACCACCTGTTTAGCGACAAAATTAATTTGGCCTAATCTTAGCGCCAGGCGCTCAAAACAATTAATCTCTCTGAGTAGATTGCACATTAGCTACGTTATAGGTGTCCTGACTGGGCACTGCTTAATAGGAAGGCATGCTACTCGACTTGGAGCCCCTGCAAATGATTTTTGTAGGAGTTGCATGGACGAAGAGGAAGAAGAGACAATCTCTCATCTTCTATGGACATGCCCTGCCTTATCACAAAGACGTAGAATCCACCTTGGAGACTACTACTTCAACGATACCAGCGATCTAAAAAATTCTGACATTATTTGTCTCCTACGCTTCATGCGAAGCTCCAATTGGTTCAACGAGTTAAGCTGATCAACTGATCCATGTGGTATCACAACGGACCATATTTTTGGTCTAAGTGTGTTGGACTTCCCAACCAACAGCCACTTTAACCTAACCTAACCTAAGATGGCAACATTCTTAAAATCTTAGTTTGTCTCGATTTATTTTAACTATAAATTGAACTTAATATTAAAATTATTTTTTTACTAAATTAAATTAAATTGTACAACATAAAAGTAAATATTTTTCTATTACTCGGTTACGGAATTACTTTTTATATTTAAAATTTCTTTACTAGCTAGATAATTTTTCTAGTCTTCGGTTTTTTTAAACATTGGTTTTTTGTTTGATAATTTTAAAGATTTCGATTTTTAAGCTTGGGTTTTCTGGATTTTTGTCACAGGTATTATTTTCAAGGGATTTTTAATATATTCGATTTTCACCATATGATCATCCGTATGCTGACTAAACGACGCACTTTGACGTCAGATAACTGGTATTATGTTGATTTCTCCAATAAGCTATCTAATATACGGTTCATCAAATTTTTACGATATAAGAATTTTATTTTGGTTTTGGACGAGCTTAACGATTAGACGAACTCAAAGCGTGGTGAATAAAGATCTCAGAAAAATCAATCAAAAGAATATAAAAAAAATGTGAATCGTGGACAGAAGGAGAAAATAAATAACTATTTTTTATATTTATAAGAAGGATTTTTTTTAATAATACAAATTCTATATACTATATTACTGAAATACATCAGCCAAGTAGAAAACTTAGCACTATTTTAATGGACTTTGTTGAATTATTGATTCAGCCGTTAAAAGCTATTTTGAATCAATATTCTTTTTTTAGATCACAAATTTTCCTTTGCCTTTCGTTTCGTTGGCTTTTTACGTCAACTCCGTTCTCGTATTGACTGCTTTGGTAAGCTTATTCTTTAAGGTTCGCTTTATTGTGTCCACGCGGAATCGATTGTTCTGGGGTATTAATGAGATTAATCGTTAGTTCTGGATGTAACAAAAAAATCCCACACAAAACTTCCCGAAAATCAGAAAATCGATCTATATACCTATAAACACAAAAACTTTTTTTTTTTAAATTAATTACGTATACGCCATGGTGTACCAAAAAATAAAAACAAATTACAATTTTAATCAATTATTTTTACTTGCGATATATACATCCATAGGTACTAGAGATTAATAGATATGTAAATTCTTTATTTCATCAAAAAGTTTTACAAAATACTACTTCTTCTTTTTTTTAAGAATAAAGGCTTGCCAATCCTGCCTTCTGCCTGATATGACATTTCATATAACCTACATTGAGTAAAATATAAAGAATTATAAGACCCTAGGTCTTACTGGCATATATTTGTATGTTTGTGTTGTTTTTTTTTTTTTTTTTTAAATTAAAACCTATTACATATGTATTTAAAAAGAAAAAGAATATAAAGATAAATTTTCAATTAAAAAAAAATTTTTCAATACAATTTTAACGAAGCAATGAAATTAAAATTTTGATGATTTGACACGTTAAATTACAAATTTTAAATGATTTGAAACATAAAGAGAAAGTATATTAAATATACTATATGGCAAGTTATGGATTCGTAAAAAGAATTTAATTCACTTATTTTTTTTTTTAAAAGGCTGCCATTTCGTAAATTTTTTTTGTCGGAAAATTATTTTAAATGGTACCTCCCATTAGATCCATTTTTTTTATTTTTCATTTTCTCAAAAACGGTTCAACGTTGTTCAATTTTTTATAGAGCTTATTTGTAAAAGTTTTGAAAGTTCTATGTACCAAAATTTTCAATTCTTTTTATTTTTAGATTTTTTCAAAGAAGTTCCAAATTTTTTTTTTTTTGAGAACTTGATATGCAATTTGATGGATTTTCATTAAACTCGGCATTTTTTTAACATTATCTAGCATTTTTTAAATAAAAATTATTCTAATAACCAAAAATAACGGTATTTCCAATAATATAATTATTCCAAACCCGGTAAAGAAAATCTCATCTTTCTCAAAAACGGATTCTACGATTTTGTTAGTAAGATGGTAAAAAAAAAGTTTCTATCGATTAAAAATGGTATCTCTCATAGAATCATTTTTTTTGGGTTTTCGACTATCTCATTATATGTTTAACCCATTTTAATGAAAAACACAAGAGCTTTTACACAAGTTTAAATAATATTGCATATCAAATTTTGGATAAAAAAAATCAAAATAATATTTGAAAAAAATTATTGAAAATAATATTTCGAAAACGTGTAGATGATTTTTTTTCAAAACAATTTTTTTTAACTTCGCAATTTTTTTTTTCTTACAAGTGTTTAGAAAATTTTATACACATATACATATGTATCTTTAAAAAATAAATTTTTTAAAAAACCGCTCTAACGATTTTCAAAAATTTTTTTCTCATAAATTGAGATTTGTTTAAGAAATCATTATGTTGGTTTAAAATCATTTTCAGAGAGTTCGTGCGGCCCTCTCGTGCATTTTATTTTTTTAATTTTAAAATGTTTGTATCTTACTTTTTCGTACGTTATACAATTAAAAATTATTCCCAACAGCCCAAAAAAATACTCCTTCCTTTATATTTTAAGGCTTTAGCATTATATTAATTATTCCGTGAAAACTGCACAGATCGATGACTGGTACTAGAAAGGAAGTGGTACCTTTGTCTTTTGCCAACAAATAACGAGGACAACCGAGATCTTCGAATATCCGCGACGATGCGAACATAATATGTAGATCAGGTTGGCTTGAAGAACAACTTTTAGTTCGAACACTTTCTCTAAGGGCTTAAACACAATGGTTATAGGTACTATAAGAGCTTCATTTTGAAAATTAAAAAAAAATAACGAAATGGGCTACGTTTACTCAAATCTGATTTTAAATCTTAACTTTCGGTTTTTTATCAAACCAAAAAATCGATTTCCAGCTTAATTTTCAAACTCTCCTCCATTAAAATAATTTTTATATTGCTTCATTTAATTTATCAATATTTTTCTTTAAAACCCTAACCCATAGCTTGCTGAAACTTAAAAAACCAATTACTGGACCAACAAACCGCAAAATTCAAAATCCTTCTGTATTTATATTAAGAATCAAAAGAAGTATAAATAACACAAAGATGAACGAATTTCAAGACCCACCACTTTTTTCGTTGTCCGCTTCACGTGAAATTCCCCATATTTATATAAAAGATCGTCATATCATTGCCATCACTTGTCCTTAAACAAGCTCACTTAAACCAATAGATTCAAAGATATTAATCAATTGGCGTTTTCCAAAATGGTGGATTGCGCCTAGGTCATTGCATCCCCCGAAAACCTGGATATAAACTCCCTCTTTCAAGAATATATAGAAATCAGATGTCTTAAATTTTGTTTTGATTTGATTTCCTTTCTCAACGAAACGCACTGGCTCTAGGATAAGCCTCAGTAGCTACTGTACCTCTTTTCTAGGACCAGACGACCATCCTTAAAGGTCAAACCTCTCACGTCTCTGAGCCAACCGACAAACTGCGATGCGTGGCATGTTTGCTGCGAGGCTCAGACTTCCAAAACCATTTTCATCCGCAGGTCCAACAATTTATGGTATCAAAACGGCGCACTCAAGCGCTAATTGGGTCAATGGGCTAGCTTGTTCGTGACCGCCATTTCTACCTATACCTACCTACCTTACCTTTAGTATAGATAATGTGAAACAAGCTCAATTATTGCTTATTTGAATACAAAACTTAAAAACAAAAATCAAAAGAAAACTACTCAATTAAACCACCACAGCATAGATATTTCTATCTGTAACATCACTATCCAAGTTATTCATCAACAAAACTGCACTTGATCGATCATCTCCATTTAAATGATCTCGAATTAATCTTACAGATTGACACAATCATTGAATTTTCCAGAAATGCAGTCAACAAAAAAAAAACCTTTACACATTTCTCTCATTGAATTCGAAATGAACTGATACTCCACCAAGTCAGCTTAACATATACATAGGTATACAATTTCTTGACAGCTCATTCAAGTGAATAATATCGCCCACTTGCGCTTTAGACTTTAGTCCATATCTATTTATAACGATTTAAAATTGAAATAAGGTTTCAAATGCGCGGAGCCATCTGCGAAAAACGGTATATGGCTATACTGTTTATGTAAATGATGTCTTATACTTTGATAGTCAGCCAAAGGAAGTTCCATCAAAAGAAAAACAAAATAAGCTGAAATAAGAACAATTCCAATGAAATTGATGAGAAAACTCAATTGATTCAATACAATATCTATACATACCTATCTCTATATAGAAAAAAGAAATGACTGCGGAAAAGAAAAACATAAAAGAAGAAGAAGAAGACGGTATGGTAGTAGTTCGGACTTAATTGCATTCGACACTCTTTCAAACCCATCTGGCCCGTGCTTTGTCAATAGAGTGTAAGGAATTCAAGGAAATGCAACTTCGCCATCGCCATTTGCCATTGCCGAAGACGACGGGGCATCCGCTTGATTTCAGTTTATGTAGAGCATTGGCAAAGCTATTTCTATCCAACACTGCCAAAGTATAGCGCTTCAATTACATCAATTCATTGCACGACGAACGGCAAGCAAAGCAATGATACTTTCGGTTGACATCTTTAGCCCGGCAATATTCCAGAAGATTAATCTTTATTTAGACATTTTTCAATTTAAAAGCTTTATTCATTGCACTTTGAGTTGAGTTTGTGTCTTGTTTCTATCTATATATACAATACGTGCTACGAGTATATTCAAATATATGTATGGTGAGAAGTCGATATGGGAACAATCAATAAAGGCGTTAAGGGATTTTTTGATTTGAAAAATTATATTGAATCGAAAAATGGAAGGAATTTTATGGATAGCATGTCAATTTAGAAAAAGATTCCTCATTTTATAAAATGTGTCGGAGAATCTTTCTAACCAAATTTATTCACAATTCAAATTATTTTTGTGCGACTGCAATAAAAAGTTGAAATTTGTAACATTTGGCATACACATGATGGAATCTTGAGAAATTGATAAACCTTTTGGTTATAAAAACTCTTGGCTTGACTTGGCTTGGCTTGAATGCTAAATGTGAGAAGAAATTGAATACGAAATACGTATGTATGTATATCTTAAGATGTTTTATGTTAATATTTCCAATTAACCTCTTCTAAAATAAAATTATTCATTAAAAATGATTATTCAACTGTCACATTTAAAAGAGAGGAACATATCGATTCCTGAGCCAGCTTAATAATGCTCTTGTGGTTCAAGGACCAAGGCTATGAATTATGATTATGAAAGTACTACGCAATGAAGATGTTATATTAAGTGTGATAAAAGTCAAAAATACTGAAAATAAAGTAGAAGAATCGGTCGCACATGATAGTTGCTATTATGTCCCAAGTAACATTTTTAGTTGTTTATAATAGCTTTAACAGCACACCCAGAGCTAATCTTAAAGCTCGTTTATTTTAGAAGTAGCTCTTGTTTGTATTGGTTTGAGTAATAGGTAGGTACATATTATGATAAGCAATATAAACATAGGCACGCTTTAATACTACAATAGAATAAATATGAATCGTTTGAAATTATGTATGTATAATGAATATGCAAACTATAATTTCCTAAGAAAATAAATAATAATAGAAAATAATACTTTTTGGTTAAAGGTTAGCGAATTTTATGTGCGAATTAAATTTTTTCACAAACGTATTGCCGGTACTCTGCTTGATTATAAAAAAAACTCTGAGAAATACATTTTCGAAAGCCGAAATAATTTCATTTAAAAAAAATGCAATTTCGTGTGTTTTTAAGTGAGAGCGGATATATATGCTTCTTTTTTTAAATGTATAAAAACAAATATTGCATTAATTTTTTTCCTCGCCGCCATATTGTCAAATCGCTATATTTTTGATTGTTCTAGAGCTGCAATATTAAGTACACTCTCCGAAAAATATCCTTCTGACCAGCGATATGTTTTTCGTAGTGTTTGCCTGAAGTATAAATCACTCAATATCAACATTAATCTATAGGGAATAATATTTTACTGTTTTACTCAAAAACTTCTACCTATAGAATACATTTTTTAAAACAAATGTTTGTGAGTATAGTTTTTCTCTATATTCCACAAAGAAAAACCTTTATGTGCAGATTGCAAACGAAATGTTCAAAAACGTTAATTGCTATTATCTGTTAATTTGGTAGTTGTTTGTTACAAACGATAAAAGTCCTCCTCATAATTAGCAATGCTTCTAAGGTTGAATAATTTACGAGATAGAGTGTATAAGTCGAGAATTGTTTGTCACAAGAGGTAATCTATGTAACCTACGTTCACATTATCGTTTATGGGCAGTATACAATAATATTAATGAAGAACTTTTAAACTTTTAAGCGTTTTGTCAAAAACTTGTTTGTGAGTATATTATTTCTTTGTATTCCGAAATAAAAAAATTCTGTTTGACGAATTTTCTTAGACATATCCAAAAACGTTTATTGCTATTATCTGTTAATTTGTTAGTTGTTTGTTACAAACGATAAAAGTCTTGCTCATAATTAGCAATGCTTCTAAGGTTGAATAATTTACGAGATAGGGTGTATAAGTCGAGAATTGTTTCTCACAAGAGGTAATCTATGTAACCTACGTTCACATTATCGTTTATGGGCAGTACAATAATATTAATGAAGAACTTTTAAACTTTTAAGCGTTTTGTCAAAAACTTGTTTGTGAGTATATTATTTCTTTGTATTCCGAAATAAAAAAATTCTGTTTGACGAATTTTCTTAGAAATATCCAAAAACGTTTATTGCTATTATCTGTTAATTTGTTAGTTGTTTGTTACAAACGATAAAAGTCTTGCTCATAATTAGCAATGCTTCTAAGGTTGAATAATTTACGAGATAGGGTGTATAAGTCGAGAATTGTTTCTCACAAGAGGTAATCTATGTAACCTACGTTCACATTATCGTTTATGGGCAGTACAATAATATTAATGAAGAACTTTTAAACTTTTAAGCGTTTTGTCAAAAACTTGTTTGTGAGTATATTATTTCTTTGTATTCCGAAATAAAAAAATTCTGTTTGACGAATTTTCTTAGAAATATCCAAAAACGTTTATTGCTATTATCTGTTAATTTGTTAGTTGTTTGTTACAAACGATAAAAGTCTTGCTCATAATTAGCAATGCTTCTAAGGTTGAATAATTTACGAGATAGGGTGTATAAGTCGAGAATTGTTTCTCACAAGAGGTAATCTATGTAACCTACGTTCACATTATCGTTTATGGGCAGTACAATAATATTAATGAAGAACTTTTAAACTTTTAAGCGTTTTGTCAAAAACTTGTTTGTGAGTATATTATTTCTTTGTATTCCGAAATAAAAAAATTCTGTTTGACGAATTTTCTTAGACATATCCAAAAACGTTTATTGCTATTATCTGTTAATTTGTTAGTTGTTTGTTACAAACGATAAAAGTCCTCCTCATAATTAGCAATGCTTCTAAGGTTGAATAATTTACGAGATAGAGTGTATAAGTCGAGAATTGTTTGTCACAAGAGGTAATCTATGTAACCTACGTTCACATTATCGTTTATGGGCAGTACAATAATATTAATGAAGAACTTTTAAACTTTTAAGCGTTTTGTCAAAAACTTGTTTGTGAGTATATTATTTCTTTGTATTCCGAAATAAAAAAATTCTGTTTGACGAATTTTCTTAGACATATCCAAAAACGTTTATTGCTATTATCTGTTAATTTGTTAGTTGTTTGTTACAAACGATAAAAGTCTTGCTCATAATTAGCAATGCTTCTAAGGTTGAATAATTTACGAGATAGGGTGTATAAGTCGAGAATTGTTTCTCACAAGAGGTAATCTATGTAACCTACGTTCACATTATCGTTTATGGGCAGTACAATAATATTAATGAAGAACTTTTAAACTTTTAAGCGTTTTGTCAAAAACTTGTTTGTGAGTATATTATTTCTTTGTATTCCGAAATAAAAAAATTCTGTTTGACGAATTTTCTTAGAAATATCCAAAAACGTTTATTGCTATTATCTGTTAATTTGTTAGTTGTTTGTTACAAACGATAAAAGTCTTGCTCATAATTAGCAATGCTTCTAAGGTTGAATAATTTACGAGATAGGGTGTATAAGTCGAGAATTGTTTCTCACAAGAGGTAATCTATGTAACCTACGTTCACATTATCGTTTATGGTCAGTACAATAATATTAATGAAGAACTTTTTACCTTTTAAACAGGCAGTGTTCACTCCAAACTAAGTAATTAATCCGAAATTTAATTTGCTGGAACATGCCATGGTAGTGAGATTTTGGGTATATAATATATTTTTACATATACCTAGATACATATTGTTCTGTCAAAACGCTAGTGTAGAAAGATTGGTTTTGACAGAAAAAATTCCATTCATTTGTAAAAAAAATTCGATTCTTTTTTTGAAAGGAATTCGACATTAATTTTTATGTTTTAAAACAAGCATAATGCATTAGGTATGCAATATACATAAGCATTTGTACCTACAAATGTATCTTATCCATCTTTGATTACATATAATTATACCCAAAGATATCCATACTCCCAAACATTGCTAGATGTGGACTCTAAAAATTATAATAGCCGTGTTTTTAGTGTATTTTGATCTCTAATTATAAAAAACTCATATATGTATATGTAAAATACAACATCAATTTGGTAACTATAATTCGGTAAACATTGAAAAAAATAAAAATGCACTAAAAGCACGTATATTTTATTCATACAAAACAGAAAACAATTCTCTGTAGGTAAGTAGGTACATATTTTGGTATCTAGAAGGTTTTCGTACAAAAACCATCATCGTTTCCCGTTATCCTACATCACTGCGTAGCGTCGGTCGTCGCATATATATGTAGGTACCACTATTCAGTGTTCACTTTCATTGCCTAGTGCCTATGCCCTATGCTTGCCTGATATGCGCCAGTCTGAGATGTCGGAATGGAAAAACAAAAACAACTATACTTGACATTGGTGGGTAAGAAAAAAAAGGAAGGTTTCCATCTTCTTAATTGAAACCAGTGATGGCACATATTATTATGTACCTACATCAAAACTGATAATACCTTGCCTTCGTAGTTCTTACCATAAGTTTTAAAATCCATGATTGGCAAGTAGTGTAAGGTATACATAATACATATGAAATTATGATTTTCACAAATATAAGTATTTATGTATGTATGTAGATAGGTAATAGGTATCCCTACTTATATAGGGAAAACCTTCAATGTTTATACTTTTTTTTTGAGATTTCGTAGTATTATTTGGACAAAAACATTTTGAAATAAATAGGATACAGAGTGTTAGGATAGATAGAAACCATACCATACCACAACGTTCCCGTACTATTCAAAACTGTGAATTTCTACTAATTTGGATCACAAGTCTGTCAAAGTTCATATAAAAAAAAAAATGTGCAGTTTAGGACAGAAAATTAAAAAAATTCAAAGTAAATAAATGTACCCCATATTTGGTATTAAAAAAGCAATTGTTTATAGGTATATTTGCTTTTATTTAATATATAAAATGGTTTCTTTACATCTATCCTAACACCCTAAATCCTATTTATTTCAAAATACTCAAAGAAAATGGTGACTTTTCAATAATTGGTAATTTTTTCCCGTAAAATGCTAAATATATCATCCCTGTTCATATTCTCTTAGTTGCTTGTGTCAAATTTAATGCAAGTGTTACCTATGTAGAAAATTAAAAACTTACTTAAATGTGTGTTGTACATACAAGAAAGTTCCAAAAATTTGCAAGAAATTTCATTCATCAAACATCTATCCAAACAAAATTTTGCCAAAACAATTTTTTTCTCAGTTACATAATTTTTTTTTCAAGCGTGCTATGCTTACGAAAATGTATTCCTTTTTTAATACTATCCGATTTGATCAGATCATCAAAAAATATGCATTTTAAAAGGCAGCGAGATTTTGCTCTTCATTGGGATTATGCTTCATGTGTCGACATATTGTGCATACATTCCTGTTTGATAACTTTTTTTTAATAAATTTCCAAAAACTGAGTTTTTTTTCAATGGGTTTTGGCGCTTGTGAAATTTTGTGCAAATTAGCAAGAAATTTTACGTTCCCAAACAGACCAACTATGTATATTAAATCTAAAACAAATTGATTAGATTTTACCTACATTACACCTTATACATAAATCTGCTTACATGTCATCACGTGTTAATAAAAATTCTATTAATGTGAGAAAGCATGTATAGGTAACACTGATATTGAATGTGAGAAGAAGCATGCGTTTGAGCAACGTATTCGCTTCAAAGTGCTGCCCCGCGACGTGACACGCTATAAGGGCTTGGCTGCACGGACTTGTCGTTTTAATGCACACCGTGGCTACACGATAAAGAAAAATCCTTTCAGTTCAATCTACCCTTCCCTATTTCACTATTGATATACATTTCCCTCACACAATAAAAATATGTTTCATGCTCGTGTCGAGAATTATTTTCGGTGTATCCAGAAATTTTCAGTGTAATCCACCCTTATCTTTTTGACGCACAAAAAATCTACCTATCCCACTTGTTGCGCCTTTTAGTTTGACGCTCGTGCAGCGTCACAAAATTGGAAAAAGTGCTGCAGTTTCCAAGTTGGGATATTAAGGCTCCCTAACACCAACGCGAATCTTTCGTTCCGACGCACGACGAAAACAATAATAACAAGGTGTTGTTTTTATTGAAAACCATGAGTAGTTATTATTGTTTTCGTCATCGCCACGACTAATTAGCGTTGGTGTGGGGGATCCTTTAAGATGTAAAGATAAGATTACACTACACTTTTATACTTTTTTATTGTTTGTGCACACAATTTGTTTCTAACGTAAGAAAATACAATTTTTTTTTTTAATTTTGCCTGATAATCGTTACTTAGAAAATTTGTGAAGGATACCATTATTTCTTCTATTTTGTTTTGCTATTAATGACAGAATCACGTAAATCGTCCATCTCACATTTTTTGATATAAAACTAGTGACTAGTAAAATTTTGTCACTATACTAATATCGTGATAATAACAATAGCCTTGTTTCGGTGAGAGTGAATAGGCAACTCAGCAAAATGTTTAAACACATAAACAATAAAAAGAAGTGGTTGTAAAAATGTATTATTGTTTGTAATCAAAATAAAAAGTGAAAATAAATTTATTTGTTAAAATGTTTGCCAAAACACGGCTTATATTGAAATTCTATCCCACTGAGTAAAAACACATCTCAAAAAGTTATCGCGATATTGTACAGTGACATGTCTTATTAATAAACACATGCCAAAGTATGTATAACTCCAAAACCATATTTATAAATAAGTTCCATCGTGTGTGTAACTTAAACACTGGAACAGATTGTCCAAACCTATTCCAAAGTGGGTATGCTCAATAAACAAAAAAATTGAAAATGAAACGAAATGTTCATTGAACATATGCAAATGTTCACGAAATTGACAGATAAAAGGGATGTGAGAACATATTTAGACAACATGTTGGAATGCGTTTATAAATAAGGAGATGTCCAACTAGCTCGATATGGCTAGCTGGATAACTGTCCAAGAATGATCTAAGAAAATCGAATAAATACGGCTGTAAATGTTTAAAATTAAGAAAGTTTAGTAATGGTATTAAAAAATTTCAAATTACTATCTGCTGCTAATGCCTGTAAAATTGTGTGTCGTTATAACTTTTAGAAAATTATTTTTTCCGCATTTCATCTAAAAAAAAAGTGTTGCCTCAGCCTAAGTTCAAGAAAAAAAATACCCCATTATAAGGCACCACTACTTTGAAATTCCATACGTTGGCGTCACATGAGCGCCGCATACTTTATTACTTTTTTTTAGTATGAATATAATTGGTAACTTTTTCAACGCACACAAAAAAAAAGCGGTAAACCCAAATAGCACACAACGCTCTTTCGTAGTAGCTTTTATGCGAAATAAGAGATGGATTGAATTTTATCACATTTGGCGAGCAATCCAGCCATCTCTTTTTAACACACATAAAATTAACCTATCCCACTGGTTGCGTCTTCCGCCTTTCAGTTCAACGTTCGTGCACTGCAGTACACATAACGATCAGAGTTCCCACTGTTTTATAATTGTGTTGCGGGGGATTAATTTTTTAATTTTCAAATTAATTTTTCGTTTAAATCAAAATAAAACTTGGCACATATAAAACTTATAAAGAGTTTTTTTTTCTAATTTTAGAAACAGAAGGTAATCTAGGAGGTTTCACCTTTCAATTGATGCACCGCATTATATGAAAAATCGACTTTTATCTTTAAACGCGATTTGCAGCTAAACGACTAGCGACTTCAGAAATTCATTTTCGTGATCTAGGAAGTGCCAGTTCAAAGTAATCAAAAAAAAGTTGGTAAAAAAAGTTTTTTTCCAAAACTTTCAAAAAATAAACTCAAAAAATGGTAAAAATAATAGGTAATACATCTAAAAAACCAAACGTTTTTCATCGTTATTTTTCACGACAATTTAAAAAAAATTCCTGTTTGTTATCTTTAAAAAGTTGCAAAGTGAGAGCACAATGTAGAAAACAATAATTTTCCCTCTATTAATATCCTGAAAATTTCTGCTGTATACACTTCTGTGAACAAAAAGTAGTGTACAAACTGCCAAAACAGCTGTTTGTACTCCCGCTTTAATTTGAAATTTTGGTGTATCTGATGTGAAAATAAATTATATGAATATTCATTAGCTTATCAAAATATAATTTAATTTGATTTTTTGTTAATAACTCGTCAACCGTCAACAAAATCTTATTTTTGAAATACGGTCTTTGGTTTAAGAGGTTTTGAAAGGTTTTACTTATTTTACTAAAACAAAATACTAAATCGACCTACTACTTCTACTCAACAAGGTGTATATTTTTGTTAATGTTTGTTTATAATCTTTTGGAGTAATATCTAGTACCTACCTACTCACATTTTGAAAACAACAACAAAAAAAACGCAATATGTAACTAGAATAAAAACTCATATTGGCTAATTTAAATGGACGTAAGGAATTAAAAGGTTAAGACCAATACTAAATTATGGTAAAAATAAAAATTTTATTCTTCCTAGATTAAATTTTAAAATAAAATAATAATAAAAAGTATGTGTTCGTAGTTCTTCTACAAACAAAATGTAAGCAATATGGCAACACTGAACGCAAGCAACACAAACGAGAAGTACATAATAAGATGTACAGTTATTATTTTCGCCGCGCGTCGCTCAACAGGAAAATTTTTCTTTGTTCTTGCGCATTATTGCATTGTGTTCTTTTCAACGAAACGCAGAAGTCAGTGCCTGTCCTGTATTTGTAAAGTAAAGTAAGTCAAACAAAATAATTTGTTTTGTTAATTGAGTTGTGGCCATCTATTTGTTTAATTCGATTTAAATAATAATAGTTCGTGAATCGTTTATTTAAATAATAATTGCAATATGTCCATATTATCCACCACAAGTGACTCAACATCGATCGTGTCGGTATCCGACATTGTATCCTTCACACTTTCAACAACCACAAAAATGTATTTCACGAAAGAGGTCCAAATTATTTAATACCTATTAAGCGAAGTGCAATTAAATCCCAGGTGAAATATAAAATTTGTTTTGTAGATAATTGTTTAATTTATAAGGCTACGTACCTACGTATTTAACAATTTGTGGGCGGTTTTATGTTGATTTCGCGAAACTACCAAATATCTTATTGCAAAGTTTTTTTTTTAGAGAAATAGGTATAATATTATTGAAAAATAATTATTTTTGTTTAATTTATGAAAAATAATATAATATAATAACATACATATATATATATAATAATAACAATCAACAGCCTCAAGCTCTTGGCATTTTGTTTTAATATACCTACCTATTAGGTATTTGATTAAATGAAAAAAATTTAAAATCAAATGTACCTACGTAGTTTCGTTGAAAATAACTTCACAAGCTTAGTTTCATTCAATAAGAAATTAATTTCCGCATGCTTTTTCACATGCTTTAGAGATCAAACAAATTGAAATTTTTCTAGGTAGAAGCCAAATCTAATTTCGTATAACTGGGAAAAAATAATTCACTTCGCTTGGGTGTTGTAATTAAAGCTTAAGCCAAATTTGGCATTGTTCAAAAAAAAAACAAATCTTTATTTTACCTGTGTTCTTTAAAATAAAATTTGATTAGGCTCTCTTAGCCGGCTGTTTAGAGAGAAACTTGGATACCATAATAATTATACAAAAGTTCAAAAACAACAATTGTCTAGACGAGTCTGATAGGTCAAAAATAGCGAAAATAATTATTAATGACATCCTTCTGGATAATTTCGACCGATTGTAAGTATCAATTTTTCTGAATATCAATGAAACATGAAACTAATATTTTTTAATTAAAGACTCCAAAAATCGGAATATGTTCTATTATCAAAACTAATATGTGAAATTTTTCCGACGGAAGCAAATGAGACATTTTACTCCCCAGCTGCCGGAAAAATAAAAGTTGGAGGGAAGCTCTGGAGCGCCCAAATGAATACCCGGACATCACTCAAAGCATGTGGACTTGTTAAGCGCCGATCCATTACAAACGGAGAAAAAATAAACGGTAAAATTTAATTTATAAAGTTAACATTATATTATATATAAGTATGTTTATATATTTGATTCCAAAAACAGCATTTTCATATATAAAATGATTTATGCCAATTTTTAGATAATCTTAATTGAAATCAGTACCTACGTCCATCGATAAACTAGTGGAGAAACGAAGAAAATTGAAACAAAATATGAGTTTTGTTCCATTTTTCACCAATTCTCGACAACTTTTATCAATGCAAGAATTACAGAACTAGACACAGGTTTAAAATCATCAAAATAGGCCAAATATATACTTTTTTATATATTTTACTTTTATAAATCTACTTTTGAAATTAATTTTTGGAATCAGGTTTGAGCTGATTTTCCGATAAGTCAATAAAAAACTCCCACAACTTTTTATATACTTGGCCTATTTTGATGGTTGATGATAAATCTGATTCCAATTTTAATTATCTTAAACGGGGTATTAATCACTCTTCATATAAAAATCTATTTTTAAAATTCATTTTTGGAATTAGGTTTGAGCTGATTTTTCAATAAGTCAATACAAAACCTCCCAAAACTTTTTATATACTCGGCCTATTTTAATGGTTGATGATAAACCTGATTCCAATTTGGATTATCTTAAACGGGGTATTAATCATTTTTCATATAAAAATCTATTTTTAAAATTCATTTTTGGAATTAGGTTTGAGCTGATTTTTCGATAAGTCAATACAAAACCTCCCAAAACTTTTTACATACTCGGCCTATTTTGATGGTTGATGATAAACCTGATTCCAATTTGGATTATCTTTAACGGGGTATTAATCATTTTTCATATAAAAATCTATTTTTAAAATTCATTTTTGGAATTAGGTTTGAGCTGATTTTTCGATAAGTCAATACAAAACCTCGCGTAACTTTTTATATACTTGGCCTATTTTGATGGTTGATGATAAACCTGATTCCAATTTGGATTATCTTAAACGGGGTATTAATCATTTTTCATATAAAAATCTATTTTTAAAATTCATTTTTGGAATTAGGTTTGAGCTGATTTTTCGATAAGTCAATACAAAACCTCCCATAACTTTTTATATACTCGGCCTATTTTGATGGTTGATGATAAACCTGATTCCAATTTGGATTATCTTAAACGGGGTATTAATTATTTTTCATATAAAAATCTATTTTTAAAATTCATTTTTGGAATTAGGTTTGAGCTGATTTTTCAATAAGTCAATACAAAACCTCCCATAACTTTTTATATACTCGGCCTATTTTGATGGTTGACGATAAACCTGATTCCAATTTGGATTATCTTAAACGGGGTATTAATCATTTTTCATATAAAAATCTATTTTTAAAATCATTTTTGGAATTAGGTTTGAGTTGATTTTTCGATAAGTCAATACAAAACCTCCCAAAACTTTTTATATACTCGGCCTATTTTAATGGTTGATGATAAACCTGATTCCAATTTGGATTATCTTAAACGGGGTATTAATCATTTTTCATATAAAAATCTATTTTTAAAATTCATTTTTGGAATTAGGTTTCAGCTGATTTTTCGATAAGTCAATACAAAACCTCCCAAAACTTTTTATATACTCGGCCTATTTTGATGGTTGATGATAAACCTGATTCCAATTTGGATTATCTTTTACGGGGTATTAATCATTTTTCATATAAAAATCTATTTTTGGAATTAGGTTTGAGCTGATTTTTCGATAAGTCAATACAAAACCTCGCATAACTTTTTATATACTTGGCCTATTTTGATGGTTGATGATAAACCTGATTCCAATTTGGATTATCTTAAACGGGGTATTAATCATTTTTCATATAAAAATCTATTTTTTAAATTCATTTTTGGAATTAGGTTTCAGCTGATTTTTCGATAAGTCAATACAAAACCTCCCAAAACTTTTTATATACTCGGCCTATTTTGATGGTTGATGATAAACCTGATTCCAATTTGGATTATCTTTAACGGGGTATTAATCATTTTTCATATAAAAATCTATTTTTGGAATTAGGTTTGAGCTGATTTTTCGATAAGTCAATACAAAACCTCCCAAAACTTTTTACATACTCGGCCTATTTTGATGGTTGATGATAAACCTGATTCCAATTTGGATTATCTTTAACGGGGTATTAATCATTTTTCATATAAAAATCTATTTTTAAAATTCATTTTTGGAATTAGGTTTGAGCTGATTTTTCGATAAGTCAATACAAAACCTCCCAAAACTTTTTATATACTCGGCCTATTTTGATGGTTGATGATAAACCTGATTCCAATTTGGATTATCTTAAACGGGGTATTAATCATTTTTCATATAAAAATCTATTTTTAAAATTCATTTTTGGAATTAGGTTTGAGCTGATTTTTCGATAAGTCAATACAAAACCTCCCAAAACTTTTTATATACTCGGCCTATTTTAATGGTTGATGATAAACCTGATTCCAATTTGGATTATCTTAAACGGGGTATTAATCATTTTTCATATAAAAATCTATTTTTAAAATTCATTTTTGGAATTAGGTTTGAGCTGATTTTTCGATAAGTCAATACAAAACCTCCCAAAACTTTTTATATACTCGGCCTATTTTGATGGTTGATGATAAACCTGATTCCAATTTGGATTATCTTTAACGGGGTATCAATCGTTTTTCATATAAAAATCTATTTTTAAAATTCATTTTTGGAATTAGGTTTGGCTGATTTTTCGATAAGTCAATACAAAACCTCCCGAACTTTTTATATACTCGGCCTATTTTGATGGTTGATGAAAAACCTGATTCCAATTTGGATTATCTTAAACGGGGTATTAATCATTTTTCATATAAAAATCTATTTTTAAAATTCATTTTTGGAATTAGGTTTGAGCTGATTTTTCGATAAGTCAATACAAAACCTCCCAAAACTTTTTATATACTCGGCCTATTTTGATGGTTGATGATAAACCTGATTCCAGTTTGGATTATCTTAAACGGGGTATTAATTATTTTTCATATAAAAATCTATTTTTAAAATTCATTTTTGGAATTAGGTTTGAGCTGATTTTTCGATAAGTCAATACAAAACCTCCCAAAACTTTTTACATACTCGGCCTATTTTGATGGTTGATGATAAACCTGATTCCAATTTGGATTATCTTAAACGGGGTATAAATCGTTTTACATATTAAAATGAACTTTTAAAATTAATTTTTGGAATCAGGTTTGAACTGAATTATTAACATTTTTATCTCTGTTATCGTTATTTTGTTATCATTCTTTAAGTGTCATGATGTTTAATTCAAATTTAATAATTTATTTGATTAATGAATTTTAACCATGGCCTCGAATTTCATCAATTAAAAATACTAAATACTTAATTTTAATCTGCCTCTAGTCTGCGATATCCCATGCGATGAAGCAAATACAAAACTAATTTCGAGGATATATGAGGATTTCGAAGTGGACAACTTGTGGGAAGCTTCATTCGTGAGCAGAAAAAATTTCGTTTCAAGTAATGGAGTGGATGCATATTTTCAACTATATAAGTGCCTAGCTGGAGACAATGCAATAAAACTTGTAAATTGATTTAAGGTTTTTATGAAAATTTCTATTTTAATTTGTTTCTAATTTCACAGATCCTGGCAGATGCTGATCGTTTTTTCTTAGACAAGTCCAAGTTGTCTTGTGACAGTGTTGATAGATTTGCAGAAGCTGTTCTAAAACTGGCAGGTAAAAGCAAGAATAAGGACATTACAAACTTCTTCGCTTTATCCGAAAAACATACTGGTAGGATTTCTTTTTTTTAATAAATAAATAAATAAATTTAAAATAATTGTTTCTTCATAATTAAGATTCCCGGACAATAATTGGACTGCGGGCTTTGCCTTACCTTTTCCCGGCAAAATCGCTTAAGGCCAAGCAAAAACAAAACGATCCAAAAAGATCTACTAAAGCTTTTGCTGCAGCTTTGTTTATCCCCGTTTTTGGAAACACTGATGAAGCGAACGATTTTCATAGAGAAAATAGTCTACCGACACCTAGGCTGCATATTATTGGTAGATATGAAGATATTCTTAACATGTATTTTGTAGTTACGATAGAGAGTAGATCGTTTATTTTTAAAGATTTTAATAAGGCTTTGGTGTTTTGCTTCTCAACCTTCTTTGCTTTAGATGTCCATTACCCTAACGTCACAAGTTGTTTTTGGGTTTTAATTCAACAAGTTGCCTTTGGTATATATTTGGATTGCGATAGAAAATATGAAATGTTACGCAGTGTATCATTGCGAAAAGAACTTTTAAATGAAATTGCCTAAGTAAAGCAGAAAAATGTCAACAATAATACACTGTTTTGAATGTGAAAGCGTTGCTTTTAAGTTGAGCGATTTAAAGCTCTACAGAAAACATATTAACACCCACAAAAATATAAAACATTACAAATGTGTGCTTTGTAGCTTATTTTTCTTTTGTTGCAAAGTTTTAATCCAGCATATGAAAACCCATATTAAAACAACGAATCAAAGTTCCGCCAATTTAATTCAAGATATCGTGGTCTCTCAAATAAATTTTGAAAACTATTCCGAACCAAATATTTCAAAACATATTATTGAAAATGAACATGAGTTTAACAAAGATCTAGTTTTTCCACTAAAAAAAAATGATAAAGACTTAAACTCTGAGCTTTTTTTAAATTCGTATCGTGAAAATCTTTTGAAGTTCATTATTGCAGTTTATTCAGATGAAAATATGTCAAGAAAAAGAGCAAAAGAGCTGTTATTGCAAATAAACAACCAAAATAATTTAATATTTCAATTTTTCGAAACTGTTTTGCCAACAAAAAACTTGGAATTTTTTGAAAAGATACAACAGATAAAAAATTTAGGTTTGAATGCCTTTTCTTGTAGTGAGTATAAATTTTTAAAATATTTGGAGAATTTCGGTATATACCATGCGCCAATTGAAAAAATAATAGAAAAGAAAAATGAATTTCAGAAAAAAAACGCTTCACTCCAAACTAAAACTACTAAGTATTCTTTGATGATATTTCCACTAAGAAAATTGTTTCAACAATTACTAAGTAAAACTTTTTTTTTAGAAACAGTTTTATCTTATTTAAATGAAATAAATATGTGCAAGGCTAAAGGTGAAGTTATAAACGTCATGGGAACCAGTTACTGGAATACTAAGATAAGTTATTATAATGACACCAATTACAACATTTTATTTTTGCCAATAGATGCATATTTTGATGATTTTGAGCCACAAAATCCATTAGGGGCTCATGCTGGTGCTTACAAAATAGGAGCACTCTATGTGAAAATAGATTGTCTGCCTCCATTTCTACAGTCTAGATTAGACTTAATTTTTGTAGGTGCGTTGATGTTTTCAAATGATCGTTCCAGATATGGAAACGATATCATGTTTCAATCTTTCATTGAAGAATTGAAGTATCTGCAAGATGTTGGGGTGGAGATAGATCACGAACAATTTACTCATGTTAGATTTATTTTTGTCAGTTTACTGGGCGATAATTTGGGGATTCATGCAATCACCGGTTTTTCGGAGTGTTTTATCTGTAATTTTCCATGCAGATTCTGCAAAATTGGAAAAGATGCTTTGAAATCCTGTACAGACGAATCCCTATACCCTCTTAGAAATAAATTTAACTATGAATATGACTTAAAGTTAAATGATTTATCTAAAACCGGGATAAGAGAATGTTGTGTATGGAACACTCTCCCTAATTTTCATGTCACGGAAAATTATAGTGTCGATATCATGCATGACATTCTAGAAGGGGTAGCCCACGAAGACATTTCAAAAGTCTTTCTTACTTTTATTGACACAAAAACAATTTCTTTAGATACTATTAATTTTAGAACTAAAAATTTTGATTTCGGTACAAAGAACAGACCTGACATTATTACAATGGGGATGCTGGAAAACAAAAAAATTAAATTTACGGCAGCAGAAATGTTAAATTTTATTTTAAATTTACCACTAATTATTGGTGATCTTGCTCCAGAAGAATCCGATGAATGGAATCTCTTATTGTTGCTAAAAAAAATGCTAAGTTTGGTTATAAGCGAACAGTATACATACTATACTCCAAATTTGTTTAAGACCTTAGTTACTGAACATCACAAGTTGTTCATAAAATTGCTTGGAAATTGTCTAAAGTTTAAGGCTCATATTTTGCTGCATTATCCAAATATTATGCAGAAGGTTGGTCCTCTTAAAAACAAATGGTCTATGAGGTACGAAGCAAAACACCAAAGTCTTAAAAAGATATCTAAAACAACCAACAATCGTAGAAATTTAGTCAAAAGTGTTGCTATTAAAGTTCAATTGAAAACTGCTCATTTCTTAACCCAAGACAATGTATATACAAATTTAAAATACGAAAAAAATAAAGAAATAAATAAAAAAGAAATATATCTAAAATATAAAATAACATTGGACTCAAAATTTAAGAATATTTTTAAAATTATTTCTATATATGCTAATGGTAATATTTTTTCTGAAAATTCTGTTGTAGAATTCAATGATTTAAAAGAAGATTTCATCCAATTTGGTCTCATCAAATTAATGCTTTGTACAGAATGTTCTGAAATTTATTTTGTATGTAAAATTCTTGAAAATGTTTCTTTTATAGACCATTACCAAGCATTTAATGTTATGATATCAGATGAGTTTTGTATAGTTCACATAAAAAATGTTTCATTACACCATTCAGCAAAGCTAATCAAAAATGCTGACGAAAATTTTTTTATTAATTGGAAGTTTTTAAACTTTTAAAAATACTAAACACAAACTATTATAGTATCTGAATTTTCAAAAGGGGATATAAACAATTATTTTTTAACTTAATATGCATAAAATGTTATTCTTCATATTGTGACACGATTAAACATTTCAAATTGAACTTAAACACAAATTGAAATTATAAGGAAATTCACATTTGCTTTATATTTTTCATGATTTTCAAAAAAAAAAAAAAAAAACTTAAAGTACTATGTATGTTTTATTAAATTAATAAATTTTATTTATGTTAAAAATAGCAAATGTAAACATAAATATGGTACTTGTTGAATAACAAACATCTATGTATAAATTAAATAATCTTTTTGAAAATAAAAACATAATATCAATATTATTAAAATCAAATTGTTTATTTTATGTTAAATGCTTATAGTTATTTTGATTTTTTTTTCGTTTTACCAGAGGTAGTACGAATAATCTGAGACATTTATAATGTTTGTAACCACCAATATTTGTTAGTGGTTCACAAATTTTAGTTCTGAAGGCAAAAGATAAAGTGTTTGGAAATTGAATAAATAATTCTAGAGCTGAGAATAATTTCCTTCCCAATAAGAGTAATACAACTATTCTGAGAAATTTATATTGTTTGTAACCAACAATATTTGCTAGTGGTTCAAAATTTTAGTTTTGAAGGCAAAGGATAAAGTGTTTGGAGTTTGAATAAATAATTCTAGAGCTGAGTATAATTTCCTTCCCAATAAGAGTAATACAACTATTCTGAGCCATTTATATTTTTTGTAACCAACAATATTTGCTAGTGGTTCAAAATTTTAGTTTTGAAGGCAAAGGATAAAGTGTTTGGAGATTGAATAAATAATTCTAGAGCTGAGTATAATTTCCTTCCCAATAAAAGTAATACAACTATTCTGAGACATTTATATTGTTTGTAACCATCAATATTTGCTAGTGGTTCAAAATTTTAGTTTTGAAGGCAAAGGATAAAGTGTTTGGAGTTTGAATAAATAATTCTAGAGCTGAGTATAATTTCCTTCCTAATAAAAGTAATACAACTATTCTGAGAAATTTATATTGTTTGTAACCAACAATATTTGCTAGTGGTTCAAAATTTTAGTTTTGAAGGCAAAGGATAAAGTGTTTGGAGTTTGAATAAATAATTCTAGAGCTGAGTATAATTTCCTTCCTAATAAAAGTAATACAACTATTCTGAGAAATTTATATTGTTTGTAACCAACAATATTTGCTAGTGGTTCAAAATTTTAGTTTTGAAGGCAAAGGATAAAGTGTTTGGAGTTTGAATAAATAATTCTAGAGCTGAGTATAATTTCCTTCCCAATAAGAGTAATACAACTATTCTGAGACATTTATATTGTTTGTAACCAACAATATTTGCTTGTGGTTCAAAATATTGCTTTTGTAAGCAAAAGATAAACTGTTTGGGTTCTAAAGGAATAACTCTCGAGCCATCTAATTTTATTCTTGAATTAAACGATTAAATCTTTTATTCTGAGTCATTAAACTTTTTCAGTCAAGCTAGTATATTCCTACTACTAATTTCAAAAATCCTTATAGTTTGAAATTAAATGACTATTCCTCAGAGCTTATTGACTTAGAGATAGATGTAAGAAAATGAGTTGTGACTTGAATATTGTTTGCCACCAAGAACTTTACGTTTGCAGTTCAAAGTTTTGCTTTTTTCAAGCAAAATATTAATAGGCTGCGATGTGAAATCAAAACTTATGGCTACAAACAGGAAAAACGCGTGGTGCCTTTTTTCTCTTGTGGCTAACAGTTTTCTTCTTACGAAAAATGATTTTTTTTCTCGGTGTACTGTTGATATCGAGCTCACATCACATCACAGCACATACCTATACCTACAGTGTGTGAGTGAAGCATTAAAATGTAAAAAAAAAAAAGAACCCGATCTGTCACTTTGCCGAACTATAGGAATGTGTTTCGAGATTTTTAAACATTAAATTAGTGAAAATACTAAATAAAAAAGTTAAATAAAAGTTAAAACAGTTGGCCTTGTGAATAAAAAAAAAGCTTAAGCTTAAACTTAGAATTTTAAGTAAAAGCTAGGTTTTTGGTGAGTAAAAATGAGCTTAAGCTAGCTAGTTAAAGATGTTTTCTAGTCATAGCTATTTTAAAGTAGCCAACGCTAAATTCATTTAGTT
This sequence comes from Epistrophe grossulariae, assembly GCA_929447395.1. NCBI lineage: Eukaryota > Metazoa > Arthropoda > Insecta > Diptera > Syrphidae > Epistrophe > Epistrophe grossulariae. The sequence continues at coordinate 140,452,838 of OV839566.1, read as the reverse complement.
TTAGCTTGTTTTCCCAGCCTAAGCTTCAATTTGTGTGAATAAAAATGGCTTTAACTAGAATATTAAAGTTAAAGCTACAAAAATTTAAAGATTTTTTCTCCCTGTCTAGAAAGCTTTGACTAGGTCTTATTTTCAGTATTCTCTTTAGTTATAGTGCGATTATGGTAAGAAAATAAAATTTTAGAAGAAACGGTTGGAAGTAAGTGATGAGAATTTTCATAGTTTATTTAGATTTCCAAAAGAAATAACTCAAAAATAAGACAATTTGCTTTATACTTCTTAAAATATCAACACTGGTTTATTGGAGCTACCCGACCTATGTACAAATTTGAAACCAATTGGTCCACAGTGAACGTATATAGACGCCCTATAGAACTGATAGTGGCAAAACAAAATCTAAAACAACCTTCCTTTCGGTCTTTACATAAACAGTTCTAGCTAAAGCTACCTAGTCGAAACATGTGAATAAAAAACAAACTGCTTAAATTGCGAAGATTAAACTAGAGTTTTCTAGCACAAGCTATTTAGCGTTATCATTTTTTTATTCACATAAAACAAAGCTTAAGCTAGAACTGTCTAGCTTTAGCTGCTAGTAAAAGCTATGACTAGTTGGCTTTAGATTCCTCCAAAAAAATTGATATTTCTTAACATTTTGCTATAAAAAAGCAAATTGTTTGAAATTAAAATACACTTCAATCACGGGAATTATAGCTGAACCCAATCTATCGAAATTGAAATTCTCGTCCAGAGTCGCATTAGTTTTTGTTTGTGATGGCAAGGCGCTCAAATCCATTGAGCGCCCGTGGTGCAGAGTAATTTTACTTACTTTGTGTGAAATATAAGACACAGCTTACCTGCGAAATGAACAAAAACTGCACTGATAATTATAAGTGTTTTTAGAAGATTTAACGCAGCACCTCGTGTATTTTTATATTTTTTTTCAATGAAGTATTGCATTATATTCACTTTATTTACTTTTATTTCACTTATTTATTTAATTAACTAAGCTTTTTTTTACTATTTTAACGATTTAAAATCTCAAAACACTTTTTTCAAAAAAACACCTAAAAATTCCTTTGGGCGCTTTATCTTTTAACTGTTTGACTGCACGCCTTCCCTGTGTGAATGTATTTATGTTTGTTTAACTCACACTCTTTTTCTTCCTATTTCTTCTTTTAAGTGCACAGCTTTATATCCACTCTGTTAAAGAAGTTTTTTAAAACTTTAAAATGCGCATGCGCTTCACGAAGTACGCTACAGTCACTTTTTGTTTAGCTCTATAAATGCTTTTTTTTTTGACATAATATTAGAAGATCATGCGTTATTATTTATGGACATGTGTTGTTAGCAGCTCTACAATGTCTTTAAATTGTTTGATATTGAGAGTTTGTTCGTTAGAAGATGTATGAAGATTTAATGGAGCATATTTTTAAATCTTTAAGCCTAGTACGCAGATCGAGACAAATTAAATTTTATCTCTACATTCTTTCTCTCAAAGACAAATTTTGAAGGTGTAGAGATAAAAATAAAATTCAAATGAGGACAGTAACGTAGATAAAAATATTTGTTTGGGTTTCGTAAATCTACCCTGCAATATTAATATAACAAATAAAAGTCAAGTCATTTCTATAAAAAATTAGTATATTTTCTTGGATTAAAAAAGTTGCCGCACTAGTAATTTGGCCCTCTTGAACCCTTTCCTGTTAGCTACGCCACTGACTGTGTGAAAACAGCTGTTTTATATAATTTATTCCCGTAACTTTCTTTCATGTTTTATTTTATGTTTTTTTGGTTATCTTTCACATAATACCTTTCAAAATTGGAAATGTTTAAACGAAAATATGTTTTTCGTTGATAAAAAGCGTGATATGCAAGAAACGTCAACATTTGTCTAGCAAAATAATGCTTCGAACATTATTTGTCTGGGAAAAATTATGTGGAGAATTTGGTATGTAGGTACAGTTTGAAAAAAAAAATTGGATTTTGCGTTTGAACTGCGTACTGCTTAAGAAAAATCCGAGACAAAATTTGTCCTTGGAAAAAATTTGTATGAGAAATAAAATTTTTCCCGAACTGCGTACTAGGCTTTAAGTGTTATAAAATTAATAGAGCTTAAAGTGTTCTTAAATTTCAATTATAGAACATAATTTTTAAATCAAATGTAGAGAGCTGTGAAATAATCATTTACAAAGCTATAGTTTTGCATTTTCTCACCTTAGAGCTTTAGAAGAACAATTTTACTTCTAATAGCTCCATCGATGTTACTTGGGGTGCCCTTTATGTGAGTTTAAAGCATTTTTTTTTAAACAAATATAAGTATTAGTTCCGGGAACCAATATTGTCTGCCACCCATACATACCAATATCGGGGGTTAAAGTGTAGAACATTGTAAGTCTATTTTGCATGTTTTTCAGAAATCAGAAAAAAAGTGGCAAATTTTATATGGCGATATAATATTGTAAGAGGTTTAAAATTCTGTGTTTTTCTATAAAATGTTCAGAATAAAATTGTTACGCTGAAATTGAAAAAAGGTGGATGTGATTCAGCTGATTTTTTGCATTTTATAATATTTTTTTTTACATTTTTTGACTTACACTTTAATCATCGATATCATAATATGCTTGGTTTAGGCTTTTTTTAGTCAATTTTTCATTGTATGAATTAAGTTTCAGTTAAATCAGAGTTGGTTGATCCACCGCAAATATATTGACTGAGATGATTTTAACCTGAAGCACTGGGTGAGAGTTATATCATAAATTATACAGTTTCGTGATGCACTTATACATTGCGCTTAAATGCCTGAACACAGTTAAGACGGAGCTGCAATTGCTATACTGTAGCTGGAAATATAGCTGTCAAATTATTCAATACACACAAATTTAATAGCAACGTTTTATTAGCCACGAGGATCCATAAGGATCATACTAAAAAAATAAAACTAAACAGATCCTAAGATCAAATTTCAAATTTAACACAACGCAGCTGAACTCGGAGCTGCCAGACATGCAAAAGCTTACCAGATTTTAAAGTTTCAATTTTTATGAAGAAAAAAAGAGCCGGACAAAAATATTAGAGCTTTTAGTGATTATTTGTTTCGCGAAAAAAATTATAAATTAATAGAAAAACTTCTAGAATAAAATATAAAAAAAGCTGAAAATGCAGAATTGTGTTTACATGATCAAACTTCACATTTCAATGATAGCAAAGTCGAAAAAAATGAGTCTTGCAATTCTGTCCGTCTGTCCGTCTGTCTGTCTGTCCATTCGGCTGCAGCCTTTTGATTTTTTTTGGAACCAAAAATAACGGTAGGTACATGCCGTACCTAAAAATTTTTTTTAAACAAAATGAAAATCTTATTTTCTCAAAAACGTTCAAAAATCTTTAAAAAAATAACAAAGTACGATTAAAAAAAAAAAACAAATTCTTAAAAATGGTTATAAATTGTACTTTCCATAGAACCATGTTTTTTTATTTTCGATTTTCTCAAAAACGGTTCAACTGCTTTTGATCAATTTTTTTATAGAACAAGTTTCAAAAACTTCGAATAATTGGTTGCATGTAGTTGGCCCCTTACTTTTGAGTTGAGACAAACTGTAAATGGCAATCGTTTGTGCACGTTTGTATACATCTTTTAGAATTATTTGTACACCCATCGTTTTTTTTTATAGAGCCACTTCAAAAAATGAGCATGTACATAGTTAGCCCCCCATCATTTTTTGTCATTTTTTATTTTTGTTTGTACAGGTCCCAAATTGTTTGTACACAAAATTTTTTTTTAATTTTTTGAAAAACAAAAACAAACGATTACTACCCAACTGCATTTACAGAATTTTGTATTTTCGCATAAATTCATGCGTTAAAGTTGGGGGGCTAACTACATGCCCATTTTTTGAAATGTCTCAATAAAAAAAAAACGGTGGGTGTACAAATAATTCTAAAAGATGAACAAACGTGCACAAACGACGCACAAACGATTGACATTTACAGTTTTTCTCAACTCAAAAGTTGGGGACCAACTACATGCAACCTAAAATATTGTATTCCAAAATTTTCTAAATTTTGTTTGTCGATTTTTAAAAAAAAGTTTCAAAATTTTTTTTTGAAAACATGATAATTCGAAAATGACTCCATCGCTTTTTTTTAAACTTTGTAAGCCCAGTAGTTTTTAAATATTATCTATGGCAGATTTTAAACGAAAATTATTCTTCTAAGCAAACATAACGGTGCTCATCACACCGTTAAGGAAAATTTTTCTTTAGAACGACTCATACGATTTTTATTGAAATTTGTATATGAGCTCAACGCAAATGTTTCGAAGCGCCTAAGCATGAAGTTGGCACCCCGATTTTCGATATAAAACAACAAAAAAAATTTGCTGTATTGTGCTCAATTTGTGCCACCATTTGCCTTAATTTTTTTTTTTAATTCGCAAATTTGCAAATTTTACGAATGAATTATTTTTTAAATTACAATTTTTTAAAAAAGTTATAATTAAATAAAAAGTTATAATTAAAAAAAGTTAATTAAAAAAAATTGTATAATTACAAAATCTCCGGCCAACCAATTTTTAACTAATTTTTAACAATTGCTAACTTCACGCTAAAACGCTTCGCATCATGTCGTCAAAGCTGCAAATATGCGAATTTATTTGTTATCTTTTTGGTTCTAAGTAAAATATTTTGAGCAAAAACCAGCAAATTTTTAAGTTTTTAAAAAAATTTAATTTAAAAAAAATCCTTAAAATTTGCGAAACTTTCAAAAATATTGACAACATGTCACAGGACAAGGTGAACACAATACAGCATATTTTTATTGAAAATCGCAAATGGCGGTGCTAACTTCACACTAAAAAAAGAGTAGCCTCTTAAAACCATATGCTTAGTGCCATTTTTTTGTTAAATACGGCACATCGCAGCACAAGCGTTTTTTGTTTTTATAAAAACAAAATTGGCAGTGCTAACTTCACGCACATAACTCGCAGACCAAACAAATTATACCATTAATGCATGAGAGAACTGATTAGTTGGTTCTCTCAATGTTATTATGTACTTACAGTTTGTATTTATTAGACTTTTGTCTACTTAGACACTGTCTAACTATTTTAAAATTGATGGAAATATGCTTCATTTATAATAAAAATAAATATCATTTTATTCACGGTTAAGACAATCTACTCAGGTGTCTAAGTTAGGCCTATAAGACAAAAATTAACAAAGTTTTTGAACACATTTTCCAAAGTAGGACAGTTGTCTAAAGTTAGACAACATTTATAAATATGACCATTAGTACTTACACACATAAACCCTATGATATAGTTTTAGTCGCTTTGGGGATAAACAGCAGCCTTAAAGTAAGCTTATACTTTTTACTTAAAAATTTAAAGAAAATAAATTCTTCTGCTACATTTCTTTAACAGTTAACCCTACACGAAAGTATATAGGTATACTAAGTCCTAACTCTTATAGTCTATCTGCTTTTATATACTAGGTTACCTATGAAACTTTCATATTCACACTTTCCTTTTTGGTTCTTAAGGCACGCTGCCAATACCTTCCAAAAAAACATCGTCTTTCATTATACCTAGTGTTGTATTCGACAACCTCTCAAGCGCTATACCGCAACGAACGTCGTCGTCGTCGACGAGGTGAGCGAGAGATTATTTTCTTTTTTTTTTGGTTTCGTTTGGTCCTTTAAGCTGAAAATCAGTGGAAAATCATTTAAGGAAGAGCTGAAAGCAATTTTCACTTAGTTTTATTTAATTTTCTTAGCACTTTCACTTTTTTATGTGTTTCTAAAAAAGCTGTGGCATCTGCAGTCCTGTGTGATGGTGGTTTATCCTTTGCCAACCATAATAACATTGAGAAGCTTTTTTTTTTTCTTTGGCTATAAAAGTATAAAGGCATATAATACCCTACTAACCTATAAGTATACCTATACTATCCGCCTTCACCGCACCCACCACCCCTATATATAACTGCCTCGTCCTGGTGTCGTAGTTTGTGAAAGGAAATTGGAAATCCAGGTTGAACATGATTGATCTCTGATGTGAATGAAATAATTAATTATTTGAGTATTTAGGTAATATGCTTTGGCTTATAGAAAAAAAAGTTTAACTATATACCTACACACTTCCTTCTTTTGGGAAGTTTGATTGATTAATGGCTTATAATCTTACATTGCAAAAAAAGGGGATTTTTACGATTAAACATCCCTATGTAAGATGAATGATAAAAGGTATTTTGCATTACAAAGGATTTTCTTAGTTCAATCAAACACAAATGCTGTGATTTGCTTGATTAAATGTTTCATTTAAGCAATTATATCGAGATGATGTCTTTCAAATATAATATAAATTATTTAATATTATTATTGCTCAGCAGGGAATATATTAAAGGGTGACTATACTCACACAGCACTTTAGGGTGGTTCGTAAGACTTTTCTTTTTCTTTTTCGGAACATGTAGAACAATGACATATAGAAATTGTTTACATCATCATATTGTTGAAAGCCTATGCGATAAGAAAAAGTTCGTTTAACCTGTGAAAAACCCAACTGACAGCTCCTATACGATGGATTTATTCTTCCAAACAAAAATATACCGTTTAAAAAGGCTCATTCTATATGATTAAAGCAATTGAGACAGGCTTTATTTGTTCTTGAAGTTACAAAAATTTAGACTTTTATTCTAATTTCTAGGTGTTTAGCAAGAAATGATTAGAAATCCTTCCGATTGGCCTCGTTTTCAACATTTTGGACCAACATCAACCCTTTTTTTTAATTAAAAAAAACAAAACGATTTACTTTTTTTTTTATTTTAGAATATGAAATATTAAAACCTTTGTAATAAAATGAAATACAGTAAAACCCGCTTAAGAGAAACTGAAAATGTCACAGTCTTTCTTTAAATTAAGCAGGTTTTTCACTAAAACGAACCCCGCTTAAGTGAACAAAAAATTTCACTTAAGCGGAGTCCAGATAAGTGAAAAAAAATTGCACTTAAGCGAATTTAAAAATTCCAAAAAGGGTTCTGACATATCAGAAATTCAAATTTCATTTTCGTGGTGAAAATTTGGTGAGGTGAAAAATAAAAAAGAAGTTCAGCAAATTTTTTGTTCTGTTCTGTTAATTTTTTTTTTCTTTTACAAGAGTTTTTTTCCATGAAAAATATTAAATTTAACTGAAAATATGTTTCAGATATCCGGGTTATTTTCGCTTAAGCGAGTTTCGCTTAAGCGGAGTGTTATAAAGGTAATTGGTCGACAAATACTGGGGGATGAAAAAGTGTTTAAGATAAGTGGGTTTTACTGTACATAATTACACTTTGGTTGGCAATTTCTCGAGAACCATGGCTCCTAGAACTTTCTGGTTTTCAGTTTCTGAAAGATCTTGAAAATATAAAACGCAATTTTGTAAACCGAAACCCCTTACGATTTTCAATTGCCCAAATATTGCTATCCGAATAAATTTTGTTGGGTAGGATCAAGTAAAATCAATTTATATGGGAAAAAAATATTTTTAAATTTCTCATCGTGTTATACCTTGTTTGAAAGGTTGTTACTCCCAGATTACGAATATGTTTTTTTGGCGTTGCTAGAGCTTTTAGTTTAGCCGCAAATCGAGTTTACAGATTTCTCACTTGACACAAGAAATCAGTTCAATTAGAGACACAAATCGGATTTTTTGAAAGTTGTTTATTTTGGCCGTGTGATACCTCGATGGAAAAGTGGAATTCTCCAGATTACCATTTCTATATTTTTATTTCGCTTGGACGCTTTTTTCATCTAAAAATCGCGTTTGAAGACTGAAAAATGCTTATTTTAAGGTGCGTTTAGAAATGTTCGATAAACACCGAGGACGTTGGTCTGTTTTTGCCGCTAGTGCAAATTTTTTTCCAAAAAGGCCTATTTATTTCCTATTCAGCAGTGAACACCGCAACCTCCTGCGAGGCTTGGTTACGGAAATATCGCCATCCGAACACTTTTTTGATATTTAAACATAATAAATTAGAAATAAATTACATATTTTTGAAAAATTCATATCAGTCCAAGTTAGCAAAAAATATTTTTTGACTATCTACTGGGAACGGGTCGTTATTCTGTATTACAAAATTCTGTATGACCAAAATTCTGGAAATGGATTGAAAATTCTGTATGATCATAATTCTGTATTTCATTATTCTGTAAATCTTTAATTCTGTATTCCAAAATTCTATAAATCCAGAATTCTGTATATCAAAATTCTGTAAATCTAGAATTCTGTATATCAAAATTCTGTAAATACAAATTTCTGGAAAATTATAAATACTGTATATATTCTGAACTCCAAAATGCTGAATTTCAAAAATTCTGTAAATTATAAAAGAAAAATTGTTTTGATAATGAAAAAAAGTGCGCAGAATTTTTGAAATACAGAATTTTGGGATACAAAATTTTGAAATACAGAATAATGGTTTTACAGAATTTTAGATTTCCAGAATTTTGAAATACAGAATTTTAGATTTACAGAATTTTAAATTACAGAATTTTGAAATACAGAATTTTGGAAACTGAATTTTGCCACTTACAGAATAATGACCCCAACCCCTATCTACTATGTATATAAGAATAATTCTAAAGAGTATTTAATCAAGCTAATTGAGTTTTTATACAGTAATTGTCATCTTTAAAATTCTAAATTTAAACAAAAAAACACAGACAATCGTTTAAAAAAAATGTCTAGCGGTGATGGTCAAAAAAATTTAAAAGTTAATCAATAATGTTTAAATTTAGATACAAATAGAAAGGAATTTTCAAATTTGAATTTATGATTTTCTTGGGGCAACATTTTGTTGACCTCTCATTTATTTAAATCGATTTTCTCGAAAACTGTGAGTCAAAAAAAGGACAAAGTGTGCAGTCCAAGAATATTTAGCTTGAAATTTTGAATAATTGATGTCATTATACGCATTTCTGTAGTTTACGCCCAAAAACATAGATGGCGTAAATTTTGACCTATTCAATTATTTTGGTTTCAATTTTAGAAAGATCTCAAAACACATGAACTATTTTGAAATTGGCAGATATACTTACGAGCCTCTATTGTAGAAATATCGACAGCCAAACAATTTCTATAAATTGGGTCGTAATAAGGTTAATATACCACTTTGGGTGAAAATATTTCGAGAACCAGACCTCAAAGAATTTTTCTGGTTTCAGTTTTAAAAATATCTCAACTTATACCTAATTTTGAAATTTGCTTACTCACTTACGATTCTCCATTGCAGAAATATCGTCTTCCAAACGATTTTGTTTGACAAATTTTAATTAAATTGGGTCGAATTAAGGTTATAACACTTTGGATGAAAATATTTCCAAAACAAGACCTCGTTGAATTTTTCTGGTTTAAATTTTAGAAAGATCTCAAAAAACCTGTAGTCATTTTTTGAAGCACTTACGAGTCTCTATTGCAGAAATATCGACAGCCAGACAAGAATTTTAGGTTGGTTTTTCAAATTTGATCGAAAAATAACTTTGAATGTCAGTATTTTGAGAACCAGAGCATGTAGAAAATATTGACTTACTGATGCAGTTATGGATACATATTTTAATGATCTTTCTGATCGTTCTGGAAACGTTTTTAAAAAAACATCACTTTTTGGACAAAAAGTAGCAAAGGGGTTACTCCCATTCATTTCTCCAAAAGTCAATAACATTTAATTTTGAAAAATGTGCTTGAATTTTTAGATAAGCGGAAATGTCTGTAAATTTCTAATTCAGCTCTAAAAACCGCAAACACTTAAGAGTCTCGATTGCAGAAATATCGCCATCCAAACAATTTTGTTTGACATATTTTAATTAAATTGTGTCGAATTAGGGTTATGTCACTTTGGATGAAAATATTTTGAAAACCAGACCTTGTAGAATTTTTCTGATTTCAGTTCTCAAGTAAGATCTCTAAAAACTAATGAACAATTTTGAAAATTTTCTAGTTTCAGTTTTAGAAAGATCTCAAAAAATTTATAAATAATTTTGCAATTTTCAACCACTTAGGAATCAGATACGGATTTGCTGCGATTTGGGATTTAGCCCTTCAATGAGGGAAAAAGTGCTCTTTCAAATCAGTAATACGCATGTTTATATTTAAAATAGTGCAAATCTAAAGTGTTTCATGAGAAAAAAAAAACAAAATTGCCAAAGGTAAAAGGAAATAAATATTTTTGTTTTAAAACGTTGAGCTTTGAAAATAAGAGAAATTTCTTTTAAAAAAAAAACAATTTCGAATTTTAATTCGAACATTTAATTTTATAGTTTGAAGATTTTAAATTAAAAGGATATCATTTGACTTGAAAAAATTACATTTAATTAAAAAGAGTTTAATTTAAATTTGGGGTTCAAATATAAAACCATTGAATTGAAAATTCCAAAAATCAATTTTAAAGTGTTTGCTTTAAATTTTAATTATGAGTTTAGTTTCAATTTAAATGTGTTTTGAGACAAGAACTTTGAGAAGAAAAATTAACGCCGTGATTTGAAAGCTAACGCTTTAAAACATTTTGAATCTCTGAGCAATTGAAGCCCCAGATTTTGCTTATGATGATATAATATATAGATATGTAGCAATGGTTAAGATTTAAAGTAAGTTAAAAATAAAAAATTTGCAAATATTAGCTTAAATATACCTACTTTACATTTTACATCATCTAATGTTTTCAAATGACTTTTAAAAATGTCAGTTTCAAATTAAAAGTGTTTGCTTTGAATTTAAAAAGAAAAACTTTTCTTTGCAGCTTAAAGTTAGGAAATTTAAACGATATCACTTTTAAATTCAAAGTGATTCGCGTTTAAGTTAAAAAAAAACAAAGTGTAACTTTCAAATCGAAAACTTTTCAATATTATGTTAACTTATAATTTTAAAGTGTTTGTTCAGGATTTTCGAATGTTTTTTTTCTTGGTGTACCTATTTTTAGTTGTTCATTTTTTTCATTTTTTCATATTTAATTATTGTGATTACATTTACATCAATTTCTAAAAATTTATTTCTACATAAAAAAACCAACATTTCTTAAGTTATATATCATCACATCTATATATACTGACATAGGGGATTAGGATATAATTTAGGATTTTGTCATACACCTACCAATATATTTGTACATTAGTTTAAATTCTTCTTAATCTACTTCTTCGTCCAAAGTAAACACAAAAATTTGTCCCAATAATCAAATATTTACTGCTTCAAATCTAGGATCCAAGAGGATTCATGTCAACAACCGTATAACTCATCAAAGAGGTATAATATTTGTCTAACCGGGACTCGAGGGTCTTGTCTGCTTCTCTCTATATATGTATACCAACTCAACTTCAGGATATTTAATATGAATCCGGATGGACCACCAAAATGTCAGAGATTAAGGGTATTCGCTTGCATAAATAATTGATGAAAATTAAGTTACTTCCTATGGTTGGTTGTCATTCTATATATCCGAGGTAATTTTTATCTCCCTTACTTATACCAACCAAAATAAACCGTTAGGTATTTTTGAGGATATGGGTGTCCATTTTAGAATCCATGTCAACATGTTTAATTCAAAAAGGTAAAATTCAAAGTGAATACTTCTCCTCTATATGCTCGTAGATATATTTAAATGTCGTCGTTCTTCACTCGAATAGAAACGGAGCATCATGTTGTTGACATATTGAGTCACATCGTCCTTATGGTATCCTATATACTTCCATCAGTGCTATAGTAAAACTATATAAAGAGGGTTATATTATTGGATATATACTATAAATATGTAGAGTGCTGATGTTTTTGGTTAGATACATATATTTAGAATAAGGATTTAAGCATCCTAGAAAATAGTTTGCTCAGTTCTTGAACTTTGTTTACCAAAGAAGAACCAATTGTGTATCAGATAAGAGCAAATTATAGTGTAATTCAATCGATTTACAAAATGATTTCTCTAAGTAACATAAAGACTCTGATGGATTAGTAATTATACATCAATGACAAAATATATTGTATATTTTTCTTTTCAATAGTCTGGATTCATTAAAAACTGTAAATGATTAAGGCACTGGCGATTCCTGGTCTTTAACTTTGGGTTGGCTCCATGTTCTGTAGAAATTTAAAATAAATACACTAACTGTTAATTTTTAAAACTTATTGATGTTTTGGAAAAATACCTACTATATTTTCCATACATTTTTCATTTCTACTTCTATTGAATACGATATAAAAATAATCTAATTATCGAAACATAAAATCTGTTCGTCACTCAAAATTTAAAATCTTTTCCGTGACTCAATTACTTTCTTTTACCTACTTCAAAGAATCCTTTTCGATGTCCACATGAGAGATGTTCTAACCTAACCTTGGATACTGTATATGTACCTATATGAGTTTTGAAACCTTAAGAGGCCCATAGACACCACACTTGTGTGCACACCGGTGTACACACACCTGTGTGGCCTTCCGCTACACATGCCACACCAAATCGTACAGACTACAGACACCGACACCAAAAATCAAAAACTTTTGATTTTACTCGCACCGTGTTTGACACCGAAAATCGGTGTGCGCACCAGCCCACACACAGCACACATTTCCGCACACCGACACCGGTGTGCACACAAATGTGGTGTCTATGGGCCTCTTTATACACCTGCTCAAAATTGCCGGTGATATTTTTCAACTCCATCCAGAGCAAAACATCAAAATATGTTGTTGCTTTTCTGAAGTTGCTGTTGATGGAACTGTATAGAGTGTAGGTTGCAAAATTGAATTTGTTTTTGAAAAAGAAAACATTTAAAAAACAATGGCTGCGCCCGTACTGTACAAAACTCCGAATTTTTATGAATTTTAATCAAAAGTCTGTCAAAGTTCATATAAAAAAAATAAATTAAGCAGAAATTCGCAATTTTGCACATAAAATCACAGAGTTTCAAAATAAAGGAACGCGCCTACAGTGCACATCATAAAGCATTTTTTTTTTAAACGTGTGGTTTTCAATCTGGTAATACTTTTTTCGGAGTTGGTCTTTTTGACAGCTGTCACTAGATTTATGCTCAGTTTGGTTTGCCATTTCATAATGAATAGACTTACTCCTGAAAAACGTTTGCAAATCGTGCAAATTTATTACGAAAATAATGGTTCGGTTCGCATGACGCATCGTGCTCTGCGTCCAATATTCGATCGACATAATCACTCAGCAGAGTAATTCGAGCAACCATGGATCGGTTTCGCACAACGTTTACTCTAGTAAATAATGCGGAATCCTCAGAGACGCCATATACAGTGCGCACCGAAGACGCTATTGCTCCTGTGGAGCGGAGTATCGAAGAAGACCCAAATGAGTGCATCCACCATCGCGCGCAACAATTGGAGCTGGGGCCTCTTGGGCCTCTCGGCTGGAATTTATTCGATCCAGCCGCGGCGGCCACTTGCCCGAAATCATTTTTAAAACATATAATGGCAAACCCATATCTTTATAATAAAGCTAAATTCTTGGCCATAACATTAAATTATATGCGTTTTATTTCTTCTTGGAAACCACACGTCTTAATTTTACTGGAAAAAAAATGTATAGGATGTTCATTATCTAATAAGTAATACATGTGGGATTGAGCCAAACGAAACAACCAATACACGACCCTAACGAATGAACGACGACCAATACCTACAAAGTACAATATACAAGAGAATTAACAAGAAAGAGCAAAGTAAAAGAAACATGCGCCCCTCTTCATTAATTTGCATTTGCTTATTCTTCCATTATTTTGTATTTTGCTTATTCAATTAATTTTAAGTCAGTTTGTATCTATTGTAACCTCCGCCGCAAAAAGTTCAGTACGCCTCAACGTCGTCGCTTGCCGTGTAATTCTTTTTGTGTTCAAGTTTTACGTGAATAAAACATATATAATATTATATTAAACATAATATTTTGTCTTTATATTTGAGAAAAGATAAGAAGTTGAAAAGGATTCCAAAGAGAATTACATATATTTTTTTTTTATTTTTTTTTGTCGTGGGTAAAATGTAGAATACTTATAAGTTATAACTAATGCGTGGGATAAAGGGAATTTTTGTGTATCATTGTGGGAAAAATTGCTCCCAAAGTCTGGCATTACTGAGTAAAAGTCGACTATCGTGACTCTTTATACCTTCCTATAATACATCAGAGTAGACATTTATTTACGTTTTTAATTAAATCTGCAATATATTTTGATTGTACATAAATTTTATTTAATATGCAAAACTTCCGTTTTGTGTAGACCTTCCGATAACATTACTCATTATAGATAACCTTGGCAATTATCATTTAAAATCAAAAATTGATTTTCATAACGTGCCTGATTAAGTAATATCTTTTTAAATGAAATGACGCCAGTATATTTGTTGACATCAACAAAACCATTCGCAATTGAGATTATCATAAAAAAAAAAATTATCAAAAAGAGTCGCCTTTTAAATATTGATTTTGATATCGAGACTATACTTATTACCTACTCCCCATCAATACTTTTTCATCGGAATTATGGTTTTTAAAATCCCATCTACACTAAAATCCCGCTTTTTCAAAATCCTTATGTATTATAATCCAGCTTTTTAGAATACCATCAAAACCGGCATAACCAGGTCCCGTTTTTATAATACATAAGTATACTATAATAAATATAAATACAAAAATTAACTTATTTTAAATAATCATGTAAATTATTTATTTCTGTTTATCCATCCTTCAATTTAAGCTAAAAACTTTAGTTTTAAGTCCTTTCCTATCGCTAACGGTGGTGTTGCTCAAGCAACTCTGTAATTCATTGGCAGCGACACTCGAATTAATTTTGCTGCTCATGAGAACCTGATTGACACAAATTTTGGCCTCAATCTCAGCTGTATATTCAACGTCATTTATTGAACTTGCTGCTACTTGGGATAGGCTGGTTATATTATTAAGATTGGCCATAGATTTGTCAAACTGTTTAAAAAAATCATAACAAAAAATATCAAAATTCAAATAACAACACAAAATGGATTCATTTTAACTTACCGTATCGAGATAACAAACTAAAATTTGTACGTTTGTTGTTTTAGCTGAGCAGTTTGCCAGTGACATTTGAATATTTTTTGATAACGCATTAACTTCGGCAACAGTCTTGTTCAATACCTTAACATCAAATTCTATTAATGTAGCATCAGCAGACTCGTAACAGCCTTGAGTTTGATTAACAGTTAGGTTGTTAATTTTGGTAACATCAGTGGTGAACTTAGTAGTACATGAAATCTGAGAGTTGTTCACAGGTGCTGCAGGTTTGATCACGGCAGCAGCGAAAGTGGCTCTTTGAAATTGCGATAATAGAACTGGAAGCATAACATTTTCCTCTTCATGGTTAACAGCGGTAAGAGAAGGTACAGCATAGGCCTGTTAAAGTAAGAAATATCATAGACAAAGAGTTCACAATAGAAAAAAAAAGAAAAACAAATTTTAACTTACAACTAAAACACAAAGTGTCATAATAAAAACCCGACCAATTAGCTCCATAGCAATGATTTGTATTCAATTTAGCCAAAATAGAAACAAACAACTTCTGAATCTTAGAAAGACTGACAACATTCAAAGTTCTATGAGGCTTTTTTATACCAAAAGTGCACGTTAGCCATAGGTGCAAATATATTTTTATCATTTTCTATACCTGAATAATTTTTTATCAACTTTATCCGACAGCTGTTTGATAACAAACACAAATTCGGGTTAATCATTTCGATTTAATCAAATTAAATAAGAAATTTCACCTTATCGTTTTTTTTGTTAATACAAATCAGTCCATTGATGAAATTCTTCAATTAATAACAATAAATAAATTTGGTGGCGTGACAGGTTGTGTAGAACCAGGGATTTTAGTGACTTTCAACTCACAAACCATTCATAGGTAACTAGCTAGCTCAGTTTGGAAGAGCAACGTCTAGAGCACAAAGACCATGGTGTGACTGTTCCGCTCGAATGTGGACTCTACGTATATTCTTCTACTTTATGGGTATAGTACCTATATGTAGAAAGTGACAGCTGTTGTCACAAAAAAGCTGCAAACTTTTGTGAATAGATGTCTTGGAAACATCTTTTGGATTTTTTGGTCGAATATCATCTCCAATCAAAAACTCGGAAAACTGGCCAAATTTCTATCGTCATCGTTATTCACAAAAGGAACTGGCAGTGGATTGTTCACACTCCAAAATGACGTTTTTGGTTGCAAAAATCATAACTCATAAAATCATAAAGGAAATTTCCAAGGCTATATAAAAAGAGTGATTTTTAAGAAAATTGCGTTACAGGGTGTTTCCAAATCTTAAGCTGAAGTAAAATTTTATTAGAAAAAGAAATTAACAGATGAAACCATTGAAGCAAAACTTTAAAAACAGTTAAAATTTTACAAATTTTGTAAAAAAATTTAATTGATCACAGGGTGTTCCAAAATAAATTTAAATGCATAAAATTACCGAACCAATTCTTGATGTTTTTAACAAGTAATTTTTCATTTTGTATGCTCATCGACATTATCTTATTGGTGTTTTGGTGTAACAAAAATTAAGGCGAGTTGCTTCTTAAATTCCCTTTTTAAAGGGTTTTTTTTAAGACGTGTGGTTTTCAATCTGGCAATACTTTTTTCCGAGTTGGTCTTTTTGACAGCTGTCACTTAATTTATGCTCTGTTTGGTTTGCCATTTCATAATAAATGGACTTACTCCTGAACAACGTTTGCAAATCGTGCAAATTTATTACCAAAATAATGGTTCGGTTTTTGCGACGCATCGCGCGCTGCGTCCAATATTTGGTCGACATAATCACCCAGCAGATTAATTCGACCAATCATGGATCGGTTTCGCAGTTACAGTATATTATAATTATACAGTAGAATCTCGGAAAGATGAACGGTTCTATAAGATGAACACAACATTTCCACTTTTCAGTGTTCAAAAAGATGAAAGGTTGAAATTTAGTACTCGAAAAGATGAACACTTTATTCCCAACGTAATGTTTTACTTTTTCTTTGCCTTTTAGTTGAACAGTACTTTGGGGCTTGTTTTTATTTATAAAACTGTATCTTTTTTCTTAACCAAATTTTGATGCTCGAAAAGATGAACAATTTGAAAAGATGAACGGGCCCTGTTTTATATCTGTTCATCTTTTCGAGATTCTACTGTACTTGAGATGACTTACCAATCACTCATAAATACCGTTAAAATTGTTGATTTTTGTATTTTTTAATATGGGTCGTCCCACTGTGCGGCGGCGTGAGAAACGCAATGGAGTGGGATCCTTTTACCCGCGATGGCAGAAGATCTAGGGGCCAAAGATAAACTTGGCGCAGAATAGTCGAAAATGAATCTCATAAGCTTGGAAATAACTGGGACTTGGGAGAGCTTAAATGCATTTCCAGTAATAGAACAAGATGGCGTGTAGCGGTTTTTGACGCCCTATGACCCACAGAAGGGTCAAGGACATAAGTAATAAGTAAGTTAAGTATAGCCGGCTCCGGCTTTACATCGGTTGAAAAATATACATAATAGTGTTAATTTTTTTCATATTTTGACATCAAAACTGAGAATTTTCGCTGAGAATCTTGTTCATACCTGGCTATTACTGAGATTTCAGTAGCGACTAGCGTGGGTTGGTTTTACCTCCAGTAGATGGCGTTTATTTAACAAAAAATTGTAAAAAACATTTGTCTATTCAAATCTAATCTTGTATCAAAGCAATATCCCATGAAGAACTTTCGGAGATTTAAAATTTCAAACAAACGAAAATTTAAATTTCATAGCTATTATAAGAAAAAGAAAGAGGTACCTAAGTTATTTCAATTCTCATAATTTACGTTTGCACAAAGAAAACAAAGTGTTTGATACTCGTGTTTTTTCTTTATGCGCGATGAAAGATTATGTTGAATTAAATTAAATTGAACAAATCTTCAATCAAAAGGAAAGTGACATTAATTTAACATACAAAATTGAATTTCCAATATAATCCAACATTGCACAGCTCAAATAACTGAAAATCTACCCATTTTGCCATCCAATCGATTAAAATGTGAGGTGAAAAAAAAAATTAAATAAAAAAGTCAAAAGAGACGATGCTGATGACGACGACGACGACGACGACGATGTGTCCAGAGGACAATGTAATTGAACTTTATGTGGTTTCCTTTCGTATAAAGACCAACAAGTTTTCCCTTTTTCAATTCAAGGTATAAACGATATTTTTTCATTAAAATGGCGCCAAGCCGCCATCCACCTTTACCATCTGACTATGCATACAATATACCTATACTATATGACGACGACTACGAGGACGACGGATGCCGCAAATGCAAATCCGCTCTGTCCAATCGGAATTAACACCAGGAGGCAAGACTATATATGGTGATTGGTGTGGTGTGGTATGGTGTGGTATGGTGTGGTATGGTGTGGTATGGTGTGGTGTGGAATTCATTTACTTATTCTTGGAAACGGAAAGTAAAGGACGATAATTCGAATAACGACTATATATATATATGGAAAATTTTAACTAATGGTAATAGTCCTTCAATGAACCTATTAGTTCAATACAAATTCAAGTCGACAAGAATAAATCGAAAAGTAACAAAAGAACATTGAATTCAATCCAGTCGATTAGAAGTGATAATTTTTTAACGATGTGGTAGGTATAAGGTAATAATGGGAAAAAGCGAAAAAAAGAAGACTTTTAAAGTTTAAAGTACATGGCAGCGGATTTAGAGCTCGTTAAGCAATTTATAATAATATATGTACATATATCTACATATTGGGTTATATGATCTCTTTGTATGGATCTTACGATAAAAAGGTAGGTATTAATTATATTTTAGATTTTCTCAAGAACTAGTATGACATTTTAAGCATTTGGTTTTTAGGGTTTGACTAAAAATTGAAAAGATTATTAAATTGAATATTAAAAATGAAAATATAACTTACTAGCTGGCCAGCCCCGGCTTCGCACGGGTTGACAAATATAATTTTAGTAAAAAATTAACAAAATAAAATATATATACGTAGATATATAAATAAAACAGTGTTATGTTGTAGCTGCTATGTCATAGATAACTGAAAATTGAAATTATAGACACCAACCCGCTTTGCCAAGCCCCACAGCCCCCAAAACCCTGCCTTTTAAAAAGAATGCTATATCCTAATCCTTCCAGCCGATCGATCTTGATTGAAGGAAAAAGTCAAAATAAACTTATGAAGATCAAATCAAGGTTAAATTATGAATTAGAAGGATTAAAAAAGAAGAATTAGTTTTACAGCAAGAAACTGAGAGCTTGGAACACTTGATCTTATGTCTACAAAAAGAAGAAGCAAAATTAAGTTTTGTACGGTAGACATTTATTTTGTTTTTGTCTCAACATAATATATTTTTTTTTATTTATCTACCTCATAATTCAAAATATTTGTATCAATTATTAAAAGGGATGTTATTTTTTTGTGTTTCCCCATTTTACCCTATAAATAGTTAAGTTTTAAAAATATCCTGTAAATAGGTAAGTGCAACCTTTAAAAAAAATTATTTTTAATATCGTATGCGATTATTTTTTGTTTTACCCTATTTCACCCTATAAAAAGAGCAATTTCCAAAATATCAAATCCTTATATTCCTTGAAGGTCATATCTTCTAAAAATGTATAACCTTTCAGAAAAAAAAAAATAATGTCAAAAATATTAATAATATTTTTACTCATACCTCGTTTCACCATATAAATAGATTAACTATGAATATGAATCCAAAAAAGATAATCCTTAAGTTACATTCAAATAAAGAAAGTAGGTACCTATGTATTTTAAAAATCGGTTGCTATTTTTCGCCTTTTACCCCATTTTACCCTATAAATAGTTAAATTGGGGCAAACAATTCAAATACTTATTTTCCCCTGCATTTTTACATCAGAACTAATGAATCCTACTCTGAGATCTCAGTACAGCGGGTGTTGCTGTTAAGCCCAACAGATGGCGCTTTAAAAAAAAAGTACATAGAAACATTGGCGTACTTGAATGCAATGTTGTGTCAAAATTTCAAAGCAATTGGTGACGAATTTTTGGAGATTTGCGATTAGGAACAAACGAACATTTGCATTTTTATTTATATTACATAGATATTATAAATTTTGAACACATTTTTTTTAATTTTTTTTCCTTAAAATTTTGAGTTTGAAAATTAATTTTTCCAAAACTATTCACTAAATCAATTTTATTTAAAAACAGAGTTAAAATATGGAATTCTGGTTTTAAAAAAAGGTAAACTATGACATTGTAGGTAAATTGCCGTTGATTTTAAATGATTTGCTTTCAATTTAAGGTCGATTTTGTTTTAGAAAATTGCCTATCCCGCCTATAAACATCAGGGGGAAATAGAACCCTTCCTATGCAATATTTTCTTCTCTTGATACAATCTGGCATGCCCTAGTCCCTTTGTCACATCTTTTGCAGAACGAAAAATTTAACAAATTGATATTATTTCAACTGAATTTAAGAACCTTTGTAGGTACCAAATTTTAACGAAAATCTACTACAGTGAACAAAAGAAGTACATTTTCAAATCGGAGAACATAATTATAGTAGGATAATTTACCGGTTATTACTAATGGGAAAAGAATGAATACAAACAAAAAATTAAAATTAAAAAAATCAAGTCCCTTGTGTTCGATTGCCAGAAACCATAAATTATTAAATCTGTAAGTCAAGGCTGCATATTTTGGGTCAAGACCAAAAAATGCAGATGCGCTACTGACTTTTCGTACGAGAAAATTTCTATACCTAACCGCAAGAAGGTTGTTCATGTTTTCCATTCATTGGTGGCCTTATACAGCTCTGTCAGTTTCACACTATTGAATTTTGTATCTTCCGGCGTTTTTTGACATCATTTAAGTTCTAGCTATGGATGTCTATGTCAATTCCAATAACAGCTAGGCTATTGAGGTTTCATAGGCTCAACAAATTGTATAGATAATTTTAAATGGATTTTAAGGCAGAAAAACTGCGTTCTGTGTTGCATTTGAGACATAAATATAAATTAATATAAAAGTATAAATATTCGAAAATGAGGTAGGAAGTTAGAAATGGCGCCCACAAGCATCTAGCTGAGTGACAAGCATAGAAAACGGCTTTTAGAACACGCTAATAGAATTCAATTATGGAAATTCTTGACAAAATAAATTTAGTACGCCATTTGAAAAGGACTAAAACCTTCTGACCCCTATGGAGCAGTAAACGGGAAACCACTTTAAAAATCACGGACTACTCAGAAATTTGCAATGAAAAGTTACCTGAAACACATTCTTATCATAAATGAAAATCCATGAATTTTGCACCCTTTTCAAATTATTCGATTAAAAAAACACTTTTGTTAAATTGGCGCAGGGCCATAAGTCCACAGGTCAAAAATCCACAATGGACTTCTGACCCATTTCCGGGTTGGTTAAAAGTCCACAAATCAATTGTAAACTATTTACCCACCCTAATGCGCCAGATCCACAAAAAAAGTGGGAAAAAGTGGGTATAATATTCCATAATTTTAGAAAGGAAGTAGGTCATAAGTCCACAAATATTTGCTGGCAATGGGCCTTGTGATTAAAAAAAAAGTTAGAGCTAAAACTTGGATTTTTAAGATAAAGCTAGATTTTTGGTGAATAAAAATAAGCTTAAATTAGCTAGTTGAAGATGTTTTCTAGTCATAGCTATTTTAAAATAGCCAACGCTAAATTCATTTAGTTTTAGCTTGTTTTCCCAGCCTAAGCTTCAATTTGTGTGAATAAAAATGGCTTTAACTAGAATATTAAAGTTTAAGCTACAAAAATTTCAAGATTTGTTCTCCCTGTCTAGAAAGCTTTGACCAGGGGCCTATTTCACCAAACACTTTTCACTTTTCACTTTGCAACTTTGCAAAAAAAAATTTCCTGCAAAGTAAAAGTGCAATGTGTTTCAGAAAATTTGCAAAGTGCAAAGCCTTTGCAAAGAGGCAAACTTTTCAATTCAATAATTTCCTCTTTGCAAATTTGCGTTTGGTGGAACAAAATTTGCAAAGTAAAAGTGCAAAGTTGCAAAGTGAAAAGTGAAAAGTGTTTGGTGAAATAGGCCCCAGGTCTTATTTTCAGTATTCTCTTTAGTTTATTAAGAAAACTGTTGACATTGGCACCTGCCTGTCGATTGGACATAATCTAAGCGAAGCAACGAAGCTGCGTGAGCGGTACAAAGCTTCCAAAAAGGGAGTTAAAATCCATGGAACCCACTTGATATCCTGGTTGTCCAAGAGAACGCGTATTTTTCCTACGTAACCCTTAAAGCTGAATAAACTGAATATTTTCGAAAACACTAAAGTGAATCAAACATATGCACAATCAATGGGCCAGAAGTCCACAAGAATTTCCTGTGGACTTCTGGCCCTACAAGGTGGGTCAAAAATTCACAGTAGATTTGTGGAATTTTTGCCTGCGGACTTACGACCCTGCGCCGTTAAATTTAGTACAATTTCGATGCCTTAAAAATAAATAGATCCAGGATGTGTGTATAACATGGGTTGATTCAGTTAAATTGTAAATCTCACTTAATGCAATTGAAAAGGACTAAGGTCTTACCAAAAAAAAAAAAAAAAAACAATGACCTACATATAAAGATACTAGTTTCTTTTGTATAAAATTGAATTTACCACTCTATATACAACACGTACATCTAGAGTTAATTAATTTCTTAAAGCTCACGCATAATAAATTTGCCCGTTAACAAACAATAAAAATAAAATAACTCCAAAAACAAAATTCGAAACAACAATTTAAAACAAAAACTTGAATACGAAATTAAGTCCTCCAGGTCCCTTAACACATCTGCGAATACATTAAACCGATAATCACCAGTTTAGGAGATTTTCCAGGCGTATCTGAACTGAATGGCGGCTCTGTTCGCTTCGGTTCGTTTTGGCTTGGTGCGATGCGAGGTGACGCACCGTGGCGTCGTTGGTTATATTAAACAGTATGTCATCGCTTTTGCTTTGTTATTTTTGTTTTTTTTTTTGTTTGTTCTCAAAAAATATTTAGCTTAAGCTTCATGGAGGAATAACAAAACAAAACAACACAAAAGGACGAATAATTTGTTTTCGTTTTTAATTTATTCGTGTAAACGACTGTTTTTATTAGATGAACACCTTGAACAAATTCGAGGACGAAGAACAAGAAGAAGAAGAAGATCGACTGGTGATGGCGTACTGAGTGATTACGATAAATCATTTGCTTCGTCACAATAAACAAAGACGAAGTTATTTTATGAGTTTTGTTTTCTTTTAAAAGTTGAAAGTTATCTTCACTAAAACGATGTTGAATCATTAATTTTAACTCACCAGTCATCATTACCACACAGCGGGCGTCGTCAAAGTCATTCGAAAAATTTTATGTAAAATTTTAAATTTTTTAAAGCTTTGTATAAATTTACCTAGTTATTTGTAAAACGTTTTAAAGTTTCTTTCGAATATCAAATCTTTTTTAAGGGGGTTTATGTATAGGTAAGTTTGTTAAGTTCCTACCTATATTTATACCCTCATTTCGAAAAAGGTCAATTTCCATTTTTTTAACAATATTGATTTAAACCCACCATTGGATTCACATTATATAGAAAGACATTCAGTTTTTTCTTTTAATATATCACAAAAATTATCATTTTTTATGGAAAAATAAAATGAAGATAAAAGTTGTATAGCTAATGCAACTCTTCAGTATTCTCTTTATAGTTATAGTGCGATTATGGTAAGAAACTAAAATTTTAGAAGAAATGGAAGTAAGGGATAAGGATTTTTATAGTTTATTTAGATTTTCAAAAGAAATGTGCAGTGGTTATAACCTTATAGAAGACTCAACGGAGCGTAGAGGTGCACTGACCTCTGAGCAGAGACTATGAATTATAAAGAATGGAATCTTTCGTACGTTCCATCCCCCAAAACCCATTTGTTTACATTGTTATTTTTGTAATTTCATCTCGTGTCGATGAATAGATGTGAATTGCAACAACAATTTATGCAGTGGTGAATTCATATTTTTGCACTAATGTGCGTTAAAACATGGACACTAGTGCAAAAACATGAATTCACCACTGTCCGCCATTTTGTTTAGCTTGTAGGCAAACCAGAATGACAGCCGAGGATTCCAATCTTTATAATTCAGTATCTTTGCCTCTGAGCAGAGAATACAGATATTTTTAAGATATCTAAGTGAACCTGGATTTCAGTATGGCGCAGTAGGACAAGATCTTGGAGTTGAACGCTCTTCTGTATGTAAGACTGTTAAGCACGTAGTTGTCGTTGACAGTTGCAGCATGAATCAAATGCTAGGCATTGTAGGTACAGTTATAAGCCATTAGAAGGTATAGAATTACAAAGTTAATGGAGAATTATGCAGCAGGTACTTAAAAATTGTTGTTAATTAAATTAACGTTAGAGAGTAACTCAAAAATAAGACAATTTTCTTTATTCTTTTTAAAATATCAAAACTGTTTTATTGGAGCTACCAGACCTATGTACAAATTTTAAACCAATTGGTCCACAGTGATCGTATAGACACAGAGACTGACGGACGATATGATAAAAACATTTTTAACCCAAAATCAAAACTTGTCCTATAATACAGATAGTGGCAAAACAAAATCCAAAACAACCTTTTGGTCTATATATGAACAGTCCTAGCTAAAGCTACCTAGTCGAAACATGTGAATAAAAAACAAACTGCTTAAATTGCGAAGATTAAACTAGAATTTTCTAGCACAAGCTAGATTTAGCGTTATCATTTTTTTATTCACATAAAACAAAGCTTAAGCTAGAACTGTCTAGCTTTAGCTGCTAGTAAAAGCTATGACTAGTTGGCTTTAACTTCCTCCAAAAAAAGCTTTATCTTTTTTTTTATTCACAAGACCCATAATCTCGAGAACCACCACGACCATGTTTTTTTTTCTAAATTACCAATTAGAATAGAATTAAAAAATAGTATTCTTCTGGTTTTTTTCGGCAAATTTACTCAGAATATCATTTTTTTTTCTAACCAATCCAAGCGTCTATTCTCAAAAGTCCCGAAAACGATGACTTGTTCAAAGATGTACCATCACCAAATGTCTCGATAGCTTCAAAGAGGCGATAAGTTATAGAAAAACTGATTTTAAAAGGAAACAACATAACTGAACTATGTATATTTTTAGTTTTCAAATCCAGTCCCTTATTTATATGCTTAATTATGTTTCACTGGTATTTACTTTACGTATAACATTCATAAAATGACTATTTCCCAAAAGGTAGTAGTTATGAACAAAAAATAACATTGACCTAATTAACCACCGAAGCAAGTTCGAATATAATATTTTATAAAGTAAAATTCAATTCAAATTCATTTATTTTTGTTCTTTTTTTTTTCTTGCTTATAACTCACTCTTTTTTTATATTTCATAAATTCATTGTTCATTGACCCGCAATTATTAACGTTTTTGCACTCTAATGCTCCTGACTTCTGAGTCTATTATAAATGGCATTGGTAAGTATACCTACATATTTTAAAAGAAAAATTAAATTCATTGACAAAAACAGTCTGCATAGTTTCAAAACAAATCATAAACCACAAGAAAAAGTTGTTCAAACTTAAAACAACCACCATTTTATACCCATAAAGTTGGCAAGAGCACCATGAAAATAATAAGAAACAAGTATAGAAATATCCGTACATAATATGTATATATTTTTGGGGTGATTGCTACGATTTTGTTTTTTTTTTTTTTATTTTTATTTAAGGAACAAAGACTAATTTGTCCCTATATTAAACTTATAATTAAGGCTAGACAGAGTAAACAAAAATTACATTCATTATTGTTGCGAGTAGAGATTTGGCAGGATAACTTTATAAACAAAAAAAAAAACTGAAACAAAATAATTTTTTGGTTTTTGAAATTTACACCACTTAAATTTGTCTTCATAAAAAATAATCCTCAAAACTTTTAAAACGCTCGACTCAACATAGGATTTCAAGTTCGTTCGAGGTCACATTTTATAATATAAAATAATGTGAAATTACATAAGTTTTATCTCAAATGAATTGTCTGAGTGCTCCTCTGAAACATTATTGCAAAGAATTAATGTACATATATATTTATCTGTGATCCGCAGAGTCTTTGTTGGCTATTTTTATCTTTTTATATTTTCAAAGCATTTGAGTCTTTAATTTAATCAGTAAGTGTTCTTTTTAAAAATTCTTTTTTTATACAATAGAGTTTAGACTGACACTCAGTCACATCATACCAAGACTTAAATACAGTCCGTACCATTTGGATAGCCTCACACATAGTTTATTTTACAATTAACTTTTTTTGGTACTTCTTTGAGGTTTAATTACAAAATTTGTATTGAGTAGCAAAGTAGAACATGGTTACTAGTATTAAGAGAAATTTTGACTAAATTCTAAAAGCTAAAGCAGTTTTCTCAAATAGTTTTGTTAACAGTCACAAAAATGTGTATTATTTGCTGTAACATTAGAATAGCCTCACAGTATTTATTTAGTAGAAATAAAAACCAATTTATTAATTTTTTTTGAAGAAAATAATTTTTATTTATTTTCTGTGATTAACACAATATTTTAGAACTTTTTAGATCCCTCTTTGTTTTGAATTACCTCAAAAAGGCGATCGTTTAAAGAATCATACAAAATCAATGTTCGATTTCTTAAACAATCGCAAACGATTCCTTGAAAATCTGACGAAATGTTGGCCCTTGCCACTTTGATAGCTTCAGTGAACTTTACTTTTCTTGTGTACATCCTTCCATTTCCATAAACCATGCGTGTTTGAAAAATCCACACATTTTTAATGAGAGTAGGGTGGTAAGGATAATTGCTGTTTATTTTAAGTTTGCAACATTTTAATAAAAGCTGTGTGAATCAGCTCATTGTCTTGCTGCACAAAGAATCGGCAGTAGTCTTAAAATACACTGAAAGTGAAGCAAGACTGTTTCCAATAAGGTATTATATTATTTGGATATCATTTAACAGTCTACAAAATCTAAATCAACAGTCCCATAAAATGGTACTGCATCCCCATACCATAAATCATCCTTCACGGCTATGATAGCGATCAAAACACAAATTTTCTTTTCTTAAATCATGGAAGTAGTTTTTATATCCATTCGGTCAGTTTAAGTTGGACTCTCTTCAACTAAAAAGATCATTTTTTGCCAATTGTTTGAATGGTTGCTGCCTTAAGCATTTCATGGCATTCGGCATCGTGCTAAATTAAGCTGGTATAGTTTACGCGCATTGTTAAACAGAGGTTTTTTCATCACCATTAAGTGCTTTAGATGTCCGGCATTTCTGATAACCTGATTTAAGGTCATTGGGATTACTTCTAACCCAGCTCCGTGTCTTGATGTTCTCAGAGAGTGCAGGTTGCATTTGGAGGCTTATCATATTATTTTCGTCATTGATAGATAAGATAGAATTGAAAAAGTTCGTTCTTTGTAGTTTTTTGCATTCATTAACGGATTTTTTAAGGAAATTGCATACCAATTTGAGACTTTGATTAATTTTCTGACCAATAAAACGTTTCGTCGGTCCTTGATTCCGATAGGCCTCGGTTTTGGCAATCTCTGCAAACGTTAATGAGTCTTTTCTGCCCATTTAAACTTTCAAATTGAAGAAATCACAAAACATAAATGTTTAGCACTTCTTGATAACTTTTCGAGACCTACGCTGCCAAATTATAACTTACAATGTGGAATAAAATCAATTGAGGCTATTCAAATGTTACGGACTGTATAATATCTAAGGGTAAAGCCATGATTATTAGATTTCTTGCATATAGATATAGACCGGAAGAAAGGCATTGAATTTTATCTTCTTAAGGATTCTTAAATCTTAAATAAATTAAAAGGAATTTATATTTTTAAACAGAGTATTTCATATGTGAAAATGATTGAAATGTAAATAAATTACGTTAACTTAAGGTCACAGTACACATATTAAAGGTAATATATTGAGCAGGTTGTCAAAGTTGGAAATGTCAACAAATTAAAAATGGCTGTTCGAGTGACCACAGGAACTCAACGCGCATCATTAGAAACAACAACAAAATATTGAAATTAAACAAGGAAAGGGGCACTGAATCCACCATTTTACCACCATAATACCTCGATTTTGACAGATGCGCAGAACTGAACAAAAATGAAAACGCTAATGATATTACCTTTAATATGTGTACTGTGACTTAAGGTTGCTTAAAATATAAATATGTCTGTGGCAGTAAGACAGAGTATAGCTTATGTAAAAAAAAGTTTTTCGAGAAAAACGCATTTTTGTCTACAATTTGTGCGGTAGGATTTGATGTAAATTTTTTTTAGGAATTATAAAATAGCTTTTCAACGGGTAATGATTTCAAAATGGAGATTGGACAGAAAAGTAGGTTTCAAACTATAATGAATTACTAATAATCGAAAAACCGATAAATCTCTTATGTCGACATAAGAATAACTATTCAACAGTAATGGGTGGCAATGGACAGTGGATGTAGTCAAGGTCTGCTATAACTAAAAGGTTTAGTTTCATTATTTTATCTAATGAATTGTGAAACCATATAAAAAATAAAAGAAAAACTTTATTCTTAAATTTAAATTTTATACTTAAATTTAGCAATTCATTTTTAAAATTACCACAAAATTAATTTTTTATTAAAACGATACGTGGGAAAGGGTGGACTGGGCCACCGGGCAACCGGGATTTTGCCCGATGGGCCCCTGGGCGAGTAAAATATGCACAAAAGCTCCTGCAGTACTTTGTGCACTTTTTGAAGAAATTTTGTTCATAAAATTGGATTTCATAGAGGCCTTACTCCCAAAAGGATGTTCAGGAGGCCCACACGACCCTATTAAGGGCCTCCACAGTTATTGGTTCCTCACAACTGTATTGATGACCCGTAGAATTAATACTGAGGCCCCAACGTATACTCTTAGAAATTTCAAACGAAACTTTAGTTAGGGTTGTTGGTACTTAATATTGAGCTATTGTGGCCCCATTTGTTACCTAAGGAGGCCCCCAAATTGCTCTATAAGTTAACTATATTCTATAGGTTTTGGAAATACTTTAAGTTAATTTAAAGGAAAACTTTCTCACAAAATTGAATAAGAGAGCTTCCAAATGACGAGTAAAGAATAAAAACAAATTGGATGTTGCAGCGAAAAACCACAAATCTGTTTAATATCAACGAAAGTACAAAAAATCTTAAACGGCAGTTGATGATACTTACATATTTCAGGGCCGCAGAAAAAAAATGAAAAAGTACAACAACGATATTTCGATTGTTATGAGTATTTTCGAAGTTTTTGTAAAAGAAAGAAACATTAATTATAAAATTTGCATTATTTCAGCAATGTTTTCAAAAATCAAGTTACATTTCTCGGTACTGCATACTAAGCTAAACATGTTTAAGTCCTTTTTTCCTAACACAGATACAGAAGTTGAAAAAGTTTGTTGCCCAATTCCCAAAATGTAAGCCAAATTTAGAATGATTTTAAGTAGGAAGTAGCCCGTGGCGTAATGGTTAGTGCGTATGGGACTGTTACGCCGAAGGTTTTGGTTTCGATTCCTTGCCTATTCCACTTTAAAAAACAGAATTTGTCACCGGCTACTGCATCTTGCCAAGAATCGACAAATCGTGTATGAATAAGTGATTCTCGTTTTAGCCGTTCGGATTCGGCAGAAAATTGTAGGTCCCCTCCATTCCTGCCAATAACACGCACACATGAATGGTTGAGTGTTGTAATGTAAGTCACTAGGCCCTGGTTCTACACGAGCTGTCACCACTTTTTTTTTTTTTATTTATTTATTTATTATAATAGAGAGAAATAAGAACCGGCCAGAACCAGTAGTTCCGATTTTTTACTAAATGGTTTGTGATACTCATCTAAGTTTACAACCTCGAGCACCGAACGCAATATTTTCAAAAGTCGAAAAAATCCACCCATTTTTTCATTTTTTTTTTTTTTATTTCTAATAGTCATAATTTTATTTGATAGTAAGCCAAAATTTTTATCATTGGATTGCATTTTAGTAAGTGTAAGTACATATTAATATTATTGAATATAATAAACAAAAAAAGTCATTAAACTATTTTTCACATTATTAGAATAAAGGCGAAAGCAAGGCGAGCACAGGTCTGCTAGTTATACATACATACATATATTTTCTATGTTATTTCATTAATGTCGTTACCATATTTCGAGTGTATATACATACACTCGACTCCAATTGACAGTAACGAATTGTGTGGGTTATAATTTATGTTTTGTTTTAAGACTTCCAATTTTTTTTAATAATTAGGTACTTGTATACTACTACTTCTGTATATATACAAAATTTTTATTGTGCGTTTTCGTAGATAATCTTTTTTCATTACTCATTTTATTATTTTGTGGCCATTTTCTTAAAATCCCGGGAGGCCCTTTGGCTCCCAGTCCGCTCCTGACGTTTTTATTTAAACTATTGGTATATCTAGCGTATTTTTGGGCATTACTCAAACACGGTTTTTTTTCATTTTGATGGCGATATTTCCGTTACCAAGCCTCGGTTGCGGTTTTAAATGCTGGACCCATGTTCTGTAACTCGGCGATAACTTTTCTCGGTGAGAAACGGCGAAAAATGGAACAAAACCCATAGGAATCCTATGCGTTTTGTTCCATTTTTCGCCGTTTATCGCCTCGAAAAGTTATCGCCGAGTTACAGAACATGGGTCCTGAATAAGAAATAGATACACCTTATCAGAAAAAATTGCACTAGTGTCAAAAACAGACCAACACCCTCGATGTATGTATATCGAACAATTCTAAACGCACCATAAATTAAGCCTTTTTCAGTCGTCAAACGCGATTTTCAGCTGTACCAAGCATCCACGCGAAATAAAAATGTAAAAACGATAATTTGGAGAATACAACCTTTCCATCGAGATATCACACGGCCAAAACAAACAAATTCCAAAAAATCCGATTTGTGTCTGTTAACCGAGTTTTTGTGTCTACCACAAAATCTGTAAACTCGATTTGCGTCTAAACTAAGAGCTCTAGTAACCTCAAAAAACATATTCGTGATCTGGGAGTCACAACCTTTTAAACGAGGTATGATGGCACGATGAAAAATTAAATTTTTTTTTTTCCCATATACCGCACCCTTAGAATGAAAGTGACCTAATTCAAAATTATACTGTAACTTCTGATTTTTCAATAAAATGACCTTGAAAAGCGAAATGAACTCTAAAACTAGGTTGAAAAAAAGATGCCGAATTTTTTAGTTAGGTCACTTTCATTCTAAGGGTGCGATACATAAAGTGATTTTACTGGATCGAACCCCTAAAAATTTGTTTGGATAGCAATATTTCGGCAATTGAAAATCGTAAGGGGTTGCTGTTTTCAAAATTGCTTTTTATATTTTCAAGATCTTTCGGAAACTGAAAACCAGAAGGTTCTAGGAGGCGTGGTTCTCGAGATATTGCCACCCAAAGTCTATAAATTACTTTATTTCTAATTTATAAAGTTTGAAAATCAAAAAGTGTTTGGATGGCGATATCGAACCCAAGATTTGCGGCTAACAGTCCCACGCACTAACCATTACATCACGGGCTACTACAGTGTACAAAATTATGTTTGTTATATTTATATATAATTATATACCCGCATCCGCAAGTTCTGTGCATATATTTAAACATTGATTTAATTAATTCAAATGAAAATATTATGTTCCGTCGTCGTCGGTCGTTCGTTCGTCGGAATGAAACTCATCAGCCCATCCATTAACTAAAATTAATTGCCAAATTAGTTTTAATTTCTCTCTAAATCGCCACCAAAATTTTCAAAAGTTCAATTCCTGTAAAATGTCCCTTCCCTATATATCCTGATCTTAAATTTCACTACATTCGTTGTATATGCGCACATTATAATTTTGTAGTAAAAAAAAATAAATAATAATAAAACAAAATATACAAGAATAAATCACCATGCAGTAAAACTGCAACTGTGACCGCGTAATTTTAAATTTACTATACCTAGGTTACTAACCGGCATTGAGAACCTTTCAAATCTAGTTGGTTTGAGTTCTGCGCATATATATTCGAGTTATATGTTCACCAGCGAAGTAGGTTGCTGAACAACGCTGGGCCAAAGCCCATAGCTCGACACATAATATATAGAGAATATAGTAGCGTGGGAATCTGGGAAATGTATATGCGCGCGGGTAATTTGCATGAAAATTAAATAAAACTGGTCGTTCAAGGTGTGACGCTCTTGCTAACTGCTCAACCGATTTTGACCTAGGTGTGTGTGTGTTTGAGTGTGGGTATAGCAAGTTTTATGTACGTGAAGTTACGCCACGCGGCGTGCATCAGGACAATTTCAATTGTTATTCTGAATTCGTTGCGGAAATCTGTTTCCGCTCGTTGAAAATTTATTACAACGACTCTTTCTCTTTTTTTTTGTGCTCTATGTGAAGTGGGGGTACGGTTGGTTGGTCACTTCATTATCGTTGCCACAGCATCGAGGTTGAACGCACAGCATACCGAAAAAGGACATACATCCTCGTATACAATAAAGTCGACAGGAATTAAAAAAAAAAAAAAAAAACTTTTGCTGAATAATGGCACTAAGCAAGCACAGAAAACCAACGAGCTCACTATAGGATGAGGCTTCTCTTATGAAGGACATTTAATATCACAAAAGGACATATAACATTATATAATGTATTATATTGTACATTCATATATATCCAATTCCTCGCATCACACAATGGTATAGGGCAAACTCTGGCTAATCTCAGTGTCACCCTTTGTTTCAAAAAAAAAAAAAAAAAAAAAAAACGGGTTGGATTAGCAAGATTCGTCCCTTTGTTCCGAGATGAGATACATTGCCTTTGTCTCATCGTTCTGGATGGATTTTTATTTTTTTTTTTTTTTAACAGGAGGAAAACTTTATAGATAGCTCGTTTAGTGAACGTTGTGGCACAGCATGTGGACTTTAACTCTTTGAAATCGTAAATTTTCAGTTAACAAAAATTTTGTTCTTTATTTTATTTTATTTTATTTTATTTTATTTTATTTTATTTTATTTTATTTTATTTTCCTTTTTTTAATTTCATTATTCGACAAAAATTCATTTATAAATTAAGTTAATGGTTGGATGACTACCAAAAGATTT
The DNA here is from genome assembly GCA_929447395.1 of Epistrophe grossulariae. NCBI lineage: Eukaryota > Metazoa > Arthropoda > Insecta > Diptera > Syrphidae > Epistrophe > Epistrophe grossulariae. The sequence goes on along the minus strand of OV839566.1, from coordinate 140,419,618 downwards.
ATTTCAGGTATATATCTAATAAATCAACCAGTATAAGGAATAAGAGAACCATAGAAATGATTTGCCCATATAAATAAAATATACTCTGATGTAAGTTTTAACAGAATTTTCAAATGAAAATGCAAGCTTCTGGGTCTATGGAAACTGTTCTTTATACTCTTTTCTATTATATTATATTTTTAATTCATAATATAATCCATCTTAATACCTAACTTTTAGATACAAAAATGATATCTATTGCAGCTTAGAAAATGAATGTTTTATAGATTTTTGGAAAATGTCTTTTGACCTTGAATTTTATCGTAAACCGCCTTGTTATTCACTCGACTAATCCAGATTAAAAGTTTAATCCATATACACACTCTTTTTGTGACTCTTACCGTCATATTATTCACTCGATTAATCCAGATTAAAAATTAAATCCGGATGTACATGGTGCAAGTGTTGCCGATGATCCGAATTTATCGAATTGTAACCGATTTTTTTTTGGCCGACGCACGGTTGAAGATTGTGATTTGGACGATATGTGGTTCCAACAAGACGGGGCAATAAGCAGTGCTGGATTTAGGCTTAAGCCCGTGAGGCCCAGGCCTAGGGCGGCACAAACCTAGGGGCGGCAAAATCCGAAGTGAATCTTAATCGGCATAATTTTCGGGCAAAAATTAAATAAGAATTCATAATATAAACCAGCGTTCCTCAAGGTTGGCGCTAGTGGTCCACAGAGGGGGGCAACAGACCTGCGAATATTTTTTGGTGAAAAAGTAGTTTAGGTGCGACGATGGATAATTTGTTGATAAAGTTCAATTTTATTAAAAAAAAAAATTGACAAAATAATATTTTTTATTTTATCTCTTTCTTTATAATTGATTATAGGTGAGCAATAAATGAATTAAGTTTGAAAATTTATGAAATTATTAACTATAATAAAAAAAAGAATCGGTCACTGACTCACTCATTCATTAATCTGATTCACCATTCTACAGCTTATACTATGAGTATAAAAAATATGTAAACAAAATTTTTAAAATGGAATTTTAAGTAAGGCGTGAGTTATAGCGATCAGGAAAAACCGTCAGGAAAAGTTGAAACAGATGGAAAGAGGAATCTTTTCCTTATGAGCGTTTATAGCGATTGTCGAAATGACAATCAGCTGGTACGGAAAATGAAATTCAGTCAGGAAAATAAATAAAGCCATTTATCACAAAAAATATTTGTTCAATTGAGAATTATATTGACACAAAAAATTCTTTGAGTTATTTGCCATCGATTACTCCCTCGAATGAAAACCTAGTAATTAATTTTTTTGAAAGTTTTCCCAGTTTCGTTTTCCCTATCGCTATAACTAGCCCCTATAAGGCGCCAGTTATAGCGATCAGAAAAACCTATCCGAAAAACTTGAAACAGTTGATTATTTTTTCTGATGGTTGTTTACAGCAATCAGAAAAAATATGTCAGAAAAAGTGAAGCAAACCGAAAACAAGATTTTTTCTGATTGAAATGTCAGAAAAAAAATTTCGGATGGAATACTTTCAGTGGAACAGAAAAAAATTGGAACACAAATCAGTGGAACGATTTGTCCACTTTTCTGTCAAAAAGCAATCAGCTGATACGAAAAATTAAATTTCATCCGAAAAACAAGTAAATCCATTTAAAAGATAAAAATATAAAGTTTTGGCAATTTTTTTTGTCGCGAAAAAAATTTACGCTGAATTACTCGTCGATTGATATATCATTTGGTTATCAAATCGAATTGAAAAGTAATAAAAACTTCAATCGATTTTTTTTCGGATGGTTTTTTATGGTCGCTATAACTGGCGCCTAAGGTAAAATAGGATAAAACTGGTCATGGGTTCAAAAACTATATCTTCTAAACGGAAGGTCGTTTTTTTATGCAAGAAATAAATTACGATGACGTAATCGATGCTTTTGCTCGAACAAAAGCCCGAAAGAAGAATGTTTCCAATTAACTAATAATAATAAAAAAAAATATATACAGTCGACTCTCCCTAAGTCAAAATTTTCACGGGATACCAAGATTTGTTCGAGTTAGAGAGAGTTCGGCTTAGAGGGAGTTCGACTTAGAGAATGGTTTTTGTATGGAAAATTGAAGGGAACGATAAAATATGGCGAAAAATTTGAGTAAGACAGAAATTCGACTTAGAGAGAGTACGAAACAGGAAGAGTCGACTGTATTTTGTTTTTTATGTTTTTTATTTAATGTTATATAGTATATATATTTTCCATTTGAACTGTTAATTAATTTTAATCAAACAAAAAATTATTTACGTAATAATATTGAATCACAGGGTTTGTTTCTTGAGTTTGTTTCTTGCTGCCGTATAATGTACGGGGGTATAAGCCCCCTACATCCCCTCTCCTGATGACGGTCGTGGTACAAATTTATAAAATAATTGTATTGCCATCGGTCCTTGATACGTGTGCAAGTTTTTCAATTGAATCGACTTTTAGAAGTTGTTGAAAATTACGTTCACTGATTCCATTATGTACATATGTACATGCCTACATAATATATACATTTGTACATACCTGCAACATGTGTAGGTCATCCTAATAAAAGCGAGTTAAAAATGTTCGGGTGTTTTCTGGCAGCACAGAAAAATGGCTCTGCAAGAACGATTAAGAATAAAGGTAATTAGTAGAATTTAGTTAAAAAAAACAAACAAGGGAGGCGGCGTACTCAACCGGGCCTAGGGCGGCAGCAAACCCAAATCCGCCACTGGCAACAAGCCACACAACACGACCAATTATGACTTTATTGCGATGAAAAGTTTCCTGGTCGAGTAATTTCACGTTTTGATGACGTCAATTTGCCACCAAGATCATGCGATTTGACACAAAAGACCGTGTTTACATGAATAATCCCCGAACTCTAGATGCATTCAAAATTAACATTACTCAAGTTATGGAAGAGACATCGCCCGAAATGTGCGGAAAGTGGTTAAAAATGACCTCAAAAGTATCGCATATGCCGTGGTGAATCTTCCAGACGCGGCCATTTGAATGATATTGTTTTTCACACTTAATGGAAAAGTCAAAACTTTATAATGAAATAAAATTTTCATCGAAAATATATCGCTTTGTGTATTTTATTTAACTTTACTTTCGAAACCGATAAATGAATGACCCTTTGTATTTCCATTCCTCGATTCTGGAAAGTTCTTGTATTTTGGCAACGCAATTAGCTACAAATGTATGATAGTCTTGCAATCCATGCTAATACTATTTTTGAATCGGTGCACAGAAATCTTTCATTAATGCAGTTAGGTAATAGGCGATTTTCTTTTTGAGTTCAGCGCTGAGCACTGTGCAGAGTCTGAGCGAACAGAGTAAGTTCTGAGCAGAGTATGTTCAGAGCTCTCTGATTTAATTATGAAACAACTTGAGCACTGAACTGTCATGATTAGAAATTATTTAATTATTATTATTATTTTACCTTCTCCACTAGAGCAACCAACCTCTTCCGCCATTTTCATTGTTTTGACCATGATTTTTTTTTTTCAATTTCCCGCCTTTCAAATGTCATCTAGTTTGTGTTCAGCATTTTACTCCGCTTACTCTACTATTTTATTCATGCTCAGAACTAAAAAAGAAACACAAATTTGAAGTTCTGAACGATCAGAGCTAAAAAAGAAACACAAATATTGCAAAAATGAGTCTAATTGTGTGTAATATTTCGGCGGGATTTCGTGCGTCGGGATTCTGTGTGGCTGTGTAGAGCTGGAAGGGCTATTTTATTCAATGAAGTTGATTTTTGTTGTTTTTGTGATTAGTACCACAACAGCTTCTAATATTATATGTTTTAAATGATTTTAAAACAAATATATGGTAGGTACCTATAACTGTCTATTTCATATAGGTACCCAAACAACTTACCGTTTGGTCTATATTTTGTACCCAACATTTTATCCACATCGTCATGGTGTTTAGCATTGTGTGGGAGTTCTCTATCTATAAACATAATATACATATATTTTAAAATTTAATGTAATTTCCTATAAATTTAAAATATGTGAAAGGGAATTGTGTGCAAATAATTCCCATCGGTTTCAAGAGAACAAAAAAAAAAAAAAAAAAAAATAGAAAAGTATCGTCCTCATCAGGGCCACTTGCTGATGATGGTAGAACCACATGCCACATCCCACAATCTCCATGAACAGCACTTTAAAAAGCACGCTGTGTGTTGTAATCCTTGTACCTAATGTTTTCGTTTTTCTTCTTTATTTTGTGTCCCTATATATATCAAACGAAGTTATGGAAGGTTGTCTTGGCAGGCCCTTTTCGATATTTCCACTCCCCCCCCCCCCTCCACCAATTTCTTGGTTTGAAAAACGAATTTTCCCATCATCATCGGTTGTAAAGTCGACTTATGCCGGAGAAAAAAAAAATATTGTCGAAAAGCAATTCCGGGACGAGATGGTGATGAGTTATGGAAGGATAAGATGTGTAGGTATATACCTATACCAAGCCCTATACGAAAGTAATATTTTGATTTTCATGTTAAAAAATTTCCATAAGCGAATAACGACGTGCTGAAAAATTTGTTTCTACCTTCTCGCAGATTGTTCAAATATATAAAATAAAAAACACTGATGAAAATGTTTCTCAATATGCGCTAGAAGGATATTTATATGTAGGTAAGGTAGTTTTTATGCTTGGTGGTTTTTTTTTTTATTTTCCCTTTCTCCTTGTAATTTCGTGGTCTTATGATTTTATTTGTTGAAAAATGTTGGCACAACTCAAAACATTCAAAGCGATTTGATTTCCTAGACACGCGTTTTGAAGGAATTTTTCCACAAACCTAAAGAGTTTCTTTATAGGTATACCACATCCTTTGTTTTCCTGTGGTTGTATCTACATATTATGTAGGTTAGGTTAGGTATATATACTCCCATATAGGTATGTGATGTTCTTATGGATGACAAAATTCGATTCGACCCTAGTGATAGAAGATGTTTCGCAGAATTTTGAGCAATTGAAAAGGAGAAATAAAATATATACAAGGCATAATGATAAGGAGTTCCAATGTTTGACGCCTGTGGCTTCGGGTATATACGACGCGACGCGACGGGGTTTCATCCTTCATTGTATAATATGCGAATATTTTGGTGTTTATGGTATATTATTGAAGAAACATAATGTTTTTGTTTTTTTTTTATTTTTATTATTTTTAGTAGCAACACATTTTGCGTTGTTGGTTCGACATTGTTTTGTGTTTGTTGGTTGAGAGAATTTAATTATGCTAATTGAGATTTGTTGTTTTTCGAAAGTTTTTGTTTTTTTTTTGTTGTTTTCTTGTTTATTTTTGAATGACATTAATAATTGTGTTAAACAAAATATGAAAGTTGACGGCTGCAGAAGATAATTTTCTGAGATCACTTTGTTTCTGCTTAGGTTCTTATTCGATATAAATACATAAGTAGGTAGGTATAAAATGTAGGGGTGCCTATATCTCCAGTAAAACCTTCTTTTTTTTTTTCTTTTTTTTTAATTTCTCGACTTTCTTATTTAATTTAATTTAATTTCTCGAATTTATCGCTTTGACTAAATTTCTATTTTGTATGCAGAAGCTTTCAGAAATATCAATTAATGATTATTCTATACCAACATTTAAAAAAAAACAAATTTTTTATAGCTCTATATAGTCTAAGATCCCGCCAGTAGCGTACGCAGGATTTCTTTTGGGGGGCTCAACCTCAATTTTGATAGAAGTTTTTTTTATGGTATCACTAAAACAAAACTAGCAAGAAAGTGAAAAACTTTCAAATTATTAACCATTTTATATGAATAAGAAGTAAAAGAGGAAAAACACAAACAACACTCCCTGAAGTTATGGAGTAAATTTAATTCATTTTTGAAATTTTTAGTTTGAAATAGTAAAGTAGGTAAATGAATTAGGTGGAAAAATTAATTCCATTCCCCTTTTTTTTATTCACCATATCTTCAGGGATTACATCGATTTTGATTTCAAAGGTAATCCGTTAAGACAGTTGTTATGGCCCTCAGCTTAGTTTTTAATCGTCTCAAGGTGGAAAACGAACGTCGTGGCTCTGCAGTTGCTAGTTATTTTGGTTCCATTCTTCCACATTTGTTTTTAAAATATTCCTACCTCAGTCAGTTTAATTTTATTTTATTTATCAAGCCTATAGTACTAAGTTCGAGTGTAAATGAAATTTTCATACAAAAGTTACGTGTATTTCACTGGTATGAAATTCACAACAAGAAGTGAGAACCAAAATATGAAAACTGGTTCGTCAATCAATTTAAAAAAATTAAAGTTGTTGTGGAAAATTGTGACATTTGACTTTGTCAATCAATTTGATTTGCTCCAAACACAAATTTTGAATTATTGTCATCAAAGAGGAAAAAGGAACAAAACATGGAATTTTCTATCACAAATTCCGAATGAAACGGAAATATGACGTCCATTTCTACGACAACAAACTTGTCGTTGCCAAGTGGACAACAATTTGTGTTTCAGTAAAAAATAAATAAATAAAATCATTTTAATTTTATGTTGAATCTATTTTCTTGGAAAAAAATGATAAAACATTGAATAAATACACAATTAATATCAACAACACAGTTTTTTCACGATCTCAATCATTTGACAGCTGTAATAGTGCTCAGGGATTGTGGGATTTTATTTGCGACATTTGTTTAAACAAAGAGTGTAGCCGTTCTTAATACAAATATTCAGCTTTTTTTGTGGAAAAAAAGGGAAAAAAAGGGAAAAAAAGGGAAAAAAAGGGAAAAAAAGGGAAAAAATGGGACTTTCTGGAAATGTAAAGGGATTTTTGTTTTAAAAGCTGCAAGTATTGGTGTGACATAGAGCAGCTGATTATTCTTTTAATGAGGCATTGCTTTTTTCGATTCCATTCGGATTTTGTGAATTCTTTTTTTTTGGGGTTCGTAGTGGAATCCATTCGGGGATTTCCGAGGAAATAGGTATAATAAGAGAATTTATTATGTTTATGAGTGCATTTTATTCAGGTGGTGCATGGGATTTCATTCCATTTTATGGGTTTTTTGAAGCGGATTAGTCCGAGTCCCAGCTGGACATAGAAAGTTTTTTTTCAATAAAAATTGAACAAAGACCAAGCACCGCTAAAAAGAGTCTGATGATGGGCCTGGCAGTCGTGAAATAGCTATAACTCAAGCCTATTAAAACTTAGTGTTAGCTCACTCAAGTGTTGTTGTTCATTCAAACCTTCAAAAGGAAACAAAATTAAATGTGTGGTATCGCTTTGATGGTTTTGCCTGATTGCAAACGATCTTTTTGTTTAGTTTCTATGAATACTGAGATAAGTTTGAAATGTCAAACAAAATCTAGATTACTGTGGTATGAACTAGGGATTTAATTATAATATCCATATGCTTTTTTTTTAATTAATATTAAAGAATATTGTTCAAAATATGAAATTTTAATGAAAAAATATACTTCAAAATTACTATAAATAATCCTTGCATAAAATGTCATTATGCTTGGGAGGGACTCCCCCCTGCGTACGCCACTGGATCCCGCCATATAAATTACCGACCCTCATCGAGTTACCAGATAATGAGTAGGTATACAGTTTTTTAGGCAGTATCTAAAGTCTTAACTAATTAATTTTGCAAATTGGGTCGGTACAAGGTACTTCTAGAGTCTAGTTGTTTTTTTTTTTGAAAATTAGCTACTTAGTTGGATTTTTTTTAAACATTGAACATAGCCGTTTTGATATAATAAAGATCTTAAAAAGGGAGATATTCACAAAAACTATTATGTATTTTATTGCCACACAATTAGCTAGATTTTATTCAGCCTCATATTGGAAATTTTTGCAGTTTTTATTTCTCAAGAATATCAAAAGGAGGCTATCTGCTTAACATCGAAATTCAGAGTGTACTTTTTTTTATAAATTATGCCGTAACTATTTCATGAATTATTTCAAAAATGGTTATTTTCATAAAGAAAAGTATGATTATATTTTTTTGTAGGAAATTTTATAAGCTATACAAATTAGACCTTGGTATTTTTCTTGTACAAGTGACCATCAATAAGAAGATGTTCATGAAAAACCAGATTGTTGGCCTTTTAACTCCTCGTGGCGCACAGTGGCCCATTTATGCAAATCTAGTGACAATAATTTTTTTCGGGTGGGTCTATAATGCAAAACTCTTAAGTTTATTGAATTGCCTTAACAATTTTTGGTCCATTAGAAATTTTAAAAAAAAATTCGTCTGGATAAATAAAAAAAACGCCGCAAATTCCAGCCTTCAAATTAAAGGTAAAAATCCTTATACATATATGTATGTGTTCCCAAAATTCAAAAAATCAGCTGCATAATTTGATTTGAAGAAATCATCCATTTTTTTTCAAAACTTTTAGTCTGAAAATTAATTTTTTCCAAAACTAGCTATTAAAAAAAAAATTAATTTCAAACCAGAATTTCTGGGTATAACATGACATAGTTTTTTTTAATATTTATTTTCTAATTCAAGTCAATTTTTTATAAAATTGCTTCTCCCGTTTAGGCGGGAAATAGACCCGCCTCTCATACGATATTTTTGTCTCGACCTAACCTGAATCCTGTAGCATTTTTTTGCATCTTAGCCAAAACACCCTGTATATTTGTGGTTTGTTTAATTTTTGTTCACTATCAGCCGAATTTATAAACGCATTATAGCGAGTGCATAAACTTATACACTTCTTATAATGCCTCTAAACACGAAAATCGTATTTATAAAACTTAACAACGTTGAATAGTGGCATTATAAGCTAAACGCGTTTGAGGGCTGAATAGTGTCTGTATATAAGGATATTTTAGTATCGAAATGTCACTTTGACTCACGCACAACAATATAATACATAGATATTAGGGTAGCGCTTATTTTGGAAATGTTAGAATTTTTTTTTTCTCCTCCCCTAAAAATGATGCACGTTGTGCATTTTTTTTTAAAGCGGCTAGCTTAGTTACACCGAAAAATAATTATACGAATTGAATTCCAGCCTTTTGGCACCTTAAAAGTAAATAAATTGAAATGTTTTTTTATTGGATACTTTCGCGAAATTAAATTTTTGCACTCTTAATAGAACTTTAAATGTGTGCCAAATTTACTTCAAATGCGTGCAAAATTTACTTAGAATGTGCCAAATTTAGAATTTTAATAAATAAGCCTGTATATGTATTTGACTTGTAATCTATCACTTTTGATTTTTTTTTCCACTATTCGACTCGTAATCTACCAATAGAATATTTTTTGGTCATATTTTTTTGGAATAAAATTCACCTGATGATGTCCATAGACATGGAAGAAACGTCGTGAAAAAACAAAAAAATTTTTTTCATTTATTGAGCTGAAGCCCAAAACAGAAATCAAAATTACTCTAAATATAAACTTTAGACCTTTGTAAAGTGAAATACAAACTACATATGTCTATATATAGCTTTAAGTTAAAATTATTTTTTCAACAGAAAATAATGAAACACGCTGTGTAGATATTTTTTTGAAACTCACCAGCTTAAAAGCCTTAAAATTTTTTTTTAAGTTAAAAAAAGAAGAAATGTTACGACATCTTTATTCGTTTAAAGCCCTTCCACACTATCCCACTGAGTATTAATACAAAGTGGAAAAGAATTCCATGCTACTGCCAAATTTGTGAAAGAGAAATTTCTTTTAATTTTTGACCACACACAACCGTTTAGTTTAACCTCAATAAAAATGTGATGAAATGTGTGACAGAATTAGAACCATTTCTAAAAATTCTCATGTATTAACACATGTCAAATCGTGTAGGCTGGGAATATCATATTTTGTTTCCACACTATTATACATGATTTGTTTCACACTTTTTTGACATGTACCTATTAATACTCAGTGGGATAGTGTGGAAGGGCTTTTAAGAGTTATGAACCAAAAAAGTCGAAACGGGCCACTGTGCGGCGCGGCGTTTACATATCGATGAGGACTTTTACAACTTGTTAAGAACCCTATGAGGTGACCAAAATCCAGCTTTCTGGCGATTTTTCCGAAATTATGTTATTTTTATGTATAATATTTTACTGGGCACTTTTTTTTAATATGAACATTGAACATAAGGTTCTTTTTGCATTTTAAGGACATACATAAATCTATAATACTGTACTTGTATTATACAGTAACTTAAAATTTAAATTTTCAAATTTTTTTAGCACAAGACTAAATGACCATGCACATTAACTCCAGTCATACAAAAAATAAATATAAATTAATGTAGATACCAATGCAGGAAGCAAGAAAAAAAAAAACACATATCAAACAACTGTCAGAAACCCAAATGCTTTATACCATAACTGCCCTAGGATAGATGCGGACAGCCTTCAAAAGTGGAATTTCCGCATCACTTCAAGTGGTCACAAATCCACGCCAGAGCGCTTGCTGAAACAAGTCAAATAACTCAAATTCAGTGTGTTTTGACGTTTCGTACAGGAATTGCCCCCAGGAGCATCCAACACTGACAACAACTTGAAAAAAAAAAGAAAAAAGTATATTAACTACTTTGGACTATTTCGTTTCCTTTTTTTTTGTTATTTTTTTTATTATGAATTCGTTCCGTCTAAATTTGTTCGCAATATTTCAGTTTTTTTTTTTTTTTTTTTTTTTTTTTTTTTTTGACTCTGTGTATGCAATCTCTTGAAAGTTACACTCAACGGGATTGGAGATTTTTTTGTTTTAAAAATTTGCAAATTCTAGACCGGAGGATATATGTATATTCTACTCGTATAGCAGCAACGCCAACGCTAATATGATTCTGTTCAGCAAAAAGTGCGGTATATTTGAAATGTTTTACACATGGATGCATAAAAATGATATTCGCTAAAAACCTTGGTGGTTATGGTTACACACAGCAATTGTTTTATACCTTTTATCTACAACAACTACAACACTTCATATTTTATATTCATATTATATTAATTATTGTGAAAAATGTTTCAAATTCTTTCGCCGGTAATTTTAGTAAAGGAAATGTAACTTTTCCTTGTTTGACTAAGTTGTTGCTTGAATAAAAAAAAATAGAGAAACTTTAAACTATTTAAAAAATCATTTTTTTTAATTTTTAACGATAAGAAAATTGAAAACAAAAGTTCATAATTAGCGCAGTAAAAAATTTCCCTCGGTAAACACAAACCAAAAAGTGCCGATATAAATAAGCCAGAAAAATAGTGGATATAAAAGTGGACATATATTTAGGACATAAACCTTTATGGCTTTTTTCACTCACAAAAGGGATGTATTCTACGATATTTGTAGTTTAGAAAAACTGAACCGCGTCCAACATTTTCTTCAGCGATGAGGCAGATTTCCTTCTCGGTGGGTATGTAAACAAACGAAATTGCCGCATATATGGGGCAACTGATCGAGAGATGCCGTTTCATCCAAACAAAGTAACTGTTTGGTGTGCTAAATAGTCGAAAGGTGTCATTGGTACGTATTTCTTTGAAGATACCAATGGGCAGACGGTTACAGTCAATTCGGAGCGATAAGGTCGAATGATAACCGAATTTTTTTGGCCGGCGATTGAAGATCATAACTTGGACGTTATGTGGTTTTAACAAGACGGGGAAACAAGCCACACAACATGACCAATTATGGCTTTATTGCGTGAGAAGTTTCCTGGTATAAAGTTGAAGATCGCTACATCCAAAGTTTTTTTTTCTTTAGACTTGCAGATCTCGATAAGTATCAATGCTATTAGAAAACTTTAAACACCAATATGTTAAGGGGGTTAAGTTTTTCCAGGGGAAATGTCCGTTACTTTTTTTTGAATTGAACCTCGTTATATTTTTATTAACTGATGTCCAATTTCATAAACAATCACTAAAAGCACTTTTATCGAAAACCCTTTTAAATTTTATCAGGCCCATAAATATTTTCAGTTTCACCAATCTATAAAAGGGAAATTTCAGGGAAATTTTTGTTAAAATCGAATTTTCTTCACATCCCTGGAAAAATAAATTGATTTTTTCTTTCTAATAAGCGAATTGTATGAGAAAAAATGAGAAAGCATTATGTATTGAAACAAATGCCAAGAATTGCAAAAAAAAACTTCTTCAAGATAAAAAAATAAACATTGGTCGCTGGCGAAATGTTTTTATAAAGTGAGTTTTAATTAAACTTAATAATGAATGGACAATGGACATATAAGAAGAAGAGAAATCAATATCGTCATAGTCGAAGAATGGATTGCTATGAAGTTACGAAATCCGGAATACTCTTGCACGGCGAACTAGTATGTGTTGATCTTCATCGTCGGATGACGACGACGACGACGACGCACGCGACGACCAATCTATTATTTCAAATAAAAAGCAAATCATTAAAATATTGTTATTAACATGCAAAGTCGAAATTTGTTTACCTTTTCATTTTGTATCTCCAAAAAATAAAAATTTAAATGTTTCAAAATTTTTTCTGCAATTACTTTCAGCTGGTATATCCACTTGTTAACTGCCTATGATGACATTTCAATGACACTTTTAAAATTAATGAGCCAAAAATGGGCATTTAATTTATAAGGGTGTCTAAAAGCTTGTTTAATTTAAAAGTGCTTGGTGAAACCAAAAAATCCCATTTTAAGGTTTAGAAGCCTGTTAAATGTTTAAAAGTCCTTCGTGAAATCGGCCATGAGTTTCTTAACTTTTAAAATTACATTTTTTTTAAACGTGCAGATAGACCATAATAAATGTTTTATAAAAAAAAATTGTTCTTGTAGAGCATACGTTTCTCTAGGGACAATGTTCGTTTTTTTTTTTAAGCTTTTTAAAGAATGAAACTTAAACAGAAATACAAGCAAGTTTATGACTCTTATGGTTATGGTATCGACAAATTAAAAGACCGATTTAAAATCGGGCATGAGCTTCGCCCTTAAGAACTTTTTTTCGGACCAACGAATGGTAGATAAAAAAAAAAATTACCTTTAAAAATTAATGTTTCCAAACTCTAGAGGCGATCTTGTTTATTTCATGTTCTTAAGTCTTTTATTCTTGCCTACCAACAAATTATAACAAAATGTTAATAACAAAACCAATATGATACACAAAAATATGTTTTTTTTTTAAACATATTATTGTGTGTTATATTATTTTTGATTAAACCTTGAAGGAGGTACTCCCCGCCAGCTGCATGTTTCCATCAATTATTATATAAATATTAATAATTATTAAACTAATATTATAACTAATACCTACCTTTAATATAAATATTTAAATTTTCTGTATTCGTTGTATTTTATCATGTTTTATTGTTTCCTTTTTAACCAAGATATCGTATATAATTGTTATTCTATAGTCGAAAAGCAAAATTCTTATTTAAAAATAAATAAATCTAACTTGAGATACTTAACATGTGAATTTTGTTTATATGTTTACATTGTGAAAATGTAATCAAAACAATACATTATCATCAAAAAAGTTAAAGCTCCCTTTTGTTGCATTGCTATATCTAGCAAAAGAATATATACCCATATATATACATAGATCAAATAACAGTAAACAATGTTCAAATTAATGTAAATAAATAGATATTAAAGGAGCTATAAGAGTCCATATATATGACTATACAAAAAAAATCCCTTCCCTCAGTATGACCTTGAGATTTTATTTTCTATTTTCTATTTTTTTTTTTTTTTTTTTCTTTAATAGCCAGCAAGGTCACACAGAAAATGAAATCCATAGAAACCTACCTCCGTATATCTAACATACCATCACCAGTAAATTATTCCAAAGAGAAGAAATCAAACAGAATACAGTATATCCTTCGTTTAGCCCCAAGCACCCAGGCTATAGAATGTTGTTAACTAAGAGCCAAGAGTGACTTTCAGTCTCAATAAAAAGTCAGTCAGTTTGCTTAGTTTTTTCCTTTTTTTTTTTCTTTTCTCTTGTTTTATATTTTGTACTTAAATTGATATTGAAACTAAAAGGACTAGCTACGGTATTCGTAAAGAAAATGATTGATTGAGATAATAAAACAAATCACGACTGAAACGAGAATAGACTACAAAAAATCATAGGGGAATATCATTTTCCTAAATCTATTTCTTCTCTTCAAAATTTGTTTGCAACAAAAAAAATACATTAAAAATTATAAAAACATAAAAGAAAAATTTGAATACATATTTTAATAAAAACGAATGAAAGTAGGTACATAGTAGTTAAATCATTGGGTGTTGGAAAAAGAGAAATTTAAAAAGAAATTAGTAAGACCGTTAAAAAACGTTTTTATTCAAATATTCAAATTTTCTTAAAGTATTTTTTGTTTTAAAAAAAATTTAAGTATTTTCAAATTTCAAGAGAATAAATTGGACTGTTATATAATATAAAAACTGTTTTAAGTCGAAAATCGAGAGAAAGCGATAAAATTATGTCGTAAGTTTTTGGACTTAGGACAACCTTAGTATATTAACTGATTTACATAGAATTTGTCAATTTCATGAAATTTTGAATACGTTCAATAAACATTTCATTAATTTTAAGATAACTTTTCAATTCGTAACTAAAGAAACTTGCCTTACCTTTTTCGTTGAACATACCGGACTTTAGAATAGGTTTTGACAAGCAATTATTGCATTTTCAATGTTAGACAATCGATGGAAATTGTTTATAAATAACATTTTGGATTTGAACCAGCTGTCTCGTAAAGTTAGGCATACCTTGGAATGGTTTTATAAGTAAAACTTTTTACTTGCGATATATGGCGCGGGGACATATAAGGCCCAAGAACAAAAAGCCCAAAATTTATTTTTGGGGCTTATGTCTCACAATTGAGTGGGACATAAAGCCCAAATTGAATTTGTGCCTTAAGTCCTCCCTAGTGGGATCCAAGCCCCAAATATGTTTTTTAGCAATGGGACATAAGTCCCAAATTTTTTAGAGGCATAGAAGATAATAATATAATTTGTTGATGTTTTATTTGAAAAAAAATTAGTACAGTCCTATAGCACCCAGTAATATGGCGTATAAACAATGCAATCCCTCTGCTTGAGCACACAATAGGATTTGGGGTAGGTGCGAGGTTGGGTATATGCAAAGTTTCTTTTTATCATTTTGGTAGTTTTTATTTAGTGGCACATAACCCCGAACATTTTTATTTAGGGCCTACGTCCCATTCGAGTGGGACATAATGCCCTAATTGAATTTGGGCTTTAACTCCCACCCAAGTGGGGACGGAAGCCCCAAAAATAAAATTTGGGCTTTATGTCCTTGCGCCGCCATATAAATATATATATATGTACTATGTATGTACTATATGGTAAGTTATGGATTCGTAAAAAAAAACAGAACTCGAAATTTTGATCAAACTTGACATTAGCGAAGTCGGAAAAGTCGGTCTCGCAAGTCTGTTCGTCTGTCCATTCAGCTGCAGCTAAAAGGGTGGGTCGATTTTCTTTAAACTTAGTACCTAGGGTTTTTTGGGCACTTCCCCGACACATTTTTTTTATCAATTAATGAAAATCTTATTTTTCTCAAAAACATGCCCACAACTTTTTTATTAATCCATTAATGTTTTATATTTTAGATTTTGACAAAACCGGTCCAGGCACGAGTACGATAACTTGGGCGCCGAAAATTGATAACGGATTTTTGAAGGGTCAAATATAAAAAATTTTTGCTATGGAAAAGGGGGGGGGGTCTATCTCGCCCTGTAATACTTGTACTTGACCCTTCTACAAAACTCCGTTATCAAGTAATCGTACTCTCCCCCGGGCCAACTGATTCTGATTATTGTTTTCAATGCCAATATTAAAAAAAGAAAAACAAATTATTTTTAAATAAAGTTTCAATTTTTTTTATGAAAAATATGTAGTTCGAAAACGACTTGATCGATATTTATTAAACTTGGTTTCTAGCAATTTTTTTTACACTATCCAGCAGATTATTAAAAAACAATTATTCTTATAACCAACAATAACGGTAGGTACCTTAACCTTACATATTAGTATTTCAAAAACATTACAAAAAATTTAATTTTTCTCAAAAAAAGACATAATTGCTGAACAAAATTTTAGTGAGCTAATATCATTACGATCTTCTATATTATTGATACAAAATTTACATTTATCCATTATTAACGGTATCTCTCATCTTTTGTTTTTTTTTACTATCTCATTTTATGTTCAACCGATTTGAAAGAAATTTTATAAAAGAGCTTGTAATAAGGTCTAATATTGGCGCAAAATTTTAAAAAATTTAGTACGATGTTAAAGCATTTTTATAGTACTAAAAATGCTTTAACATCGTACTAAATTGTTTAAGACTTTGAACCATTGCATATCACAATTATTAAAAAAAAAAGAAGACATTTTGGATTTAAAAAAAAAACTTATACAACATTATTTTTAGAAAATATCAATTAAATTCGATATTGCAAAGTCAAAATTATCAGAGGATTTTCTTAAGAGCAAATGCCTGCGACCCAATTGTGCACTTAATTTTAATTCAATTCATTGAAAAGCAAAAAAAAAAAAAAAATCCAGGACGAGGACGAGAACTTCACAAGGATAATTCATTTTGATTTTCATTTTACCTCAATGAGGAAGAAACACTATATATAAAATATAAAGGAGTGTGAGAGGATCAGCGAAGCTTATAAAAAAATCAATTTAAAAGCAGCAAAAATATACGACAACTTTTGTTTGATGAACAAAGCGAAATTGAGTGATTGGAGTTGGGCAAATAGCAACAAATGTACATATATTATATAAGAATGGCACTTAAAGTGTGTTAAAACGTTACATCTATATTGATTTGTGTATAATAAACCCATTTGATAATTGAAAAATTGAAAAAAAAAAAAAATAAAAGAAAAAATTGAAAAATTAATAAATTATGTATATTTATACGCAGTTGAGTCGGCATCTACATACTTCTAAAAACTATAAACAACGGTGAGATATAAATAAAGTATACATTATCTCTTAGTTTTAACTTTTTTTAATAATAATAATTATAGAATGGCCTGTGGCATGTGATAATGGATAAGGGATCACTTTATCTCGCACGAATAAATTTTCAACACAAATGTATACAACTTATAGAGCCATTTACGACTACAATCATTTTCATAAATTAGAGCATGTATATATAAGCATGTGACAGACGGAGATGTAGTATCTATGTAATTTTCTGGTAAAATTTTATAAAAAATTTGCTGTACTTCCAGTGGAATAAATTCTTGAAATCTAAAAATCTTTGTTTGTAAGCGCACAACTCGGTTGGAAATCCTCCGATTTGCGTGGGGATTTTTTTTTGATAGATTCATAATGAACGATCCGAAAATTAGAAATTTCAAATGGAAAAGTGGGAAATACTTTCAGAGTTGGTTGGTGGTGATATCTGTAAATTCGATTTTGTATGGAAAGCAACGTTGCTGTAGTGGCACAATCGCGCTTTCGTGGCACGATGGCAAGACAAAATTCAATATGGCACTGTCTTCTTATTTCCATTTATTACTTCATAAAGCGAATTTTGAAGTGATTTTGGGAAAATTGCTCCAAATGGAGTAAAAACTGCTAGAAACTCTTATTTTTTGACAATACACGAAAAGAGCAAATTATTTCTTTTACTTTTTTATTGTATTTCACTCCACAATTGAATATAAAAAAGAAAATAACCTACCATACAATTTTAAAAGACTTTATTGGAAATTTATAAATTTCCAACAACATCTTCATAAGGACTCTTGATTTGATTGGTTCTAAAAATGTTTAGATTTGAGGTAATTATCAAATACAAAACCTTTAAAAATATTAAAAATTATTCAACTTAATCGACCATGAACTAATAGACTCAAGGCACGTATCCAAAAAAAGAAGTGCATACATTTCGATGGTCAAATGTCAACGTTGGATATAATCTTAGTTCGTCGAAAATAAGAGCTCGTCTGTTTAACGAAAAAAAAAAGAAGAAATATTTCGAAATAAGGTGCTTTATCACACCTGGATTATCCAGAGTCTGCAGGAGCACCTGATTAAGAACTTCCTTGCTATGTACTTACAGACGACAGCAATAAGTGCTCCCAGCATCACGACATAACCAAAGAGGTAGTCGAAACTCCCGCACGCTATACCAGTCACTATGAGGAAAGACCCATATGGTATAATGATGAATGCTTATACCTACCTGATAAAGGTGACAAAAGATGCACATGCAAAACTGCTGCAGGGCAAAATAAGGACAGCGAGGCTAGAATATTACTAGGAGAAGTAAGAAGAAGATTTTGCGTGAGAATAGAAAGTATGCTGCCTCCTAGTTCGCGACTGAAACAATATCTGGAAGTTTAAACACATAAAAATAAGCATTTTGCCGCTGGTCTTAAGACTGGAACGCAGGTTCATTAAAGCAGCGAAAGTTATTTAGAATATTGTTTCCAGCTACTGTAGGCTACTATAGGGCTCGAATACAGCAAGTAATAGGGTGAGAATGACAAACGAAGAACCAGTTTCAACATTTAGTATAGATGAGCTAAACTTAGATAACAAAAACCACCGGTTTTGATGGTTTACCAGCGAATGTTCATGCATAAAATTATCAGCGAAGTATATCGGTAGAAGAAAGCATATACCCGACGATTGGATTTTTTATATCTTCTATTCAATACTTTACCCAATCTGCTTCCAAACATGCAAGGTAATGTCAGTAATTTGGTCAATTTCGTTCTATAGCAGATATTGTTCAGGGCAGGCATTACTTTCAACAAACAAACATCTGCCCACCGGACAAAAAGTCATTTTTGACAGCAGTAACTTGGAAATAGTTAAGGAGCTCCCATCTACCATGTAACCCGCATCAGTTAATTTCAGAGAAAGTTAGGAAACCGCTGTTTGAAGTTCTGATGTGAGAGAGGGTTAAAATCACACGCGCAGAACCAAGTGCACGCTATACAAAACTCTAATACTAATACTGAAAACAAAATAAAAAAGGGATATAATTCATGCGCACTCCATCCCTTTTTCTTTACGTTCACCCCTCGCCCAAAAAAACGAAAAACTATTTTTGTATTTGGAGACTCCTAAAATCTGCACTTCTAGTTCCAAATTATAATGACATAATTTTTCGTAGTACACATCAGTTGCAGGATTTTGTCAGAAGTCCTTAAATGATGATTGCCATTTGATTCAGCATTAAAAAATATATGGAAACAATACCCTACTCGACCTAGTTCTAAAGGCTGAGTTTTTCATTAATTCGTACCCCGTCTTCTTTCCTACTCATGAACCCCTCCCCCAAAAATTCGAAAACAAATATTTTTGCATTTGTTGAATCATAAAATCTGCATATCTAGTGCCAAATTAATGTTAATCACAATTTTTGCGTAATGCACACACGCTGCAGTCTTTTCCCATATGTCTTTTATTGATGACGTCATATCTCAAAACGCTCAAGGATCTGAGAAGTATACTCGGCATTTTCGAATTCAGCATTCTTTTTTCATATAGATACCTTCAAAATGTATTGTATATACTGAACTTTTGGGTTAAAGCAAAAAAGTCCATTTTTTCCCCGGCCTACAATGACAGAACTGTGTAATACAGCGGATCGCGGTTTTATGGAAAAAAATAAAACAAACAAATAAAATAAAATGTAAAACATACCCCGCAATATTTGCGTTCGGTTGTAAAATAAAAACTAGGGGTTGCGCATTACCATTGAAAATTAAAAAAAAAAAAACAGTAAAATTACCCCCTTGCAGAGGGTCTGTAGATTATTTTTTACAACACAAATAACGAGCCAGATTATTTTTAAAATTGAATTTTCTCATTTAACGTATTTTTTTGTATTTTTCGAAATTCAATAAATTTTTGTAAATAATTTTTTTTTTGGTTTCAACATTTGGTAGTTCTTTTCGTTAAATTAATGTGTTTTTTATCATCACGTCTCTGTTAGTGAATCCGCAGTGTTTGGGAAGCCTCGGTGACCAACTTGACTGCCCTTTCTATACAGCCTTTTCTGGTAAACTTGTCAACAAATTTGTCGTTTTAGCTGATAATATCCCAATTTAAATTTATGGATGGTCAACTTCAAATTATTGAATTTATTTACATATAGGAAAAATGTTTTAGAAGGACCGAAGAGAAAAACTCAAAAAAATTTAAATTAGGAATAATTAAGATGTTAAGATATTGACAGCGAAAAATTAATAAATAGGGAAATTAAATACAAAAGCTACAAGGAATTCCTTTTTAGCAAAAATTAAAAGCTGGACACTGAAAAAAAAAAATAAAAATAGCAAAAATTAAAAGCTGGACACTGAAAAAAAAAATAAAAATAGCAAAATCAAGAAATTGTAAGTTCTTATTCAGCGTTGCGCCAACCCATAGCGTTGGAAATAAAAATTAAAACAAAATCTTAAAATTAGTTTTCAGACCATATTTAACTTTTGCGTGTGATATAATTTTGATTTTCCAGAATTTCGAAAATCGCTCCGGTTTAGATACTGGGTGTTATTCAATTTTCTAAACAACTCTGGCTCAGAATGTTTAAATATAAAATTCCAATCTGTTTAATCGAATGGAATTTATGTGATTTGTTTTTGTTTGTAAAAAAATATTTATTTTCGTTAAAGTATACATATGTAAATGTACAGTTTTTAAAAACATGAATTTTTCTTTCGTTTTGAATCTACTCCGGAAATTTTGAATTTATGTCTCTACTTTTTTTACAAGTCTGTTCCAAAATTGTATTACTGAGATTCGTACCCTATAAAGTAAATAATATGGATATGGACTTAAATGGCGTTACGCTTTCAAACTTCTACATTCGTGTATAAAAATTACAGCCAGACAATTCATTGTAAATCATTGCCCCTATACATTTTTTTTTCACTTTTTAAAATGCTTAAATTGATGAAATTTCCGTGCAAAGCCAGGCGTACCAACTATAGTATAATATCATAAACTTTCAACAGTTTTTGAAAAACATACAAAAAATTTAGATTCAATTTTTTAACGGCCTTTCATCCCACAAAAATTTGGCGTTTCGTCCCGGAAATCTCACTTGGACTCATCATGTTGACGAAACGCCAAATTCTTGTAGGACTAAAGGCCGTTAAAAGCTATTTTGAATCAATTATTCAACGTGTACAAATAAAATACAGTAGACGCTCGATAAAGTGAATCTCGGTAGAGTGAACTATCCAGTATAGTGAACACACAATATTTTATACAGACAACTCTAAATAGTCAACAAAAGGTATCTCGATATAGTGAGCTCACATTTTTTTTTCGATATTTCACAAGATTATGCCAGCAGCAATGCGTTTACAGCATTGTGGACTTTTTTTTAAAGATATTTATGAAACATTTACAAGAAAAATTAGTGCGAATCAATTTAAAGTTGAGAAACAAACAAACAGAAGTGCAATTATTTTTTTTAATTTCATTCTTATTTAAAAAAAAAAAACTTTTTTGTACCGCGAGCTATGAAGTTTTTCGTTTTTATGAAAAATAAAGTTTATTGCAAGTATTTATAATATTATCAAATATTAATGTTTGTTTTTACCCAATTGAAAATATTTTACGCTTTAATAAATTAAAAAAATCATTTTGTATCAATATCACATTACAAAGTCTTTTTAGTTTCACTCTCGAAATAGTGAACAATTGCGAAATAGTGAACAGGCCTGGTTTTAATTACTTCACTAAATCGAGCGTCTACTGTAGTGATAAGTCTTTTGTTTGGCTGATGTAATTCAGTAGTATATAGAATTTGTATTATTAAAAAAACCTTCTTAAATAAAAAAAAAAAAAATAAAAATATTCCTTATTAATAATTTGTTATTGTTAAATTTTAAACAAGAAGGTAGGTCCATACGACCCAGGGGACAGGGGATACATTTATTATTAATATTCACATTTAAAAATACATACCTATAAAAATTCATAGGTATAGGTACATCAAAATCGAATAAATAAAAAGCGTGTGAAATTTAACATACCTTCCTTCCACTTTTCAACTGAAAAACATTGAAAAAATATAAAGCCAAACCTTTACAGTAAAGGAAAAAAAAAAATATTTTTAGACCTCACTGATTATTAATATATCAAAGGTGTTGAAAATCGTATTCACCCTATACCCTTACCACAAAATCGATTACAATTTTGGGCCACTGAACTGAGGGCTCACACGAAAAATTGCCCTCATAAAAACTTACACGCGACGAATAAAATAAAACAAAACAAAAGTTCAAAAACTCATTCAATTAACAGAACGGTGGTTTTCTGTGAATGGAAACGAAAATTATATTTGAATCTACAGAATTCAAATAAACAAGAGCCCCCAATCCACATCACCATGTCCATATATATGTATACTCGGCTCAAACTTTACCAATTATATATTGTTCTACCGTATACACTAAAAATTCTTCCACGGTATATATGTAGGTATAACAATGCTGTGGGAGTTCTGTTTGGCACGACATGAACTGTCGCTTAAAATATTCAGGAGATTGCATAATTTTCGACCACCACCGAACGCCACACTTTTTGATTGAAATCAACACACAAAAACCCAAAGGATTTGAAAGTGTGGCCCGCATCTACGCCGCGTAGCCGTTGAATTTATATCCTTTTTGTTTGGGTTTGAAGAATCGCATGATGTGAAAATGAACAAAAAAAAAAAATACCTTTCGAACGTAATTACTGTCTGAGTTTTTGCAAGTGCTTTGCGTATGTTTTTGGGAATTGAATTTGTAATGGGCTTTGAAAGTTCACATTCATCGGTCCTGAAATGAATTTTAAAATAAAGAAATGTTCTACTTCTATGTAAATACATATGAATGTTTGTCAATGTCAACGGGAAGAATTTTAAAACTTTATTTAAAAATTAATTTTAAAAAATAAAAACAAATTTAAATATTTAAGTGACAATTCTAAATACGGCGAATATAATTGTGTAAAACTCCTGTCCAATAAATTTTTAAGATGTTTTTGGATCAAGTCAGTGGCGAATCCACGAGGGGGTAGGCACTTAGCATTTAAACTAGAGCTCCCTATTACACTGATATTTAAAAACACGGATACACGTGTTCTTATAATATCCGGATTTGAATCCGTGTATTTCGTGTATCCGTGCATCCGTACGTCCGTGTGTCCGTGTATCCGTGTATCCGAAGATCCGTGTATTTTAAATAATCCAATCATCACTGGAGAGGGCCAAATTTATGGGATTTTTTTGATAAAAATACGACAACGACTTGGTAGTCGAATCTGTCAGTGGATTTAAATTTAGAATTATTTAATTTTTTCTTTAAAAATCGATTTTTTTTCGGAAAATCACCAAAAATAAAAATCTATTTATCCATTATCCCTCAAAATTTTGAGCTTGTAAGCCCATCCCTTGAAAAGATAAAAATCAAAAACCATTCCGTGTATTAAGAATCCGTGTAATAAAGATCCGTGTATGCTTAATATCCGGATACACGGATATTAAGCAAATATATACACGTGTTTTAAGAGAACGGATTTTTATTTGCGTGTAATAATTACACGGAGTCCGTGTACCCGTGTTTTTCAAATACACGGACTGAATCGTAGGCTCTAATTTAAACCAAATATTTTTACATTAATTAATTTATTTATCAAATATTTATTTCTCTTCGACCTAAATTTGGTCTATGTTTGACCTACTTAATTCCAGAAAGTCCATCTTTTTATAAAATTTCTACTAAAAATTTCTTCAAGTGTAATGAATAGGTATACCATCCAAAACTTCAAATGCATCATAGTGGGAAAAAAGAGTATACCTACTTACATTAGATTTTGTAACAGTTTTATGAGGGAAAATTATTAGTTCAAGGGCTTAAGGTATGTTGTTGTGATGCGATGTGCCGGAAATATTTTTGAAAGTTTCGCAAATTTGCAATTTTTGAGGATGAAATTTTTTCCAAAATTAAGTTAAAGTTATATGCTGTTTTGGTCCCAAAATATGATACAACCGAAAAGATAAAAAAAATCGCATATTTGCAACTTATACAACCGAACCCAAATGTTGCGAGGGAACTTAGCGTGAAATTAGCACCATCATTTTCAATTTTCAAAAAAAAAAAAGTTGTGCTGTAGGTATTGTGATCAACTTGTTCCACCATGTTCCGCAAATATTTTTTTTTTAATTCGCAAATTTGAAAATTTTAGAGATTTTTTTCTTGTTGCAAAATTACGATTTTCAAAAATATCAAAGTTATGCTGAATTTCGGCCAAAAGATGATTCGCTTATTTACAGCATCTAGGGCCAAAAATAAATTTTGGGAAGCGTGAAGTTAGCACCGCCATTTTCGATTTTCAAAAAAAATAAAGTTGCACTGTATTGTGCGCAAATTGTGCTGCCATTGAGCCGTAAATTTTTTTTAAATTCGCAAATTTGAAATTTTTTTTTTAAATTATGAAATTATACTTCGCTGTTTTAAGCTCAGTTTGTGATTGTTTTTGTTTTTTTTTATCGAAAATGTGGTGCTAACGTCATGCACATAAATAATGTAGCACAAAGTCAACGCAAGTTTTATTTATCTTTAAGTTTTCTATTTGTAGTTGGACCCCCCCCCCCCCCCCATGACTTAAACCTGGATTAGTGGATTCGCTACTGGATACGACCGATGACTTTGTTTTCATATACTGTTCCCAGACAAGGGAATTTTACTAAAAAGCTTCTTTTTTTTTTCTTGGCATTTTTCGCAATCATTCGCAACCTCTGCCTGACATTGAAAATTGAAAAAAAAACCATCCAAATCCGTCGTTTTTCATAAATCCATATTTTGCGCACGAAAAACGACTAATATTAAAACATTTTTAAAAATATTGGCGCAAAATTTTGAGCTATTTAGTACGATGTTAAAGCATTTTTATCATACTAAAAATGCAATAAACATTGTATACATTGAATTTTTTCCAACAGATTTTTCAATTAATAGTCTTTACTATTATCACAAAATTTTTAAGTTTTTTTAATATTGAAATAAAAGTGAAAAAATTATATGAACTTAACCTTTTCACGTGATTCACTATGTACCATGGGTGTACACAGTTAATAATTTTATGGTACACAATGAAGCAAGGATTTAAATTAAGTTTATTGAGTAAAAAATCATTTATATTGGATAATCCGTAGTTACACACTTCACATACATAATATTATTTGTTCCTTAAACTAAAAAAAAAACAAAGCATTAATACAAAATAAATAAAAAACTCAACAATTCAGTTTGTAAAAATTCACGAAAAGTAAATTTTTCCTTACATTTAAGAAACTAAAAGACAAATATTTCTTGACTGAAAAGGTAAACTATCTTAAGTCAATTTTTAAAATTTTTCAGGAGAGCAAAAAAACTGTCGAAAGAAGCTTCCCAAAAAATATCTCAAACATAGACTTCATAGAATAAACTTTTTTGAGGTCAAATTTTATGAACTTTTTTTTAAATTTATTGTAAAAAGATATTGTTAATATTTATTGAGTTTAGGGCAAATTATGACTTAAGATAGTTTGCCTTTTTTTTAATTTGTTTTATATTAGTTAAGTTTCTTATTATTGAATAAAACATTTGAATTCTGCAGCCTCCAGCAGTGGTTCACTGTGTACCACTTTAAATTGATTCATTGTGTACGATGACGTTGGTATTTCGCTAAAACTTGTTTATAAATTATAAATTATTGAATGAAAACAAATCGACAAAATTTTATAAATTTAGGTAAAAAGAAGTATGTAGGTATGTACAAATATTTAAGTCAAATGAAGAAATAGCACACACTTTTTTAATAAGAACGAAATCAATACACAAAAAAAGAAATAAGTACCGATATACAGAAAACACAAAACACAAGACGAACCAATTTCGGCTATGGGATCACGCTGACCGACAATGACTTGATGGAAGGCGCAGGAAAAATGTGTTCTTTTCTCTTTTTCAAATTCGTTTTTAAATAAAAAGAGACAATTGGCGTGTTCAGAAAAATCATATCTCAGAAATTTTTCTCACTCAAAAAGTGAGCAAGGGAATGCAAGATTTTTTTTCATCAGAGTTTTGACAGCAAAGCTGAGAAATTTTGCTGAGGAATCCTGTTCAGGTAATTGAGATTGCTGAGATCTCCGAGTTCTCATTTTCCTGAACATGCCTAAGGTGAGTGCACTGTGCAAGTGATTCACTGTATAGTGTACCCTGATCCACTGTTCACCAGTTTACCCTACATAACTATGTAGATAAGCTAAAATAAAAATTCCGAATTTTCCTTCTAGGAAATTACACAAAAATGCTGTGTACCAGATTTGAAGAAGCAAATCTGTCCACTCAGGCTCTAGTTCAAATTAAAGTGATGATGTTGTGCTGATCAAGAGTATGAGGAAAAAAGGTATAGTGAGAAAAAAGTAGTTTTTGTAATTCTCAATTTTCTTAAAACCTAAAAGACTCACAGTTTTGTGGTTTATGGTATTCAATTCTAAATTAATAAGAATAACGAAAATTGTAGATAAAATAAGTACAATAATGTAAAATTTTGGAAAAAAAAGAATTATTATTAATAACAAGTTTTTAAATATACCATATGAATTTTTGCTATCACTCACACCCAAAAATATCTGTGGGCTCTTAGTCTAATATTTATTATGTAGAAAAGCAAAACCCTTAATTTAATCGATTTTTTTAATTTATTTATTAATATATTGAAAACGGTAATTTCTATAAAAAAAGGTATTTAAATATTTTTGTAGGAATTTTTTGTAGCTAAAAATTAGTCCATAACATTTTTTCTGTACAACTAAACATTTGGGAGATATTCCTGGAAAACCATTTTGGGGGGTTTTAAAAATAAAAACAAATATATTGGGCAGCGTGACAGCTCGTATACAATCAGGGCCTATTATAGTGACTTACAACTCTCAACCATTCCTGTGTGCGTGCGTTATTGGCAGGAAGTTAGGGGACCTTTAAACCCCCGTGAATTTGTCAGCTGCGGTCATGGTTGAAGTTATGTTATACGATGGGGAAGTTATAAAATAAGCTGTATATAGCATAAAATTGTAGGTTTTACCGGCTCCGGGATCTTAGCACCTCATATATGGGATATTCGCAAAAAAAGTATGCCATCTAAAAGGTCACTAATTGGTCATAAAAGGTCAGCTATTTTCAGAAATTGGTCAGGCTTAGAAAACTTGTAATCCAAGCTTGAACTTTTTCAAGGTCATTAGCGATTTTCGGCAACTCATTTATGGGATATTCGCAAAAAAAATATACCATTTGAAAGGCAACCGGATCGTGATAAAAGGTCAGATAGTTTCAGTATTTGGTCAGGCATAGGTTTTTTTTTATGAATTTTTAAAAAAAATTTCAAGGTCACAGTATATGACTTTTAGCACCTCATAAGTGGAATTTATAAAAAACAAGTATGCAATTTAAAAGGTCATAAAAGGTCAGGTAGTTTCAGTAATTGGTCAGGCATATTTTTTTAAAATAATTATTTTAATTTTTTTTTAAATTCACAAAAAAAACCTATGCCTGACCAAATACTGAAATTATCTGACCTTTTATCACGATCCGGTGGCCTTTCAAATGGTATACTTTTTTTGCGAATATCCCATAAATGAGGTGCCAAAAATCGCTTATGACCTTGAAAAAGTTCAAGCTTGGATTACAAGTTTTTTAAGCCTGACCAATTTCTGAAAATAGCTGACCTTTTATGACCAATTAGTGACCTTTTAGATGTCATACTTTTTTTGCGAATATCCCATATATGAGGTGCTAAGATCCCGGAGCCGGTTTTACCACTGTTTTTTTTATACTTTTCTTTACAATTTATTAATTTTTTTTTTTTAATTACCCTTCTCATCTTAAAGAACAAAAATACAATTTTGGTGTGTCTTTGCTTTGCCCTATATTTTGTAGTAGATACCTATTAACCTTCAAATTTTCATCCAAATAAATGAAGTGATATTAATCAAGATTTTGAATTAAACCTTGGTGCAAATCACTCCAAGGACAGCAAATAATACGTCTTGGTAGGCAATGGATTGAGATAAAGATGGTCATTACCTCAGGGGCGCCGGTATCAAGTTTATAAGTTAAATCTAATTTATAGAGAGGGAGACACTTGAAACCACATCTCTATAAGTTATAACCAGTCATGCACTGTAAAAATCCATTGTGTTATTGTATATATTTATAGCTACATGTTCAGCTAAACCACCGTTTAACATTTAAAAGTCCTTGATATGTACAATTTTATAGGTATACCTATAACCTATAACGCCTGCCCTATTAATTATGACAATAATTATGATTTTATTCTATAATATTATTTAAAGATTATAATTTCCTCCAATCAGTAGAATATTTCCTATCATATTTTTCTCGAAAGTCATAACTCACTTTGAAGGCATCCTTGCTGTATAAATATTTTTATTACATTTAACAATGAAAAGCGGATTTCGGGAACGAGGAACAAGGTTAAGCATTTTTGTTTTTTTTTTTTTTTTTATAAATATATTTTGTAGTAATCTTCTTCTTTCACAGGAAAACATTTAAAGATATAAAAAACAAAAAACCAAGTGATTTTGTTTTGCAAAAAATATTTCATTTCACAGCTCATGGAGCTAAGTAAAGTACATCGTCATCGTCGTCGTCTTCGTCGTCGTCGAGTCCTTGTTTAATAATTCTGTTTTCTTTTGTTGGAGTCAAAAAAAAAAATTGTAAATAAAAAGAAAAACAAACAAATAATCACGTAGTGTTATGCTTTTAAACCACATAAGACGCAAATCAACCGAAAAAAACAACGATTATGTTATTTTTTCCTTCCACAAAAAAAAAAAAAAAAAAAAAAACAAAAACACAACCCCCAAAAGGATTTTGAGCTGAAATATTCTTCACCCAAAACGAACACTAGATTGGTTTGGTGTGAAAGTAAAAGGAATAAAAAACGTACTTTTTTTATTTAATTCCCCCTCATATCACCCTCATCTTAAGAAAACAAAAAAGAAGAAAATCACTCTCTGAGATGCGATAAAAAAAGAGGTATAGAGAATGAAGGGGCTTATAAGCGCATATAATTTTTTGATAAATTCCTAGAAGCTAATGGTTGATGGGTTATATAGAAAAATCATTGAACCATTTATATTAAACACCTTTTATATTGGTGGGTGTAAAGCTACTTTGTAAAAAAATTGGTGAGCAAAAAGAATTATATAGGTAAACTGGCAATTTTGAAAGGATTAAGGAAAGTTAAAGCAGTGTTCATTCAGCAGCACCCTTTTTAGGATTATCTTAAAATGGGCTTATATTAGTATATAGGAGGTATAGCGTGTTATATTATTGAATAAAGTCATTTAAACCTGGCTGATGAATTTAGTATCTTCCGACGCGACGATGTCAAGTCTAATTTTTCTACTTGTTACATTTATAATTCCAAAGTCATTTAAATCTGGCTGATGATTTTAGTGTCTTCCGACGCGACGACCGCGACGCGACGTCAAGTCTAATTATTCTACTTGTTACATTTATAATTCCATGGCCTTCATTTAAATTAATTTTTTATATTTTTTTTTAAATCCTCTTTACATTTTAGTATTAAATTAAAAATAGCTAATTTTAAAGAAATATATACAACATTTTTAACGGTAAAATCTTCTCTTTAAAAAGTTGAACATGCAGTCATATAGTTCTTTTTATAAGGTCATTTTGCTTTTAACATCCATATAACGCCTAAAGTAATAAAGTAAAACAAGTTAAAAGGAAATATTATACCATTTTCGTTAAAACACTCAGCATTTTAATACGAATCTTATGTAAAGTACCTAAATGTTTACATTATATTATGCAATCAACACCCAAAGGAGGAATATATAAATTTCGATACATATAATTATCTATTTCTTTTAATCTAAAATAATGGTTCTGCCAAAATAAAATTGCCCATAATATCGGTTTTTATTTCATTAATCAGATTAAATATCATAGTTAAGGTGCACACGAGAGTAAGCCAACGCACCCGAAGGGCCGGATAAAAGTGTTCTTTAACCAAATCTTCTTTTTTTTATAGCAAGTCTTGAAATAATGTTCTATCAAGGAAAAAGAGGGATGTTGTAAGCGTGGGACACTGAGCAGGTGTAGACAGATGATCGTTATTATCACTAACCACTACTATGACGTATAGTAACAAAAAGTATTTTTTAGTACTTTTAAAACACGAATACCGATACACCAAGAATTCAGTTCATTTAATTCAAACAAGATGAATTTTTAAGAGATACCTAACCTATGCTGTTAGGAAGAAAATCGTTTCGCAAATCTTACTATATACGCAATTATATCAAAATAAATTTGTATCCACTCGCAATTGAAGCGTCTAGACTCTAGAGTGAGAAGGGGTCAAGTGACATTTTTCGATTTTTTTGTTTTTTTTTTACCAATACTGGTTTTAAGCGACAACTTAAATTTTGGTCTAATTCTTGTGTCTCTATTGTTATTACTTACAAAGTTAGCTTCAGATAAAACGGTTAACTGCATGTTTGTTTTGAAGTTTTTTTTAGGCAAGAAGGGGTTAAGATTACTTAACACCTCTATGAGCTGAGAACGCATTTTTAATTAGTGCGCACTTAACCCCTTTATATGCACGAAAAGCCAAAACATAAAATACCAAGCAATATATTGTTTTTTGCACAAAGGTGGTAAGTGCTATCGACCAAAATTTCTTCACAAGATGAGAAGAAAAAAAAAAAACTTTCTATTGAAAAAATTAAAAATCTCGATGACGCAGATGAAATTTGTACCCCAAGAAAAAGCATTATCTGAAATTCCTGATAACAAAAAGAATCCTAAAACCAAATTTTAAGAAACCCAACTTACTTTCACTTGACACCTTTTTCATAAAAAATAAATTTAACTCATTTTCGCGTGCCTGAAGTGCTGATTTTTTTGTAAAACATCAACTTCTAATGAATTTTAATAAAAATTGGTTGATATACCTATTAAAAATATTAATTTTTTTTTTTTTTATGGCTTTTTATAAGTTTCTTCCGATTTCATAAAAAAAAGTTATAAACGTAATACTTTAAACGCTTATAATTCAAAACTTCAAAAATGTCACTTGACCCCTTCTCATTCTCAAAGCTTCAATTGTTGTTGTTTCCCAAATTTCCTTTTGATCTTTGATATAATTCATAAACCAAACATTTCTCTTGCGTTTTTATATCGATTTTTAGGGAACGGGTCGTTATATTCTGTATACAGAATTTTGGAAACAGAATTTAGAATATTATAACGAAATTTTTAATATGACCGAATTCAGAAAATAATGAAATAAAAAATATTATTTAGCAAATAATATAGCTAATGCGAAAAATGAGAAACAAAAATTGTCAAATTTGTAATAATGATGATTTTGCGAAATGATAACAATTGCGAAACGAATAAATTGAAAAACTTAAAATTGTGAAATGAAAAACATCCAATCAAATCCGCCAGATGATTTCTAACCAAATTAAATGATTTTTTTTTGTCGTTTTGTAAGAAATTCATTAATTTTATTTCGCAATTCCTAGTCTTGCAATTTGATCGTTTGGCAATTGTCTTGTATTTTTTTTTCGCCGCTATGTCACAATTATATTATAATAATTTTAACAATATGCCTGTAAGACCTAAGGGTTTTTAATTCCAACCTGTATTGCACGGCAGTATAGTTAGAAGAAATAGAAGGATAGGAAAGAATTTTTGTTGGCACAGTGGACTGAGAAATAAGGTGTTAATTTATCTTATTAAATCCCACAGGTAGCGTTCAGTTGAAACAGAGGGAAAACAATAAAATAATGCTGCCTAGAGTGGGGCTCGAACCAACACCTCTAAGTTAGTAGTGAAGCCATGCATCTACTGCGCCATTGACACCCGAAAAATTTGCAAAATCATCATTTTACATATAGGTATCACCATTTTTGTCTCGCATTGTATTACTTCATTATAAATAGGTACTAATTTTTATTTTATTATTTCGCATTTTATTAATTAGTACCTGGGAGACCGAGCTACGCTCGGTATCTTTAAAATTTATTTTGAGAATTTTTTTTATTATTTTTTGTAAAAAAATTTAATTAAATTTCAATAATACACATAAAGATATTAAGATACAAGCTTGCTCGTTTAATAGTATTATATAAAAGTATATGATATATTGACAACATTTTTAGTAATCCTGACTTTGAGCGTGTTTTTTTTCTTTTTTCTATAAAGATTATAAAACGGTTCAATGAATCAAAATTATAATCAGCCCTACCACGAATTCCATCGTAATCGAAAACTTGTTACGAGTTCCGAAAAAAACTATCACAGATTCCATCGTAGTGAAAAATCTCATGCAAATAGTCATTACAAACGGATTCGGTGATATTTTTTTTCCGGAATCGGAAAAGTTTCCGATTACGATGGAATTCATGATAGGGCTGAATAACATATCATAGCAACAAGACTATACAGCTTATCAAAATAGTCCCGATAGAATTCCAGGCTAACGATAGATTGTATAGTTGAGTTGCTATATGATAAGTTATTATTTATTTTGCTTCAAATTCAATAGAAAACACATTCTTTATTCAAGCTCATTGTTTTTATTATTATTGAACTGTTTTGATTCATTGATAGATTAGAGAAAAAAACACGCCTTTTATTTCATAAGAAAAATTTATTTAAGTAGTGAAATAATAGGCAATATTAATTCTTTAAAAGTTTTACAACAGATGTTATTTATACGTATGATCCAGTGCCCTAAAAATGTACAAAATTCTAGTTAAAACATGATCTAAGTAATTTACCTTTCACTTACGTACCCACTCTTATCATGGAAACATTAAGGCCATTCGATAATTATCCGAGATGTACTTATAGTTTGGTTCCAAACGTTTGAAAACTTGCTCTTCAAAGCCAAATTTATTGCGACTGCAGTGGTGTCAGTGGAGTGTTTGAACATTATGTTTTTTTTTTTTAAATAGGAATAACGATGTGAAATAAAATCCAATAAAAAAATATAGCCCTTGCGAGAAATAAGAAAAGTAGTCGTGAAAGTGGGCGATTTTTCATACATATAATTTTAATTTTTTTTTCACATTGATAAGAAAAAATTCTGAAAATTTCTTGAAATTTTCGGAAAGAAGTACATAATAATAAAAATGGGCATGGCAGTGGGAGGATTTAAGTAAAACAATTTTTCAA
The DNA here is from genome assembly GCA_929447395.1 of Epistrophe grossulariae. Classification (NCBI taxonomy): domain Eukaryota; kingdom Metazoa; phylum Arthropoda; class Insecta; order Diptera; family Syrphidae; genus Epistrophe; species Epistrophe grossulariae. The sequence goes on along the minus strand of OV839566.1, from coordinate 140,386,408 downwards.
ATTTGTTCATAAGAATAAACTAAAACATTTATTCAAATCGTTTGAATTAATCCCGTCAAACTAAGAAAAAATAGTAAAAGTGGGCGCGGTAGTAGGCGGATTAAATCCAATTTGAAAATGTCTGTTTTGTTTATAAGAATAAACTCTGAAAATTTCATCCAAGAGCCGTTTTCGAGAAACCAAAAACTAATAAAAATGGGCGTGGTAGTGGGCGGATTTAAATTTTATTTTTTTAAATTTTATTCTTATTCCTTTAAATAAATTCTGAAAATTTGATTCATATAGTTTCAGTAGTTTCCAAAAAAGAAAGGCATTTACGATCGTTTTCGATAAACTATGAAACAATAAAAGTTGGCGTGGCAGTGGACAGATGTTCCTAAAACGGTTTTCCGAATTTTTTGTTTTCTTAAACTCCCTGCAAATCTCATCCAAATCCTTATAGCCATTTCCGAAAATTAGCTATATTAGAAAAATAGGCGTGCCAGTGGGCGGATTTAACTAAAATTACTTTCAAATTTTTTGACTCGGTGACCTGAACGAACTGTGTAAATATCATCCAAATCGTAGGAGCCTTTTCCGAAAACCAAAAAAACAAAAAAAGTGGGCGTGGTAGTGGGTGGATTTTCTCAAAATTATTTTCAATTTTTTTTTGTCATTCATCAGTACACTCCCAGCTAATTCCATTCGAATCGTTACAGCCATTTATGAGATCCTATTATATTAAAAAAAGTGGGCGTGGTAGAGGGCGGAGTTATTTAAAACTAATTAAAAAAATATGCCTCGTTGATCTTAACAATCTCTGCAAATTTCATCAAAATCGTTGGAGCCGTTTCTGAAAAACGAACAAACATTAAAAGTGGGCGTGGCAGTAGGTGGATTTTACAGAATTATTTTTCTTAATTTTAACCTCATTCATCAAAACAAACTCTGAAAATTTCATTCAAATCATTTGGGTCGTTTCCGAGAAAAAGAGATGTTTCCGACCAATTCCGAGAAACTAAGAAATAGAAAAAGAGGGCGTGGTAGTAGGCGGATTTTGCAAAATCAAAATTTTAAAATTTTTTCTCATTCACTGAAATAAACTGTGAAAATTTCATCCAAATCGTTATAGCCGTTTTCGAGAAACCAATAATATATATATATATATACAAGAATTGCTCGTTTAAAGTAATAAGATTTTATAGGAAGATAACATTTTGTAATTTAATTGAAATCACTCAAAAGAAGTGGTTTGTAGTGCAGTCAATAAGGAATTTAATTTGGAAAAAATCGCCTGAAAGCTAGATTTTGGTACATAGCGAGCTAAGGGTCTTACTTTTCTTAGTTAAAAAACTGTGCATTTTGTGATAAATCCATTTTTGCTGCTGGTACATTATATGAATATGATTTTAAGATATCAGCCCACTATATTTGTCCACCTCTTTTGTTGGGAGGGACAAATTAAAAAAAAAAAAAATGGAAATAGAAAATAGAAAATTAAAATAAAAACACAACAGCAATAGCTACAATATCATGTTATAACTTTTTTTAAAGCCAGTAATTTATTCTATAATTATGTTTTTAAATTAGGTTAGGCTTACTTTTTAAATAAATAATTTTTAAACTCTAACTTTTTCGAATAAAATTAAAAAAATTAAGAGTCATCATTTATTATTTATTTAGAATTAGTTAAATCAAAAACAAAATTGATTATTTTAGAATTTTAACTTTAAATGTATAAAACATTATATCCTTAGACTATTATTCATCTGGCAAAATCATCATTTTTTAACTTCAGAAATACAAAATATATACCTCTCAAATTATATTCCTCTAGATGTGGATGTGGAATATTTACATAAGCATCACATTATAATACATTATTATAACGGAAATGGTATTTTCTATTAACGTATTTTACTTCAGGCGCATGTATGAGTTACGAGTACATATTATGAATGAAAAAAGGAAGTAGAAAACAAAAGAAGAAAAAAACAAAAGATTCTGTTGAATTTTTTAAAGAGATGATTGTAACGGTATAACTGTGTTTGATATTAAATAGGTATAGATGTAGCTATAGTCCATTTGTGAATGATGACAATGGGAAATGCAACCTTATCAGCTGTTGATGACCAAAAATGAATTCCGAAAAGACTTCTTTAAAATCCTTTTGAAGGAATATAGTGCATAACTATTGCACCAACATTATTTAAGGCATATAAACACTTTAAATATATTTGGATGAGCTACAGCTCTTGGAGAACCAAGACCAAAAACTCTTAATTATTCATCTGTCCGTATGTGTTTGGAATAGAGGGGACCTTAAATTTTCTGTCCAATATGCGTTGATATGCACTCTTTTATGACCATCAAAATATTCTTGGAGGGTTTGTCAATTCTTCGTATGAATTGACAAGTTAATTAATTTTAGGTTATAAAGGCTGGGATTCGATCGCCATACCACCAGTTTACAGTGGTCCATTTGTTTAATTTTTGGTGACACAATTCATTTTCCAGTTTAAATTCTTGACAAAAATTAATGAAGTTTGATATACACTCATTGATTTGGGGACTTTGAATTCAGAAGTTCTGATAATTTTACAATATTTTTTTTTTAATTTGCGTCAAAATATGGTACCAAATTTTAAAAAAATCACTGTCAAATTCAGGAATTTAAAAAAAAAAAAATTGTTTGAAATGCCCTAAAATTTTGTGGTAGAATATTCATTTTTTTATGAAAGTCGTTACATGTACTAAATTTAGAAAAGCAAATCAAAAATGTTGTGCAAAATTCCCAAAAGGTCAGAACTAGTTTTTGAGCTATAGCTTTGATATTTTTTTCGAAAATGCATTTTAGATTCAAATTATTTATGTCGGGTTAAAATTTGAGAATTTTTACAAATAGCTAGATGATTCCAACCAAATTTTAGGTCGATGAATCAAAAATTCTCGAAATCCATGATATGGTACTCATCTAATAATATTTTTAAAAATAATGTTATTTTTATCGATAGCTGTATTTAAATATGAAGACAGACAAAAATTCTGACAGTTTTACAACTTAATAATTTAAAAATCATATAATTTGTTTTTTTTTTTAACTGTCAACTGTCCGAATTTTTAATCTGGCGTCAGATTCAGATACAACAACCAGAAAAAAACAAGTATTATTTTGAATTATGTATTTCTATAAATTTAGAGTTATTGAACTTAAATTTTGTTGGATAAAAGTTGTCAAATTTCTCTCAGAATCAATAATATTTGGCCTTAAACTCATTTTCAATTAAATAATATCAAAGCTGGAACACAAAAATTAGTTCTCATCCTTGAAAACATTTTTTGTTTACTTTTCTAAATTTGGTAGACACAATTTGTGTTCGAAATAATATAATTCCATATGAAATTGCCCTTTAAGAATATACACATTTCAAGCCACATCAAACCTAAATTTGACTAAATTTCAAACTTAAAAAATATGGTACCAAATTTCAATATTTTTATAAAATAGAGTTTTGAAATTCCGACCTGAATTAAGAATCCCCTATATTTCGAATACAAATTAAATAAAGAAAAATAATAATATTCCTGGTGCTAAGATCCAGGAGACATCTTAACTTTTTTCAATTTTTCACAAAAATTTTTTTTCTCGAATTTTGTAAAGTGCTGTACATCGATGGAAAGGTGTGTTTATTGTCAATTAGGAATTGGAAACCGCAACCACTTACGAGGCTTGGTCAGTGTTGTCACTTCATATTTAAAAAAAGTGGTAGATAAAGCTAAAAAAAAGTGGTAGATTCAGATTTTCCGTGGTAGATTTAATTTGAATAAAGAGGGAAACAAATTTAGTTTTTAGTTTTTATTTTTATTAAATATAAAGAATACTCTTTCCGCTGCAACACTACTGTGCGGTAAGAAAGCTAAATTGCACATGTACTGGCTCCTATCATTGTTTACTATGTCCTATGAAGTCATTGAATGGGAAAATTCTAATTAATGGTAAAATTGTTTGCTGCCGGCCTTTTGAATTTCTTCCGGATTTAAATATTGGAGAAGTTTAAGACGATCGCTTGAAAAATCAAATCTTTTTAACTTACTTTTCAGACGGTTTAAATAAAATTTTTCACATTTTAATTTTTTTTTTCACTTGAAATGCAATTGACTTCCAATGACCATTCCTCTAGAAAATTTCGAAAACAATAAACGTTTAACTGTTTACCGTTAGTACGAAATCAAAGTAAACAATATAACTCTTCTAAAATAAGGCACACAATCTTAGGAGTAAGAAAATAGGAAGTAGGATCTACTTATTTTTCTTAAGCAGACTAGAACTTTTTTTTTACAAAATAAACGTAGGTATATACCTAATGCAGAAAAAAGAAAAAACGATAGGCAGATACACAGTACACATATTAAAGGTAATATCATTAGCGTTTTCATTTTTTGTTCAGTCCTGCGCATCTGTCAAAATTGAGGTATTATGGTGGTAAAATGGTGGATTCAGTGCCCCTTTCCTTGTCTAATTTCAATATTTTGTTGTTGTTTCTAATGATGCGCGTTGAGTTCCAGTGGGCACTCGAACAGCCATTTTTAATTTTTTGACATTTCCAACTTTGACAACCTGCGCAATATATTACCTTTAATATGTGTACTGTGAGGCAGATCCGCGTATGCAAAATGACATATGAAAGCATTCACATTGAGTAAAAAAAAGCATTGTGAGATAAAGCCAATAAATGTATTCAGGTAAAACAGCATAAAAAGTGCAGAGAAAAAGATTTTTTTTTTTTCAAAAATCGAAGGAGATATTTTATTTATTGTTTTTATTTTTTTTTTCTGGCCGAGCAAAAAGGGGTAGATTTTTTTGCTTCCGGGGGAGAAGTGGTGGATTATGAAAATGTTGGAGAAAAGAAGTAGATCTACCACAATTGTGGTAAAGTGACAACACTGGGCTTGGTTGCGGAGAAATTGTGTTTCGAAAGAAATCTGATTTTTAAATTTTTAAATGATGCCGGCATCATAACTTTTTTCAATTTTTCACTAAAATTTTTTTTCTCGAATTTTCTAAAGTGCTGTACATCGATGGAAAGGTGTGTTTATTGTCAATTAGGAATTGAAAACCGCAACCACTTACGAGGCTTGGTTGCGGAGAAATCGGGTTTCGAAAGAAATCTGATTTTTAAACTTTTAAATCATCATAACTTTTTTCAATTTTTCACAAAAATTTTTTTTCTCGAATTTTGTAAAGTGCTGTACATCGATGGAAAGGTGTGTTTATTGTCAATTAGGAATTGAAAACCGCAAACACTTACGAGGCTTGGTTGCGGAGAAATCGGGTTTCGAAAGAAATCTGATTTTTAAACTTTTAAATGATGCCGGCATCATAACTTTTTCAATTTTTCACAAAAATTTTTTTTCTCGAATTTTGTAAAGTGCTGTACATCGATGGAAAGGTGTGTTTATTGTCAATTAGGAATTGAAAACCGCAACCACTTACGAGGCTTGGTTGCGGAGAAATCGGGTTTCGAAAGAAATCTGATTTTTAAACTTTTAAATGATGCCGGCATCATAACTTTTTTCAATTTTTCACAAAAATTTTTTTTCGCGAATTTTGTAAAGTGCTGCACATCGATAAAAAGGTGTGTTTATTGTCAATTAGGAATTGAAAACCGCAACCACTTACGAGGCTTGGTAGCGGAGAAATCGGGTTTCGAAAGAAATCTGATTTTTAAACTTTTAAATGATGCCGGCATCATAACTTTTAACATTGAAAATGTTTATAGGGTCGTTTTGAGAAAAATATGGTGTTACCAAAATGATTAAATGAACAAATGAATATATAACAAATGAACGAAATGAACTCTAGCGTATAGGGGGCTCAGGATCGAATTTTTGGTTGGTGTTACCAAAGAAAATGCCAAAATGAACCTAAAGACAAATCGATGAATCGTACCTACACGTTGATCGTCGCCAACCGACGAGCTTCAGTGGAGGATAGTTGAATTTGTATGAAATCTTAAAATCACTCGATTTGAGCGCACTTAGAAGCCTTTTACTCAGGTTATAATTATCGGATGCTTAATATTGAGATAGATAATTTAAGATAAAATGACAGGCTACAAATCTGCATCAAAATTTTTGCAAAAGCTTACAAAATTTCATACTAAAAACGTGAAAGATTGGCTTTTGAGAACTAATTTCATCACGGCAAATGACGTGAGGAACAAGAAAACAAAAAGAAAAAGAAAAAAACGTACCCACAAAGAATATACATTGCTGTAAGGGTATGGGCAAGACGTTGGTTGGAGTGGAATGTGTGCAATAAAAAACCACCACTGCACTGTGGCTGGTGGCAAACACAATTGGCTTCGCATCGGGAACAAAAATGATATACATACATAGCTACATTATTAAGTAGGTTATAGGTATGTCTGTAAAATGTTATGTTGATTTAATTGTTGTAGGTATTTTGCAAATATTATTCGTAATGGTACGATTAGGTTGGTTTGGTTGGCTTATAACTTCTGTTCTAACAATCGGATATTTAAAATAAAGGTCTTAAAATGAAGGTAAAAAATCGAACTAATTTATTCAGTTAAAAAATAATTGAAATAACATAAAAGTGTAGGTGAAAAACGTTTAGGTTTAATTCATCAAAATAAATAATTGCAAAAATTGAAAAATTGAATAACAAAATTGGCTTCGCCAACAAAATTGATATACCTACGTATCTATATAGGTACATACAATATGTATGTAGGTAGGTGGGTAGGTAGAAATGGCGATCACGAGCAACCTAGCTCGTTGACCCAATTAGCGCTAGAGTGCGCCATTTTGTTACCATAACTCGTTGGACCTGTGGATGTAAATGGTTTGGAATGTCTCAGAATGGCTCAGAGACGTAAGAGGTTTGACCCCTTACTATGACATTATGTATGTACATTTATATAAAAGGATTGATTTAGTTGGTCTGGTTGCCTTTTTACTTCTGTACTAATAATCGGATCTTAAAGATTAAGGTTTGCGACGTTTGTGTGACAAAACTTGACTTCATTCTTAATCAATTCGATTGTTGAATCTAGAATATGCACAGAGACCTATACTTGAACCTCTATGATTTTAACTTATAACTTTTGATCTATAAGGGCTAGATGTTGAAGGTTAAGGTATTTAAATTAAGGTTGACTAGGCTAGAGGTAGGATTAACCTAGCGAAGCAACTTAAATATAATACCTAATCGAAAAGGGTTGATTTGGTATCTTCTGTTCTAATTATCGGATCTTTAATGTCTTAGAATTAAGGTAAAATCTCAGGCTACAAATTTATGTGACAAAGCAACATCTAAACCAATGCGTTTTTTGAACTTGACCAACGTCTAAACCAATGCGACTTTTGAACTTGACCTACGTCTAAGCCAATGTGATTTTTTAACTTGACCTACGTCTAAGCCAATGTGATTTTTTTACTTGAACTATACGTCTAAACCAATTCGATTTTTGAGCTTGACCAACGTCTAAGCCAATGCGATTTTTGGACTTGACTTACGTCTAAGCAAATGCGATTTTTGAACTTGACCTACGTCCAAACCAATGCGATTTTTGAACCTAAAATATGCAAAGATACCTACTTGTGAATCTCTTTAATAAACTTACAACATTAGCTCTAAGGGCCAGTTGTTGAAGGTTAAGGTATTTAAATTAACATTAATAAGCCTAGAGGTAGGATTAACTTAGCGAAGCAACTTAAATGTAGTAATCGAAAAGGGTTGACTTGGTAAGCTTTTATTTTCTGTTCTAATTATCGGATCTTTGAGGTTAAGGTCTTAAAATTAAGGTAAAATCTAAGGCTATAAATTTATGTCACAAAACTTTACCTAAGTCTAAGCCAATGCGATTTTGGAACTTGACCAACGTCTTAACCAATGCGATTTTTGAACTTGACCTACGTCCAAACCAATGTTATTTTTGAGCCTGAAATATGCAAAGGTACCTACTTGCGTTTCTCTTTAATAAACTTACAACATTAGTTCTAAGTTATTGAAGGTTAAGGTATTTAATTTAACGTTAATCAGTCTAGAGGTAGGATTAACTTACCTAAGCAACTTAAATATAATTTAAGGTCTTAGAATTCAAGTAAAATTTCCTGCTATAAATTTATGTTACAAAACTTTACCTACGTCTAAGCCAATGCGATAATTGAACTTAGAATATTCATAGGTACTGCAATATAATTGAACTTCTTTAATAAACTTATATAGATTTAGTACTAATGTTCAGATGTTCAAGGTTAAAGGTAGAACTATAATAGTCGGATGCCGACCTAAGTGGTCGTACGAAACGAAACGAATACAAAGAATTCATATGACGTGCCCATAATTGAGTTTTGCTTGTTTCGACCAATTTTTTACTTTTGCTTCCGGAAGTGAAGAGCGCTCACCAACCGCTCCATGCGTAAGTGAACTGAGAGAATTTTCTTCCAACATCTTCCGACTATTACAGTTCTACCTTAAGGTCCTCAAATGAAAAAAAAAAAACGATTTTCTTCAACATCAACGCCGTGATTAAATAAACTGAACTGAACAACATTAATTTAACCGCCAACTGGGATTCGACATTAAAAATATCTACATATTGTAATTTCAGACTGAAGAATGGTTTCTTAGACATCTTCAGAAGTTTTGGTGCAACTGTATGATACAAATTAGAAATTACCAAGATTATTCATGTTTTTATTTTATCGAGCTAACACAAGTCATTTTCAATGTCCCCATAGTTACTCTATGAGTGAAATCTGTAAATTTTTTCAATTTTTCACTAAAATTTTTTTTCTCGAATTTTGTAAAGTGCTGTACATCGATGGAAAGGTGTGTTTATTGTCAATTAGGAATTGAAAACCGCAACCACTTACGAGGCTTGGTTGCGGAGAAATCGGGTTTCGAAAGAAATCTGATTTTTAAACTTTTAAATGATGCCGGCATCATAACTTTTTTCAATTTTTCACTAAAATTTTTTTTCTCGAATTTTGTAAAGTGCTGTACATCGATGGAAAGGTGTGTTTATTGTCAATTAGGAATTGAAAACCGCAACCACTTACGAGGCTTGGTTGCGGAGAAATCGGGTTTCGAAAGAAATCTGATTTTTAAACTTTTAAATGATGCCGGTATCATAACTTTTTTCAATTTTTCACAAAATTTTTTTTCTCGAATTTTGTAAAGTGCTGTACATCGATGGAAAGGTGTGTTTATTGTCAATTAGGAATTGAAAACCGCAACCACTTACGAGGCTTGGTTGCGGAGAAATCGGGTTTCGAAAGAAATCTGATTTTTAAACTTTTAAATGATGCCGGCATCATAACTTTTTTAAATTTTTCACAAAAATTTTTTTTCTCGAATTTTGTAAAGTGCTGTACATCGATGGAAAGGTGTGTTTATTGTCAATTAGGAATTGAAAACCGCAACCACTTACGAGGCTTGGTTGCGGAGAAATCGGGTTTCGAAAGAAATCTGATTTTTAAACTTTTAAATGATGCCGGCATCATAACTTTTTTAAATTTTTCACAAAAATTTTTTTTCTCGAATTTTGTAAAGTGCTGTACATCGATGGAAAGGTCTGTTTATTGTCAATTAGGAATTGAAAACCGCAACCACTTACGAGGCTTGGTTGCGGAGAAATCGGGTTTCGAAAGAAATCTGATTTTTAAACTTTTAAATGATGCCGGCATCATAACTTTTTTCAATTTTTCACTAAAATTTTTTTTCTCGAATTTTGTAAAGTGCTGTACATCGATGGAAAGGTGTGTTTATTGTCAATTAGGAATAGAAAACCGCAACCACTTACGAGGCTTGGTTGCGGAGAAATCGGGTTTCGAAAGAAATCTGATTTTTAAACTTTTAAATGATGCCGGCATCATAACTTTTTTCAATTTTTCACTAAAATTTTTTTTCTCGAATTTTGTAAAGTGCTGTACATCGATGGAAAGGTGTGTTTATTGTCAATTAGGAATTGAAAACCGCAACCACTTACGAGGCTTGGTTGCGGAGAAATCGGGTTTCGAAAGAAATCTGATTTTTAAACTTTTAAATGATGCCGGCATCATAACTTTTTTCAATTTTTCACAAACATTTTTTTTCTCGAATTTTGTAAAGTGCTGTACATCGATGGAAAGGTGTGTTTATTGTCAATTAGGAATTGAAAACCGCAACCACTTACGAGGCTTGGTTGCGGAGAAATCGGGTTTCGAAAGAAATCTGATTTTTAAACTTTTAAATGATGCCGGCATCATAACTTTTTTCAATTTTTCACACAAATTTTTTTTCTCGAATTTTGTAAAGTGCTGTACATCGATGGAAAGGTCTGTTTATTGTCAATTAGGAATTGAAAACCGCAACCACTTACGAGGCTTGGTTGCGGAGAAATCGGGTTTCGAAAGAAATCTGATTTTTAAACTTTTAAATGATGCCGGCATCATAACTTTTTTCAATTTTTCACAAAAATTTTTTTTCTCGAATTTTGTAAAGTGCTGTACATCGATGGAAAGGTGTGTTTATTGTCAATTAGGAATAGAAAACCGCAACCACTTACGAGGCTTGGTTGCGGAGAAATCGGGTTTCGAAAGAAATCTGATTTTTAAACTTTTAAATGATGCCGGCATCATAACTTTTTTCAATTTTTCACTAAAATTTTTTTTCTCGAATTTTGTAAAGTGCTGTACATCGATGGAAAGGTGTGTTTATTGTCAATTAGGAATTGAAAACCGCAACCACTTACGAGGCTTGGTTGCGGAGAAATCGGGTTTCGAAAGAAATCTGATTTTTAAACTTTTAAATGATGCCGGCATCATAACTTTTTTCAATTTTTCACAAAAATTTTTTTTCTCGAATTTTGTAAAGTGCTGTACATCGATGGAAAGGTGTGTTTATTGTCAATTAGGAATAGAAAACCGCAACCACTTACGAGGCTTGGTTGCGGAGAAATCGGGTTTCGAAAGAAATCTGATTTTTAAACTTTTAAATGATGCCGGCATCATAACTTTTTTCAATTTTTCACTAAAATTTTTTTTCTCGAATTTTGTAAAGTGCTGTACATCGATGGAAAGGTGTGTTTATTGTCAATTAGGAATTGAAAACCGCAACCACTTACGAGGCTTGGTTGCGGAGAAATCGGGTTTCGAAAGAAATCTGATTTTTAAACTTTTAAATGATGCCGGCATCATAACTTTTTTCAATTTTTCACAAACATTTTTTTTCTCGAATTTTGTAAAGTGCTGTACATCGATGGAAAGGTGTGTTTATTGTCAATTAGGAATTGAAAACCGCAACCACTTACGAGGCTTGGTTGCGGAGAAATCGGGTTTCGAAAGAAATCTGATTTTTAAACTTTTAAATGATGCCGGCATCATAACTTTTTTCAATTTTTCACTAAAATTTTTTTTCTCGAATTTTGTAAAGTGCTGTACATAGATGGAAAGGTGTGTTTATTGTCAATTAGGAATTGAAAACCGCAACCACTTACGAGGCTTGGTTGCGGAGAAATCGGGTTTCGAAAGAAATCTGATTTTTAAACTTTTAAATGATGCCGGCATCATAACTTTTTTCAATTTTTCACTAAAATTTTTTTCTCGAATTTTGTAAAGTGCTGTACATCGATGGAAAGGTCTGTTTATTGTCAATTAGGAATTGAAAACCGCAACTACTTACGAGGCTTGGTTGCGGAGAAATCGGGTTTCGAAAGAAATCTGATTTTTAAACTTTAAATGATGCCGGCATCATAACTTTTTTCAATTTTTCACAAAAATTTTTTTTCTCGAATTTTGTAAAGTGCTGTACATCGATGGAAAGGTGTGTTTATTGTCAATTAGGAATTGAAAACCGCAACCACTTACGAGGCTTGGTTGCGGAGAAATCGGGTTTCGAAAGAAATCTGATTTTTAAACTTTTAAATGATGCCGGCGTCATAACTTTTTTCAATTTTTCACTAAAATTTTTTTTCTCGAATTTTGTAAAGTGCTGTACATCGATGGAAAGGTGTGTTTATTGTCAATTAGGAATTGAAAACCGCAACCACTTACGAGGCTTGGTTGCGGAGAAATCGGGTTTCGAAAGAAATCTGATTTTTAAACTTTTAAATGATGCCGGCATCATAACTTTTTTCAATTTTTCACTAAAATTTTTTTTCTCGAATTTTGTTAAGTGCTGTACATCGATGGAAAGGTGATGTTTTTTGTCAATTAGGAATTGAAAACCGCAACCACTTACGAGGCTTGGTTGCGGAGAAATCGGGTTTCGAAAGAAATCTGATTTTTAAACTTTTAAATGATGCCGGCATCATAACTTTTTTCAATTTTTCACTAAAATTTTTTTTCTCGAATTTTGTAAAGTGCTGTACATCGATGGAAAGGTGTGTTTATTGTCAATTAGGAATTGAAAACAGCAACCACTTACGAGGCTTGGTTGCGGAGAAATCGGGTTTCGAAAGAAATCTGATTTTTAAACTTTTAAATGATGCCGGCATCATAACTTTTTTCAATTTTTCACTAAAATTTTTTTTCTCGAATTTTGTAAAGTGCTGTACATCGATGGAAAGGTGTGTTTATTGTCAATTAGGAATTGAAAACCGCAACCACTTACGAGGCTTGGTTGCGGAGAAATCGGGTTTCGAAAGAAATCTGATTTTTAAACTTTTAAATGATGCCGGCATCATAACTTTTTTCAATTTTTCACAAAAATTTTTTTTCTCGAATTTTGTAAAGTGCTGTACATCGATGGAAAGGTCTGTTTATTGTCAATTAGGAATTGAAAACCGCAACCACTTACGAGGCTTGGTTGCGGAGAAATCGGGTTTCGAAAGAAATCTGATTTTTAAACTTTTAAATGATGCCGGCATCATAACTTTTTTCAATTTTTCACAAAAATTTTTTTTCTCGAATTTTGTAAAGTGCTGCACATCGATAAAAAGGTGTGTTTATTGTCAATTAGGAATTGAAAACCGCAACCACTTACGAGGCTTGGTTGCGGAGAAATCGGGTTTCGAAAGAAATCTGATTTTTAAACTTTTAAATGATGCCGGCATCATAACTTTTTTCAATTTTTCACTAAAATTTTTTTTCTCGAATTTTGTAAAGTGCTGTACATCGATGGAAAGGTGTGTTTATTGTCAATTAGGAATTGAAAACCGCAACCACTTACGAGGCTTGGTTGCGGAGAAATCGGGTTTCGAAAGAAATCTGATTTTTAAACTTTTAAATGATGCCGGCATCATAACTTTTTTCAATTTTTCACAAAAATTTTTTTTCTCGAATTTTGTAAAGTGCTGTACATCGATGGAAAGGTCTGTTTATTGTCAATTAGGAATTGAAAACCGCAACCACTTACGAGGCTTGGTTGCGGAGAAATCGGGTTTCGAAAGAAATCTGATTTTTAAACTTTTAAATGATGCCGGCATCATAACTTTTTTCAATTTTTCACAAAAATTTTTTTTCTCGAATTTTGTAAAGTGCTGTACATCGATGGAAAGGTGTGTTTATTGTCAATTAGGAATTGAAAACCGCAACCACTTACGAGGCTTGGTTGCGGAGAAATCGGGTTTCGAAAGAAATCTGAATTTTAAACTTTTAAATGATGCCGGCATCATAACTTTTTTCAATTTTTCACAAAAATTTTTTTTCTCGAATTTTGTAAAGTGCTGCACATCGATAAAAAGGTGTGTTTATTGTCAATTAGGAATTGAAAACCGCAACCACTTACGAGGCTTGGTTGCGGAGAAATCGGGTTTCGAAAGAAATCTGATTTTTAAACTTTTAAATGATGCCGGCATCATAACTTTTTTCAATTTTTCACTAAAATTTTTTTTCTCGAATTTTGTAAAGTGCTGTACATCGATGGAAAGGTGTGTTTATTGTCAATTAGGAATTGAAAACCGCAACCACTTACGAGGCTTGGTTGCGGAGAAATCGGGTTTCGAAAGAAATCTGATTTTTAAACTTTTAAATGATGCCGGCATCATAACTTTTTTCAATTTTTCACTAAAATTTTTTTTCTCGAATTTTGTAAAGTGCTGTACATCGATGGAAAGGTGTGTTTATTGTCAATTAGGAATTGAAAACCGCAACCACTTACGAGGCTTGGTTGCGGAGAAATCGGGTTTCGAAAGAAATCTGAATTTTAAACTTTTAAATGATGCCGGCATCATAACTTTTTTCAATTTTTCACAAAAATTTTTTTTCTCGAATTTTGTAAAGTGCTGTACATCGATGGAAAGGTGTGTTTATTGTCAATTAGGAATTGAAAACCGCAACCACTTACGAGGCTTGGTTGCGGAGAAATCGGGTTTCGAAAGAAATCTGATTTTTAAACTTTTAAATGATGCCGGCATCATAACTTTTTTCAATTTTTCACAAAAATTTTTTTTCTCGAATTTTGTAAAGTGCTGTACATCGATGGAAAGGTGTGTTTATTGTCAATTAGGAATTGAAAACCGCAACCACTTACGAGGCTTGGTTGCGGAGAAATCGAGTTTCGAAAGAAATCTGATTTTTAAACTTTTAAATGATGCCGGCATCATAACTTTTTTCAATTTTTCACTAAAATTTTTTTTCTCGAATTTTGTAAAGTGCTGTACATCGATGGAAAGGTCTGTTTATTGTCAATTAGGAATTGAAAACCGCAACCACTTACGAGGCTTGGTTGCGGAGAAATCGAGTTTCGAAAGAAATCTGATTTTTAAACTTTTAAATGATGCCGGCATCATAACTTTTTTCAATTTTTCACTAAAATTTTTTTCTCGAATTTTGTAAAGTGCTGTACATCGATGGAAAGGTGTGTTTATTGTCAATTAGGGATTGAAAACCGCAACCACTTACGAGGCTTGGTTGCGGAGAAATCGGGTTTCGAAAGAAATCTGATTTTTAAACTTTTAAATGATGCCGGCATCATAACTTTTTTCAATTTTTGACAAAAATTTTTTTTCTCGAATTTTGTAAAGTGCTGTACATCGATGGAAAGGTCTGTTTATTGTCAATTAGGAATTGAAAACCGCAACCACTTACGAGGCTTGGTTGCGGAGAAATCGGGTTTCGAAAGAAATCTGATTTTTAAACTTTTAAATGATGCCGGCATCATAACTTTTTTCAATTTTTCACAAAAATTTTTTTTCTCGAATTTTGTAAAGTGCTGTACATCGATGGAAAGGTCTGTTTATTGTCAATTAGGAATTGAAAACCGCAACCACTTACGAGGCTTGGTTGCGGAGAAATCGGGTTTCGAAAGAAATCTGATTTTTAAACTTTTAAATGATGCCGGCATCATAACTTTTTTAAATTTTTCACAAAAATTTTTTTTCTCGAATTTTGTAAAGTGCTGTACATCGATGGAAAGGTGTGTTTATTGTCAATTAGGAATTGAAAACCGCAACCACTTACGAGGCTTGGTTGCGGAGAAATCGGGTTTCGAAAGAAATCTGATTTTTAAACTTTTAAATGATGCCGGCATCATAACTTTTTTCAATTTTTCACAAAAATTTTTTTTCTCGAATTTTGTAAAGTGCTGTACATCGATGGAAAGGTCTGTTTATTGTCAATTAGGAATTGAAAACCGCAACCACTTACGAGGCTTGGTTGCGGAGAAATCGGGTTTCGAAAGAAATCTGATTTTTAAACTTTTAAATGATGCCGGCATCATAACTTTTTTAAATTTTTCACAAAAATTTTTTTTCTCGAATTTTGTAAAGTGCTGTACATCGATGGAAAGGTGTGTTTATTGTCAATTAGGAATTGAAAACCGCAACCACTTACGAGGCTTGGTTGCGGAGAAATCGGGTTTCGAAAGAAATCTGATTTTTAAACTTTTAAATGATGCCGGCATCATAACTTTTTTCAATTTTTCACAAAAATTTTTTTTCTCGAATTTTGTAAAGTGCTGTACATCGATGGAAAGGTGTGTTTATTGTCAATTAGGAATTGAAAACCGCAACCACTTACGAGGCTTGGTTGCGGAGAAATCGGGTTTCGAAAGAAATCTGATTTTTAAACTTTTAAATGATGCCGGCATCATAACTTTTTTCAATTTTTCACAAAAATTTTTTTTCTCGAATTTTGTAAAGTGCTGTACATCGATGGAAAGGTGTGTTTATTGTCAATTAGGAATTGAAAACCGCAACCACTTACGAGGCTTGGTTGCGGAGAAATCGGGTTTCGAAAGAAATCTGATTTTTAAACTTTTAAATGATGCCGGCATCATAACTTTTTTCAATTTTTCACTAAAATTTTTTTTCTCGAATTTTGTAAAGTGCTGTACATCGATGGAAAGGTCTGTTTATTGTCAATTAGGAATTGAAAACCGCAACCACTTACGAGGCTTGGTTGCGGAGAAATCGGGTTTCGAAAGAAATCTGATTTTTAAACTTTTAAACGATGCCGGCATCATAACTTTTTTCAATTTTTCACAAAAATTTTTTTTCTCGAATTTTGTAAAGTGCTGTACATCGATGGAAAGGTGTGTTTATTGTCAATTAGGAATTGAAAACCGCAACCACTTACGAGGCTTGGTTGCGGAGAAATCGGGTTTCGAAAGAAATCTGATTTTTAAACTTTTAAATGATGCCGGCATCATAACTTTTTTCAATTTTTCACTAAAATTTTTTTTCTCGAATTTTGTAAAGTGCTGTACATCGATGGAAAGGTGTGTTTATTGTCAATTAGGAATTGAAAACCGCAACCACTTACGAGGCTTGGTTGCGGAGAAATCGGGTTTCGAAAGAAATCTGATTTTTAAACTTTTAAATGATGCCGGCATCATAACTTTTTTCAATTTTTCACTAAAATTTTTTTTCTCGAATTTTGTAAAGTGCTGTACATCGATGGAAAGGTGTGTTTATTGTCAATTAGGAATAGAAAACCGCAACCACTTACGAGGCTTGGTTGCGGAGAAATCGGGTTTCGAAAGAAATCTGATTTTTAAACTTTTAAATGATGCCGGCATCATAACTTTTTTCAATTTTTCACAAAAATTTTTTTTCTCGAATTTTGTAAAGTGCTGTACATCGATGGAAAGGTGTGTTTATTGTCAATTAGGAATTGAAAACCGCAACCACTTACGAGGCTTGGTTGCGGAGAAATCGGGTTTCGAAAGAAATCTGATTTTTAAACTTTTAAATGATGCCGGCATCATAACTTTTTTAAATTTTTCACAAAAATTTTTTTTCTCGAATTTTGTAAAGTGCTGTACATCGATGGAAAGGTGTGTTTATTGTCAATTAGGAATTGAAAACCGCAACCACTTACGAGGCTTGGTTGCGGAGAAATCGGGTTTCGAAAGAAATCTGATTTTTAAACTTTTAAATGATGCCGGCATCATAACTTTTTTCAATTTTTCACAAAAATTTTTTTTCTCGAATTTTGTAAAGTGCTGTACATCGATGGAAAGGTGTGTTTATTGTCAATTAGGAATTGAAAACCGCAACCACTTACGAGGCTTGGTTGCGGAGAAATCGGGTTTCGAAAGAAATCTGATTTTTAAACTTTTAAATGATGCCGGCATCATAACTTTTTTCAATTTTTCACTAAAATTTTTTTTCTCGAATTTTGTAAAGTGCTGTACATCGATGGAAAGGTGTGTTTATTGTCAATTAGGAATTGAAAACCGCAACCACTTACGAGGCTTGGTTGCGGAGAAATCGGGTTTCGAAAGAAATCTGATTTTTAAACTTTTAAATGATGCCGGCATCATAACTTTTTTCAATTTTTCACTAAAATTTTTTTCTCGAATTTTGTAAAGTGCTGTACATCGATGGAAAGGTGTGTTTATTGTCAATTAGGAATTGAAAACCGCAACCACTTACGAGGCTTGGTTGCGGAGAAATCGGGTTTCGAAAGAAATCTGATTTTTAAACTTTTAAATGATGCCGGCATCATAACTTTTTTCAATTTTTCACTAAAATTTTTTTTCTCGAATTTTGTAAAGTGCTGTACATCGATGGAAAGGTGTGTTTATTGTCAATTAGGAATTGAAAACAGCAACCACTTACGAGGCTTGGTTGCGGAGAAATCGGGTTTCGAAAGAAATCTGATTTTTAAACTTTTAAATGATGCCGGCATCATAACTTTTTTCAATTTTTCACTAAAATTTTTTTTCTCGAATTTTGTAAAGTGCTGTACATCGATGGAAAGGTGTGTTTATTGTCAATTAGGAATTGAAAACCGCAACCACTTACGAGGCTTGGTTGCGGAGAAATCGGGTTTCGAAAGAAATCTGATTTTTAAACTTTTAAATGATGCCGGCATCATAACTTTTTTCAATTTTTCACTAAAATTTTTTTTCTCGAATTTTGTAAAGTGCTGTACATCGATGGAAAGGTGTGTTTATTGTCAATTAGGAATTGAAAACCGCAACCACTTACGAGGCTTGGTTGCGGAGAAATCGGGTTTCGAAAGAAATCTGATTTTTAAACTTTTAAATGATGCCGGCATCATAACTTTTTTCAATTTTTCACAAAAATTTTTTTTCTCGAATTTTGTAAAGTGCTGTACATCGATGGAATGGTGTGTTTATTGTCAATTAGGAATTGAAAACCGCAACCACTTACGAGGCTTGGTTGCGGAGAAATCGGGTTTCGAAAGAAATCTGATTTTTAAACTTTTAAATGATGCCGGCATCATAACTTTTTTCAATTTTTCACTAAAATTTTTTTTCTCAAATTTTGTAAAGTGCTGTACATCGATGGAAAGGTGTGTTTATTGTCAATTAGGAATTGAAAACCGCAACCACTTACGAGGCTTGGTTGCGGAGAAATCGGGTTTCGAAAGAAATCTGATTTTTAAACTTTTAAATGATGCCGGCATCATAACTTTTTTCAATTTTTCACTAAAATTTTTTTTCTCGAATTTTGTAAAGTGCTGTACATCGATGGAAAGGTGTGTTTATTGTCAATTAGGAATTGAAAACAGCAACCACTTACGAGGCTTGGTTGCGGAGAAATCGGGTTTCGAAAGAAATCTGATTTTTAAACTTTTAAATGATGCCGGCATCATAACTTTTTTCAATTTTCACTAAAATTTTTTTTCTCGAATTTTGTAAAGTGCTGTACATCGATGGAAAGGTGTGGTTATTGTCAATTAGGAATTGAAAACCGCAACCACTTACGAGGCTTGGTTGCGGAGAAATCGGGTTTCGAAAGAAATCTGATTTTTAAACTTTTAAATGATGCCGGCATCATAACTTTTTTCAATTTTTCACTAAATTTTTTTTTCTCGAATTTTGTAAAGTGCTGTACATCGATGGAAAGGTGTGTTTATTGTCAATTAGGAATTGAAAACCGCAACCACTTACGAGGCTTGGTTGCGGAGAAATCGGGTTTCGAAAGAAATCTGATTTTTAAACTTTTAAATGATGCCGGCATCATAACTTTTTTCAATTTTTCACTAAAATTTTTTTTCTCGAATTTTGTAAAGTGCTGTACATCGATGGAAAGGTGTGTTTATTGTCAATTAGGAATTGAAAACCGCAACCACTTGCGAGGCTTGGTTGCGGAGAAATCGGGTTTCGAAAGAAATCTGATTTTTAAACTTTTAAATGATGCCGGCATCATAACTTTTTTCAATTTTTCACTAAAATTTTTTTTCTCGAATTTTGTAAAGTGCTGTACATCGATGGAAAGGTGTGTTTATTGTCAATTAGGAATTGAAAACCGCAACCACTTACGAGGCTTGGTTGCGGAGAAATCGGGTTTCGAAAGAAATCTGATTTTTAAACTTTTAAATGATGCCGGCATCATAACTTTTTTCAATTTTTCACTAAAATTTTTTTTCTCGAATTTTGTAAAGTGCTGTACATCGATGGAAAGGTGTGTTTATTGTGAATTAGGAATTGAAAACCGCAACCACTTACGAGGCTTGGTTGCGGAGAAATCGGGTTTCGAAAGAAATCTGATTTTTACACTTTTAAATGATGCCGGCATCATAACTTTTTTCAATTTTTCACTAAAATTTTTTTTCTCGAATTTTGTAAAGTGCTGTACATCGATGGAAAGGTGTGTTTATTGTCAATTAGGAATTGAAAACCGCAACCACTTACGAGGCTTGGTTGCGGAGAAATCGGGTTTCGAAAGAAATCTGATTTTTAAACTTTTAAATGATGCCGGCATCATAACTTTTTTCAATTTTTCACTAAAATTTTTTTTCTCGAATTTTGTAAAGTGCTGTACATCGATGGAAAGGTGTGTTTATTGTCAATTAGGAATTGAAAACCGCAACCACTTACGAGGTTTGGCTGCGGAGAAATCGGGTTTCGAAAGAAATCTGATTTTTAAACTTTTAAATGATGCCGGCATCATAACTTTTTTCAATTTTTCACTAAAATTTTTTTTCTCGAATTTTGTAAAGTGCTGTACATCGATGGAAAGGTGTGTTTATTGTGAATTAGGAATTGAAAACCGCAACCACTTACGAGGCTTGGTTGCGGAGAAATCGGGTTTCGAAAGAAATCTGATTTTTACACTTTTAAATGATGCCGGCATCATAACTTTTTTCAATTTTTCACTAAAATTTTTTTTCTCGAATTTTGTAAAGTGCTGTACATCGATGGAAAGGTGTGTTTATTGTCAATTAGGAATTGAAAACCGCAACCACTTACGAGGCTTGGTTGCGGAGAAATCGGGTTTCGAAAGAAATCTGATTTTTAAACTTTTAAATGATGCCGGCATCATAACTTTTTTCAATTTTTCACTAAAATTTTTTTTCTCGAATTTTGTAAAGTGCTGTACATCGATGGAAAGGTGTGTTTATTGTCAATTAGGAATTGAAAACCGCAACCACTTACGAGGCTTGGTTGCGGAGAAATCGGGTTTCGAAAGAAATCTGATTTTTAAACTTTTAAATGATGCCGGCATCATAACTTTTTTCAATTTTTCACTAAAATTTTTTTTCTCGAATTTTGTAAAGTGCTGTACATCGATGGAAAGGTGTGTTTATTGTCAATTAGGAATTGAAAACCGCAACCACTTACGAGGTTTGGTTGCGGAGAAATCGGGTTTCGAAAGAAATCTGATTTTTAAACTTTTAAATGATGCCGGCATCATAACTTTTTTCAATTTTTCACTAAAATTTTTTTTTCTCGAATTTTGTAAAGTGCTGTACATAGATGGAAAGGTGTGTTTATTGTCAATTAGGAACTGAAAACCGCAACCACTTACGAGGCTTGGTTGCGGAGAAATCGGGTTTCGAAAGAAATCTGATTTTTAAACTTTTAAATGATGCCGGCATCATAACTTTTTTCAATTTTTCACTAAAATTTGTTTTCTCGAATTTTGTAAAGTGCTGTACATCGATGGAATGGTGTGTTTATTGTCAATTAGGAATTGAAAACCGCAACCACTTACGAGGCTTAGTTGCGGAGAAATCGGGTTTCGAAAGAAATCTGATTTTTAAACTTTTAAATGATGCCGGCATCATAACTTTTTTCAATTTTTCACTAAAATTTGTTTTCTCGAATTTTGTAAAGTGCTGTACATCGATGGAATGGTGTGTTTATTGTCAATTAGGAATTGAAAACCGCAACCACTTACGAGGCTTAGTTGCGGAGAAATCGGGTTTCGAAAGAAATCTGATTTTTAAACTTTTAAATGATGCCGGCATCATAACTTTTTTCAATTTTTCCGTAAAATTCTTTTTCTCGAATTTTGTAAAGTGCTGTACATCGATGGAAAGGTGTGTTTATTGTCAATTAGGAATTGAAAACCGCAACCACTTACAAGGCTTGGTTGCGGAGAAATCGGGTTTCGAAAGAAATCTGATTTTTAAACTTTTAAATGATGCCGGCATCATAACTTTTTTCAATTTTTCACTAAAATTTTTTTTCTAGAATTTTGTAAAGTGCTGTACATCGATGGAATGGTGTGTTTATTGTCAATTAGGAATTGAAAACCGCAACCACTTACGAGGCTTGGTTGCGGAGAAATCGGGTTTCGAAAGAAATCTGATTTTTACACTTTTAAATGATGCCGGCATCATAACTTTTTTCAATTTTTCACTAAAATTTTTTTTCTCGAATTTTGTAAAGTGCTGTACATCGATGGAAAGGTGTGTTTATTGTCAATTAGGAATTGAAAACCGCAACCACTTACGAGGCTTGGTTGCGGAGAAATCGGGTTTCGAAAGAAATCTGATTTTTAAACTTTTAAATGATGCCGGCATCATAACTTTTTTCAATTTTTCACTAAAATTTTTTTTCTCGAATTTTGTAAAGTGCTGTACATCGATGGAAAGGTGTGTTTATTGTCAATTAGGAATTTAAAACCGCAACCACTTACGAGGGTTGGTTGCGGAGAAATCGGGTTTCGAAAGAAATCTGATTTTTAAACTTTTAAATGATGCCGACATCATAACTTTTTTCAATTTTTCACTAAAATTTTTTTTCTCGAATTTTGTAAAGTGCTGTACATCGATGGAAAGGTGTGTTTATTGTCAATTAGGAATTTAAAACCGCAACCTTTTACGAGGCTTGGTTGCGGAGAAATCGGGTTTCGAAAGAAATCTGATTTTTAAACTTTTAAATGATGCCGGCATCATAACTTTTTTCAATTTTTCACTAAAATTTTTTTTCTCGAATTTTGTAAAGTGCTGTACATCGACGGAAAGGTGTGTTTATTGTCAATTAGGAATTGAAAACCCCAACCGATTACGAGGCTTGGTTGCGCAGAAATCGGGTTTCGAAAGAAATCTGATTTTTAAACTTTTATATGATGCCGGCATCATAACTTTTTTCAATTTTTCACTAAAATTTTTTTTCTCGAATTTTGTAAAGTGCTGTACATCGATGGAAAGGTGTGTTTATTGTCAATTAGGAATTGAAAACCGCAACCACTTACGAGGCTTGGTTGCGGAGAAATCGGGTTTCGAAAGAAATCTGATTTTTAAACTTTTAAATGATGCCGGCATCATAACTTTTTTCAATTTTCACTAAAATTTTTTTTCTCGAATTTTGTAAAGTGCTGTACATCGATGGAAAGGTGTGTTTATTGTCAATTAGGAATCGAAAACCGCAACCACTTACGAGGCTTGGTTGCGGAGAAATCGGGTTTCGAAAGAAATCTGATTTTTAAACTTTTAAATGATGCCGGCATCATAACTTTTTTCAATTTTTCACTAAAATTTTTTTTCTCGAATTTTGTAAAGTTCTGTACATCGATGGAAAGGTGTGTTTATTGTCAATTAGGAATTGAAAACCGCAACCACTTACGAGGCTTGGTTGCGGAGAAATCGGGTTTCGAAAGAAATCTGATTTTTAAACTTTTAAATGATGCCGGCATCATAACTTTTTTCAATTTTTCACTAAAATTTTTTTTCTCGAATTTTGTAAAGTGCTGTACATCGATGGAAAGGTGTGTTTATTGTCAATTAGGAATTGAAAACCGCAACCACTTACGAGGCTTGGTTGCGGAGAAATCGGGTTTCGAAAGAAATCTGATTTTTAAACTTTTAAATGATGCCGGCATCATAACTTTTTTCAATTTTTCACTAAAATTTTTTTTCTCGAATTTTGTAAAGTGCTGTACATCGATGGAAAGGTGTGTTTATTGTCAATTAGGAATTGAAAACCGCAACCACTTACGAGGCTTGGTTGCGGAGAAATCGGGTTTCGAAAGAAATCTGATTTTTAAACTTTTAAATGATGCCGGCATCATAACTTTTTTCAATTTTTCACTAAAATTCTTTTTCTCGAATTTTGTAAAGTGCTGTACATCGATGGAAAGGTGTGTTTATTGTCAATTAGGAATTGAAAACCGCAACCACTTACGAGGCTTGGTTGCGGAGAAATCGGGTTTCGAAAGAAATCTGATTTTTAAACTTTTAAATGATGCCGGCATCATAACTTTTTTCAATTTTTCACTAAAATTTTTTTTCTCGAATTTTGTAAAGTGCTGTACATCGATGGAAAGGTGTGTTTATTGTCAATTAGGAATTGAAAACCGCAACTACTTACGAGGCTTGGTTGCGGAGAAATCGGGTTTCGAAAGAAATCTGATTTTTAAACTTTTAAATGATGCCGGCATCATAACTTTTTTCAATTTTTCACTAAAATTTTTTTTCTCGAATTTTGTAAAGTGCTGTACATCGATGGAAAGGTGTGTTTATTGTCAATTAGGAATTGAAAACCGCAACCACTTACGAGGCTTGGTTGCGGAGAAATCGGGTTTCGAAAGAAATCTGATTTTTAAACTTTTAAATGATGCCGGCATCATAACTTTTTTCAATTTTTCACTAAAATTTTTTTTCTCGAATTTTGTAAAGTGCTGTACATCGATGGAAAGGTGTGTTTATTGTCAATTAGGAATTGAAAACCGCAACCACTTACGAGGCTTGGTTGCGGAGAAATCGGGTTTCGAAAGAAATCTGATTTTTAAACTTTTAAATGATGCCGGCATCATAACTTTTTTCAATTTTTCACAAAAATTTTTTTCTCGAATTTTGTAAAGTGCTGTACATCGATGGAAAGGTGTGTTTATTGTCAATTAGGAATTGAAAACCGCAACCACTTACGAGGCTTGGTTGCGGAGAAATCGGGTTTCGAAAGAAATCTGATTTTTAAACTTTTAAATGATGCCGGCATCATAACTTTTTTCAATTTTTCACTAAAATTTTTTTTCTCGAATTTTGTAAAGTGCTGTACATCGATGGAAAGGTGTGTTTATTGTCAATTAGGAATTGAAAACCGCAACCACTTACGAGGCTTGGTTGCGGAGAAATCGGGTTTCGAAAGAAATCTGATTTTTAAACTTTTAAATGATGCCGGCATCATAACTTTTTTCAATTTTTCACAAAAATTTTTTTCTCGAATTTTGTAAAGTGCTGTACATCGATGGAAAGGTGTGTTTATTGTCAATTAGGAATTGAAAACCGCAACCACTTACGAGGCTTGGTTGCGGAGAAATCGGGTTTCGAAAGAAATCTGATTTTTAAACTTTTAAATGATGCCGGCATCATAACTTTTTTCAATTTTTCACTAAAATTCTTTTTCTCGAATTTTGTAAAGTGCTGTACATCGATGGAAAGGTGTGTTTATTGTCAATTAGGAATTGAAAACCGCAACCACTTACGAGGCTTGGTTGCGGAGAAATCGGGTTTCGAAAGAAATCTGATTTTTAAACTTTTAAATGACGCCGGCATCATAACTTTTTTCAATTTTTCACTAAAATTTTTTTTCTCGAATTTTGTAAAGTGCTGCACATCGATGGAAAGGTGTGTTTATTGTCAATTAGGAATTGAAAACCGCAACCACTTACGAGGCTTGGTTGCGGAGAAATCGGGTTTCGAAAGAAATCTGATTTTTAAACTTTTAAATGATGCCGGCATCATAACTTTTTTCAATTTTTCACTAAAATTTTTTTTCTCGAATTTTGTAAAGTGCTGTACATCGATGGAAAGGTGTGTTTATTGTCAATTAGGAATTGAAAACCGCAACCACTTACGAGGCTTGGTTGCGGAGAAATCGGGTTTCGAAAGAAATCTGATTTTTAAACTTTTAAATGATGCCGGCATCATAACTTTTTTCAATTTTTCACTAAAATTTTTTTTCTCGAATTTTGTAAAGTGCTGTACATCGATGGAAAGGTGTGTTTATTGTCAATTAGGAATTGAAAACCGCAACCACTTACGAGGCTTGGTTGCGGAGAAATCGGGTTTCGAAAGAAATCTGATTTTTAAACTTTTAAATGATGCCGGCATCATAACTTTTTTCAATTTTTCACAAAAATTTTTTTCTCGAATTTTGTAAAGTGCTGTACATCGATGGAAAGGTGTGTTTATTGTCAATTAGGAATTGAAAACCGCAACCACTTACGAGGCTTGGTTGCGGAGAAATCGGGTTTCGAAAGAAATCTGATTTTTAAACTTTTAAATGATGCCGGCATCATAACTTTTTTCAATTTTTCCGTAAAATTCTTTTTCTCGAATTTTGTAAAGTGCTGTACATCGATGGAAAGGTGTGTTTATTGTCAATTAGGAATTGAAAACCGCAACCACTTACAAGGCTTGGTTGCGGAGAAATCGGGTTTCGAAAGAAATCTGATTTTTAAACTTTTAAATGATGCCGGCATCATAACTTTTTTCAATTTTTCACTAAAATTTTTTTTCTAGAATTTTGTAAAGTGCTGTACATCGATGGAAAGGTGTGTTTATTGTCAATTAGGAATTGAAAACCGCAACCACTTACGAGGCTTGGTTGCGGAGAAATCGGGTTTCGAAAGAAATCTGATTTTTAAACTTTTAAATGATGCCGGCATCATAACTTTTTTCAATTTTTCACTAAAATTTTTTTTCTCGAATTTTGTAAAGTGCTGTACATCGATGGAAAGGTGTGTTTATTGTCAATTAGGAATTGAAAACCGCAACCACTTACGAGGCTTGGTTGTGGAGAAATCGGGTTTCGAAAGAAATCTGATTTTTAAACTTTTATATGATGCCGGCATCATAACTTTTTTCAATTTTTCACTAAAATTTTTTTTCTCGAATTTTGTAAAGTGCTGTACATCGATGGAAAGGTGTGTTTATTGTCAATTAGGAATTGAAAACCGCAACCACTTACGAGGCTTGGTTGCGGAGAAATCGGGTTTCGAAAGAAATCTGATTTTTAAACTTTTAAATGATGCCGGCATCATAACTTTTTTCAATTTTTCACTAAAATTTTTTTTCTCGAATTTTGTAAAGTGCTGTACATCGATGGAAAGGTGTGTTTATTGTCAATTAGGAATTGAAAACCGCAACCACTTACGAGGCTTGGTTGCGGAGAAATCGGGTTTCGAAAGAAATCTGATTTTTAAACTTTTAAATGATGCCGGCATCATAACTTTTTTCAGTTTTTCACTAAAATTTTTTTTCTCGAATTTTGTAAAGTGCTGTACATAGATGGAAAGGTGTGATTATTGTCAATTAGGAACTGAAAACCGCAACCACTTACGAGGCTTGGTTGCGGAGAAATCGGGTTTCGAAAGAAATCTGATTTTTAAACTTTTAAATGATGCCGGCATCATAACTTTTTTCAATTTTTCACTAACATTTTTTTTCTCGAATTTTGTAAAGTGCTGTACATCGATGGAAAGGTGTGTTTATTGTCAATTAGGAATTGAAAACCGCAACCACTTACGAGGCTTGGTTGCGGAGAAATCGGGTTTCGAAAGAAATATGATTTTTAAACTTTTAAATGATGCCGGCATCATAACTTTTTTCAATTTTTCACTAAAATTTTTTTTCTCGAATTTTGTAAAGTGCTGTACATCGATGGAAAGGTGTGTTTATTGTCAATTAGGAATTGAAAACCGCAACCACTTACGAGGCTTGGTTGCGGAGAAATCGGGTTTCGAAAGAAATCTGATTTTTAAACTTTTAAATGATGCCGGCATCATAACTTTTTTCAATTTTTCACTAAAATTTTTTTTCTCGAATTTTGTAAAGTGCTGTACATCGATGGAAAGGTGTGTTTATTGTCAATTAGGAATTGAAAACCGCAACCACTTACGAGGCTTGGTTGCGGAGAAATCGGGTTTCGAAAGAAATCTGATTTTTAAACTTTTAAATGATGCCGGCATCATAACTTTTTTCAATTTTTCACTAAAATTTTTTTTCTCGAATTTTGTAAAGTGCTGTACATCGATGGAAAGGTGTGTTTATTGTCAATTAGGAATTGAAAACCGCAACCACTTACGAGGCTTGGTTGCGGAGAAATCGGGTTTCGAAAGAAATCTGATTTTTAAACTTTTAAATGATGCCGGCATCATAACTTTTTTCAATTTTTCCGTAAAATTCTTTTTCTCGAATTTTGTAAAGTGCTGTACATCGATGGAAAGGTGTGTTTATTGTCAATTAGGAATTGAAAACCGCAACCACTTACAAGGCTTGGTTGCGGAGAAATCGGGTTTCGAAAGAAATCTGATTTTTAAACTTTTAAATGATGCCGGCATCATAACTTTTTTCAATTTTTCACTAAAATTTTTTTTCTAGAATTTTGTAAAGTGCTGTACATCGATGGAAAGGTGTGTTTATTGTCAATTAGGAATTGAAAACCGCAACCACTTACGAGGCTTGGTTGCGGAGAAATCGGGTTTCGAAAGAAATCTGATTTTTAAACTTTTAAATGATGCCGGCATCATAACTTTTTTCAATTTTTCACTAAAATTTTTTTTCTCGAATTTTGTAAAGTGCTGTACATCGATGGAAAGGTGTGTTTATTGTCAATTAGGAATTGAAAACCGCAACCACTTACGAGGCTTGGTTGCGGAGAAATCGGGTTTCGAAAGAAATCTGATTTTTAAACTTTTAAATGATGCCGGCATCATAACTTTTTTCAATTTTTCACTAAAATTTTTTTTCTCGAATTTTGTAAAGTGCTGTACATCGATGGAAAGGTGTGTTTATTGTCAATTAGGAATTGAAAACCGCAACCACTTACGAGGCTTGGTTGCGGTGAAATCGGGTTTCGAAAGAAATCTGATTTTTAAACTTTTAAATGATGCCGGCATCATAACTTTTTTCAGTTTTTCACTAAAATTTTTTTTCTCGAATTTTGTAAAGTGCTGTACATAGATGGAAAGGTGTGATTATTGTCAATTAGGAACTGAAAACCGCAACCACTTACGAGGCTTGGTTGCGGAGAAATCGGGTTTCGAAAGAAATCTGATTTTTAAACTTTTAAATGATGCCGGCATCATAACTTTTTTCAATTTTTCACTAACATTTTTTTTCTAGAATTTTGTAAAGTGCTGTACATCGATGGAAAGGTGTGTTTATTGTCAATTAGGAATTGAAAACCGCAACCACTTACGAGGCTTGGTTGCGGAGAAATCGGGTTTCGAAAGAAATCTGATTTTTAAACTTTTAAATGATGCCGGCATCATAACTTTTTTCAATTTTTCACTAAAATTTTTTTTCTCGAATTTTGTAAAGTGCTGTACATCGATGGAAAGGTGTGTTTATTGTCAATTAGGAATTGAAAACCGCAACCACTTACGAGGCTTGGTTGCGGAGAAATCGGGTTTCGAAAGAAATCTGATTTTTAAACTTTTAAATGATGCCGGCATCATAACTTTTTTCAATTTTTCACTAAAATTTTTTTTCTCGAATTTTGTAAAGTGCTGTACATCGATGGAAAGGTGTGTTTATTGTCAATTAGGAATTGAAAACCGCAACCACTTACGAGGCTTGGTTGTGGAGAAATCGGGTTTCGAAAGAAATCTGATTTTTAAACTTTTAAATGATGCCGGCATCATAACTTTTTTCAATTTTTCACTAAAATTTTTTTTCTCGATTTTTGTAAAGTGCTGTACATCGATGGAAAGGTGTGTTTATTGTCAATTAGGAATTGAAAACCGCAACCACTTACGAGGCTTGGTTGCGGAGAAATCGGGTTTCGAAAGAAATCTGATTTTTAAACTTTTAAATGATGCCGGCATCATAACTTTTTTCAATTTTTCACTAAAATTTTTTTTCTCGAATTTTGTAAAGTGCTGTACATAGATGGAAAGGTGTGTTTATTGTCAATTAGGAACTGAAAACCGCAACCACTTACGAGGCTTGGTTGCGGAGAAATCGGGTTTCGAAAGAAATCTGATTTTTAAACTTTTAAATGATGCCGGCATCATAACTTTTTTCAATTTTTCACTAAAATTTTTTTTCTCGAATTTTGTAAAGTGCTGTACATCGATGGAAAGGTGTGTTTATTGTCAATTAGGAATTGAAAACCGCAACCACTTACGAGGCTTGGTTGCGGAGAAATCGGGTTTCGAAAGAAATCTGATTTTTAAACTTTTAAATGATGCCGGCATCATAACTTTTTTCAATTTTTCACTAAAATTCTTTTTCTCGAATTTTGTAATGTGCTGTACATCGATGGAAAGGTGTGTTTATTGTCAATTAGGAATTGAAAACCGCAACCACTTACGAGGCTTGGTTGCGGAGAAATCGGGTTTCGAAAGAAATCTGATTTTTAAACTTTTAAATGATGCCGGCATCATAACTTTTTTCAATTTTTCACTAAAATTTTTTTTCTCGAATTTTGTAAAGTGCTGTACATAGATGGAAAGGTGTGTTTATTGTCAATTAGGAACTGAAAACCGCAACCACTTACGAGGCTTGGTTGCGGAGAAATCGGGTTTCGAAAGAAATCTGATTTTTAAACTTTTAAATGATGCCGGCATCATAACTTTTTTCAATTTCTCACTAAAATTCTTTTTCTCGAATTTTGTAAAGTGCTGTACATCGATGGAAAGGTGTGTTTATTGTCAATTAGGAATTGAAAACCGCAACCACTTACGAGGCTTGGTTGCGGAGAAATCGGGTTTCGAAAGAAATCTGATTTTTAAACTTTTAAATGATGCCGGCATCATAACTTTTTTCAATTTCTCACTAAAATTCTTTTTCTCGAATTTTGTAAAGTGCTGTACATCGATGGAAAGGTGTGTTTATTGTCAATTAGGAATTGACAACCGCAACCACTTACGAGGCTTGGTTGCGGAGAAATCGGGTTTCGAAAGAAATCTGATTTTTAAACTTTTAAATGATGCCGGCATCATAACTTTTTTCAATTTTTCACTAAAATTCTTTTTCTCGAATTTTGTAAAGTGCTGTACATCGATGGAAAGGTGTGTTTATTGTCAATTAGGAATTGAAAACCGCAACCACTTACGAGGCTTGGTTGCGGAGAAATCGGGTTTCGAAAGAAATCTGATTTTTAAACTTTTAAATGATGCCGGCATCATAACTTTTTTCAATTTTTCACTAAAATTCTTTTTCTCGAATTTTGTAAAGTGCTGTACATCGATGGAAAGGTGTGTTTATTGTCAATTAGGAATTGAAAACCGCAACCACTTACGAGGCTTGGTTGCGGAGAAATCGGGTTTCGAAAGAAATCTGATTTTTAAACTTTTAAATGATGCCGGCATCATAACTTTTTTCAATTTTTCACAAAAATTTTTTTTCTCGAATTTTGTAAAGTGCTGTACATCGATGGAAAGGTCTGTTTATTGTCAATTAGGATCCTTTCAGATGGTATATACTTTTTTCGAATATCCCATAAATGAGGTGCCAACAATCGCTAATGACCTTGAAAAAGTTCAAGCTTGGATTACAAGTTTTCTAAGCCTGACTAATTTCTGAAAATAGCTGACCTTTTATGACCAATTAGTGACCTTTTAGATGGCATACTTTTTTTTTGCGAATATCCCATATATGAGGTGCTAAGATCCCGGAGCCTTTATTTAGTCCCAAAATATGTCAGGATTGGAAAATGTTTAAGCAATCGATCGGCACAATAATATGTCAAATTACAATAGAAGTCATTTCACTTTTTATGACAGCTAACCAATCAGAAGTGCGAAATGTTTAATGAATCATTATGGTTTGTTTAAAAGTTTTATTTGAAAAGGAACAGGCTTAGAGAATATAGTTATTTCATAAAATATTACCCAACCAAGTTACAAAATATCGACTTTTAGCATCTGCATCTCTATTCCTAAAATGTCAATCTCTGAAAATTTGCACTGCAACGGTGTCCAACAGAACTTAACTATAATCCTATCATAGTTTCATTAACAGTTAATTACCTACACAATTACGTATATACTACAACTAAAGTGTTTACAGCCACACAAGTTTTCCAAACCACATTAAACGTTACGATGCTTTTGAACTTAATAATAAAATAGACAAGTATTACACATACTTATATATAGCTAGTGTACTACTTCTGGTCACAGAGTGTTTGGCAAAATTAGGAATATATATTTTAAGCAGTTCCTAACCGAAACACTTACCAATTACAAAGTATACTGAACTATTTACACTGCAAGAACTATTCGCGCCCAACATAGCGTATATATAATTATGTTTGTATAAAAGGACTTTTTGAGAGCCAAAAATAAAGTCGGGTTTTCTCTATATAATCCATCCCTTGCCTCGGTTGAAGTTTTTATTTTTTTTTTTTTTCATTTTAAATGAATTATATGGTTTGGTTCTGTAAAACAGTGTACACTACAAACAATCTAATTTGTGGTTTTTTTTTCGGGTAGATAAATTAAGTGAATGGTTGACCGAGAATATCCTTATATTTGAACGAGGTCGTTTTTTGCAACGAATTCTACATTGAGTTTGAATTTAAATTTATTTTATAAAATAAGAGATAAAAGTACGCATCTTGTAATCTATTTTTTGCGTTATAAATTAAATAATATGTTCACGTTAAAAAAAAAGTTTGTTATTATTTGTTGAAAATTATAAAAAAAAAATTGGTAAAAACATTAGAAAGAAATTTTTCTTTTCTTTTTGTCTTCTTATTTTCTTCTATTTAAGAACCCTTTGGAAGTTTATAAGCTCTTGGCTGATGATTATATATATAGCCTAAGAATTTGTTAGCTTATGCGGGTATTATTTAAGTTTACCTAAAACATCATAAAAGATGTAATCCTTTGGTATGAGAAAACTTTAATACTTAAAATATAATATATAAGTTTTTCAAAGGAATTAATCTTTGATTATTAAAAAACCATAAAGAGAACATTGTTGGGATAAGGATGTGGGACGTGGGTAAAGGATAATATAGTTTTTTTTTCTTTGTCCAACAACAAAGTAACTACGTTTTTCCGTCTTAGAAGGATTGTTTATTTTTTGGGTACAGAAAATGGATTATCTTGTTAGAAAACAAAAATATATGACGTTATGAGATATTATAATAAATTAATAAACTTTTGGAGACGATTTAGTATGAAGACTTAAGATAAGTTTATTTTTAAATTTTAAATGTAAATATTCTGGGAAAATAAAAACTCGCAAAATTCATTAAATCAATGAAAATGTAACTAACTCTTATGTTACAGATAAAAATTAATTTAAAAATAATTTGAATATAAATAAACTAAATTAAAATTATTTAAAATAAAATTAAAAAAAAAAAATAAAATACAGTAAAGTAAAATAAAATAAAAAAATAGAAGAAAAGAAAATAAATTAGAATAAAATAAAATGAAATAAAATAAAATAAAATAAAATAAAGCAAAGTAAAGTTAAGTAAAATAAAATAAAATAAAATAAAATAAAGTTAAGTAAAGTAAATTAAAATAAAATAAAATAAAATAAAATAAAATACGGTAAAGTAAAATAAAATAAAAAAATAGAAGAAAAGAAAATAAATTAGCGTAAAATAAAATGAAATAAAATAAAGCAAAGTAAAGTAAAGTAAAATAAAATAAAATAAAATAAAATAAAATAAAATAAAATAAAATAAAATAATATAAAATAAAATAAAATAAAATAAAATAAAATAAAGTTAAGTTAAGTTAAGTAAAATAAAATAAAATGAAATAAAATAAAATAAAATAAAATAAAATAAAGTTAAGTTAATTAAGTAAATAAAAATAAAATAAAATAAAATAAAATACAAGAAAATAAAATAAAATAAAAGAAAAAAAATAAAAGAAAATAAAATAAAATAAAAAAAAATAAAGTAAAATAAAATAAAATAAAATAAAATAAAATAAAATAAAATACCTAAAAGAAAAAAAATAAAAGAAAATAAAATAAAATAAAATAAAAAAAAAAATAAAGTAAAATAAAATAAAATAAAATAAAATAAAAATAAAATAAAGTAAAGTAAAATGATAGTAAAAGAAATTAATGTGACGGTTAATTTGGCAATATTTTGTGGCTTATTTGAAGTTTCGATATATTAAAAGAGTGTAGAGTAGGGTTACCATCGCTTTTTTTTACCTCACAGGAGGAAGAAGTGAAAGTTAGAAAAGTCAATAAGAAATTTAATGCGAAAGAAAATAACTCAAAATGTGTATATCTTTTTCACCTAAAAAGAACTTTGAGTCTACGATTTTAATAACTTAGGTAAGAAGACAAATTTTCTAGATATTCTATCAAGTCTATAGATATCTAAAAATTTTAGGATACGTAATCTATGAAAATTTGTCAAAATTTCTATAAATCCTTCTGTATCTTGAAACTGGTGCATCAACTTTTGGTAAAATATTTTTAAAATAAAAAGATTTCCGGTTTTCGTATAAAGGTATAATTTTGGTAAATAAAGACCCCACATTAAAGATGGCACCTCAATCAACTTGCTATTCGTTGTTTGGTGCGCAGCCAGTCTAAAGATGAGGATATATCCATCCTGCCCAAATAACATATAAATAATGGTATTTTACTTCAATATAAATATATTTTTTAATTTAATGAAATTAAATTATTAAATTTGTGTGGTATTTTATTTTTTCCAGATAATGAAATACAGATAGATATAGAAATATATCAACGCATAAATATGTAAAAAACAATTCAACGAAATCTACCTACTTAATAAAGCTTTAAGTTTAACTTCACTTCACAACTCAAAGAGGGAGGATTATGAAATTTAAATCTTCTGTAAATAACATGTGCAATCATTTTTAATTTATGCGAATCAGCTTCTAAACTATCTCTATTTCCATTACAATGTACGAGTATGTATATGTTATAATATAGAAAGCTTGTGTGGTATAGTACCTATTTATGTATTGCGTTTAATTTCCAAGCTAAAAAATTATTCTTACTTGATTTCCCCCGGAAGCGTTAAAAG
The DNA here is from genome assembly GCA_929447395.1 of Epistrophe grossulariae. Classification (NCBI taxonomy): domain Eukaryota; kingdom Metazoa; phylum Arthropoda; class Insecta; order Diptera; family Syrphidae; genus Epistrophe; species Epistrophe grossulariae. The sequence continues at coordinate 140,351,844 of OV839566.1, read as the reverse complement.
GATAAAGTGAGGATGAATCTATGCTATATACTTAAACATTATATCTCTTCTGTTTATAGAGGTATAGTTATCTATATTTATATAGAAACATTGTGTGTAGATTGGGAGAGGTATTATAATGCTGCATGATTTTAAAATTGAAAAGTACCATCGCACCATTAAAGGGATCATTGAATAAACTTAAAAGTAATCCAGAACGCTCTACAAAACTCCCTCTATATACATATACCTCTACCTCATTCTATATTGCCTTTGCCTGTTTATAGTATGGAGGGAGCAAATCATTAACTACCCAAAAATGTACTGGCGCAATAAAATTCACAATTCCACTTTCTATGCTTTGGCATCACTGCCACTCCCCATATCGCCGTCATCTATACTCCAAACCACCAGCTCCAACCCCCCGCACAAATCTGGAAATAGATTTATATTTTTGCTCTATGTCTGCATGCATCCAGGCAGTGATAGATACGCTTTAATCGCGAATGCGGAGGGTAAAGTGTGGAGAGCAAAAATATCCTGCACAGGATTCAAATAATGTGCTTTTCATTGGCAAAAATAAATTCCGCTTGGAAAGTTTTTATTGCACTGTTTACCCGTTTCTTCCGCGACCCCCGCACCAGCACCACCATACTGCTTAGAAAATTTATCTGCTCCACATCATACTCCTATAAAGCAGGAGAGAGAATATAAGGATCTAGGAGTCCTTAAATATTATGCCATCTTACCTCAGTCCAACTGCGTCTAACTGTGCTATACGCCCGGCCCGCCGCAAAACAACAAAAAATATAATTTCGAAACTTTCTTCCAGCAATGTGCGGAAATATTTTCTTTTGTGTACTAAGTTGGCGTTATTTTTAACACTTTTTTTTTCATAAATGAATATGTGTGTTTGTGTGCGTGTGTGTATGTGTTATTTTTTGGGTCCGTGCTGGGTCCCTTCGTTGATTGCAAGGATTCCGAAATGGATTTATTTTTCAATTCGCTATACCAGAGTTTTTGGAGTCGTGGGTGCATTATTTTAATTAAAGTTCAGCGGAGTTTCGCCGCTGCTGAATTGGAAGTTGCTGACGGCTAAAATGGTTATGTCAGAGGATGTGCAATGTAAAACCGGAAGTCCTGGTCCACAATTTACAAAACTATATACACCACACCAAATGAAATGGAACAAATACCTAACCGTAAATTTATGAAGGACATTTCCAGACGATTAGATAACTAAAATGCTTCGTTTTGTATAATTTGGTTGTTTTTTTTTTTAAATAGATTTTTTTTATCTGCTCGGAGTTTAGTTAACATTGTATAAATCAAGTGACCAATCAGGCATACAATGCAGACTAAATATCAACTATAAATGGATGAAATGTGTTTTTTTTTATTTTATGATTTCATAAACAGGAAAATGAATATAAGGTATTAGAGAAGTCAAAAGGCTTTGAATTCTGTTTAAAAAATGCATTTAGAAAATAAATTAAATATAATATAATATTTTTTTTTGCGTTTTTAATTTCGAGTTTGAAAATTTATGTTAAAAAAAACTATGCATTCAAAAAAAGTAATTTAAGTAAAAAGTAAACGAAAAGATTCTCAGTACTATAGTACTATATTGTAATTGTTACCGTTGTTTTTTAATAATTTTTATCCGAATAAAAATTCGATTTGTTTTTTTTTATATTAAAAATACCTTGTCAGACGTATTTTGCGACGTCTCACACCTGCCAGACCTATATTATATTCTTATTGCAGACAGTTTATATAACGAAATGAAAAAGAAGCCAAGACTGTTGAAATGATTTTTTTTTTATTTTTTACCGTCACAAAAGTGACGCGTACAGAAAAACGCAATTTTTACCAGCAGCCAGGCCCTCAAAATATCACTCGAGATAGTGAGGACTGAGGAGTACAACATATTAAAAAAAATCATGCAGCTCTTAGGGTCATTTTTTTAGTTAACTTGAGAGTTGACTTTAACTCGAGAGTTAAAACGAAAGTTGAAATTTCTTTTTATTCACTAATTATATTCTCAACTCTCCAGTTGAAGATCTAAAGTTGGCCAACTTCGAATTTGAAAAATATCCCTGGGATATTTGTGAAATATAAAACAACAACTGTCATTTTAAATTTTTAATTTTAATATTTCAATCATATCTGACTGTTTGTCTGTGTTAAATTGTGTTTTTTGTGTCAAATTTTGTTTTTTTATGTCAAATTGTGCTAAATTGTGAAAAAATAATTGGAAAATAATGGTTCAAAAAAAAATAAATAATTACTTCGACACATACATAAGTATTTTTTTTATATATATTTTTTTGTGATAACTGAAGCCACCTTTTGAAACAAAAATAAACAAAAACAAAATTTTTGTTCGTAAAACCTCAAGTTTGCTCGGTCAATTTCCACTTTTTCCAGGAGTTGACTAATCTTAAGTTGATCAACTCTAGAGTTGAAAATCGAAAGTTAAAAACGTAAACGAGTGAATAAAAAGAAATTCACAAGTTGAAAATAAAAATCCTCAAGTTGTGTTCAAATTTTAGTGAATACAACCAGCCTTAGACTACCAGGCCCTCATTCTCCATAAGCTGTTATACGCCAGCAATTTATTTTTATTTTAAATGAAAATCGCAAAATTGCCAAGGGTTTAAATTGACTATCTACTTGCAGTTTGAATTTTCTCTATATGAAAACCCAACGCTTAAAGTCTCCACTTCTCTGTGGAGATTTCAACTGAACAACTAAAATGCATGAAAGAGTTGGACTACAAGCTGATTGGTTATGCGGATGAAGTATTTTGGGAAAATTATAAAAATCATATAGTTTAAGCTTTTTAACAAAACTATACGGAAGAGAACAATTTGGATTATAACGCTTTTTTATGAACAGTTTATGAACATTTTATGAACATAATATAGTGAATCTTTTTTGAAAATTATGGTCCATATTTTTTTTTTGAGTCCAAGGACTCATAATTAATTAATTATAAACGATTAATTTAAATCAAGATTATAAACTTTTTAAGGATACCTTATCAGTTTTTTTTTTGGAGACTTAATTTTGTAGACTTTTGTCTCACATAAGGTCGCATTGTATAAAATCTTAACAAAAAAAAACGATATGATTATTGCTGAAAATGTTAAAAGGACTAAAGATAAAACTTTAGTCCTTTTAGCCGGATTTTTTAAATTCTGTAGAATGATTTTTCCAAAAAACTTGTAGAAAATTCTAAAAGATGTGTTCTACATATTCTAACCAGTATTTGTGTATTTTCCAACTGTTGGGAAGAAAAAGTGTGTCCCAAAATTAACGCAAGATTTCAATTTGCCGCCATTGGTGTAATAAAGTGTTGGCAACATTTAAAAAAAAAACTATTTGACAGCTGCCAGGGTTGAAGAATATTTCAAAAATAATAAAAGTTGGGCGCTCGCATAGTTCGAAAATTTTGTACAAAGTATGGTCAGAATATAGATTTAACTTCGTCGACTTAAAAAGTAATTTAAAAATTCAGGGCGACTGGATCAATTCGTGGAATGGTTATTTGAAGTGAATCAATGGTCTATATGCCAACAATCCCATCACCTCCACTCATATGCATTGAGGGAGGAAATTTAACGCTGCATCAACGAAATTCAGTCACAGCCCACATTTATGCAATATTTCGAAACAAAACTACGTCAGCAAAGCCATTAATTTGTGCTATATTATAATCTGCTATTCCATGCATAACCAGCTATCATATGTATATACTTTATGATTAAAAATAAAAAATTACAATCAAGAGAAAAAACACTTTGTTTCAATTTAAATTTTGCTTAAATATTGGCAATCAATAAAAAAGTATAATTTTAGGAGTTACCTGTTAGCTTTCTCGAGACATGAAAATGGCTGCTGATGCAGAACACTGACAGCTCCACTCCTCTCTGTCTAACGTCAAAAAGTCGAAAAGAGAACTTAAAAATATTGCCACAAAATTTTAGATGAATCTGCACGATGTTAACCATTTTAAGTATATGATTCCAGGTTAAAAACGGAACTTTTCAAATTTTAAATGAGTTAGCATCGTACTAACTTTTTAAAATTTTATTATCGGCCTATGGACTCAGATCAATAAAAAATAAAACGCAAAATCCCACCATAGATTTAAGTAAAATTTTAAGTTTTTTCTTAATCCCATTTTCATCGAAGTAATATGTTTAGTTTTAAGAATAGAAATGTTAAGATTTAAGTTTCGCTTGATAATATTCGCTGAATAAATTAATACAAATTTAAAGTCACCAAATACCTTTTTTTTCGTTTCAGTTCAACCCTTACATCAAATTGTCACTTTGACATTTAAAAATGTGAAAATGATAGGTATGTTTGTTTACTTTTTTGTATGAACTGTCCTGGGTTTTATATGACACTAGAAAGCTTTGAAGTAAGAAAATTGTCAAGTGCCTTCATGCTAATCTTATACCTTAACATCAGGCTGTTTAAATTGTTCCGCCTTATATTAACACCTTTACACCCAAGTTTCACGTCTAAAGAAACAGGAAAAATTAAGAAATTTTATCAAGAAAAACTGTTCGTTTTGAATTTCCCTATCTCCTTACTTTCAATTCTATGTTAGTGAATAGCAGCTGCTGTGCTTGTTTATACGAAATCAAATTACTGTCTATATAAGGATGATTTTCTTATCCAAACACCTGGTTCACTGCATAAACAAACTCTATCTCAATTATTTCAATTTACAACTAGGTATTGGTACCTCATGTTCATAGCGCGCATAATATAGCTTTAATAAATTGCTTTCAATATTTTCTACTTGGTTGCATTGAGTTCAGCCATGATGTGCCAATGTAAATATTGTCTTAAATTTTTATAACTCATCCACTCAGGATCATAATGTAGGCCAACTATATCGTACTTATTTATTTATTTATATTATATTTATTTCCTTGATAAACGATAAAGTATGAAAATAATGTCAAACATAAACGACATTACCTATACATAAAAAATCTTTCGCAGGAACAAATTGGTATTTAACTTTTCAAAAAGTTTTGGTATTTATATAAGGTATTTACCTTTTAGGCAAATGATTAAGTTCAATTTATATTCATGTCTCTGAAATTTAAATGTTTTTCGATTAAGTATGGCATTTCTTCATGTTTTCTTATTTTGTCCATTTTTATTATTATTTTCTCTTTACAAAAAAAAAGAAATAAAGTTCTTATTTTTACTTTGAATTTTTGTATGAATTTGTTCCTTTAAGCACATAAAGTTTGTCAAGTGTTGTAGTCGCACGAAGCACGCACATAGAGTGACTGTTACAATGGTCGTATATTTATTGATACATATAAATTATAAAAAATATTTTAAATATAAACGAATCCCGCTTTAGTGAAACAAAATTTCAATTAAGCGAAGTCCGGATAAGTGAAAAAAATTTCAGCTAAGCGGTTTTAAAAAATCGAAAAACTTATGTGACACATAAAATCAGAAATTCAAATGTCATTTTTGTGGTGAAAATTTTGTGGAGGTGAAAAATAAAAAAGAACTGTATAAGCATTCAGCAAATTTTTTGTTTTGTTTATATAAACTTATTTGTCACTTATAATAGAGTTTTTTTTTCACTGAAAATATTAAATTTAACTGGAAAAATGTATTAGGTATCCAGGTTTTTCACATAAGCAAGATTCGCTTGAGCGGAGTGTTTTAAAGGTAATTGGTCAACAAATACTCGGGGATGAAAAAGGATTTACAGATAAGCGGGTTTTGCTGTATAATCAAACTTTAAAAACAATTACCATATTTTTTTTCAAACTAAAACCTTGGTCGATTTTGAAGGGTGAATAGTAATGCCTCATTTGGGCTTTCTTTTTAGTAAAAACGACGTAAAAAGTGGGTTAGGGTCAGCATGGCGGATTTTTGTTTATCTACACTGTTTTTCGTTTCGCAATTTCATATCTTACAATTTAATCATTTTCAGCCTTATTTATTAGATTTCACTAATACTCGTTTCAACATCGGAATAGTTAAACCGAGTCGAAGCACTTACTCCGTCTATACGCCGCGTCAGACAAATTCTTATTTATTAAGTCGTTTTAGCGACGGAGTAAATTTACTCCGACTTTACTTCGCCTCTAATCCTGAAAAACTTATTTATAAAAAAATAAACGATGGTTAGAGGCGGAGTAAGCTAAAACTGGTACATAGTAGGATTAAAGCCGTAGTAAAGCCGTTTTAGTATCTAAATAACATGACGAAGAAGAAGTTTTTTTTATCCGTTTGTTACTAATTGTAAGGCAAAATGTATAGTTATTTTGCATTTATAAATGATTTAAATTCTTTAAACGCTTTAGTTGCAGTACAAAACTCGTTTAATCCCATATTATAATAACCAGAGGGATTGTTTTTTTTTTGATAATATATTTGACATAAGGAGGGTGTAGCTAAAACGGTTTGACGTGGCGTTATGACGGAGTAAGTGCTTCGACTCCGTTTAACTATTCCGAGGTTGAAACGAGTATTAGTGAAATCTAAGAAATAAGGCTGTTTGTATTTATTTGTTTGATAATATAAATGAATTTTTTTATTTATCTACGTAGTGAACAATATTGCGAATTTTAGTTTACGGGGTTTTAAAATATAACATGTTGGTAAAATGGCGCCCTCTAGACCTCAAACAGGTAACTATAACTACCGACATTTTTTTTTTAAGTTTTTGTGCAATTTCGAGAATTGCGATAGCAATTTGGCCGATTTGGCAGAGGTGTTAGTAGGTTTATGTGGTTGTGAGCAGATACACTTAGGGTTGGCCCATTGTGATACCACAGGAATCTAGGAGGGGCAGAGAAATTACTTCTTTGTACTTTCAGACTCCTGTCTGCAGGGACGTATATTTAGGCGCCAGTTATAGCTTTCACAGAAACTCATCATTGAAAATTTTAATTTTAAGTTTTGAGACACTTAAAGTGATTATTTTGATGTCAATATAAAGATGATAACTTAATTATTAATTTTTGTCAAACAAATTTTAATTTTGGCCCAACCTTCCACATGAAATGAATTTCTTTATTTCAATGTTTGAACATACCTTACCACTGATTATTGAAATTTTAGCATTCTTTTTATGTGAAAGGTTAACCCAAAATGAAATATTTTTTTGACTAAAAATAATAAACGAATCATTACCTTTTTATTAGCATCAAAATAATCATTGATTATATGCTTTTTAAATTGCCTCAAAACTTAAAATAAAATTTTCCAATGATGGTTTTCAATGCGATAGCTATTAATTGGCACCTTAAAATTAGTCTGGATTTCAAGAAGCCCCACAGAAAAAAAATTTTCAGTTCAAATGAAAAGAGAGTGCGTGAGGACTTTGTTGAGATTGCCTTGTTAACGAGATGAGTTGACCAGAAATTTTTTGACAAAAAAGTCCATGATATAAGATATCAATTTTCTCCCGTTTAGGTGGGAGGGTAAATTTTCCAAAGAATCGACTTGAATTAGAAAAATAATAACAAAAATATTTTTGTTTTTTTTTTTAATTTGACTACAATCCGAACTAAAAGTTGCTGCAATTTTTAAATATTTTTATTTTTAGTAAAAAATACACAGTAAACTAGATTTTGTTATTTTTGATTTTCTCAAAAACTAAAAGACATTTAAACATCTGATTTTAGTGTTTGACCAAAAATTGATAAGACCAATGAATAACAAAATACGAAAATACTCCTGAATGACGTTAAATTTTGAACAAAATTATTTAAAACAAATTGTCGCAAAATTTTAAACATTTAAAATCGAGATACTCTAAATCATTTATAAAGTCGAAGTTGACTCTAAAAATGAGTTTTAGAATAAGAGTCGACTTTTTTCATAATTCATAATTTTGAACGACTTATTTAAAATGTCCAATATCATCCTCAGAAAATTGTTTCTAAAATGTATCCAAACTGAGAGTTTAAAATAAACTTTCACAACTTTGTCTTATTTTATTATCTTTTCTCATAAGAACTTAGATAAAGTCAACAACGTGTTCTTGACAATAGCAATTTATAAATAAACTGTTTCCGAAAATATATCCTGATCAACTTTAAAAGCACAATATCAGCCTTTGGAAAAAACAAAGTCATAAAAGCACATACAACACAAGTTGCCATATATAAAACAGAGGGGAAACAAAATAAATTGCACGATGGAAGTGATTTTTCCTATTTTATTTTAAGACAAAAGCAGAAATGAATCAGTGTCCGAAGTTTTTCTTTTTTGTTGTCGGAAATTTATTGCACAAATAAAGAGGACATATTCGTCTATTATAACGTATATAAGGTACAGTACATATTATAAAGAACAAAATTCAAGAAACCCAGCGTGGTGCAGTATAACGAAGATGAAGCCAAAAGGAAATAATTTTGATTTCAATGGTCCTATACAGCATACAATAGGAATAACATCCTCACATCAAGTCATATAAAGAAGGTTCACATTTTCAGTCCTTTTTTTTGTTTTTTTGTTTTAATTTTTTTATTTTATCAAAATGACCTTTCTATGGCCCTTTTTTGTTTTTGACTTCTGTCCCTTTTTTGTGTAAATTTTTGTTTATTTTCAATGTGGGTCAAAGTTGGTGACTGAACCTGTAAATATGCTCTGACCAGAAGGTGATTATAATAAATTTTTAATATTGACATTAATTTTTTTTGTCATTCGTTTTGAACAAAAGTACATATTATGTAGGTACATTAACTATCAACTCAGAAAAAATTTAAAACTGGTCAAATTTCGTTTGGCTTAAATGTTTGATCAATTTAAATAAAGAAAACACTTGATGCCCGTTTACAGAGAAAGAAAGTTAAAAGCCATCCCAACAAAATTCAATTTATTGTGTATTGTGTTTATGTACCTACTTGAGACAAACGTGGGCATAACAGGGAAATGAATCCTTGGAAAAAGTTCTTATTTTTTTTGTTAAACTACCTACCTTCAATTTAAACTTAAAATCAGAAAAGGAATTTGTTTATCAATAATTGTGAAGTTTTATTTTTATAGAGGTTTTTCCAAAATTTAATTAAATAGAAAACACTGCAGTTTTTTTCTTTATATAGATTGAAATTTTTTTATGTATCTAATCATAAAAAATACACAGGATAGGGTTATGTATGGAATAGCATATCAGAGAAATTGCTGCAAACATAGGCAGTATACGCACTCTTTTATGGAAATTTTCCATGAACATTTTGCATAACAGTGGATGAATTTCGTTTGATGAAGCTTTAAATTTCCTCCTTAAATGCACGAGTAGTTATGTGGGTATAAACCTTTGACTTCAAATAACCATGTCACGAATTGGTCAAGTCTCACTGAATTTTTCAATTAATCTTGACGAAGTTAAATCAATATTCCGACCATATGCCTATAACTTTGTACCAAATTTTCGAACTGTTCTTGCAAAACATTAATTTTTTTGGAAATTTTCGAACTGTTCTTGCAAAACTTTAATTTTGTTTGGAAATAATTCTTCAACAATGAAAGTCATCTTAAACTGTCAGCAGTAAAATTGTTTTTTGGGTTGCCAAAATTTTGCTACACCAATTATGGGGGCAAATTCAAATCTTGGGTTAGTTTCAGGAAAACAGCTTTTACTTACTTTTTTTAATTTTAAGAAACGGAAAGTCTGGAACAATAAACTCTATTTCAGTTATGTGAATTTCTTTAAAGAAATATACACAAAAATACATTGTACCAAATTTGAAGTAAAATGCGGTCCAACCGAAGGACGGTATGGCCAACTTCTCAAACATTTTAACAGTCAAAATTTTGTATATAAAATAGTACCTACCAAATTTTAAGCAAATTGGTTAAGCCATTAAAAGGCTTAAGCTCGATATAAATTGGACAGACGCACACTCAAAAAAAAATGAATTGCAAATACCTTTTTTTTGAACTTCAGCCATTATAAGGCTTTAGCTCGATGTAAATTGGACATACAGACGCACATACTAAAGGAAGGTATGGCAAAAACCACTGTTTTGAACTTCTCCAACATTTTAATTGTCCAAATTTGTTTGAATAAAATTGTACTTAATTTGAAACGAAATTCGTTCTAACTGTTATAAGGCTTTAGCTACGTAAATTGGACCCTCAAGGACGGAATAGTGACACCAGTTTTTTTTAACTTTTCCAACATTTTAACTGTCCAAATTTGTTTGTATAAAATTGTACCAAATTTGAAGGAAATTGTTATAAGACTTTAGCTTGATGTAAATTGGACTTACAGATCTACACACTGAAGGCCGGTATGGCGAAAACCACCCTTCGAACTGCTCCGACTTCTTAATAGTCCCAATTTGTTGGAATAAAATTGTACCAAATTTAAAGAAATTAGACGGACAGACGGACAAACTGATGGACGGTATGACGAAAACTCCTTTTTTGAACTTCTCCAACATTTTAGGTGTCCAAATTTGCGTATATAAAATTGAAGGCTACTGGTATTTTTCATGGCAATATATACTATATAGGTAGATGATATGTTTTTCTATTATTACTTGCGATATATAGGTATGTACTATATATGAACATACATATATGGCAAGTTATGGATTGGTAAAAAAATCGAACTCGGGGTTTTGATCAAAGTTGTCATTACGTCCGTCCGTCTGTCTATCTGTGTGTCCTTTCGGCTGCAGCCTAAACGGGTCGGTCGCTTATCTTCAAAGGTGGTACCTAGCGTTTTTTGGGCATTGCCCCCACACTTTTTTTCATTTTTTTTAAAGACCAAAAATAACAAAAAAATTTTGAAAAAAAATGAAAATCTTATTTTTCTCAAAAACGTGTCAACAAATTTTTTTTTCTCATAAACAGTCAACTGATATTGATCAATTTTTGTATGCAAAATGTTTGAAAAAGTTTTAAAAGTTTTGTATAGGTACCTACCAAAATTTTCAAAATTTTTTTTTTGGATTTTTAAAAAAAGTTTATATTTTTTTTTTGAGAACTTAATAATTTGTAAACGACTCTCTCAATTTTTATAAAACTTGGAACCGAGTACTTTTTTAACATTATCTAGCAGACTTTAAATGAAAATTATTCTTATGACCAAAAATAACGGTACCTCTCATACAAATGTTTAAAAACCGGTAGGTATTGAAAATCTCATTTTTCTCAAAAACGGCTCTAACGATTTTGATCAAAATTTTAGTGTGAACTAACATCTGTACGATCTAATATATTTTTGGAAAAAAAAATATCTATCATTTAAAAATGATATCTCTCAATGAACAATTTTTTCGATTTCCGACTATCTCATTATCAGTTGAACTGATTTTAATGAATTTTTGAAAAATCCATATTTCGCAATCGTGCACATATATTTTTTTTGTTCAAACAAAAGTAGCAAAATTCTTTAAAAAAAAGAAGACAATTAAATTAATGTTTGAAGCTCCAAAAATCAACCAATCGTGAAAATGAATATTGTAAAACAAAACATATTGGAAAATTGTGTTTTTTGTATAGCTTATTCTTTCACAAGAAAAATTAAAAGAGACGTTAGATATATCTATTATTGGTAGCTCATCATTATTAAAAACACTTTTAAGAGCACCACACTTTATACCAATGACGTTTCGGTGTTATTATGATGGCGCGGCGTAGCGGCTGCGTTATATAGAACCCTTTTAATCTTTCTTAATCCCTTAAGCGCTAATACGCTACATTAGACACGAAAGTTTTCATTAGAAATTCTCCAACGTACCTTGAATTAATTAAAATTCACACTTAGCTACGTTTCGCTCCTCTATCTGTATATGTACCTATATTATGAATATTGCAAACCCTTTCCACACATATATGTATGTACATGAACCTACCTATTACATCAAACTGTGTCACCGTGATGCATCTCATTACATTCCCGCTCATTATTTCAAATCATGCTCTAAAAGCCAAATCATCACTTCCCCCAACATACATATGATGGTACATTACATACATATGGTAGATATGGTGATGATGAGCTTGTTTCTTTCTTTTTTTCAATTTGATGCTTTACACAGTAGAGTTAGAGAGTGTCTCAGTGTTTCAAAGGATTCACCCACTTCGACATGTGTATGCTCTTCTGGGATATACATCAACTTATTACCAATCATTAGTATCATTCGTTGTGTGTGCAGAATTATACAAGGCAACACTCCACTGCATATACTTTAAGCTGTGTGAAAAGCAGTGGCATGCGGATGGCGTATATGGCGGTTCGGCTGGGGATGCCTTTTAACATCCGCCAGCAGCCTCAGTTGCTGTAGTTACAACCTCCTACATATCTACATATAATATAATATTAAGCCCAAGAGAGATTTCCAACTTTGGCAAATGATTTCTGATGCCATTGATGAGATTTTTAATTGATAAATTACTTTTTGTTACAATTACCCTCAGGAACATTAATTAAAGCTCCCCACCAACTGCTGTAATTTACACCGTTCGAATATTATATCCTTTATCACTTTACCTACATATATACCAAAGACCTTTGGAGCTCACATTGCAATATCAAAAAAAAAGGAAACACTAAGAGAAAAATATTGTGTTAAAAAAATAATTAACAAATGTATACCTGTTAGATTAGTGTAGTGTATAGCCCTCGGGGATTGTTGTGTGTTGGTTAGTGAGTTGGATTGTAAAGCTGAATTCTATTGTATAATTGAACCTTTGTGTATCAAAACAATTTTTTAAAAAATATTTAGGTATATACATACATATCTACTCATAAAAAGTTCACGTTTCTGAGATCCCGCACGGAAGCTCTGTGAAATAACTCCCCAATTAAATAGCTTTCTCCCAAAAGAAAATCAGAAATAACGCCCCAAAATTTAAATAAAGTTGGTGATTGGGGGTTTTTTTCATATGAGAAAAAGTTTTGGGAGTTTTCCCTGTTTTTTTTTTTATTTCGAAAAACCTCTGCTTAGAAATATGTTTTTGGTCACCCTGTTCATACTTAATTAATTTTTTTTTTTATTTTTTTATTTGTTTTCCAATTTTTTCCATTACAAAATTTTTGATATCCATCACCATTTTGCTCAAAGTTTATAGATAACATGACATTTTGATCAAACCTGTTTTACTTAAAACTTTAAAAGATTATTCTGAAAAAACAAGTCGTATGACTGAATACTGGTTTTTACTTTTAAAAAAATTACCAATTACATTGTCATTGTTTGGCTACAGCATAAATTGTTGGATCTATTTTAAACTTCGTACCTAACCTTTTTTTTGGGCATTTCCACGACATATTTTTTAATTTTTTTAAAGACCAATAATAACGATAGCTGTTATGCAATAATATATAAGAAATCAGTTCAACTGATAAATGAGATAGTCGAACATCAAAAAAATGGTTCCATGAGAGATACCGTTTTTAAACGATAGATAATTCCAATAATATGGTAGATGGTGATGATGTTATACAAAATCGTAGGATCTGTTTTGAGAAAAATGAGATTTTCAATACCGGTTTTTAAACATTTGTATGGGAGGTAAGGTTATTTTTGGCGAAGTTTAATAAAAATTGACTGATTCGTTTTCGAATCATTAAGTTCTCCAAAAAAAATTTTGAAACTTTTTTTAAAAATCGAAAAAAATTTTTTTTTAAATTTTGGTATACAAAACTTTTAAAACTTTTTTAAACATTCTTCATAAGAAAATTGATCAATATAAATTGAACAGTTTATGAGAAAATTCCCGAAAAATGGTTATAAATGATACCTTCCATATAGAACCATTTTTTTTGATTTTCAAAACCTGTTAAACTGATTTTGATCATTTTTTGGAGATTACTTTGTACCAAAATTTTCAATTTTTCTTTTTTGATTTTTAAAAAAATGTTTCAATATATATTTTTTTTTTTGAAAACTTTATAATTTCAAAATTTCTTGGTCGATTTTTATTTAATTTGGCACTTAGCAGTTTTCTAACATTTTATCTAGCATAACCAAAATTATTCTTATGACTAAAAATAACGGTGCCTATACCATACAATTGTTTAAAAACCCTTAAGAAAAATCTTAATTTTCTCAAAAAAGATGATTTTTTTTTCAAAATTTATTTTTAATTCCACTTTAATAAATACTTAAAAATTGTGAACCCATTTTTTGTCTTAAAAATGTTCACAAAATTTTATACATAATACATAATTTATATAAAAAAAATATTTTTTTGTTCTCATAAAATTAGATTTCCTATAAGGAAATCAGATGTGTTCCGGGGGATCGAGTAATGCATTTTGGCTAATTTATAAACTATTTTTATTTTTGGATAGAGCCCGCTTAGCGCTTTTAGAGGATTATAAATTTCTTTTCGGATCATCAGTCCTGCTCGCGTAGGCAAAGGCCTACGGCAAAAGTTTTTTTGAACAATGAACGTTTTTCTTGCCGTTTTCGATATATATGTAGTTTAACTTTGAATTTGAGAACTTTATTTAAAATGCAAGAACTCCCGAGTTTTTTAATTCTCTGTTTAGTGATTTATATTTCACGTTGTTCTTACATAACTAGCACCGTCACTGAGTAAGAGTAGAAACATAAATATATTTTTTTTCCTCTATAGTATAAGAAGTCAAAAGTTTTGTTTTGTTTTTACGAATTGATCAACTACGACAAAAATATTGAACAAGCTAATCCAAAAAATATCAATCTTATAGCTTTTTGAAATCAAAAATGAGGAAATAGCGTTTAAATTTGGGTACAGATACGGATCATCATTAATAGGGCGAAAAGCACGTGTTATATTTCAGAAATTTCAAAGAAAATAAAATCACCAATCGGCTTTCTTTTTTCTTTTTTTTTTTGAGTTGAAATCAGGACCCATGTTCTGTAACTAGGCGATAACTTTTCGAGGCGATAAACGGCAAAAAATGGAACAAAACCCATAGGATTCCTATGAGTTTTGTTCCATTTTTGTTCCATTTTTCGCCGTTTCTCGCCACGAAAAGTTATCGCCGAGTTACAGAACATGGGTCCAGGCTTGTTAAAATTTCAATGCAAAAAAACAGCATTTTGAATAAAAAAATTTTTTTAATGCAAGTCGAAAATTTTTTGCATTAAAAATAAATTTTTAATGCAAGTTGGAAATATTAAAGAATTCGCATTGTTTTTTAATGAAAAAAAAAATTTGAAAAAAATTTGCATTTTTTTTAATACAAAAAATGTTTGAATAAAATTACATATCATTTTTTTTTTTTATGCTTGAATAAAATTTGCATTTTTTTTTAATGTAAGAAATATTCGAACAGAATTTGCATTTTTTTTAATGCTTTTGCATGTTCGAAGAAAGTTTGCATTTTTTTTAATGCAAGAAATGTTGGAAAACAATTTGCACACTTTTTAATGCAAATAATTTTTGATCAAAATTGCATTTTTTTGAATGCAAAAAATGTTCGAACGAAATTTGCATTTTGTTTTAATGCAACTAATTTTTGAACAAAATTTGCCTTTTTTTAATGCAAAATATGTTCAGCTTGTATCAGTTTCTTTTGTATGCAAAATATTTTCAACGTGCAACAAAATTTTTATTATTAATGCAAAACATTTTCAACTTATATTAAATTTTTTTTCAATGCAAAATATTTTCAACTTGCATTAAATTTTTTTTTATGCAAAAAATTTTCAACTTACATTAAATTTTTTTTATTTAATGCAAATAATTTTCAACTTGTATTAAATTTTTCTTGCAAAAATTGTTCGACTTGCATTAAAATTTTTTTATGTAAATTATTTTTGCAAGAAATGCAACCAAAAATGCGTTAACAAAACGGATGAATGAAATTTTAATATTTCGACTTATTTTCAAAGGTTTCTTATTTTTCATTTTCTTCCTGCAAAAAATATATTTACGGAATTTCTAAAAGACATGAAATTTTACCGCAATTGTTTTAACATTTTTTTTTGCTGGAAAACACCAAAAAATGTACAAAGATTTTTCAGACCATTCTTCTTTCAGTGTAAATTTTTGAGAGACTTCATATTAACGAAAACTTAAAAAGGGAATTTTTTTCAAATTAATTTTTCTATGTATATATACATATGTATGTATTTGGGTCAGGCTGATGGCTTTATTGTTAATGCTTTTTATATCTTTCCTATTTGCTGTAATTTCACATTGTACAAAATATTTTCATTAATTAAATAAATAATTTGGCAAAATAACAAATAACATTTGGATTAAATTTACAGTTTCGTAACTCAAATTCTTTTCTCGAAAGGTAAAGTGGCTTAAGTCGATTTTTAGAATTTTTCGGTCAACAATTTTAATCTTCAAAAAATTATTCCAAAAAGATTATTTTGAATATATGACTAAAACTTCAACCAAATATCAATTATTATTACTCACAAGTCGATTGCACAGAAAAATAGCTTTTTTGTCATTAATTATTTCAAATATTGTTTTTGGCTTAAGTCAACTTAAGCCACTTTACATTTTGAGTAAAGAATTGTTATGATCTTTAAAACTATGCAGGTTGTTACTTCTTACCCATAGACATAATTCTGATGAACGATCATATACTCTGGCTTTTGAGTTAGATTACTCAAACTATCTTGAATTGATTTGAACGCATTACCAAATAACAGGTACAGTAGAATCTTGGTAACTAGAACACATAAGAAACGGAGCCTGTTTAATTTATTGGATAGTTCAAGTTACTGGAAAAAATAAAAAAGGCTTCGTTTTTAATATGTATTCAATTAATTATTATAAATTTGAGTAAATGACATAAAACACAATGCGTCGCTATAATGCAGAACTAGTCTAAGTCCAAAATTTCAAAATCAGTTTTTTTTTTACTTCATAAGGAAATTTTTTGTGTTCCGCGCACTTTCTACATATTTCGACTATTCCATCGTACAGTAGTTCCTTCAGAATTTTAATAATAGAATATAATCTTAATGTCGGAAGTCAGCATTTTACGGACTGAGGTTCTTTTTTGAAAATTTTGTAAACGTGACTTAGACTAGTTCTGCATTGTAGCGACGAATTGTATTTAAACCAACTCTTGCAAAAAAATTGCTGGAGAAATAAATAAAGCCTTAGGCACATACACAATAACAAATTCCGGGATTTCCCCTCGAATAAAAAACAGTTTTACAAACGTAGTAACCTATAATGAGAAAATTCAAACTTCTGTTGATATAAAATTTATTTGTTCAAGTTAAAGAGTTTAAAATGTCTTAATTATTCAACTTATAGAGTCAGCAATAAAAAAGTTCAAGGTAAAGAGTCTTAAAAATTGCTTGTTCAAGCTACAGAATATATAAAAGGGAAGTTATTGGATTGTTTAAGTTATCGTATGTTCAAGTTAGCGAGAGTCCACTGTCGTTTTATTTTTTGTATTTCATATAGATGCTCTCATTTTTTAGAATTTTAGCTCTAAATGAACAGTTATAACCCAAATGACTTTTCTTTTTAGATATTATAATTATGACGAAAAATGATGAAATTTAAATATATTTATAATAAAATTTCCACATAATATATCGAATCGATTTTTTCTTCAGTGTACACGATTTCTGAATATTTTTCTGATGAAATGATGAAAAATATGGAATATGCCACATCAATATTTTAGAGGAGACAAGGTTGAGTTTCAAAAAAAAAATAATAAAATAGGGTGTGAGCAACAATGTTACACTTCGATTAGAAGTCACTCAAGCTGACAAAAAATTACGTGGTGAAAAATAATCACCATCATCACCAAGGACAACCATCAGGGCAAAAAAAAAATAACAAATAAAAGCTTCTACATGGTTGTTTGAACTCGCCCTGGTAATTCGTGTCGATTAAGTTAAATAAATATAATGATTGATATAGCTAATATGTATGTACATATACATAGGTAGGTACCTTAATAGAAAAATGTCATGTCTAAAATTTTAGCAAAATCAGTATAAATAAATAAATAATTTGGCATTAAATCTTATGTAGAACTGAGGCTGGCTGAACTGTAAAGAAATAAAAACCAATATTGAATTTTTAGTGTTAAATTAGTCCTTAGGCCCAAAAGCATTAGTATTAAGTCATGATATAGTTTTATTTAGAGCGCCCGCTTAGGGCCAGTAAGTTAGTTGTAAGTTATTGATAAGTAGGCTAGTTTTTCATGAATTTTTGGCTACCTTTTAGATGGTTATAACTTATAAGTTTGATTTGAATAAAAATGAATTAGAAAAAAAAAACTGATGCATATAGTAACTAAAACTTACTCAAACATTCCTGTGTACGTGTTGTTAGTTAGTTAGAAATAAAGGGACCTACAATTTTTTGACGTATTCGAATGACTAGAATGAGATGCACTTTTGTTTTGCAAAGGGAAACTTTTGGAAAGGTTGTCAATTTGCCAGCATACCAATTCGTGAACAAAATGAAGTGGAATAGGCTTGATTCGATCCCAAACCTTTTAGCGTGATAGTCTAGAAATAAAATCGATATATAAGAAATTATAAATAGAAGAATAGAATACGAAATAAAAATACATAAATCGGGAGGCGTGACAGCTCGTGTAAGAACCAGGGCTTAGTGACTTTCAATTCTCAAACATTTCTGCGTGTGCGTTTTGTTGGCAGGAATGCAGGGGATCTAGAATTGTTTGCTGAATCGGAAGGGCTAAGGTGAGAAGTATTCTTTCATGACAAGAGATAGATACACTTGGATGATTTGGCAACTACACACAATAGACAGAGTAACTGGCTGAACACAATGCCTTGCTGCAACTGGTATCGGAGCCGCAGCTGCAACTTCTATCAAAAAATGTCGTACGTCGTTTTTCTAATCTGCCCACAATGAGTTGTACAGCTTTTTGTATATTTATTGTATAAAAAAAAACAGCCACGAGTTTATTATTTACTTTTTTTTATTTGGAATAATTATTTTTTAAATTAATAATTTTTTTCGCGACACAAATAAACGCTAAAAACTTCAATATTTTTTTTCCGGCTCCATCAAAAGTGCTGCATGTGAAAAGTTCGCGAACCAATGCGGCGATCCGACTGCAGCTCCGTCTGCAGTTGCGTTCCATTCTGCTCGAAGCATTGATTTTGTGTGTATATAATATTTTGACATGTGTTCCAGCTCCGACTTCGGCTGCGGCTCCGTCGCATTGTGTTCAGCCAGTAACCCGTGAAAAACATTTCTGTTTTTTTTTTACAAAATATGTTAATTTATAACAAGCCGACAACACGATGTTTTCATTATTTCAATCACAATCACTGCACCCACAAATGCATGAATCATTGGAGAGATTTTCGAGAAAATTGAAAGTTAATAACGATGTATCTACGTCATAATAATTGTCACACAAAATGATGGTGACGCGATATGATGAAGACCACTTGTTTCGATTTCTCATATATAACCTTCATGTTAAATTTGATAAAAAACTAAAAATTTTTTTTATAACAAACCAATACTTGTCCTATAAAAGCAGAGGTAGAAAAAAAAAACAAAAATGTGATAGAATTTTTCGTTTAGAGCTTGTTGTAGTGGTATGTATTGGAATGTGGGAATTAAAAACATCTGGATGCATTATTTTTTGAAAAAATTTCTTTCATTTGTGGTTGGTGCTATAATTTCCAAGAGTTTCCTATCAATGTAACGTCTTTCGTGTTTTTAGAGGCGACATAATCCACACTTACAGAAATTTTTTCTAATCTACCTACGTATATTTTTTTTAAGATCAAGTGTAAGTGTAGGAATTTAAGTGTTTACCATTTAAAACACTTAATTTAAATTGATGCTATCAATGGTTTGCATCATACTTTTTGCAATAACTTTTTAACCAAGGGAAAGATGGATAATATGGAAATATACTTTCTATTTTTGAATTTTTTTTTCTGTCAGATTTTTGGCACACACACACAGACAAATAATTTTTTTTACCAAGAGCGTTTGTCGGTGGGTTTAAAAAAATGTGCGTAGGTAAGGGTAAAAATTAAATAACTCAAAGTGTTAATTCTAACATAGTCAACTCGGTTAAAATAAATTGTTTAAAATTAAAAACTTAAAATGGTTATAATAATTGAGAAACTTGGTTAGAATTCGCAATTTTGAAGATCGTTTATGTTATACGAGCATATAGTTTGGTTACTATGAGCGATCTAATATGTTTCATTAATTAACTTAATTATGGTTATTGAAACCGAACTAACTAACCGGGAAGGAGTTTTATAACATTTATTACATTTTAACCGAATCAGTGTGGAGATTTAAATAATTTTGTTGAATCGAGTTGACTTGTATAATTTAACCAAGTGAGTTAGCAGGTTGTAAAATTCAACAATTTTTGATATTTAAGTTAACCGATTTTTACGCTGTTTTTAACCGACGCACGATGGTGAGTGAGCTTATAGTGGATCTGTTATATAATAAAATTAACAATAACTAAGCAAGCTTCTCATTAAGATCTAATTGGTGTACAAAAGTGGTTTATGCTAGGAGTAAGGTTTAAGACCAACGAGATTCAAGATTTAGCGCCGTATATTCTCTTCTAAGGCCTCAATCGTCTCGGGCTTATCTGCGTAGATAAGCGACTTCACATAACCCCACAAAAAATAGTCCAGCGGTGTTAAATCGCACGATCTTGGAGGCCACGCCACAGGCCCACGACGCGAGATAATGCGCTCACCAAAGGTTTCCTTCAATAAATTGATTGTTTCGTTGGTTGTATGCAGCGCCGTCTTGTTGGAACCAAAGGTCGTCCACATCAACGTCTTCCAATTCAGGCACAAGAAAGTCATTAATCATGGCTCTATAGCATTCCCCATTGACTGCAACAATATGGCCGGCTTCATTTTTGAAGAAATATGGACCAATGATTTCCTCTGCCTATAGAGCACACCAAACAGTGACTTTTTGAGGATGTAACGGCGTCTTAACAATGGCTTGTGGAATATGATCACTCCAAATACGACAATTTTGCTTATTCACGTACCCATTCAACTAAAAGTGAGCTTCATCGCTGAACAAAATTGAAAATTGGGATCGGTCGCCATCTCGAACCATTATTTTGATAATAAATTTGCAAACGTTGTTCGAGTAAGATGTATTCATTATGCAATGGCAAACCAAATTAAGCATAAATCAAGTGACAGCTGTCAAAAAGACCAACTCCGAAAAAAGTATTGCCAGATTGAAAACTACACGTCTAAAAAAAACACCCTTTACATCCGGATTCGAGTTTTAATCTGGATGAATCGAGTGAATAATATGGCGGTAAGTGATTGCATTAATTGCGTGTATGCCTTTTAGACCCAAACAATGGGCCCTGTGAAGAATTACACTGGATGACTGGTGACTTATAAAATTTTAAGAGTTCAGAGAATTAAAGGTATTTCCCTAGAACAGACATTGAGTTTTAATATAGGCTCCCATTAATCTCTTTAAATTTTGTCAATATCTTCAATTTTGTTTGATTACATGAAAAAATAAATTATTTAAGAAATTTTTGACACTGTACTAGAATGTAGAGTAAAGTAAAAATAAAAAGAAACTTAAATTCATTGTTCAAGATTCAATAGTAATATAGATTTATATATTGAAGGTATTCAGAAAAAAATGTATATATATTGTTACAGGATAAAAGTATACCTACACATCCGCTTATTCGATTTTATTAACTTATCTTCCTATGAACACATTTTGATTTCGATTAACCTTTCAATCAATTTAACGTAACGCAACGAAACGATAAAAATGTAATTGCTTCTCCTGATGCCCATTACATCGAATGTATATAAAGTCAATCCCTGATTTCACATGAACCATCCATCTTCGTAAAAATAATAAAAAAAATAAAATTCACTCTGTCAGGATATATTTCACCAAGCGATATGGCAACAACAAAAACAAAATATAATGTAGGTACTAGGTACCATATAATATACCCAATACCTAAACCAATATCTAATTTTCTGTCAAAGTATATATGACTTTTTCTCTTCCTATGAAGCCAAACAACAGAATCAGCGGAACTTTTATTACCATAATTTCGATTATGTCCTTATAATATTGTTCAGCCATTAATCCATATTTCATTGCTGCTCATTCAGATATGAAAAATTTGAAATTTAAAAAAATATCTATACTACGTAATATAAAACATGAGACTCATCCTTAAAATACGATAATAAATTAAATATTACAATCGGTTAGCTTATAGACTTTTATCTGTTTTCGAAATAATATATTTTTTTTTTCAAGTTCATAATATTTAATTTAAAAAAAACTGAAAAAGTAAAGAAAAATGGATTTTTGAGTTAAATTTGAAATCTGCGTATTGCACACTTGGATGCATGCCGAACTTACAGTTCAAACTGATTTTAAATAACAAATTTTAGTTTACAAAAAAAAAATTTATATGAAATTTTGTAAATATTAAGTTATTTTAAGAAAAAAAAATTTACATACTCCAATTTTTAGTATTTTTTATATTTACGTGGAGTTAAAAATTAAATTTTTAAATTAAATTATGTAACCCTTTAATATTTTTTTCTTAGAAATCCAAAACCCTTTTTTAGTTAAAATTTTGATATGGTATACAAAATTTAATTAAAACATGGTTCTTTGAGAATCGAGAGGTATTACTGTTAATAATGGCTCAAAATGTAAACTTTGTTCCTGTAAGTTACGAGATTGTACCTATACAAATTTCAGAGTACACCAAAATTTGTATAAATTGTAGGAGTTGTTTTTGATTTTCTTTAACAATCATTTTTGGACTGTTTGTATGGTTGGTATGGTAATTTTTTGCTGTACCAATAGTTTCTTTTCAAAATTTGCAAGATAATGTTTAAGAACAGCTCAGTTCTAAGTTTAATACAAAACCTACCAAGTCAATGTAAAAATATTGAGTTTTCAAAAAACAAGATTTTAAACATTTTAAAAAATCAAAAAAATATTGAAGTGAACATTCTGTGTTATCTAAAAACTTACATCCAAAACATGTTTGAGTGGTGACATTTCACCAATCAAGACTCGTATAATTAGTTGCGGAGCTGAATTAAAAATTCAAAGACCTTTCCACTTATGTGAAAATTTTGGAAAATGTAACAAAAGAAATTGTATCGACTTTTGGGACTTATCGAAATATTGTACATCAAAGAAAATGCATTTTCAAAGTGTATCCACATTCCACAACTGTAGATATTCCAAAAGCTTTTATGAGGTCTGGTTATACAGGGTGTCCCGAAATCACCACCTCAGAAGAAAACCATGAGTTCCTGAGGTCATTTCAAGTCGAAAAACTTAAGATGTAATTTTCTCGTTTTCGCTTCGTTTTCGACTTATAACGGTTTTTATGATTTGTATTCTTTTTTCCTTTGACTGGCTCTAACTTTGCCAAACTTCAACCGATTTTTGAAATTTTTATATAAACAAGAACAGTTAGAAATTTTTATCTGCTATAAAACTTTTTTCTGTGTGGATAACGGTTTTCCCGCAAATTATTTTCAAGCACTTTTTTTGAGCATTTTTAGGTTGTTTGTTTGACTTCGATATAATTTTTTTCACAAAAAACACGTTTCTAAGTATAATTTTTTTTTTCATTATTATGAAAGCTTAATATGTGTTCTTAAAAATACTTAACTTTTTTGTGCCTGAAAATACATTTAAAATTATTAAAAAATAAAAAAAAAAACAAAAAATAAAGGAAAATAAAAAAGTATGATATTTGATGAAAACAAACTGATATAACTTTACAATAACGTAGATGAAGGTAATTAGAAAACTACTTCTGTTTAAGTTGAGCGATTGAATATATTTCATGTTATAAGTTCACTTGAAATTTTAAAAGCACCATATCATTTTCATGAAATCCATGACCAATTCACACATTTGCGACTGTATATCCACGATAACTTAACGAATTCCATCTTTAAGGTCTTGAATCGAGTGTTGAGTATTGGTATAGACATTATCTTTTACGTGGCACTAAAAAAAAGAGTCTAAAGGTGTTAAATCACAAGATCTCAGCGACCAATTGTGATCACCTATAGTGTTCCTTAAACATCGATAGTCGTCACTTGCGATAGTTATCGATAGTTTCCAACAAAAAATAAAAACAACTTAAGTCCAAATAAATGACTTTTTTTTTTTCAGTTAGGTATAGTTAGGTATGTAAATATAATACAACATTTGACCAAAGAGATGACATTTTTAATTTTTAACCATGATTCATTTTTAACCTAATATTTCATCATTTTGTTTTAAGAATAATAATTCGGGTTAACCAAGATATCTAGAAAGCAATAATCTAGAAAGCAAAAATCTAGAAAGTAAAAATCTCGAAAACAAAATCTAGAATTGAAAAAATATCGACAAACAAAATTTAGAAAGCAAATCTATTAATACAAAAATCTAAAAAAATTTCGAATGCAAAAATCCAGAATCGCGCGCGTAAATTGTAACCATTGTCTCAAAAATTAATATATAAATTCTAGAATACTTACTTTTTTTTTGTTTTATAAAACGCACAAATATAAACAGGGGCCAATTTCACAGAACATACATCACATACATCACAGAAATGTATGTGACGTAAAATAGGCCTCATATGAATGGGCGTAAATTTTAAATTTTTTTTAAATTATGCGTTTTCTCAATTGACGCAAGTTTTTCTAAAAATTCAAAATTTACAATGAGCCAAATTTTGGCGACTACTTTAAGGTACATACATTCATACAATGTATGTGATGTATGTTCTGTGAAATAGGCCCCAGGATTCATCAGCAAAATTTCTCAGTTTTTGTGTCAAATACCAAGGAAAAAAAATGTTGGATTCGTTTGGTTAATTTTTGTCAGAGGAAAATAAGTGAGTTCAGAACTCTGAAATATAACTGAACAATTTTCTTAAATTTTTGAATTTAAAATCAGAATTCGATTTCACAATTTTTATAATTTGAAGAAAGCAAATCTTGCAGAAGGAGAGCAGCAAAGTAGGATTATATGTGTAATATTCACAGAGCTCAAAGTGCGACGCAACCAATTTGACATAATTAAATCATCAAATGATGCTACAATTACAAAAATTTAAAAATCCTCTGTCCAACTGATAATTAACCCAAGGCTGTGCTGTGATACATATAATCTGCCCTATAGCGAGGTATCCGTTCGGAGCGGAGATGTAAAAAATGTCACTTCAAAACACACTTGATCGCACTGCAACGCAAAACAACAATGCACGTTCCATTATGTCGGAAAAACGTTCCTAACGCTCTTCAGAAGAATACCTCGAAGAAAAAATCCTCCGATTTCGCTCCGACGGATACCTCGCTAGGGCAGAATAACCGTGTTTAATCATCGTCAACTAACACAACAATATAGTCACAAGTGGCCCAAAAAAAAATAATTGAAAAATTTTTCTACCAATTTTATGGATTTGAGATTTACATACAGAGCGCATGGAGAGAACGGAAGTAGCAGGTATGCAAAGGAACAAATTGTCAATTTCCTTGAGTCTTATTCCATTTGTATCCCAATATTTCATTGGGCAACACTATTTTTCAATAATATGCCCAAATACTAAATTATATTTTCTTTAAAAAAAAGAGATAAAAAATGTTGATTTAAAAAACGATAGTTTTGAAAACATCGATGTTTTCGATAGTTAAAAACTATCGATAGACTGTCGATGTTTAAGGAACACTATGATCATCTCTTCGAGAAATAACACGGTCAGGAAATTTTTCTTGCAAAATTGTGATTGTTTCGTTGCTTGTGATGGCACGTTCCATCATTTTTGTAGTGAATTTTAACAATTTCAATGCGTTGTTGAAGCGTGTATCGTTCCATTTTTAGTAATGGCGTTGCTTTTACTTGTCAAATGTCAAAAGATGACAGATTTAAAAGTGGCAGCTGCCCAAATAGCAGGCAATTCAAAATGAAGACTATTATTGAAAAACCCTTTATATATTAAACAGCTTCATTATATGAAATTCAACTCAATTATATAATATGTGTGTTTTAATTTAATTAAAAAAACCAATGAACTTCATTTGGCCTTAAATCATCATAATATGTTTATCCTTCGAAAGATCAAAGCTTCTAAAAATCTATAAGTGTACAGAATAAAATATCTTCAATCAGCCACAAGCATCTTAAATATAAATACCTTTTACTAATTTATATTTCAGTTAAAATTTAACACTATAAGTCCCAACAACCAATTATATCCATCTTCTAAATATTCTAATAATTAAAACCAAATATCCAGTTTAAATTAACACCCATACCGAAGTAAAATATTATATAAACACCAACAAAGCTGTCAAACCCAATCATCGTCACACTTAAGCAGCGCAAATGAAATAACTTATTTTCATAAACCACGATAAATTCATAATCCCCGTTACAGAAAACCGAAATCCCTGAACATACTGCCACAATCTATATTAATGTTTTTTTGCTTGATATAAACATATCTATATGTATATGTGGGTAGGTACATATAAAGGGATAGGTATAGGCATAATATATACGTATATGCGTGCAAGTTTCTCGTGTGTTATGTTTATTAGTCCTTAGCGCCAGCAAACACCTCAAATCGAATCCAATTAAAGTTGAACGTTTAAATTTATTAGAGGTGGGTGGTATAGAGGAACCCTATATCCCAGTCAGCACCGCACCATCATCAGCAGCAGCGGTTGGAATGTTTAAGGGAGAACAACTCGTACTACTTGCCATGCCTGCAGTAATCCCCGGTTAAATGGCATGGCGTTGTCGTCGGGAATATCCATTATTCAAGACTCTTATCGGGAGCTCATGCGATACACTAATGTTCGCATTTAACAAATTGAATAAAACGAATCTGCCTCCACTATACCACCTACCACTTACTACCCCAAAACCGTACTCATCTCATACCTAAAGGAAACCCCTTTCTGTACACAAAACATCCTCATAAACAACTCCCAGGAAATATTTGTAAGTTTCACAACACAACCCTTGTTGTTCTGCATTTCCGTTTCACGCTCTTTCTCTCTCGCTCTCTTTATAATGTTCCGCTGAGATAATGTCACAGGAACGTCAGATATTTTTTTTTTTGTTTCGTTATTCCTGTCGTATCCTCCTACAGGATATATAGTCTGATGCCTATACCACGAACATATACCTACGTATACGAGATGGAAGAAATTAAAATAAAGGGTGCGCCTATATATCCTTAAAGGCAAAGAAGCATTATAATGTATAAGTTCTAGTAATAGCTTAGATATACCTAGACTTGCAGCTTGAATGACTACGACTAAACAAATGACTTGCAATAAATAAATTTAAGCGCACAATATTACCACTTCTTGTGAAATTGAATTGATCGTATCTTATTGTTCAGTTCATTTATTAACGTCACATGTCGACCATCCCGTCCATCTTAAGAATGTCAACTTGATGTTGCGTTGGCGATATATGGTGATGGTGAATGGATTTTCTAATCCTCTTCTTTGTACATCACTCTTCAATGGTACTTATAATGCAATTGTGAATTTCACCAGTTTATAAAATAATGCAGACATTTTTTCAAATAACCAAATTTATATCACAATATTGGCGTAAAAGTAGAATAAGTCATAGAACAAACCTATTTGAATTAAAGTTCTTTAATGAAATTGTAGGTATTAACAGAGGACTAAGGACAGTGGAATTAATTCTGAGATGTAA
The DNA here is from genome assembly GCA_929447395.1 of Epistrophe grossulariae. Lineage (NCBI taxonomy): Eukaryota > Metazoa > Arthropoda > Insecta > Diptera > Syrphidae > Epistrophe > Epistrophe grossulariae. The sequence goes on along the minus strand of OV839566.1, from coordinate 140,324,175 downwards.
ATATTAAGTAAGGCAAAAAGCACTAGAATAACTCTCAAACAATAGTTAAAAAATGTCAACCCGTTCAGAAAAAACCATCCAAAAAAAAAATCGATTGAAGTTTTTATTACTTTTCAATTCGATTTGATAGCCAAATGATATATCAATCGACGAGTAATTCAGCATAGAATTATATTTTTATCTTTAAAATGGATTTACTTGTTTTTCGGATGAAATTTCATTTTTCGTATCAGCTGATTGCTTTTTGACAGAAAAGGGAACAAATCGCTCCACTGATTTGTATTCCAATTTTTTTCTGTTCCACTGAAAGAATTTCATCGGGAAATTTTTGTCTGACATTTCAATCAGAAAAAATCTTGGCGGCTGTTTGTTTGTTTTCGTTTTGCTTCACTTTTTCTGACACATTTTTTCTGATTGCTATAAACAACCATCAGAAAAAAGAATCAATTTCATATTGTTTCAAGTTTTTCGGATGGATTTTTCTGATCGCTATAACTGGCGCTTTAAGAATAAAAATATTTCGTTCAACTTTCTGAACTGTTCATCGTATAAAACCGTTCATCTTTCCGAGTTTCTACTGTAATATGTCCTCTCGCCTCTTGCGAGAAAATATTCACGTATTGTATCTCTTGTTATGGTAAAGTTTTTCTCGTCTAAGCACGATTTTCGCTTTTGCGTGGAAAAAATTCGTGTTCAATTTTAAAAGCTACAATTTTTTTTTTGACGTATCAAAATTTATAGTTTTCAAGTAGGTAATTTACAAAAACTTAATTTCGACCTGTCCAAATTCAAGGTACATTTTAGAAAATGCTTAGTAAATAAAAATAAAACTTCGCAAAAATTCAGCTTTGTGGAGATTTTTTTAAAGTATGATTTTCCTGGAGTTGACGTTTTTGACGTAGTCAAAAAAAACCTCCAAAGTTCTAAAACTTCCTGTGTCGATGCAAGAAATGTGTCTCCATCTGATTTGGCTGTAATAATTTAAAGCGTATATTATTTTAAATTTTTAGTATAACTCACATATTTGGGTAGGTGCTTTGATACTTCATTAACGTAACGCATCACTGTTACTCCCTTTTTTGTTGGTATTTTTATAAATAACCAGTTCAAATGCATTCCTCCCGTAAAACGGGAAATTTTTGGGAATTATAGTTAGATACTTACTTCAGCCACACTACCTACATGAATGTGGAATTTTTCATTGAGGAAAAAAGTGCATTCGCATTTTTAAATTTAAATTGTGTAAATCTAAAGTTTTTCATAAGAATAAAAAAAATTGTTTCTAAATTAACGTTTCTAACTTTAAAATTAAGAAAAATTGCTTTTAATTTGTATTTAAACACAAAAATTTTGAATTTAATATGAAAATTTAAAACATTTAATTTTCAAACTTGAAGAGTTAAAATTAAAAATATAAATAATTTAACTTCAAAAAAATTTAATTTGAAAGCGTTATCATTTAAATTTGTTATTCAAACATATAATGCCATTGAATTGAAAATTCCAACAATCAATTTTAAAGTGTTTACCTTTACTTACAGTTGAGTTTTGTTTTGATTTAAAAGTATTTTGATACAACAACTTTGAAAAGAAAAATTAACGCCATTATTTGAATGTGAACGCTTTGTTTTAGGGGAGAAACACTTTGAATCTTTGAACAAATAATTACATATAAATAAACATATAACAACAAAAGTAACCACCAATGGAACTATGGATAGAAATACCATTTTAGAAAATTTCAAAGCTGTTGTTTGCACTCACATAAAAATTTTATTGTGAAACTCAAATTGTTTCTGTTCAATTTCAAATTGTCAAACTTTAAATAATCCTTTTTTAAAGTGTTCATTTTAAATTTTAAATGCTTTCACTTTGAATTTTAAGGTGAATTAATAAAAACACTCAGAAAAGAAAAATGTATATTAAGTTTTGAAAGTTAACACTTTGATTTCCAGGAAAAACACTTTGAATTTCTGAACATATGCATGAAAAACATAAACATCTTCCAAGACGGAGGACGGTTATTTGAATGAAACCGAAATATTATTTCTATATAGTTCACTATCCTTGTCCAATTCAAATGTGGTGGAATCCCTAAATTTGTATGGCAAAGCATGGTGCTTTGTTAAAATTAAACGTTTCATATAATTAAACAAAAATTTAATAAAAGAATCAAGTAGTTTTTACATTTAAGAAAATATTTTTTGTTAATTGTTTTGAAAAAAAAAAATATTACTTAGAGAAATTTTGCTTTTCAGCTTATGAAGATTTAAAAAAGTAACAATGGTTTAGTTGAAAAGTAAGAACAGTAAAACCCGCTTAAGGGAAACCCGCTTAAGAAAAAAACCCGCTTATCTGAAACACTTTTTCATCCCTGAGTATTTGTCGACCAATTACCTTTATAACACTCCGCTTAAGCGAAACTCGCTTAAGTGAAAAACCCGGATACCTGAAACATATTTTCAGTTAAATTTAATATTTTTCATTGAAAAAAACTCTCTTAAGTGAAAAAAAAATTTAATAGAACAGAACAAAAAATTTGCTGAACGCTTTTACTTCTTTTTATTTTTCACCTCCATCAAATTTTCATCACGAAAATGACATTTGAATTTCTGATATGTCAGAACCCTTTTTGGAATTTTTAAATCCGCTTACGTGCAAATTTGTTCACATATCCGGACTCGGGTTCGTTTAAGTGAAAAACCCGCTTAAATGAAAGAAAGACTGACATTTTGCAGTTCCTCTTAAGCGGGTTTTACGTACCTATGTGTTTCAGCAAATTTTTATGAAATTAAAAATTAGAAATTTTAAAATATGTACACTTTAAATTTTAAAGTAAATGCTTTACAATGACTTTTAAAAATGTCATTTTGAAATTAAAAGTGTACATTTTTAGTCTTAATACAAACACTTTCTATATTTTTTTTTTAAGCGAGAGTCATAAAATTTAAAGTGTTTTCAAAAATTTTAAAGTTAAACTTTTCTCTTAAAAATGAAAATTTTTTAAATTTAAAGCATTTCACTTTTCAATTCAAAGTGATTCGAGTTTATGTTAAAAATTTTCAATTGCAACCTTCAAAAAAATACATTTAAATACGGTTGTATTTCATACATCCTAACCTTTAATTTAAAATTTGTTTGTTCAGAGTTTTAAAGTGTAAAAAGTTTATTTTTTCTCTCTACTGAAATTTTATTTAGGGAATAGGGATATGTTAAAATTTACGAAATATCGACGATATAAGTTCAGAAACTCTTAAATCGGTTTTACGTTTTTTTAGAAATAAGAAAAAAACTACCAAATTTTGTATGCCGTCTTCAGTAACTACGAGGTTTTGAAATCTACCTTTTTCTGTAAAATGTTCATAACAACATTTTTACGCTGAAATTACCAAAAATTGTATCTGATTCTGCTGATTAATTATTTGTAATAACATTTTTTTTAATTTTTCGACTTACGACCAGGTCCTGCACATTGATTGTCCATATTTACAATATCTACATATGTATATGATACAAAAACTGATGAAATTCACCTTATATGCAATTGACTTTAGTTCCAGTAGAAAGGACTTCTGTCTGCATTATACTTGCTGATGGTATTACTAGAACGTCAACCATATCAGACTTTTTGTCGCATAACAATGTGTATATTATAAGAGTATGTATAGGTACCTTCATAACTACATCTAATGATAACTATAGTAGGTGTATTATATAGGCTTTTGTAATAGGTATCCTACATTAAAACAACTCAACTAGAAAACATCACAGTTTTACCCCTGGATGAAAAAAAGAACAAACATTATAAAGAGTATATAGCTCCAAACGTTTGGGTTTGGGTTTGGCTAGGTATGTAATACGCCAACACACCGAAGTATAAAAACATTCTCGAAACGCAGAGATTCCATATATTTTTTTTTTTAACTTATCATCGAATGGTCGTTTTCCGGATGACTTACTTGAAATTGGGAGTTTATTAGGTATATTTTTTTGTTATGCGAGTAGATTTCATATTATTTTAAACGGATTTCTGTCTTTAATTCCAATTTTTATTTAAAAAAAAAGTCATCTAGAGAAACCTTCTTTATTTTTGGGATCACTGAGTAAGAGAACTGAGTAAAAATCGAATCCGTTAAATTAAGTATATTTTAATTTGAAATGTGGACACAATCATCAGACAGACAACACAACAGACTTGAAAAAATAGTAATTGATCAGGGTTGTTGAAAAGGATATAATGGAATATGTTTGGTCAACTTTTTTTGAAAAAAATTTAGCTTTTCGTATACAATTTATTCAAGTTTTATTTAACATAATTAGAATTTATTTGATGAACCTAAAAATGAAGTGAAGTCGGTGTAGAGCCTACTATAATGACATAGATAACAGCTGAATTTTTTTTTCACTAGAGCTGGATGAGAAAAGTCTTATACACCAAAGCTATAAATTCATGCTTCAACGCTTGCTTCATTATGTGATCTTAACGTTGACGTATGAATTTTATTGTTAATTATGTCTTCAAAATTTGGTTTAAGTTTTTTTTGAAATGTGCAAAAAAAGAAGCAAGTTCGTATTCTTTTTTGCAAACTTCTAACTAGGGTGATTGTTGAAGTGAAGATAGTGTTTGAAGTATATGAATTTTTTTTTTTCAAATTAATTTGAGTCTTTTATGGAATTGCATTTACAAAACTCCATTTCAAATTTGAAGCCTTACTAAAAAATGATAGCTTTTTGTGTAGTTGTTAAGAAAAGGACTTTCATGATGAATAATTAATATGATTTTTTTTAAATTATCAACAACTTCAAATTAAAGTTTAATCCTTTTCTAAAACTTCAAATTTCTAGCTTCCGATGTGGCTGTGAAAAATACAGTCATGCTTATTTCACAGTGAAATTATCATTGAAGTATATGATTTTATTTTTGAAATTACGACTTTAAAATTTATTTTGAATCTTTTCCACAATTGTATGCAAAATATTTGAAAATTGGAAACTCCGTACAAATTTGTAGTTTGCGCTTTACCTGACAAAAGGACTGTCATAATGCTAACTTGACAGTGAAGTCGCCGCACAGTGGCCCGCTTCGACTTTTTTGGTTACTTAAATCATAATTCTTAAACGAATAAATATTGTAACAATTTTTACTTGCGATGTATAGGTACCATATGGCAAGTTATGGATTCGTAAAAAAAAATCGAATTCGGAATTTTGACCAAAGTGCCCAAGTAACATTTTTAGTTCTTTAAAGGCTTTAGCAGCGCTTCTAGAGCTAATCTTAAAGCTCGTTTTTTAATAATGAGATCTAGAAACACATTTAGAGCTTAAGTCGAGCTCATTTGCAGCTAATTCTTTGAGTTTGAGAGCACTTTTTTGCTCTTAAGAAGCACGTTATAAGTGGCAAGTGACCTTCGATATTTTGTATTTTAAGCTGTCAAATAAAAATAAAATAATAACTAAAAAAATTTAAAATTCTAAAAAAAAAATTTTCAAAGTCGAAATAAATTTATTTTAGTTAAAAATACAATTTAGTTTGATATTGAGTGAGAGCGCGGGGATAGATAATTCTTTTTTTTAATGAATAAAAGAAAATATTGCATTATTTTTTTCTCGCCGCCATGTTTTCATAAGGGAAGAAGGTTTCTTCAATACAGCTGTTAAATCACTTTGAGCTATATTTTTGATTGTTATAGAGCTGCAATATTAATTACTGTTAATATCGAGCTCTTATATCACTTAAATATTTGCTTTCTGTACTTTTAGAGCTAAATTTAACAAGATGACATTTTTCTGGTTTTATATTTTTTTAATGAAATAAAAAGGGTGTTTCAGAAATTGAAAGTTTCGGCCAGTGGATAATAAATAAAAAAGAATTATTTCTATGAACGAAGATTTTTATTTGAAGAATATTTTATTCCAAAAATGTATTTTAGGTCCTTGGTATATTTTTGTATGGACGTAATACAATTTTCAAAGCTTATTTTTAGAAACGCAATTGTCATCAAATAAAATTTTATAATTCACCCGCCATTTGGAAAAAAACATTCCTTTTAACAACCAACATGATGAGAACGACACATCATGCAGAATGAAATTAATTAATTTATTTTAAACTGGATTATTTTTTTCTTTTGAAATAATTATTTTCTTCGTATTCTAGTATGGAACACCCTATAACATGAGTGCTATAGAATTTTTTTTAGAGAGGTTTCATATACAGCTGTTATAGAATTTTTTTAAAACTTGAAAATGCGCATGCGCTTCACGAAGTATTTGTGTGCAAATATTAGTAATTCGGCTCTACAGCCGCTTTTTCTACAGCTCTGTAAATGCTAAATTTTTACATTTCAGAAGATAATGCGTTAGTATTTTGGGGATGAGTTGCTAGCAGCTGTATAACGTCTCTAAATTGTCTGATATTGACAGGTTGCTCGATAGTAGACGTGTAAAGTTTGTTACGGAGCATATTTTTGAATCGTGATGCGTCATAAAGTTAAAAAGTGTTTTCAAACTTCAATTATAGAACATAATTTTTAAATAAAATGAAAGGAGCTGTGAAATAATCTTTTACAGAGCAATAGCTTTCAATTTTGCTACCTAAGAGCTGTAAAAGAACAGTTTTGCATCTAATAGCTCCAACGATGTTACTTGGGTGGACATTACGATGATAGCGAAGTCGAACAGAGTGGGTCTCGCAATTCTGTCCGTCTGTCTGTCCTTTCGGCTGCAGCCTTAACGGGTAGGTCGATTTTCTTCAAAGTTGGTACCTAGCGTTTTTTATGCATTCCCCCTACACATTTTTTTTTATTAACGGTACATGCCCTACAAATTTTTTTTTGCAAAAAATCTCAAAAACGTGCCCAAAACTTTTTTATTTTTAATTCAGTAATTTTTTTTACAAAAAGGCAACCATATTTTTTTAAAAAATTCCGAAAAATGGTTAAAAATGGTAACTCCCATAGAACCATTTTTTTTATTTTCGATTTTCTCATAAACAGTTCAACTGATATATTGATCAATTTGTTTATGGAGAATGTTTGAAAAAGTTTTCAAAGTTTAGTATACCAAAATTTTCAAATTTTTTTTTGGATTTTTAAAAAAAGTTTCAAATATTTTTTTTTTGAGAACTTAATAATCTGATAACGACTAAGTCCATTTTTATTGAACTTGGCACCCAGCTGGTTTTTAACCTTATCTAGCAGATTTTAAATGAAAATTATTCTTATAACCAAAAATAACGGTACCTCCCATATAAATGTTTAAAAACCGGTATTGAAAATCTTATTTTTCTCAAAAACAGCTCCTACGATTTTGATAAAAACTTTTGTGTAAACTTATATCTATACGATCTACAATATTATTGGAAAAAGATTATCCATCGTTTAAAAATGGTATATCTCATGAAACCATTTTTTTGATTTTCGACTATCTCATTATCAGTTGAACTGATTTTAATGAATTTTTCATACAAAAGCTTTAAATGAATTCTAATTATATTGTATACCAACATTTTTGATGACAAAACAAATTTTAAATGAATAAATTATTGATTTTTAACAAAAATTTTCAAAATAATTTTTTGAAAAATCTATATTTCGAAAATGGGCAGACGATGTTTTTTTTTATTAATTTTTTTAACTTCGAACTAATAAAACCTAAAAATTGCGTACCATTTTTTTTTATTTTTTCAAAATTGTTTTAAAAACAATTTAAAAAAAAACCGCTCCATTGATTTTCAGTTTTTTTTCTCTCATAAATTGAGATTTCCTTAAGAAATCGGATTATGTACAATGCATTGGTGTCAAAACAATTTCAGAGGTTGTTTAATCAATTTATGTTTAATTACATATTTTTTTTTACAATTTTTCAGTCTTAACTGTAAGTTCCATGCATATATGCAACACGGCAATGTGCTATATTGTTCATATAAATAAATGTACTTACTCGCATAAAACTACCTTAAACTTTATTACGTTTTAAGCAGGTTGTATACAATATATGCTCCCATAACTAATTTATCTCTTTTATAAGATAAATTTAGTTTTTGAAATATTAAAACTTTAAAAACACAGTGTGATCGCTCATAAGAGCAAGTTCGTGCGACCAAGTCGTGCACATATTTTTTTTAACAGGACTTCAAAATTTTGGTCGAGCATTTTCTTGAACTACAAACTTGAATCCTTTCGTTATTTTTATACATTTTATATCATGCGTTTGCTGAGAAAAGGGCTGTCATGCTTACTTCACAGTGAAGATAGATTACAACTTTACTTCACAGAGAAATTATCAGTACACGCAATTACACCAACTATTTGATGAACTAAAAAATCCTAAATAAAAGTGTAAATTAAATGCAAATAAAAGTTGAACGTTTGTATGCTAACTTAACTGACGTCTTCCTTATGAGAATAAAACAGACTCAATTAATAAAATATCCAAAATAATTAACTGGAAATTAAATTAAAAATATGTAATTATTTCAGCATGAACCGGACATATAATGTAACTCGAAACCTGAAATTGCTTTTCAATTCGATTCCCCAAAATGATTATGCCACCCTTAAGTACAATAAGGTTAAATAGATCCTGCTGGACTCCCTCATAATATAATGCTAAATAAAGAGTTTCCCCACAACGGAAGTAGAAACCTCCAAATTTCCCCCCCCCCCCCTTCCCCCATCAAAATCCTGAATAGGTACCAATAAAAAACACTGAGAGGCTTTGCTTTAATCATTCATTTTCCAATCCCGCCCACCCAATTCTATATCTTCGATATCAACATCCGACAGCTCTACTGGGACACAGGATATTTGTTCTGTTTCAGTTACACATTTAATGTTTTTCAAATTGCATGCAATAAAATTTTACGGACATTTTATTAATATTATCCTCGGTGTCGCAAAAAAAAATTTTATCGTTTGATTACCGTTTTTTTTTTTTTGCGAACGGGTTGATTTTTTTTTTTTTTTTATTCATAATCGTAAAAAATGTCAACCCGAACGTAATTGACATTATACAAGCTATTTGGAATTCTGAAAGGACACATTAATCACTTTTTATTCGCTGTGTGCGCTATTTGTATATTCGATAGAATATAAAAAAAATTAAATAAGGAATTTTGATATATTTGTTCGTTCGCTGAATGTGCACAACCTCTCCTTACCCCTCCCACCCCTCTCCTCCTTGGGTCTTGAGTCTGTCATCGTCAATGTCAGCAGATCCGCGATGCAAAGAGTGAATAATTTCAAATATCCGAAGGAGATTTTCTTTTCAGGCAAAAGAAATCTCTCCTTACTCATGGTATTCATCGTTTTGCGCGCAGTATGTCCTTGCTAAAGACGTTGACATAAAATGTACTACAGAACTGTGCAAAAATTTTAACAATTTTAATAATTCGGTGTAACCTTTTCAGTGTGGATGGCAGTTTGAAATTTTAATTAAAAAAACAATTTTATTATTTTTTTTTTTTAATTTCGAGCTTAAATTTATTCTATAGTTGAGAATATCGAAAATAACAGAAATAGTTTTTCTTTAAATTTACTTCAATCCATTGGTTAAGGTGCTCTTAAGATCCCATTTCCACTTTGTAAGTAGTACCTAAAGTAGATTTTATTATTTTCGATTTTCTCAAAAATTTGGTCTTTAGTGTTTGACCAAAAATTGATAAGAGCATTGAATATTATAAACAAAAATTTTTCTTAATAACGTAAAATTATGAACAAAATTACTCTGAACAATTGAACCTTTTTTTTTTTTGCAAAATTTGTAGTTTGAAAATTAATTTTTCCAAAACTATTCACTTAAAAATTTTTTTTCAAGACATTATTAAACAATGGATTTGTGGCTTTTAAAAAAGGTGTAAAATGACACTGAAAGTGTTGCCGTCTGTTTTTTAATGATTTTTCAAAAATTAAAATTGCCTCCCTCGGTGTGTTTAAGCAAAATTAGCTCTAAAACAACTTTAATTATGTTATCAATTCTAAGTGATCTCTTATCTTTCATATTTATTTTTTATTTTCATTCATTATATTTTCTGAACTCGAATCAACATCAATGTTCTTAAAATCATATTTTATATTAAATAAATTGATATAAAACTATAAAGATCTTTTTTATATGACATCAACATCAACTATGTAGGTTTATCTACATTTTTGGTCCATCGAGCCGGATAGATTCAGAATATTTTACCTCTTTGTTTCTCTGTTATCGAAAACTACACGGTGTAAAAAGACCCGTCCTCCCATACGAATCTGTCTTATCTTATGTCAAACTCAGGCATCAGGTTTCGAAAAAAAAAAAAAAAAAATATTTGCACCTCATTGTAGGTAGGTTCATATTCGACTAGAAAAATTTTTGTAGAAAAAATAAAATAAAAAAAAAACTTATATGCTTTTTCAAATCTCTCGAAGCTCTTTTTCTTAATGCAAAACAGTGAAGTGTGTGACATTATGCGAAAAGGATCAACTTGACAGCTCAAGGATACACTTCGACATATTGAAAAGGGAATGATGCGATACTGGGTTTATATAATATGGAAAAATATTATATTGGCAATAACGGAGGAACAACATCATCGTTTCGTTTCGTTTTGGTCGGATATTGTATTAGGAAAGTTTATTTTATATCCTGGTATAGACCTTTTTTTCTCTCCATTAGAGGTAGTTTTTATTGCGCGTTTGTATAATACACATAATAACCTTTTATAGCGTTAATAACTTTAGCTTACATCATTAATATGCCTGATTTCAAAAAAAAAAAAAAATGTAAGGCTGCAACGTTGATATGAGATAAAGCAAATTTTATTTTTTTAATTGAATTCAGATGGTAAAAAAAAATTGACCTTTTTCTATATAATGGCCAATTTCTATATACAGGAAATGAACAACATGACCAATGGATCGCATTTATATACGAACTATATAAAATTGGATTATCATTAAAGATGGAACGTTTATTAATATTATATTCACCAATTTAAGAAGAAATTGGGTAAAAGTGGAAAATATTAAAGTACTTGCATGTTATATATTTATGATTTTGCAAAACTTGAATATATATCTACCTACAGTTAAACCTACTTAGGCTGAACACATACTGGAGCTGCGAGCAGAGCGGAGATGCGAGAAGTGAGCAGAGTGTCGAAAACAAACAAATGTTTTCTTATGAAAGCTCTCATACTGAGGAGCCTAGCAACGAGGTAGCAGCGCTGCTATAAACGAGCAGAGCGGCGCGTTCAAACGAATTTGTGTTCTTCGCTCTTATCGAAGTAAAGTTTCATAAAGAAATTGAATATACAGAAGAATTAAAGCAATATTTTAACGGAAATTAATTTAAATTATGATAAAAAATAATTTAAAATAATTAAATTTCATAGGTTTGATTAAAATATGCATAGTTTTCAAGAGCTTATATTTTAATTTCTCTTATAATAGACCTTATGGCAAAGATTCTGTCCCGATGAAGTTCCATGATTGAAATGTGTAGTTTGGTCGTCCCAAATCATTCAAAAAAATAGATGTACTACCTACACAGTACACATATTAAAGGTAATATCATTAGCGTCTTCATTTTTGTTCAGTTCTGCGCATCTGTCAAAATCAAGTTATTATGGTGGTAAAATGGTGGACCCAGCGCTCATTTTCTTGACTAATTTCAATATTTTGTTGTATCTTATGATGCGCGTTGAGTTCCTGTGGGCTCTCGAACAGCCATTTTTAATTTTTTGACATTTTCAGCTTTGACAACAGGATGTACAACATCTTCCATTTTAAACGTTCATTCGATATAATATTATGCATAACATCTTCCCGGACCCAGTCGAAGTTCTGGTGAAATTCCCCGTGTTCGCGACTACTTTTATTCAAGGCATGGACAGTGGACACTTCATCTTCTGTTTTTTTTTTCAATAAGTACCAATTTTTGAGCAAAGAACTTTACAAAAAATAGGAAAACATCATTTCAGTTTTAAATCTTATAATCGACTATCAACGCTTCAGTATGTGATACCTATTCTTTGATCAACTCCTTCTTTCATCGACGCTCTGTTCACCTCTCGCATCTCCGCTCTGCTCGCAGCTCCAGTATGAGTTTAGACTTAGTTGAAAAACCCGCTTTATTCAAAAACTTTAAAAAACTCCAACCAAACAGAATTTTGGTGGAGAGTTTTATTTTAAGTGTGCATTTAATAAAAATTAGGTAGGTATTATAAATTTGGACCAGGACTTTTCAGTTTGTTGGGCATATTTAAACTATTTGATTTTGTGAAAGTGATTGAGTGATTGAACAAAACTCTCCTACAAAATTCTGTACATGAATTGAAAATTCTGTAGGAACAAAATTCAATAAATCCAAAGTTCTAGAAAATTTTAAATGCTGTATGGTAATGTTATTATTAAATAATGTTTATTTTTAAATTTTTCTTGCATTTTAAAATATAAAACCGTCGATGCGAAACTTTACTTTTTTTTATATCAACAATTTTCGCCATATTTGGCATACTTAAAATTTTAACTAAAAAAAATATTTTATGAACAATATCCACAGTGTGGATTGCACATGAAAAATTTAAAAATTAATTTTATTTTTCAAAAATAAAACTCAATTGTTTTCACGTTGAACTAGAAATGACCAATAGAAATTCTAACATGGACGTTTAAAACGTCAAAATTCGACTATTATGTGATACAATTTTAACACACCTACAATGAGTTTCGAAAGGAAAAAGAAAAAAAAAAATCAATATAAAAAACAAATCCATGTATTTTACAATCAATATTAAAGCGAATTCGGAAGTTATATGAGCTATGAACAAAATTTACAAACAAATTTACAATTTCTGAAAATGTTACAATAAACTATTTCGGACTGTAATGAAAACTTAATAGGTACCTATAAAAAATTTGTCTGTGCACTGAACCCCAAAATCCTTTGTAAATTATTTAAGAAAAATTGTTTTCATAATAAAAAAATTTGCGTATTTTTTTTTTATTTTTCTTTAAAATTTACCTAATTATAAAATAAGAAAGAATTTAAATTTTCAGAACTTTAAAAAACAGAATTTAAGGTTTACAGATTTTTGTATCTATACAAAATTTTAGAAACTGAATTTTCACACATACAGAATTATTACCCCAACTCAAATAAAAATAAATAAAAAAAAAATGGACATGCAATAAAAATAAAATAAAATAAAATAGTCATAAAATTAAAACCACCAACTGAATGTTGGGACGAAGCGATACCATAGATAAGGTTATTGTAGGATATTATATATGTATATATTAGGATGGAGCGATTTTAGAAATATTTTGGAAAATCAAAATTATGCTCCCCGCAAAAATTGCACATGGTCTTAAAATTATTTCAAAATTTTTTTTTAATTTTTTATTCCACCGCTAGGGGTCGCACAATGCAGAATAAAAACTTATAGTTCTTTGATTTTGCTGTATTTAATTTTATAAAATGATAAAAAATACGTTAATTTTATGAAAAGAATAATGAAATGTTAAACCAAAAAAAATTATTTAAAATAAACTATTTAATTTGGAGAATAAAAAAATACGTTAATTGAAAAAAATTCAATGTATTTTTTTATACTTTTTTAATATAATCTGGCTCGTTATTTGTGTTTTTCGCTTGGTTTTTTTAACTTTAAATGCCAATAAGAAAACACTAAGGCTGGTTTTTTTTAGCAAATAAATTCTTTAACAAGAAAAAAATAATCTACAGAGCCACGGAACTTTGTGTTTTCCATTTTCCAATGCTAATGCGCGACCCCAAGTGGTCATTTAAAAAATTACAAAAAAATCTTAAAATTCATTTTAGGACTCAACGAAACTTTTGTGGGGGGGTATGTTTTTCATTATAAAATTTTTATTTTTTTTCCATACAACCCCGCTCCAACCTAATATACATAGTATGTATATTATAAATAGAAATGTAAAAATAAAAAAGCTGTCAGATTCTTTTCTGAAGTGAAAAGAAGTGTTCCATTCAATTTGGTCCTTCGAGCCGGATTTCTCTATCTGTCGGGACTCGGGACAGTGTAATGTTAAGCGTTGGTGAGCCCAATCTCATATGCATTCGGGTAACGGGTGAATGGGGGAATTTTAGGAACCGAATTTTAGCACTTACAAAATCATGACACCAAGTCCCCACAAAATTATTCAGGTTTGTCGAGAATCAAAGTCTAATTTTAATGGGTTTTATATAGAGAAGGAGTTCGAGTGACTCAATTTTGTTTTTACTTTTAAAATTTTTTAACGACAGTGAAGTGGTGGAAATTGTATATTAAAACACACAAAATTGGTATTGCAATAATTGCAAATGTTTTTTTTTCTGAAAAAAAAACGAATATAGTCTTTTGGATAAAGAATTACTAAGCTATGATTCTGTGTTTTTTTTTTGCAGTATCTGTTAAAATTTAGTTTAAGAATTAATTTGTTGAACAGTAAAAAACGAAAATTTGATGTTTTTAGCTGGAGTTGCTTAGCTAAAATGCTTGGCTAAATTTAAGCTGGTTTGACTATATCTAACATCGGTTGATTCACTAACAAATCCATGTACTGTAGGTACAACAAAAAACAAATCACTTTTTGTAAGAAAAATAAAATCATAGTACCTATTAAGACCAGTGCCAAGACCTTCTTTGGTAACTTGTCCGTAGGGCACTACTGATGGCTACTTACAATTGTCGTGTTCAGGGATCTATCCAAACTCCAAAGCTATCCGGATAGGTTTGAGTTGTGGTAGTCCCTTGTGACAAAACAGCTGATGCAAAAACAACCCAAAGTATCCGACAATTTTTGGGATAGTATGATATCTATTTGACAGATCCCTGAATCCGACAAATGACTACGAACAAACATTTGTTTTTGGACGTTCTGGATTTGCGGATAATTACCAATTTTATGAAATTCGATCAGAGATATCAAAAATAAAGTTATAAATCATATTAGATATATTGCAAAAACACAATAAAAATTAGGGCCGACGATTCTGACCGGGTAATCATCTACCCGGGCACCTGGTTACCTGGGTTGCTTGCACCCTGGTAGGTCGTAAATTACCAGGGTACCCAGGTATTCGGATACAATGGCAATGGCAGATGATTACCCGAGTGGAATCATCAGCCCTAATTCAATGTCTCCAACATCTTGATGAGACTTAAAGTAAATTAGTTCAAACTCACTTATTTTACAAATGGCTGTGGTTCGCACCCAGTTTCTATTTTTGCTTTTTTTTTTTTTTGCTATAGGTACCCGGGTAATCGGGTAGTCAGGTACCCGGGGATTACCCGAATTACTCGGGAACCCGGGTATCATCAGCCCTAATCAAAATAATTAATTTATACATTTTCAAAACTTTTTTTTTTTCAATGTGAACCATATTGGAAATCTTAAATTCCTCTAGAATTCTTAATCTTTATTCCAAATTGTATCTTTAAAAGCTTTTTCTTATTCTACAAAATAATAATAATATATACATTATACTTTAAATACGCCAGTGTTTTTAAAATATCCTTAGAATGGTGTTTTGTGGATAACATTTTATTTTTACTTGTAGTAAATATAAAACCACAGCTCATCGATCTGCTTCCGCGTGTCGTTAAAATTTCAATTTTCTGTGTATTTTATGTCACTGCAAAATGACATATTGCCAATAGCACTGACGGCAGGGGGAATAAGTTATGACGGATAAGCGAAAGTGCGAAAGACAAACGAAATCAATAACATAAATCAATTTTATTGGTTTAACCAATATTCCAATTTCGATGAAAGCCCTAAATGATGCCTTTGCGCTGTGTTTTTATTTCTATATAACAAAAATAATGTTATGAACTGTCAAACTCCACGCGATAGAGTCGACAGTGTCGACTCGACACATTCGAGTCGAGTTGAATCGAGTATAAAAATAATAGTTTAGGAGTTTCAGCATGAAGACATGCGGAAAGGGGATAACGAATAGGAGGACTGGGGTTGAGTAATGGTTCCAATATTCTTCCATCGAATCGGTCCGGGTCCTGCCAGCAAACAGACTATAGAGTAGGTAAGTGGCTTCTCGCTGCCAAATAAACGGTTTTGTTGACAGTGTTACGTCAAACTTCCATTTTTTTTTTTTTGTTAAACATCATTGTCACTGTCATCAGTGTGTCATCGAGTTCGTCATTGGCCCCCTAGGCTAGGATATGATGTCATAATATCTTTTTCAAACAAAAGACAATGATGATGATGACACAAGGAATATAGTATAGTCAGTCTTTCCCCGCCTCTGAACTGCACACAGGGACATGATAATAGAAGCTGATGGAAATGGAAACGGAATTACAAAGAAAACAAATTGAAAATGAAAATCTTCAATCAATTTCACTGCAAATTAGATTCAGAACGAATTGCAAAGTATGTTTGCCATCACACCAATACAATACATATCCAACAATACCATCAGCAGAGCAACCAGCAACAAGTGCGTCTCTGTTAGGTAGGTAGGTAGATGTATGTGATTGTGATGTGGCCTTCGTATATTATATGGTGAAGTCTAAGAGATTGGGCATGTAAATTGGAAGAAGAAGGCTGACATCGACGTGTCAAGATAGAGCATAAGAAAAAATCCTAAAGGATATAGGATATGTTAATGTTGAATGTTTGAAACATTGTTAGGTATATGGCAGAATAAGGTAAGGCTATAGGTGGTGTAGGTATACAAGATTGTCATCAGTTTCATCTTTCAACCTTAAAAAAAAAAAAAAAAAATAAGCTCTTTTGTTTTCTTATCCGATGATGGCTGCCATTGACTGATTATTTTGCAATGTTTGCATTCTGGAAATGGTGTGATTGAGAAATGGGTCACGTATTGAATCTAGATTAACATGCGAATGTAGGATATCTGAATTCATTTATGATGAGGATGTCACTTTTTTTTGTTTTCATTTTTGTTGGATATAATGTTAATACATATGCCTACATCTATACAAATTTTGTAAATTAGATTATATTAGCATTTTTCTGGTCTTGATTTCATGAATCGAATAATGGTTTTAAGATTAAAATAAAATCCTATTTCGGTACACAATGAGCTTTTCGGTTGGAATTAGGTAAATTTATTATTATTTTCAAAAAGGTCACAAAAAAGAAATAATTAATGAAGAAATATTTATGTAATTCAAAGGAAGTAAATAAAAATATAAATTTATATTTTTATTTATGTACTTCCTTTGTACATAAATATTTCTTCATTAATTATTTCTTTATCGTGACGTTTTTAAAAATAATAATGAATATATTTTTAGATTTTTCGATTTTACGTAAACTTCAAAAATTATGTAGAAAATTCTGTAAGTATAGATAAAAAAATAAATAATAAATAATAAATTAAAGGTGGCACGAAAGCTCGTGTAGAACCAGGGTAGAGTTACTTACAACTTTCAACCATTTCTGTGTGCATGTTATAGTGGAAGGAATGGAGGGGACCTACAATTTTCTTCCACTTATTTTTTAAGTGGAATATAGGTTTGAAATCGAACGCAAGAGCTTTGACATAATACATTTCAGATCCACGGTCGTGTGAATTTGTCCTCTCAAGGGGACTGTCCGCTTAAGGGACTTGTCCACAATGTAGGAGCTTTCACTGTAGTCCATTTGCATCTAACCATTATTCCACGGAATACTACTCTAGGTAGATATAAATATAATAATTCGTCAGTTTCGACACTTTGTTAAGCTACGGACTAGGATTTCAAATCACCTTTGTGGATTTTTTTATTCTTCAATATCTTTTTTTCAAAAAACTTCTCCTGAAAAGACTTAGAAAAATAATACAGTAAAACCCGCTTAAGAGAAACCCGCTTAAGAGAAAAACCCGCTTATCTGAAACATTTTTTTTATCCCCGAGTATTTGTCGACCAATTACCTTTATAAAAATCCGCTTAATCGAAATTAGCTTAAGTGAAAAAACCGAATACCTCAAACAATTTTCTGTTAAATTTAATATTTTTCGTTGAAAAAAACTCTCTTAAGTGAAATAAAAATTTACAGCCCTATTAATACAAAAATACACCATCCGCTCGTAAATACACGTTTTACCTAACACATGGATAGTGGACTTATCCGTTTGATAAAATAAAATATTAATAAACTTATTCTGTCTTCATTTTATCGGTTCACTGAATAACACCGAAAAGTAGGCTGCACTTCCCTCAATTGTACTAAATATTCAAGTACTCCTTTCATTTTTGAAAGCTAACTGTCATATCAGTCAGCTTTGAATTGAATTGTGAACGGAAAAGTTATCCGCTCGTTGAACACCAAAATTGGTGAGATAAGTTATCCGCTCATTCTCAAATGTCATTTAAGGCTAAAACACGTTTATTATTAAGAATTACAAGTTAAAACATGTTTTAGTGTTGTTTTGTATCTATTTTGTGATTATTAATAGGGCTGTTAATAGAACAGAACAAAAAATTTGCTGAACGCTTTTACTACTTTTTTATTTTTCACCTCCACCAAATTTTCATCACGAAAATGACATTTGAATTTTTGATATGTCACAAACCCTTTTTGGAATTTTTGAATCCGCTTAGGCCTAAGGTGCAATTTTTTTTCACTTATCCGGACTACGCTTAAGTGAAATTTTTGTTCGCTTAAGTGAAAAACCCGTTTAAGTGAAAGAAAGACTATGACATTTTGCAGTTTCTCTTAAGCGGGTTTTACTGTAGAAGACAAAAAACTAATCCCAAAGCAGCAATTTGGATTCAGAACTAAACAAATCACGATAGATCAAGTGCATTGAATAATTAAGAATGTTGTTGAAAAGTTACTTGAAAAAAAAAACAAGAATTTTCCGATCTATTTCTAGATGTTGCTCAATTGCCTTTGATAAGTTTTGACATTTAGGACTTGAGTACAAACTGCATAGGAATCTTCCAAGGCAGTTTAACAAAATACTGATATTTTACGTTATTGACCGACGGTACCGAAGTACGGTACGAGCAAGAGTATTAGGAATTTAATAAAATTGAGGCGGATGTACCGCAAGGAAGTATCCTAGGACCAATATTGTATTTGTTATATGTATACAAGATATATTCCAGTGGACAAATATGCATTCGTAGCCACTTTTACAAATGATAATGCCATTTTAGTGCCTGATAAACATATTATGAAGGATACAAAATAATTGAAAAATGCAGTCGATAAATTAAAATTGAACACAATAAATATGTCAAACAGAAACAAAAAGATTATTAATGTTCCAATTTTTATCAACAGTTGAGCTGTCACCTACGCACATACATTGGAATGACTTTGGATGCCAATTGCCAAGCATAAAATGGGAAGAGTACATCAAAAATAAAATAAAAGAAAAGAACCCAGAAATATAGAAAAATGTCTTAGTTTCTGGGAAAGACCTCTAAGAAAGCAAGTACTGAAATCCGTTTTTGGACTCATGAGTCCAAGTTTTAGACTGTATAAATAAAACAATTGCTGAAATTATCAAAAAATTCCAATGCCCTTAGTATTTTGTTTTGCTATTTTTTTAATAATTAACGCGTACTCAAGGGATTTTGCTTACCCTTATAATGTTAGAACATAATATAGTGCGATCAGTAAAGAGTGTTTTATATAGGATTTAAGAAGAGAAACCGATGAACATTGGTTTGAATGCTCTTAAATCTTAATGGGTGAGAAATATGGAGCTTGTTGAAGCATTCCACATATGTGCGGTGCACCTAAAGAACAAATCTCTATATTTAACCTTGCGTCCGAAAATGGGCTCCAGGGTAAATTGATGGGCATTCCTGGCTAGAAGAGTATTACGTGGAAATTTTTTCAGGGGAGGAATGCAACTGGCTGTTTCACAAGAACATTGTTTGTAAAAAAAGCCGACGATGTCCAAAAGTGTCGATGGTTTCATTGATGATGTTATTCCCCATTAATCTTATACCCCTATTACGGTTGTCAATCATCAATACGATATTTGATGTTTATCAACAAAATTATTGAATCGGTATTATCGTTGTCAAAAATCAAAATTTTTGATGAAGTGAACGCTTTTTGATCAATTGTGAATGAATCAATTGACAATCTTGGTATTATCGTTGTCAAAATTATTGTTTGTTATCAAAATTTAAGTCAATTACAAATTCGACGTTGATAAATTATTTTGCTGGGATCGTGTAAGCTCAAAATTTAATAGTTCATCTTTATGTCTTCAATCGAACTTTTTTCCTGGTGAATATGCATGTTGAAAAAGAAAATACTTTGGTGCAAACCAACATTCGAAGAAAATTACGCGATATTTTGAAAGAAGTTTTATTAGTTTTGGAAAGAAGTAGAATCCACCATGGAACTATACATTTTTTCGAGTCTGTTTTTCTTGTTTTTATCTTTAGGCTGTGTATGTACATACATCGTTTTTCTTTTACTGTTTTCCTCTTTTGAAATTTTTATTGTACCACGGATTCATGTAGCATCTTATTTTCATTTTCAACAATCGAATTTGGCTGTTCTAAGCCAAATTAAGTTCCTGATGGATCGATACAGGTACCACTTACGTCTGGCAGTACGTAGTATAGCAGCGTTACAGGGAAAAGTGCATCGAAAATACAACTTTTCTGAAACTAGAATTAGTGAGGAAAACCACTTCAAATATCGCATCCCAACGCCACTTAGACGTTTGTAATGTGCATATTCGCACTCAAGAGGGCTTTCAGATGCGACCAATTTCAAGATGTTACCCAAAATTCTAAAAACGTCAAAAAAACCTATTTTTGGTGATGTACCTACGTCTGTCGGGGTTTTTATAAAATATAAAGCAGATAATTTACTACTGAAATAACAGTACTCAACTTTTGCACTTTATAAAACAATGAATCAAATTGAAATGTCAATAAAAATAGAAACTATTCAAAATATTTGTTTTCCTGGTTATTCACAATGGGTCAAAAATTTATCAATTGTTGTTCATAATACCGAATAATCAATTGATTGACAAAAACTATCAATCATCAAATAATTGATCTTTGATCGTAATAGGGGTGTTAATGTTTTATTTTGAATCCGATCGATTCTACAATAGAAATGTTCGAATTCACAAAATATCAGCTCGCCAATTCTTTAGCAAACGCATATAAATGGAAATAGAACAGCGCTAGTTAAAGATTCTGTGGCAAAAAGTCGAAAGCACCAAAATTTGATCGCACTTTGATACATATTACCACTTAAAAGAAGCAAGTTACATAGTAGGGCCCCAGATCAGAGGGAGTCAAAAAATTCTTTCAAGATCCGAGAAAACCTGAACATTTTGCAGCATTTTTGGCAATTCCAATTATTTCGTCACTTCATAAAACGCAAGTCTGTAAAACACATGCCGAGAACTAAAAGTTTTTCGGTTTCCTCAATGCAAGTGCGACGGGGGTAAATTTCGCTTTAACGACAGGATGCCAGCATTGGGTTTCAGAAGCGGTTAGTGATTCCTCATTGACCAATGCTGTTTAGATCAGAATTTAATGAACTTATCATTCGATGACGTTTAAGATCCACATCTGAAGACTGAGGAGGCTAAACAGGAAACAAAAAAGAGAAACTAAGAGGGCTGCCGTCCGCAAAGCAATGAAATGTGTAGCAGCATCTTTTATTTAATAAATACATTTTTAGTAGAACTTGGTTATTTATGTATTAAAATCTACCGTAATTTCAAAATTAAGGTTTTTCGCTTTGAAATTTTATACTTCACAAAATTTAATTGAAGTTTCCTGTTAATTTCCAAGAAATTGGCGTGTTCAGAAAAATGAGATCTCAGAGATTTCAAGATTTGTTTTTCCTCAGAGTTTTGACAGCAAAGCTGAGAAATTTTGCTAAGGAATCCTGTTCAGGTAACTGAGATTGCTGAGATCTCCGAGATCTCATTTTCCTGAACATGACTAATAAAACAAAAATTAATTTTCGAAATTTAGATTTTATTGTCATTCTATCTTCGTAAGTATAAAGTTGCAATTAATATTAAAAACAAAATAATTAGATAAAAAAAAGCTAGGTATAGAGAAAATGTGTTGTCTAAAGAAATTTAAAAAGATTTTTACAAATATATTCGACATAATATCACAAAGTTTCTGGAAAATAATTACAACAAATTGGAAGGTAATAATAAATAAAAAAAAGGTAAAAATAGATGAGTATTAAATTTTGTTTAGTTTTCTGTTGTATTGTTGGTCCAGAACATCTTGAATTCCACGCTTATATATTCTTGGGGAAATCTATGCAAACAAGCAACGTATAAGAAACTTCAAGTCAACAAATTAAAGTTGGCGAACAAAACCGGACATTATATTGAATTATATGAATTATATGCAAGAAATGAAGAAAATTTATCATTGCGTGCCTATAAGCAATTTTTTTCGCTTTCTGTCAGTTCGTACACATGATAATTTTTAATCCTTCTTTTCCTCAACTGAAATTTTATTTTGAAAATAACAAAAAAAAAAACTTCAAATCTGTATACTCGTATACCTACACTTCCTTCTCCTTCTTCGAAACCTTTCAGCATTAAAGTTATACTCGTATAAGAAAAATACTTCACAGCATGACGGTTTATGGTCTATGATTATGACAACAGAAATGTTGTCCTCACATTATAATATACATACATACGCATATACGAAGAAAAAGAGCATTTATATATATAGAGAAAATTAAAATACAAATAGCCTTACCAAAAATTGTATAATATTCTCATAAAGAACTTCCATTATTATATCCTGAAATGTGTATATTTGGCTTAGCTTTACTTGAGAAACAACACTCTAGGATCATAATCGGCTGCCATAAAATCCGGCCAACTATTAAATCTCCTATATATAGCCATTTTGATAACAACTACCACCACCGCTGACGCCACCAAATGTTATGATGACATTGATATACAAAGAGCTCTTAGAAGAAAAAAAACAACAACAACAACAACCAACAACTAAGGCAATCAAAGAAAATCCTTCGAAAAAGGCCACGAATGAGTATATCAAAATTAAGTGAGACATAAAAGTGTCAGCATTACCAAAAAAGAAATGACCACACTGGCCAGCGGATGGCAGCATCAGCATCAGCGACCATAGATGTCCTGCTGCCAATTCAGGACCATTTAACCGGATATATGGAATGGCCATAGCAAGTCAACGCTAACAGCAGCTAACGCAAGACCAATTGGAAATCCTTTTTCAAAAAAAAAAATAAATAAATGAAAATTGATCTAATGTTCTTTTTCACCATCAACAGCTATTCCATGGCATGCTCCTGAATGTGGCTATATGATGCTTGAAACTGGTCTGGTCGGTCGCAGCTAAAACAACTATGTACACCAACAACAACTTCTATATACTAAGCAATCTATTTAGTGCGAGGCTTAACAAAGTAAATTGAAGCGTATCGCTTTTCTCAAGGCTTTGGATTACCTAAGAAAAGTCCAAATGACACATTGAGAGGATTTCCGTTGGAAAGTACAATTATTTGAGTTTTTAAATTTACCACAAGAGCAAGTATATAAGAAGACATTTTTATGTGAGCTTCTATACCTATATATTTTTTGGGGAGAGAATATTTAGTATAGACGACGTTGTTGTCTTTGCTTAAGTCCTTGCGCGGCAATTCTCCGAACTCATTATGGTTGCCATAAAATATAATAAGATAGGTCTGCAAGCAGGATAATAACTGCGAAGGAAAAAAAAAAAAATATGTGTACTTCCAAAAAACTCCATCAAATGGAGGTGTTTGAGTGGTTTTACGTTAAAGCGATAATGATGGGCTATAACGGTGTGGTTGTGTATATAAATCACCAAAAATGTCTCTAAAAGGTCCTCAAAGTGGAGTGATAATGTTTTTTTTCCTCCGAACGATAAAAAAAAAAGAATAAATGTCACTTAGAGTACATATACCTCTATGAACTATGAAGTCGTCAAAGTTTATGAAATTCACCAAGTACCTTCATTTTTCTGTTTTTATTTGATCACTTTAATATTTTTAATATTTTAAAATGATACCTGTCTTAAAATTTAAGAGAATTTTAATCCAATCCTGGGCCTTAAAAAAAAAAAAAGAACCTGGCCCAGACAAAAGTTTTTGTACGCTAAAATTCTTTTGAAATGTTTAAAATAGTGGTTTTGAAAAAAACGTATATTCATCTTGAATATAGCCGTTTTTGAAAAAAATGAGATTTTCGATAGCATTTTTAAACATTTGTATGAGAAGAACCGTTATTTTTATTATAGGAAAAAAATTAATTTAAAATCTGCTATATAATACAAAATACTGCTGTGTGCTAAGTTTAATAAAAATAAAAAAAGTCGTTTTCGAATTTTAAGTTCTCAAAAAACTATTTTGAAACTTTATATATTTTGAAAACAAATTTTTTTCGAAGATTTTGGTAAACAATACTTTTTAAAAAGTTTGTAATAAACTCCACAAAAAAATTGATCAAAATCAATTGATTGATTGAATTGTTTTTGAGGAAATCGAAAATAAAAAAACTATTCTATGGGATGTACCTACCTGCATTTATAACCATTTTTCGGAATTTCTTATTTTATAAAATGGTTATAGCGATTTTGTAAAAAAAAATTGGTTTTTTTTTTAATTGTGAGCACTTTTTTGAGAAAAATAAGATTTTCATTTTTTGGTAAAAAATTGTTCGGCAGGGTCTAAACTTGCTTGTAATTCTTTTTAGGTTTCATGCTTTAAAAAGCTTAAAAAAAAAAAAAAAAAGTAAGGAACATCGCCCCTAGAAAAACGAATTCTCTACATAGTGAATTTTTTTTTTTTTTAACATTTATTATGGGCTAGCTGCACGTCTAAAAAAAATATACCTTCAAAAATTGGGAAACTCAATTAAAAAAAATATAACGAGGTTCAATTCAAAAAAAGTAAAAGACATCGCCCCTGGAAAAACTTGCCCTCAACATTTAGGCGTTTAAATTTTTTCAATACCATTAATACTTATCGAGAGCTGCAAGTCTAAAGAAAAAAAAAACTTCCGATGCAGAGATCTTCAACTTCATTGCTAAATTGGTTTTTTGTGGTTGATGCTAATATCAATTCTGAATCGAACACAAAAAAAAACAAAAATATCATAAGAAAATAGTTTTAGTAATTTTCAATTTTCTCAAAAACTAGAAGACATAAAACCATTCGGTTTTTTGTGTTCGATTCAGAATTGATATTAGAATTGCCCACAAAAAGCTTATTTAGCACTTCATTTCACATTTTTGAAAAAAAAAATGGGTTCATACATTTTTTTTTCATTTTGTTTATCAATTTTTCAAAAACTGTTGACATAAATAATTTAATTAAAATTTACGATTAAAGAATTGATCTCTGGATTTCAAAACAAGTATAGTACTACATTGTAAGTTTTGCCGTTGTTTTTTAATAATTTTTTTATTTTTTAAATTGCCCCTACCTCCTAAACGGGGTGAAATAGACCCCCTCCCATAGTAAAAAATGCTTTCTTTTGACCCCTCTAAAAAAAAACCGTTACCAAGTTTTGTCACCAAAGTTATCGTACTCTACCCAAACAAAGTAACCCACTTTCAAAAATTCATAACCCGATTAACAGTTTTTATATTAACTATAAACACATTTTTTTATATGAACCCAAATTAGATTTATTTAATCCAAATTGTAATTTCTTTGATTTTAATAAAAATCTACCAATAAGTATAACATTTTTGGTCTATCTACGGTCTATCTAAGGTCTTTTAAATTCAACTTTATTTACACCTTGAAAACTCAGTATGTGTTGTAAGATTTTGATTTTAGAAATCAATAAATACAAAGCCATTGCGCATTATTTTCGTCTAACGTCGCTTCAGAAGAAAAAAGTATTCGTTCTTGTTGATTCTCACTCGTTCACATTTCAATGCTTCTTCCAGTAAACACTATTTCATTCTGGTTTTACTGAAGGTTCCTTGAAAACATAAAACAAAAAACAATGACTGTAAGATTCTATAGAAAATTAGAAGTATATGGCAAAACTAACAAGAGAATACGTTATGGTAGCCTTAAGCATAAAATTTTCCAAATCATCTAGGAACCAGGAACCAGGAAATTACAAGCAAATTCAAAATCCCTTTCTCTTTTTATAAAATAAACAAGAATCAACAGTTATTGTGTATATACATCTCCAAACTCGAATTCACATCCTTTTTGGTGGAGGACCTCAGGACAAAAAAAAAACAACAAATTATATTAAACACTAAATGATCTTACACGCGTCCCTCATAGATTTTCAATCTAATTTTTGTACATAAAAGAGCAAGTAGCAAAAAGCGGGCAATGGATGATTATGTTATATTTGTTGCTAAAACATCCTTGTACCGGAAAGGGTGAATGCTTTCTAAATTGCTAAACTAATTTAATTGACAGTATTTGCTTGAGTTAACCCAAATGAAATATTCATGATTCATTAAGAACGACAATTTGATTTATTATCCTTGGTAGGTATATATGTATGTGTGTAAATGTGTATAGATGTGTATTTCTATTGTGCAAGATGTAAATAGGAATGGGTCCTTCGAAATTTGTACAAAAACAAACTCTAAAGTCTGCAAATGCTGTTTTCCTAAAGATATATTCATTGATGCATAAAGAAAAGGGTCGAGTATTCTCTATATACATATCCCTAGCTTTATATATACATATACGTATATTCTTTAGAATATTGACCTTTAACGTGTGTCTGTCTGCCAATTTGGAAAGCATGTTGTCATGGGAAGCGAAGTTCATGCCGTTGAGCCGCATACAACAAATTATCAAGAGATTGGCCAAGACATTTATGCTAAATGGACATCATTTTATAACAGTTACCTTTTGAAAGGAGACCACTTTAGAAATGATTGGATAGACCCTTGAGATGAGAGTCATTTGATTTGAGTTTAACTATAGAATTCACACCTTGAAGTATGTATTATTCAAATTATTATATATGAAGCTTAATAGTGATATAGAAGTGAGTTGTTATGAACTCTGATTGGTGTGATAATAATTTATCTTCATTATTATAAGTATATATGGTACTCCATTTAAGGCTAAATGCTCTACAAATTTCAATGCAAAATGAGTGGTGTCTGCGCAGTTTTACATATACATTCATATAAGAGTTGGTTGAATTGCAATTAAGCTGACTAATGAACCAAAAAGGTACTCGAATTAATGCAGAATCAGCTTACCACGAAATGGGAATGATTTTTTTTTTGTATTTATTGAAAGGAGCTTTTCTTCTTTTCATTTGAAAGGGGTGCAAATATGAATTAAAAAAAAATAAAGAAGTAAAATTGGAATATTTTAGGAACAATGCCAGGAATTTTAATTATAGAAACTTTTTTTTTTTGTTTTCATTTGAATCGATTAAATATTCCACTTTCTGAAATAATTATAATTATTGTAGGTTAATGATTTATGAACTTTTATATTTTGGTTCGATTGATTCACATCGTTGAATTTGCTTTTGTTTGCTTTGATATTACATTCTGATGAATAATATCTTACGTTTCGATAGAGAGTGAAAGTTGACCTAGTAATCAAAATATAAAAAATTATAATTTAATTAAACTATTAGTAGGTATACAAATATCAGATACAAATAAATTGACAATGTTAAATTGTTATACCTACATCATTCTTAAGGTTTTTAAAGCCAAAGTCTCAATTACTCAAAGCACTGAATTCTCGCAATATATGTATGTGTTATTCAAAATTTCGAAGATTGCTACTTTATCAACAACAAGCGATCTATGTCAATGGGATCCAATTTTGTTTGCATTATAGGCCAGTTATAGCTTTCATTGAAACTCATCATTGAAAATTTGAATTTCTTATTTTGAGACACTTAAAAAGCAAAATCAGTAATTATATTGATGCCAATAAAAAGCTCTTGACTCAATTATTATTTCCAGTCAAAAAAATATTTCATTTTGGCAAAAATCTTTCACATTAAACGATTTCTAAGATTTCAATGATCAATGATAAGGTAGTTTAATCATTGAAATAAAGAAATTCATTTGATTTGTAAGGTTTGGCCAAAATTAAATTTTTTTTTGACTAAAATTAATAAGTGAGTCATCACCCCTTTATTGGCATCAAAATATTGTCTGATTTTGCTTTCAAAGTGTTTCAAATTAGGAAATTAAATTTTTCAATGATGAGTTTCAATGAAAGCTATAACTGACCCCTTAGAGCCTACCTGGTGGCTGAATATATCCTAAGCGGAGTAACATACTTTCGTGCTAGCGGGACAGAAGACCAAAAGAGGGTATGAAAATACTCAAGGTATACTGGTATATAGTATGGTTTAATGTTGTCCAAGAAAACTGTTATAAAACTCGGTAAATAAGTATTTATATTTAAATTAATACTCAACAAGTTTTCAAACATCGGCTTGTCCTCTAAGTTCCTTAGACTATACAACCCACTAATAACCAACAATTGATCGTCTTCAATCTGGAATGGTACGAATATATCTGAGTTTTTTGAGACTAAAATAGGTGTTCCATAAGGATGTGTTCTTAGTCCGATCTTGTTTGCCCTATTTATTCATGATGTGACAAAAAATTTTAAGTGACGGAATAAAGGTTGGAGGGGAAGTAATTCAAATGTTATACTCTACGCAGATGATCTGTGGCCTATTTCACCATCTTACAAATTGTAATTTACAAGCACTTTTTCAACAAATTTGTAGAAAAATCGATTTATTCTGTTGCACAAAATATTTGTGCTACAAAATTGCAGTTGTAGTTTACAAAGGGAAATTTGTAGAAATTTCATTATTTCCGTTTTACCAAAATTTAATTTTCTTTGTTGCTAACAAGTATACAAATTTGTTAAAACTCATTTTTTTTTTTGTAAGTTTGTGTTTCACGAAATTAAAAAATTTTACAAATTTGTTCAGTTACTGAAAATTTCTTACAATAGAAAGATCGTCTGTCGATTTAAAAACAATTTGTATTTTTCGAAAGAAATCGCATTTCAAACCTAAAATTGTCGAAGCTATAGTAGCACCGATAGTTATATATGTGAAGATTTTGTGCTTAATAGACCAAGGTCTGTGAATTAACTATGAAATTTCAGGGGTGACATTCTGTATGGCAAAAGCGAACAATCGTTATCGTTTTTGCTTATGTTCGTTTATGAAAAACGAACGATCGCTTTCGTTACGTTTATTACAGAATCTGGCTGCAGATTCTTTTGTTTTCAACAAAAAGTTTCGGTTAAAACGTGTTAAGGTAGAGCAAATAATAAGACAAGTTGGACCTAGGATTGCAAATGAGTCTGAAAAAAACATTTCACTGACACCGACACAGCAATTTCTAAAAGCTTTACATTAGCTTGGAAATGGTAGATAGTATCATGGGATCGCAAACATGCACTGTATATCTAAATCTACGGTATGCAGAACTATTTGTGTTTGTTCAGCCATTGTTGATGCTTTCTTTGAAAATACTGTGCGTTGGCCAAAAAAAACACGAAAGCATTCGTAAACGGTTCTTTAATATTGCTTACACATTTGTGAAAAACGGTTGTTGTTTACAACTTTGCAAATTAAATGGAGAAACGGTATTTTGTATTTGTATAAATAACAAATACAATTGCCCCTAATTTTTTTCTCCTTTTAACAAATTTGTTGGAATTAAGTTTGTAGCTTGTGAAACAGAAAATTTATAAACAAATTTGTAAATGTAATCAACAAATACAAATTTGTAATTTTACTTGTAATTTGGTGAAATAAACCACTGGTCTTATTAGCAGAAACTCCTTCCTCACTATGGCTCGCTATTAACCGACATAAAAACTAATTCTTTTTTCTTGGCACAGATCCTAAAGAAGTTGTAAAGCAGTATAAATACCTCGGTTTTCTAATATCAAGTAACTTGGATCTGCGTCCCGGTCTCCATACATAATAGATAAATGCTTATTTGTCAAAACTGCAATTAATGTTATGTGGAGTGTAGGTTCTATTGTAATCAAAAAGTAGACTCAAATTAAGAGTACCATGGATTCAACAGTAAATATACCTGTCTTTGTTACGGAAATCAAGTCTTTGGGTACAAGTTTGTTGAAGAATTCGAAGCGGTACAATGATTCTTTTTCAAATGCATTTTTAGGCTCCCACCGACATCGCCAACAAATTCTTTGCACGCGGAATCGGGTATCCCTCAAATTTTTGTAAAAATCTTGAAAGCAAATGCAAACTAGGTAGGTACATATTCAAAGTAATGTCAGTAATACCAACTTGCAAAAAAAAATAATGAAATATGCTTTTATAGGTTCAAGCTCAATCCATTCACAGAATGGTATGATATTGCTGGTGTCTACGGAGTGGATCTCAGTTTATTTAATTAAACGAGTGAATGCTGGCGCTAAGCACTTTATAACTGCATTTAAAAAGTGGATGAATCTTTTTATCTACAATGCATTTATAGCGCAAAATCCTCCTGGACCACTCCTTAGGCGCAAAATCTTCCTGAACCACTGCTTAGGTAGTAGCAGTTATACTTTAGTAATTATCTCTCCACCTACCAAATAAGCACGATATTTAAAGCTAGAGTAGACATTTTGGGATTCAATTTCAAACCTCACAGGTAGGAAATCTCATCAATTTGTAATTTATGCAATCGAAATGAAAATGAAGACTTCTACTACTTGTTATAGCAGTCTGGCCAATTCTTCAAGCAATCCACCAAAAGAAATAAAAAAAGATCAGTCTAATTTCCAAAAAAATTTATTACATAACTTAGTCTTTATTATATTTTCCAAATTACACACTCAATGTATGACGTCCACTACATTTTTTTCTTTTTAACGTTGATGGCGTGTTCTCCAAAACTTTTGCAATTTTATTGACAAATCCTTAAGACAAATATCGTCTCAATACTTTTTTAAGCACAAACACAATTTTTTAAAGAAAAAAACAAATCAGGAATGACCAATTTCCCAAACAAAAAGAATTAAATCAAAACGGATAATATATTTGAACAGATGGCGATTAGTAGTGTGGGGGGGTTAAGTGATTTATAAACATTCTAAGAATTAGTTTTTTGTTTGCCAAATATTTTATTTTATTATAAAAATGAAAGTGCCATATTCAATCTTTTAGTGCCACAGTGTCATTTTAATGAAAAAGTGCCAAAAGTGCACGAACGTCCCACATCGGCAACGCGGATGGGAAGTAGTTTTTAGTTTCTCCGACCAAGTCCTTAGATATCGAAATAGTTTTGAGATGTAATCACCTTATTTTAGTTTCAAATATTGTCTATTTATCCATGTAAAAAAAAAAATTAATTTATAATTTCATATCGTGAATTAATTTACTAAGTACACGGTTAAAAATTCTGGCATTAATTTTAATATTTTCAGGGTTGTATATATGACAACACCAAAAATGTATTAAAGTTTAATACATCGCAAATATTACATTTTTACTTTTAATACAAAAATTATTACATTTTTTAATAGAACTTTATTAGAAAAAGAGAGGAAATAAATTGAGGAAATTTCTCACAAAGAAATTTCTCACAAGAAAATTTTCTCTCAAAAGGATATTTCTTTTGAGAATTAATGCAACACAGAAAATATTATGAATACATACTCGTAATTCGTAATAGCTATAATAATGAATGTGTATTTTTGCAAGAGTACCTATTTATCTTTGTATGTCAATTTATTTCCATTAGGGAATAATTATTCTTTTTATTTTTATTAGAAAAATAACATTCTTTTCTCCATCGTTTTTCAGAAATGAGAATAGAAATCTTATTGCGATTGAAATTTTGTCTACTAATTAACATATTGTGCCTCGAAAAACTGCAAAGCGCCTTCAAAATAATGCATATTTAAATTTTTTTTATTTTTATTATTCTTGCTTTTTAATACAATATTAATAAATTTTAATCTTGGGTGTATTAAAAAGTGACGCAGTCTGTTCAAAATGTTCATATTCAATATGGCTGACAAAAATGAGCATCGCAGCAAAAAAAGGGCGAGGAGGTATTAGAATGTAATCAAAAATTATTAGAAAAATTCTCATATTTGAAATGGCAACTGAGAGAGAAATTTTCCCTCTCTACAAGGGACATGTTTTATTCTTTTGGGTTAAAAACGACTCTTTTTTGTATTACAAATGATATTTTAATACAAAAATATTAGAATGTAATAAGAATTGATTAGAATTTTTTTTTAATATTTCCCTAGTATTAAAATGTAATATTTGCTGTATTGCATACGGCTGCAATACAAGAGCTGTATTAAAAAATAGTCCAGAATTTTTAACCGTGTACTTAAGCTAAAAAACATGAATTGTTAAACAAATTTTAATTAATTTATACTTAAAACTCCTAATTTAGGAAATATTATATTATAATAGGTAGTATCTATACTTCTTCTTTTTAATATAATTATATTTATTGAATATGTTAAAATTTCGAAAAACGGCACTTATTACCATTTTCTATTTTCTTTTGTATAGGTATCTCTATTTTTTTTAATTTATAAATGTATATTTTTTTATTTAAATAAAAAATAATTTAATAATAATAATACAAATATTTATTTCAAAATCATTTGTATACTATAACGTATAACAATTTTTTATATAATAAACTAACAAAATTGTGAAACAAAATTTTTTTTTTAAAATAATTTAAATATATTTCTTCAAATATTACAACTGAAAAATCGAAAGTTTTACCAGTAAATTTTTAAATTGTCATTCAACCTCTTATACTTCATGCAAACCATCCAATAATTTGAAGATGAAAACGACTTCATTTAATTTAAATCTAGGAATTTTGCAATAATTTTTGGTACACAAAACTTAACGAAAACCATAACATACCTACATTTCGAAATAAGAAAAATCAACATTATGACCATGAAAGTAATGGTTATTTACAAATTATTGTTACATATATTTATTAAAGCTTTTCTATAGATACTTTTCAGATAATCCTTATTTTGTTTTCTAACATTGCCCAAAAAAATAAAGAATCAATTGCAAAGAATTGATAAAAGTATCTAATGTATCCTTTTTATAAATTTTCATCATAATTTACAGTAATAATGTCAATCGAATTCAATAAACTCTAATTTCTATAAAAAGTTTTAGCTTGAAAATCGATACCTAATAGAAAGAAAAAAATTAATGTTCCTATAGATGTAGGTACTTTTGGTCTTTTGACTTCATTGTCTGGGCCTGATAGACCATTGGTATAGTGCTTAATTGAGTGAGACAAATGCCTAGTTGACACAGCTAATGGACTTCATATAAAGTCTATAATATGCTCTTAATATAAATTCTTTGGTACCTATATATGTTCGTAATTGGTAAAAAGTCACAGTCCATGGAGGTAAGGAATTTGTTGAAGTTTAAAGATTAATAGAATATCTTAAATTTCAATCAAAGAATTTCTTTAACATATAGATATAAATGGTTAACAAAAAAAATACAATAGCTATCCTGAATTGTAATCTTAACTTGGCTTAGAAATATTTCCAGATATTTCAATATATTAACTAAATAGGTACATTATGTAGGTTTGTATAATATGGGGAAAAAAATACTATGTAAGCGACCACCAACCATTTTACTTGAAAAAAATTATTTGTACCTACATTTTTAGATACCTATTTATCGTGATTATGACCAGTTTTTCTGTGTCAGATCATCCCAGTTTCGTTCGGAGGAAATTAATTTTGAAACAAAAATTATACTTAATTATATAAAATTTGGAAAAAAAATAATTTGAAATTTTGATTTTGAAAATTAATTTTTCAAAAACTAGTCATTAACACAATTTAATTTAAAGTGAAAATTCCCTTTCCAAAAGAAAATTAAATTTAAATTTAGAAAATTAACCCTCCCGCCTAAACGGGGCGGAAATAAACCCCCCCCTCCCATACGATTTTTTGCTTGCCTTAACCAAACCTACTCGCTCTAGCTTTGGTACACCAGCTTGTACCGACCACCCTGTATAGGAACTACATGGCTAGTTATGGATACGTAAACAAAATTGAACTCCAGATTTTGATCAAACTTGACATTAACGATGATAGCGAAAAAAATGCGTTCTTCAATTTTGTCTGTTCTTTTGGCTGCATCCTAAACGGGAAGGTCGATTTCCCCCCAACACGCATTTTTTTTTTATTCTCTTATGACCAAAAATAACAGTAGCTCCCGTACAAATTTTTTTTAACAAGAAAAAGAAAATCTTTTCTTTTTTTTTTAATTCAGTGATTTTTTTTCAAAATGGAAACCATAAAACCATTTTTTTTATTTTCGATTTTCTCAAAAACGGTTCAAATGATTTTGGTCAATTTTTTTCTAGAGAGTGTTCAAAAAGTTTTAGAAGTATTGTATATCAAAATTTTCTAACATTCGATTTTTAATAAAAGTTTAAAAAATTTGTTTCAGAAAGTAATACATAGCTAATTCGAAAACGAAATGATCGTTTTTTATTAAACTTAAGATTTTAAATAAAAATTATTCTTATAACCAAAAATAACGGTACCTCTCATACAAGTGTTTAAGTAAAATCTGGTAAGTAAAATCTTATTTTCTCAAAAATGACTACTACGGTTTTGATAAAAAAAAAAAATTACGGGAGGTCATATCAGCACGATCAAACACGTTATTGGACAAAATTTGGTATCTATAGTAACGGTATATCTCTCATAGAACCATTTTTGGTTTTCGATTATATTATCATATCTGTTTAACTGAATTTAATGAAATTTCTAACGTAAGAGCTTCTAATAAAGCTTAACAATATTGCATATCAAAATTTTCTAAAACACAAATTTTTGATCTTTAAAAAAGATTTCAAAATTTTTTTTGGATACTTCGAAAATGAGTACCTAGGTAGGTAAATGATTTTTTTCAAGTTTTGTTTTTTAACCTCGCATTAAATTGTTTTGATATTTGAGATTTCAACGTGTTTTTTATGAAATAAATAAAAGATATTATTTTAAACAAATTTAAAAAAATATGGCGTGCACATTCTTTTTCTAAAAAATTCTTCAGAATTTTATATAGGTATGTACATATATAAATTTTAAGATAAGTTTTTTTTTTTTAAGTCGTTGGACTTTTATTTTTTTTTATATTTATCTAAGAAATAATATGGCGTACTTATAGCGTTGGTGTCAAAACAATTTCAGATTTTGTTTAATTAATTTAGTTCTAAATATATATGTATTAGGATGATTCAAAATAATAGAATTTTCTCGAAATTGAACGGTACCGGGCGAAATTAGCTATGAAGCTTAGATTGAAACCAAAGAATTAAGACCAAAAAATTGAAAATCGAACACCATTTATAGAGGTCGCTACCAGCGTTTTTTCAATAATTTTGCTTGAAAATTTTTGAAAACCGGAATTTTTTTCAAATGTTAAAAGCTGCATAACTTTTCGAGTTTTCGTGCCTAAAGCCGAGAGTATACATTGAACAAGAAAAAACCATAAGTGGTAAAATTTTTTTTTTTTCGGAAGAAACAAAATCTGAGTTTAAATAAAAAATTTGTATTCGTTGTCCTCTTTTTTTCCACAAAACAATGTCACCAAAATTGTTTTGCGCGAAAAAGTTTCCGTGGTGAATATAAATTTTTTCAACAAGTTTGGTTCACAGTTCGATAGTAAAATTTTAAACGTCAAATTTTTTTTTGCGATAAAATCACTCCCATAAGAAGTACATTTATTTTTTTTCGAGGAGGAACTGTATTCTAGGCTTAAAGCATGAAATTTTCAGGGAATGTTCGTATGTGAAAAATCCTTTTTTTATAGTTCTTTTTTAATTATAAATAAAAAGAAAACATCTACAGAAAACAACGCAAAGGATCTGGGACTTGGTGTTGACTAAAAATTACGTTTTCAGTTTAACTAGTTAAACCGAAAACGCATTTCAATGGTCAAGAACCTGCCCCAAAGTTCTTTTCTTGCTTAAACTTGTTTAAACAATATTTTCAAATAAAAGAAATTACTATATAACCATGATGATGTAGAAAAACTTATGTCGTATTGTACAGGGTTTGTCCAAAAAAATTTTTAAAATTATTTTCTCTAAAATTTCATAACCTGTTATATGTAGTTTAATGCTGAATCGTAACGGTTTTTGAGTTAACACATTTTTTTTTAATAATTTACCTCTACTTTGATTTCATTTTTATTAATACAGCTTAATAGTTAGACTAACATTTTATAAAGAAATATTTTTAATGATCGTCACCATTTAGTTAGAAATAAATCGATAGCCCTAAATGGTGGTCAAAATTAATTTGTACTTGAAACGTTTGAAATAGCACCCTGTATAAATATCTTACTACGCAATCAAATGTTTTGCTTTAAAAGCTTGACCTAATTTTGCAGTTTCTTAAAAGGTATACAACTTATCACAATTCACCTTAGATGAAAAGTTATGAAAATTTGAAATCCAATCAAAAATAATTCTCTAACAAATTCAAATAAATCATAATTTTTAAAATAGAAGTAAATTCTGTACTTATTTTGAATTTTTTCTATTGATTTATTAAATGAAATAGTCGACTCTTTATTTTTTTATTGGATTCAAATTGTTTATACTGCTACTGAATTAATAAACAAATAAATACTAACACTTATTATTATCTTAAAAAAAATAAAGATTTTACACTGCTGAATGTCAAAATAAAAATTGTATTGCAATAATATTTGAAGCGGTTCAATAAAATACATAAACGTATTATTGGGATGGGATATAGGAGGAATGTTTATACGCTTGAAAAACCATATTCATTCGAAACACGCCTATTTCAACAGAAAATTTATTAAATTAAAATCTGAAACAGGAATTTGCAATATATACACAACAAACTATATAATATATAAATGGTCTTCATGCGTATTTAGTTTGTCGGCTGTTGACAATGACATATGGATGCCATGAATGTACCCTTTGACCCTAATAAAACATATTACTCTCCATTTGATTTTTTTTTGTATAGGTATATATAGATTTTTGTGTCCTTGTGTCGTCGGATGTCAAAATATACCCTTGTTTGATATGCGACTTTTAACATCACATACGTACATTTGTATTTCTATACATATATGTATAAGTATGTATGTATGTATGTATAACTCATTGGGTCCTTCATAGTCCTTAGTTCATGGTTTGATGAAGTTTACTAATATCTAACTTAAATTTAATTCATGTATAGATTCCATAAAGATGAATTCAATTAATGAAAGAGAATGTGCAAAAAACTTGTTTTATAGATTCTCGTACGTAATACTGGTATTATATGGATATCCTTTCGCACCCTTGGAATAGAAGTGGTTGTAAGAAATACCATACTTAAAGCCTAGTTTTTTTTACCTCCGATGCCTTTTTTAGGGCCTAAATATTAAAAATATGTAGGTACATACAATATTATTTGAACTTTTAATGGAAATTCTTGAGATTTTAAAAATTCTTGAAGCATTGCACCAACAAAACTAAATTTTGAAACCTATATTCAGACTTAAAAGTTAAAAATTTGTGAATGATTTGTACAAAGTGTATTTTATTCCTTTTTAAAGCCTTTTACATATAAAAACTGAATACAAATATTGTTCGTATAACGCCCTTATTAAAAAAAAAATATAAAAAAACTGGCTTACCCACTCTTTCTAACGATTCATGCCAAAGCCCTATAGTTTTTATC
Organism: Epistrophe grossulariae; assembly: GCA_929447395.1. Taxonomy (NCBI): domain Eukaryota; kingdom Metazoa; phylum Arthropoda; class Insecta; order Diptera; family Syrphidae; genus Epistrophe; species Epistrophe grossulariae. The sequence continues at coordinate 140,286,463 of OV839566.1, read as the reverse complement.
TGATGAAAATGTGTGTTTTTGCTTTATCATACCATTTTTTACTATTAAAATTTTATTTTATTTCCAATTTATGCATATTTATCACAGTAACAGCATTTTTGACTCTCTCAAACTCCATTCCCATCATCATGTCACTTAATTATTTATCGTCGTCCAATATCAGCAACTGGAACTTAAATTAGCATATTTTGCCATTGACACCATAATAAATTATACAAACTGTCCTCCTCCATTATTCTCTCTATATATAGGTATATAAGCTGGAATACTGATACCTTTCCTTAAACAAAGGATCTATACCTATATTTTAAAGAATGATTCTTTCATAACTTTTATTACAACCAAACCGACCGTCATCATCATGACAACAGAAAACAACGCGATGGCGATAGGCTTCCATTTCACAACCCAATAATCAAGAAAAATGTCGAAGCACGCCTCTAAATTCCAAAAATGTTTATATAAATTACCATCGAACCTCTAGCTCAAAACCATAAATAATAATAATACATTTAATTTGTACAAAAAAAAAAAAAAAAAAAAAAAAACTTAAATTGAGTGGGATGGTATAGTAGTGGTGGTGCTTATTTATAAAATATCACCAAGCATCACTTATATTGGACCGACATTTTATTGGCCTTGCCTTGCTATTGGGCTATTATGTATAATGCCGAGAGATGTCATATTGTCTAGTGAAATGGACCAGTAATTGGGGCCAACATCAGAACAGAAGCATCCGTAAGCCACACAACAAAAACAACAACAATATCCTTGTGCGGTAATTCATCAATTCCTCAAAATGATAGATATCCATAAATTTGTGTAGTGTCATCATTCTAAGAGAGTTAATGACTATTTTGTTTTAAGGGATTCACACGAAAGGCTCGGTTTTGAGCTGAATTAATGTTAATACTCGATGAGTGGTTAGGATGTTTAAGTTAGATCTATGTGATGAGTGGACACTTATGGAACTTTGACCGTAGAAAGACATCAGCATGGACATTGGATATATATGGAAAGCCATAGATTAAGAGCTTAATAGAGTGGTGATATATTTAGAAGAGGATTAAGTCACCTACTCCATGATTCCATCACTTTCATTCATCAGCTACAAATTTATATATGAATAATAATAATCGAGGTGGACATATAACACAAATGGTTGATGATTTATTATGAAAGGCTACAACAGCAGATCTCGACTAAAAAAATTTTAGTGAAAAATTGAAAAAAGTTATGATACGTGGCATCATTTAAAAGTTTAAAAATCTGATTTCTTTCGAAACCAGATATCTCCGCCGTTCTTTCCAAACCCGATATAAGTAAGTAAGTAAGTAAGTAATTCATTCATTTATTTCTACTTTTCTTAGCATAGTTTAACAAAAACAATGAATTTAAAAGCTATGGCTTTGCCGTCAGCTCGGTTAGCAATTTTTATCATTACGATCAAATAGTTAATTTAATTAAATATTTAATAAAATAGTAAAAACTAGTTATATGAATTCGGTTATTAATAACTTCCTATATTTATAAGTATCTTTCAAAAATTTGTAAAGAGTTTTCCAGTCAAAACCATTCAGGATGATGATAGTTTCCTGCACCGTTAATGTTCTCTACAGGCGTTGTGACGAGAAAATGGGACAAATGCTGACAAAGTGGAAACAGTCTTCTTTGGATCTTAAATTGCATAAAGAACAGAATTGGTTAAAACTTCCATTGTAAGGGCTTCCGTTTAGGCTTAGAAGTTCACATCTCACTTTAAATATGAGTGATATTTCTCTAAAGCTTAGCAAGTCGTTGAAATAGTTATTTTGCAATAGAGTGGTGTTAAGTTGTGAATATAGAATTCTACTTTCAGATTCGCGTGCTTTCGCTATAAGACTATCGTGTACAAAGTTTTCACGTTGTTGAATAATGCGGTATAGCTGATCTTTGAGAATGGAAAAGTTGCCTGGCTCCATGGTGAGGATTTCGCCATAGGTATTTCCTAAACTTTTCCATTTTGCCATCCACCAATACTCGTTTCTTAATTCATATAGTACCATTTTTTTAGAAACTCGTGCATCTTGGTAAGATAGAGTCTTCACGATGTAACCTGCCTGTACTTTTAGCGTATGTGTAAATAGTTTAGGAAGACCGGTTTCAAGATATAGCGCATAATTAGGCGTTTTCAGAGGTAGGTTAAACAGCTTTTTTATGAAATTCCTTTGGAATTTTTCAATATCCTCGTATTCGTCAATACCCCATACCTGAGCAGCGTAACACAGAGTAGACTTAACCACAGCATCAAATATTCTAAATTTTGTTGAAAGTTCGATGCGTTCATTTAAGAATACGTTTCTCCATGAGACATTGATCAGACTTTGTGCACTTTTTGATTTATCTGAAAGATGTTTGTTAAAGTCAAGAGTACTGTTAATGTTAACTCCCAGATACTTGTACTCATTGGTTACTTCTAATCTAGATCCATTAAACGACCAATTATAAGAGTTCCGACTTCTTCCCGATCTTGAAAACACCATTACTTTTGATTTGTCTGAATTGATGACAAGACTCCATTTAAGACAATATTCCTCTAATCGATTAATCATCAGTTGAAGGCTTTCTGGTGATTCTGAAAGTACCACCAGATCATCGGCATACAGAAGGACATTGATGTTTAAATCCGAAATACGGACTCCTCCAGGAAGACAAGCTACAACATCGTTAATGAAGAGTGCAAACAAAAGTGCACTAAGAAGACATCCTTGTTTAACGCCACTATTTGTCTCGAACCACTCGGAGTAGATTGACCCATCCCATACAGCTGCTTTTGAATCGGTATATAAATCTTTTATTATATTGGTGAAATTCGAAGACAGTCCTAATTGTGAAAGCTTGTAAAAGAGGGCATTACGATTAATTAGATCAAAGGCTGCCTTGAAATCAACAAAAAATGTATATACTTTTTTGTTTCTGGCTTGAAACGCTTTAATAATTGAAGTTAGTGTGAAAATATGGTCAACTGTAGAAAATGTTTTTCTGAATCCAGCCTGATAGTCTGATAATATGTTGTAAGTGTTAACCCATGTTTCAAGTCTGTTGACAAGCACACCACAGAACAATTTTGCCAGGACATTCATGAAAGAGATGCCTCTATAATTTTCAACACTATTTAGGTCTCCTTTTTTGTGGATTGGAAAAATCACAGATCTTTTAAATGACGATGGGGCTTTTTCTCCCAAGATTATTTTATTAAATAAAGATTTTAGTTGGAAATGCAAAGCAACAGTTGCATTCTTGAAGAACTCGTACGGGATCCCGTCTTCACCAGGAGCTTTTCCATTTTTGCCTTTTGAGATTACAGTGCTTATTTCCGCTAAAGAGATTTCAGAATCAAGAATCTCATCGAGAATCATCGGCTCCGCATAAGAGAATTTCACATCTGAATTGCTGTATAAGAGATTTTTGAAGTGGTTAGACAGATCTTTAGCAGATAATGCCATTCCTATTGCAAAACTCGATCCATTTATCTCCCTGACTGTCTTCCAAAATTCCTTCGAACTTTTTATCTGGCCGAGTGTACAAGCTTGGTGGTTTTCAAATTTGGTTTTTTTTCTTAAGCACAATTTCTTATAGCGTATGTTAGCTTCAAGGTACCACTTTTTCAAAATTTGACAGTTAGAGCTTCGCATCGCATTTAACAGAGCAAATGATTTTTTCCGGGCTATCATACATTCTTTATCGAACCACTTTTGTTTAAAATTAGGACGGTTTTTCGGAGAAACATTGTCTGTTGAATTTCTAATGCAAGATACTATTTTGTTAGCACTTACTTCGACAGACTCAGCCATAACATTTAAACTCGCTAGGTTTTCTTCCAATATTTGCTGATATACAGAAGCTGTTTCTTGTTTCCATTTCAATCGTGGTAAAAGTTTCAGATCTGTTCGCTTAGGCGTAGTATCATCAATCCAGTCTACAACTATTGGCATGTGATCGGAAAAGTTCTTACACTGGATTTAAAATTTTTGCACTAAATCATTCCAATCGTTATTAATCGCACAATAGTCTATCACAGATTTGCCTTGTCCTCCTAGAAATGTAAAGTGTCCTTCGGTGTCACCATTCATACAGCCATTCAAAATTGTACAATCGAACAACTGGAGAATATCAAGAAGATTCGTTCCATTTTGATTTAAGACTCCATCCATTGATGTCCTTTGGCTATAATTTAATAAATTGTTTGTTGTGCTTCGTACTGATGTAGTTTGTGAATTGCTGGTTCTTGCATTGAAATCACCGATAACTAAGACGCTTTTGTTTCCAAGGTGATGAATGATGTTGTTAAGCCGCTCGAAGTCCTCAATCCACTTGTTGCAGTTAATGTAGAATAGATATATCCGCACCAAGCCTCGTAAGATTCTGGGAGTATAGTTTTGTAGATGATGTGAGTTTCTATATGAATTGTGTTCGAATTCGAACCTAATGTATGTTGAAGACAGCCATCAAATCATCACTGAAGAATTCAACTGTTCTCATATAAAAATGTGAAAATACATTTGATATGATTTTTGTGAGAAAAAGATGCATATTTTCAAGCGGGTAGTACATTTATAATTTTAAACACTATTATATGTTTAATCGATATTAAATAATTCATCAAATAAATAAAATAAATTGGGTGAGACGACAGCTCATGTAGAACAAGAGCCTAGTGACTTACAACTCTCAACCGTTTCTGTGTGCGTGTTATTAAAAGGAATAATTTTCTGCCAAATCCAAACTAAGGTGGAGAAGAACTTTTTTATGACAAGAGATACGTTTGGAGGATTTGTCAATTTTTCGCACGAATCAGTGACCCGTGAAAAACATTTCTGTTTTCTTTTTTAGGTGACATAAGCTAGGAATCGAATCTTAGACCTTCGGTGTAAGGGTTCTAAGTGCTAACCATTAACGCCACAAGCTACTACTAATTCACCAGATCCTTATGAAAATTTTTGAAAATTAAATACAACGTATAATACAAAATTTATTCGTTCTTTAATTTTTTAACAAAATTTTAGAAGTTTTTAAAATTAAAAAAAAACTTCGTTTTGAAATACGTAACTACATATTTACCTTTTTGCAAAACTGGAATAAAATTAGTTAAGCAATAAATGAGATATGCGGGAATAGCCCAAAATGGAGACAATTTGTATAAAAAAAATGGTCAAATCCCTATTTCTGTTATCTGAACTTTCTAGCAAAAGGTTGGGAAGTCTTTTTCGATAGAATTTGAAAAAATGCTTTTATCTGAACTTCGTCTTCTAGAGAAGGGACCTAAAATTCTTTATATCTACCAATTGTTTGATGCCAATTCATTAACTTGTTTATGAATCTTATGAAATATCTCGAAGAACGAAAGCTCCTTAATGACCGACATGACATAATGATGGTATATCTTGCCGAACGGTGGCACAAATCTTTTAATCGTTTTGGAAAAAGTAAGATTATTGCACTTGATATTTCAGAAGCGTTTGATAGAGTTTGGCATCAAGCTCTCTTATCGAAAATGCGTGCATTTGGTATCGAAAAATATTTTCTGGATTGGAAATTACCTTTCGGAACTCTCAATACAAGTTGTATTGGATGGTTTCAAGTCTGATATCTATAAAATAAATGCTGGTGTGTCCGTTTTGTCTCCGACTCGCTTCCTTATTTTCATCAATGATCTTTTGTCTGAAACCCCTAATCCTTTAAATATTTTTGCTGACGGTAGTACACTCAGCTTTTTATATTCGTTCTTAGATCCCCATCCTTTTTCTTCGGAGCTCATTAAATTCTGATCTTGAAAGCATTGTCCAATTGTGAATGAAAAACCGCGTAGAATTTAATGCTTCGAAAACTTAATGCTGCTTCCAGTCGTTAAAGCGAAACCCACCTCCCATTCCACTATCCATGAGAGGCACTTGCATCGAAGAAACTGAACAGCTTTCAATTCTCAGTATGTGCATCACAGTCCACTTTTTGTGGAATGATCACTTATTCGACGTCGCCAAAAACGCGGCTAAGTGTTTAGGTTTTCTTCGGCAATGCAAGAAATTTGTCTCCCCTTCTTATCTGGCTATAATTTATAAAGCCTTCATCCATCCAAAGCTTGAGTAAAACTCACATATCAGATTGGTGATAGAACTATGTTTCCTGTCTATGACTATTCTGTCGGTATTTCAATAGACAAAGTTCTAGTGAGATAGCCTGCAGTTGCATTCCTCTCCTTAAACAATTCCGCCATAATACTCGTACCGCTGGGAATGCCTATCAATTTACCCTTGAGACCAACTTCGAATGTACTATTAAGTACAGAGATTCTTTCTTTAGCCGCACTAAACGAATGTGGAATGCTGTACCCGGCTCAATTTTTCCTACCCATTGCGATGTTCAGACATTCAAATTTAATGTGTATCGGTATCTCATTTTAAATCCTATCCCATTTCCCTAAACGCTCGTGCTGTGTTAAAACATTTTAAGGGTATTCATATCCCCATTAGTGCGCGAAAAAAAATAAGAAAACCTAAAGCTTAAACTTGGATTTAAAAAATGTTTTTTTAGTAACAGTTATTTTGAAAAGCTATAGATTCATGAAACTTTATAAGCGACATTAACTTGGCCCCAAAAAGTGTCAGATTATTTTGTTATTTACTTGTAAGAGATGATAAATTAAGTGACAATTTTTGACCAACCCTTAACATTTTTTGACAACCCACCTTTATCGAAAAAATCGATTTTGTAAAATCGGTGGAGGGGGAGGATCAAAAGAACGCCGCCCACAAAAAATCGATTTTTTCAAATTTGATTCATACATTTGAATGGTCTTTTTTTGTACATTATTGACCACCCTTTATTTTTTTTGACCACCCCTAAGTTTTTTTTTTTTATTTTGTCTCTCTTTTTTTTATTTTAATTGCTAAATTTGAAAGATGACCAGTGTAAAAAACAAAATTATCTCCAATGACCACCCTTTGGAATTATTGTGTTTTCACAATAATATCATTTAATATATTTAAAATTTTGCAATTAAAATAAAAAAGAGAGAGAAAATGAAAAAAATAGTAAAAAAAGAATATTTTTAGGGGTGTTCAAAAAAAAATTAAATGTTGGTCAATAATGTACAAAACGAGACGATTCGAAATTATTACTAAAATTTGAAAAAATCAATTTTTTTTGGGAGCCGGTGGCATTCTTTTCGTCCCTCATTTTACAAAATAAATTTTTTCCATAAATGTGCAGGGTGGTAAAAAAAATGTTATTTTAATTGGTCATCTTTTACAAAAAAATCAAACACGTTTTCTTTTGCGGGCTAAGTTGACACAGCTAAGCAAAGCCTTGTTTTTTCCAATTTTTACACTATTTACTTTTTCTAAGGATTTTTATTTTGTTTAACTTAATTATTAATACTCTTTTGATTTTTGGAAAACTATGTAGATAAACAAAAAAAAAAATCATTAAAAAAAAAATTAAATAAAAATTATTAAAGCTTTGTACCTATATGTACCTACAGAGAGAATAGGTATATCCTTATTCTTTATTCACCCATTTTCTTGTTTTTTTTATTTTTTATCCCCAACAGTTGACAATTTTGAGAGGACCAACAATAAAGGTAAAGCACTGGCACTCTGAACAACTATAAAGAATATATATAGTTATCTACCAAAGAGCAACAATAGTGTCACTAGCATGAGATGTACTCCCTGCACTCGACCTAATAACAATACTTGAAATTTGTGTCCTATAACACTACAAGTAGGATATAGATATACAAACAAAGATGATGATGTCTACCATGAGTTTGCGCCATCTATATTTGACATAAAAATCTAGTTCCGAAATATGTATATATTGTATACCTACATACATATATTGGGTAAGGTATATGAATTATATAGAATGACAATGACAATAGGCATATGCCCAAGAGAATAATGTCTATTTATTTAGTGTGATGCTCATGATAGAGTTCTTTTGTAAAAAAAAAAAACAAAAATAAAACATAGGTACCTATAAATTAGGATTTTCGGCAGAAAATGGTCCTTGTTGATGACATACGAGTATATATTTTTTTGATAAAGTATTCTCGAGTTCATTTGAGTTATTGAAGGCAAGAAAGAGTATATATTTTAAAAATTGATTTCTAGTTTATATAGTTAACTCATGCAGACCACGCAAGTTTTACTACTTTCAAATGATACCTATACATTATCTAATTTTTTATTTTTTTTTTACTGTACTTAGTACAGTCGAGATGTACTGGTTATATTTATATACAGAATGAAAAATGTATCATAAATACTGAGTACAGACGATATGTATATGTACTCCATACATAATTATGGAAAAAAAAATATAATTTGATTTACAGTACACACTAATTTTTAATTTTGTTCACTTCAACAAAGCATAGTTACTTCCGAGACACCACCTGAACCCATAATCCCGTTTCCCCGGAAACTCCCCTTTGCCTTACGGCACATTAATAAATTCCTAACGGATTCCCACGCCATTTTTGCATACATTGCAAAACTAATCTACAATGGTTACACCCCTTTTCCCTCTTCACCCAACACACGCGCATCCCGTTACAATTAAAATATGAAATCGTGGGAAAGTTCAGTTTACACATTTTTGCAAAGATCAACAATTATATTATGTGAACATAGCTTTGATAGAAATAAAATGTAATTATTTAAGACAGTCCTAATTTTCCTCTTGACTTAAGAAGTGCAGCCTAGCTTTGGACAGCGGCTTCTTTTGTTCAAATAATAATATAAAATAAAAATGAAATAAATAAATTAATAAAGAAAAAAAAAGGAAAAGAAAACGATTAAGTTTTTTTTTTTTAAATCAAAACGCTCGGTCACAATCTTAAATGCATTTTACGTGATTTCCGATAAATACCAATCAAAGTACCACCTACCTATAATATGAATTAAAAATGTACATAATACCTAAAAGAAATTTTTAGAATTTTCTTTTTCAGATTAATTTCATTATTTTGTGTGAATTATGTCCAGTGACATAAATGTACAGTTGGGGTCAATTTAACTAAATTGGTACAATTGTTCAAGATTGTTCACTTTTATTTTGACTTTTGAATGGTTTTAAAGTGGGTATGCAGTTCTATGTTTTCAAAGGTCTTCTTTCCATTTCTTAAATCAGATTTGACCTATCATTTACCGTAAATGAGAAAATCAGTATGCATTTGTCGTATATCCGCACAAAATAACTCATCCCTTAGTTTTGTTTTGTCGCAAACGCCAAATTTTGGCATATACTACAAAATATCCATGTATTTCCGCGATAATTTTTTTAAATATTGTTTTGTCGTACGTATATAGGTTTAATTGAACTTTTTTAGTTATAAACAAAATTATTAAAAATAAACCGCATCACTTACAATGTAATGTTATGCCTTTTTTTAAACCCAAAAATCCATCCATTAATTCCGTTTTAAAAAATTTTGTTTTATGCAATAGTTTTGGAAAAATTAATTTTCAGACTGAAATTTAAAAAAAAAAAATGAAGAAAGTTTTTTAAAACTCATTTTGTTCAAAATTTTACATTATTTTCTAATAATTTTGTTTTTAATATTCAACTCTCGTATCAATTTGTATTCAAACACTAAAAACCAGATGTTAAAATTCTTCTAGTTTTTAAAAAAATCGGAAATTTTGCTCGGTTCGGTTTTGCTTTCAACTAACGCATTTGTGTTCACTTTGTCGTATGTGTATCGGGATCGAACAAAGTACTGATTTTCGTGGCGTATACGACAAAATGATCTTAGAGATAATCCTCTATAGATTAAAAACTAAAACCGACTTAACAATCGAGAATAATTTTTTTTTTAAATTTTAGTTCACAATACTAGTAAAACTTTTTGAAACATTCTTCACAAAAAAAAAATGATTGAAAATCGAAAATAAAAAAAATGTTTTTATGGGAGGTACCATTTAAAACCATTTTTGGGAAACTTATTTTTTATAAAATTGTGCCTAGCCTTTATATACAAAAATTACTGATTTTATTTTTTTTAAAGTTGTGGGTTTATGCGGCAGGTACTATTATTTTTGGTCTTAAAAAAATTTTTAATCGTGGGAATGTCCAACAAACGCTTAATGCTTAGCTTAAAGATAATCAGTTCACAGTTCAAGTTTTCAAATACTTTTGAATTTTGAGTAATAAAAAGAAAAGTTGCCAAGTAAACCGCCAAATTTAAGTCATTAAATAATCAATTTCTCTCATAATTTGGAGTTACTTCAATAGTAATCTACTTTAAATATTTGACATTAAAACTTTATAAAGTAAGAACTTGGCATACTTTTAGATCTCACTACTTTTCACGGCTGACTTGTTACATAAAGGTTTTTTTTATAGAAGAACTTGGCTCTTTTTTTAACATTTATGTTTTTGTTCTGATCTCACTCCTTTTTGCAAAGATTTTAATTTTTCCCCACTTCAAGCCCTACCTCCCTACCGAATTTTATCATTCTACAGCAATCGCATGTGTTCCATATAATTGTTAACAATTCTGGGAAAGTGGGCGGATACCACGCCCCCTGAATGGAAAACCTCAATTTTTTTCCTTTGTATGCACTACCAGACCTACCGCTGTGCGAAATAACAAGTTTCTGCGGTGTCGGGAAGTGCTCCATAATTTTGATGATCTGTTTGAGTCAGTTACGGTTTTCGCGATTTTTGACGTCTTATATCTCGGGAACCACTAATGCTAAAAAGTTGATATTTGGCGTGGTGTTTGTGCTTGGCTAGCCTACCAAATGTTCCGAATTTTAAGTTCCTGACTTTATTGATACTGAAGTTAGAGGGGGGTCGAAAATCGCCTAAGTTTGTTCCTGTAAAAAGGGTGTAGTGCCAGAACTTGGCTGGGCACTACCGTGCCCTTTGATCTACCAATGGGTGCGATGAGCACAACAAAAACTCTGATCTTACTTATTTCAATAAATAAATTCACCTTGATAGGTCGAGTTATTTTATGTGGGTTCTTTTATAGAATCACAACAAATCAACAAATCACAAGGAATCAAACTCACAAGAGCTTTCACAGATAATACAACAATCGACAGATTATACATTTCTGGAATAATATACTTAAAACAACTCGGGTAGAAAATTATATAGGAAAAACTATTTTTAAGCGTGGCCCTAGCTAGATTGGCCATTATATAGTAAATCCTATGCTGGGCCTAGACAGGCCCAGGTCTGGGTGATCTTGACTAATTTATCTTATTCTGGCTTAAATAAAATAGTTTTCGCTTGGTGTAGCCTGGATAAGGAATTGTATCTGGGCGTCATCTTGGCGTTAGACAGTGTTGCCTCTTTATTGGCGTTATCAGGTGTAACTAAGACTGGGACTAGATAGTTTAGACTTGTGTAAGGTCCATATAGCAAATACGTAAAGTATCAACTCATAAACATTTTTACCTCCCTATTCTGTATCGCAAATCAGCCTGGTGGGTAGCGTGCTGGATCTTTGATTGGAGGAACGCGAGTTCAAATCTCGGAGAAACCAAGTAAGTAAAAGTGAAGTTTTTTTTAAATTAAATTAAATTCTATACATTTCAGTTAAAGAAAAAAGGGGTCTCAAAAACCCCTAATATGAGAGGGGTGGGGGCTATATGGATTTCAGTAAAAATCTACCTAGGCCCTAGCTAGTGACTAAAAATCTCTAAATTTTTAGTTATCCAAAGCCTGACTTGGAAGATCTATCTAGGGCCTATATGGGAACCGCTAGCAAGGCCCACAGAATACAGAGCATTAACAAATTAGCAAGGGCTAAGCTAGTTACTGCTCAAGAGGCCCATTCCTGACTTGGAAGATCAATCTAGGGCCCATATGGGAACCACTAGCAAGGCCCACAGAATACAGAGCATTAACAAATTAGCAAGAACCAAGCTAGTTACTGCTCGATAGGCCCATGACATAAACAAGGCGAAACTAGCTGGGGCCAAGGCAATTCCGAGTCGCAAATTCTACCCGGGAAATATGGCGATTTTTTAAAATCCATCATCGCCATAATCATAATCATGTCATAAAACCCAATTTTCCAACAATAAAAAAATACTTTGTACAGTTTTTCAGGCACAATTTTCAGTACCTTTTTCTATAGGAAACTTGAATACAAAAAACAAAAATTGCCAAAAGAGAGGTTTCATCTTTAAAACCAGGCCTTTATTATTTTACCTAAACTCAGCTCCTTGGAAATTACGTACCCAGTTTTAAAACAAATCAATTCATATTCATTTGCAAATTTGGAGGTCGATATATAGGACATATGTGCAGACTATAAAGTTCAATGGACCAATTGAACTGGAATGATAAAAACAACTTTTTGAATTTTCCGTGGTTGGTTCTTTTTAATGTCGTTTACATAATATCTACTCGTATATATTTATGTTTGTTTTGATTACAATCTAGATTTTTTTTTAACTTTAATCAATGACTGCAAGTGAAAACAAAGAATCCATAAAAAATGTTATAAGATTGATTATATAAATATATTGTTAGGAAATATTTCTTTTTCGTATTTAGCTATACTTTCAAATTAATTATTGCATGAAATGATTGAATGTAAATTTCCAATAACATTATCATAAAAATGACAAAGCCTATTCAGCTTCTATAGAAAAAAAAAATAGGAATAATGTGTATATTCACTTTACATAAAAGAAAACAAATAATTATTGTGATTTACCCATAATATGTGTTCTGTGTACACATTATACTTTATCTCTTTATTCCTCATCTAAGTCTATTCAAATCTGCCACAAATTACAATTTGATATATGGAACTATTGTTGAAAAACTCATCAGACTATCTGAGCAATCAGATATCAGACTAATCTTTTGGATATATGTGTATTGTGTGTGTATGTATATATGTATGTATACGTATAACCATAGGTAGTCCATTATTATTAACGCTTGTCGAGCGGAGACTTGATATTCTAAATAATTTATTTGCGTTATACCACATCAGCAACACCCAAACCTATAAACCATTAGGTATTTGCTTAACAACTGTCTTCGCACTTTATGTTACCCTTGACCTTCTTTTACTATATTATACAAAATAAACAGGGTGTTGTTTTATTCAACTGAAACATATTATTAGGACATTAAGTTAAAAAAAAAAAACATTTTCTGATTTGTTCGTACCACTAAGAATAATTTTTTCTAAATAATTAATTTTATTTTTTCATTTTCACCAAGCCTCAGCACCTTAATCTTCGTGATCCGATTAACAAAATACGAGATATAATATTTTTAAGTGAACTAGATATACCTATTGGTTTTTTTGCAGATTTCATGCAAAACAAAAAAGTCTCAAAAAAAAGTGGTAAGGAGTACTTGAATTCAGTAATCATCAAGAAACAAGACTCTAAAGTCTAACCATTTACTTTGCCGATTGAATTATATCGAAAAGGGTTATTTTTATGAACAAAAGTATAAAGTATATGATCAGGTAGGAAGTCGTCTAAGCTACAAATGAGATCTTAATATTTTTGTGTGTACAACAGCTGCCTATTTAGGAGATATTCCTGATAAACCAGTTTAGGGGTTCTTTAAGTCCTGGTCACCGCTCATATTGAAGGGAACTTTTTACAAATTTAAAATCATAATGAGGAAGCTTTAAGTATACCAAAATCCAGCTTTTTGGCAATTTTACCGGAACCAATTAATGTCTTTTCTGAATGGACTAAGCAGTTAAAAAAATCAAACTTGAGATTTTGATCAAATTTGATGTTACCATGATAGTATAGTCGAAAAAGTTGGGTCTCATAATTCTGTCTGTCTTTCCTGTCCTGTGTTTTTGAATGCAGCCTAAGCGGGTGGGTCGATTTTCTTTAAATTTGGTATCTAGCCCTTTTTGAGCATTCCCTCAACATATTTTTTTCATTTTTCTTAGGAACAAAAATAACAGTGGCTGCCGTACAAATTTTTTAGCAAACATTGAAAATCTTAAGAAGGTTTTTTTAATAATACAAATTCTATATACTATACTACTGAAATACATCAGCCAATTAGAAGACTTAGCACTAGGACTTAAAGGCCGTTAAAAGCTATTTTGAATTGAAAATCTTATTTTTCTAAAAAAACGTCCAGGCTACGATTTTATAAAAAAAATAATTCCGAAAAATGCTTATAAATGGTACCTCCCATAGAACCATTTTTTTGATTTTCAATTTTTTTAAATGATTTTGGCCAATTTTTTTATGAAGAATCCTTTTAAAAGTTTTAAAAGTTTTTATATCAAAATTTTCAAAAAAATTGTTTTTTGGATTTTTAGAAAAAGTTTCAACGTTTTTTTGAGAACCTTATAATTCGGAGACGACTTGATCTTCTTTTATCGGCATTAGCACCCACCAGTTTTTTAACATTATCTAGCAGATTTAAAAAAAAAATTATTCTTATAGTATTCTTATATGGAACCTCCCATATAATTGTTTAAAACCGGTAAAGGAAATCTCACTTTTCTCAAAACCAACTCATAAGATTTTGATCAAATTTGTTATGTCAACTTATATCATAACCATCTATCGTATTTTTGGAAACAAAATTTTACCTATCGATACAAAATGGTATCGAACCATTTTTGGTATCATAGAACCATTTTTTTTTGGTTTTCGACTATTTCATATAATCTGTTGAACAGACTTGTATGAATTTTTTTAAGCAAGAGTTTGTAATAAGATTCAATAGTATTGCATATAAAAAAAAAAAAAACATATTTTGGATACAAAAAAAAAATTTAAAAATTATTTTTTTTTAAATTCGATATACAGTAGAGGCTCGATATAGTGGAGTTATTAAAACCAGGCCTGTTCACTGTTTCGAGAAAGAAACTAAAAATGCTTTCCATGGTGATTTTAATACAAAATTATTTTTAAGTTATTTATTAAAGCGTAAAATAATTTCAATTAGGTAAAAAACAATAATATTTCCTAATTTTATAAATAACATACAGTAAACTTTATTTTTCATAAAAACGTAAACTTCATAGCTCCCCGGTACAAATTAGTTTTTCTTTTTAAGTAAGAGTTAAATTAAAAAAGAATAATCTCTTTTATTTGTTTGTTTCTCAACTTTAAATTGATTTGCACTGCTTTATCATGTAAATGTTTCATAAATATTAAAAAAAAAAAGTCCCCAAACGCATTGCTGCTTGCATAATCTTGTTAAATATTGAAACAAAAAATGTGAATTCACTATATCGAGATAACCTTGTTCCCTATTTAGAGCAGTCGGTATCAAATTTTGTGTGTTCACTATACAATAGACATAGATATGTTGACTCTACCGAGATTCACTATATCGATCATCTACTGTATTGTATATGTAGGTATGCATTCCGAAAATGAGTGGATGATTTTTGTTTCTATAATTTTTTAACCCCGCATTAATAAATGCTAAAAAAATGCGTACCAATTTTTTTTCTTAAAAATATTTTCAAATTTTTTTTTTCCTTTAAAATGTTTTCAAAATTTTTTCCATAAAAACTTTTTTTTTTAAACCGCCCATCGATTTAAATATTTTTTCTCATAAATTGAGAATTATCTAAGCTAATTTCTGGTGCAGGTACACCGCGTTATGCATTTTTTTTTATTTTATTTATAAAAATAAAATTAAATACAATTGTTAATGTTTTGAAAAATTAAAAAATATATATACAAAAATAAAATTAAAAAATAATTATTAATGTAAAAAAAAAATCGGAACTGCATATCAACGTACTGAAAAAGTACAGTTATAGATACTTAAAAAGAAAATTAACTTGAAAATTTTCCTTTCGATTTAAAATCCAATCCTCCGGCATGATTATCCTAACGAACTTATAATTTAGTCAAGGAATAATATTATTTATCTAATCAAACTGCCTAAATAATCTGAAAACTAAATTATCTTTTAGGTTTGGTTAAAACTTTTTGCCCACATTTTTTTAATAACAGCATTACCAATTAATAATAAATATTTGATTGACATGCTTATTTCTCAGGGTATAATATTATTTGACGCTCATGGAGCCTACAAATATTGCTTAACGATAAAATGTAAAACACCCTTTACTTATTTACAATCGAATATACCTACAAATGCTTCATTTTGTATCCAATGTTCATCCAAGGTCGTATATTCACTTTGCATTATAAGGCTGATCTAACACTCTCGCAATAATGTATGACAGTTTTATCCCCAAAAACAACCAAAACTATCTAATCCCTGTCTTCTCTGTATAGTATATCGTGCTATCTTATTCTTATGTTGTGCTCAGGTCAGCTACGGATTATGTGTGTAACAGCTAGGGAGGTCATTTGAATTTGATTAAGTGATTATGGCTACATTTAAGACATGTACCATCGACACAACCCAAACTTCAATCTAAACAAAAACCGCACCAAACACCAGTATATATGTACATAGGTTTAAGTATAGTGTGAGTGGCTTCTCTCAATTCCGCAATGGAATTTGAAACCATTTAATCCTTGCGATCCAAAGGAGAGTGTCTTTGTCGCTACTTAAAGTGCTCTTCAGCTATATGTAGGTATATTATGGATGTATATACATTCGCCCGCTATACTGCTCTCCTTTGCCAAGAAAACACAACACAACACAGCATGGCAGCAGGAGCATCAGGAGCAGTAGCAATAGCAGCATGATTATTGTATCACATTTACGTGTAAATTAAATGCCCAAAAACAGATGTCCTGAGAAAATCCTTCGAGTATTTGTTTCCATAAACACGGTCTTTCTTCAGTCAGTTATGGAGCGATATAGTCGAAGAAGCATCATCCAGGAGCCAAAGAAGGAGGGTTGATGTTTCTTGGCACAAGTTTTGTGTCAGTCGATATATTCTATGTGTATATTTTGTAGTAAGTAGATATATATTCTAACTTCTTGCCCCTGTGGGGAGTCATATATCGTTATATTCGTGCATTTTGTTGAACGTTTGTAAGTATATGGTATGGTATGAATGAAAATCCTTAAATGATGTTTAATTCATGATGTCGTCCTTAATGTGGCTGTATATGTTGTGTATACTGTATGTATATTGCATCAGGCTTCATTGGATTTTCTTAAGTGTTTATGGGTGGACAAAATTTATCGGAATGAGTGAATGAGAAGGAACAGGGTTAATGGAGACAGCCTTCTTTCGTTATTCGTTCATTCCTATATACTTATAGATATACATTTGGATATTTGCTTTAAGGCAAAGGAATATATGCAGGATAACTGATCGAAGTTATCTTCTCTGTCTGTTCTCACAAAGAGGAAATTGCAAGGATTATTGCACATAGAAATAAGATACACTTGGCTGAGAAAATTATGAGAGCACTCAGGATATTCGTCTGTTTGAAATACATATCAACCAATCAGCATCAAGCATCAGCATCATGGAGGAAATGGGTCAAAGCCATATTGAAATTAAATTAGTTGCAGTTTTAGCGACAACAAAGGGACGGAAATTGAAGAAAATTCAAGTAAACAAATTAAATATTTGACATCAGGACAAGGATGTTACATTAATGTTTCGTTACTATAAATCAGATATATTATATGTATACCTATTCATATGAACCTACAAAATAATAAGAAAATATTTTGATTAATTCAATTCATAATAAGTTATGCAATAAAACAATTTATTGTGAATGTAACTATGTATAAATATTTAATAAACTTAAATTAAATTTTATTTACATTCAGTTCTGCCGCAGTAATAGTCTTAAATTTTATTTGCACTTCAGAATGAAATTGTATTAAATTGTTTTGTTCAGTTTTAATGTAAACAGGGTGTTTTGCATAGAATGCCACAAAAAGCTAGGCCGTGTAGGTTGACTCAAGATTATAAAAAAATCGTATGGGAGGGGAGGGGATCTATTTCTTTCTGAGAGGGACATATTATAAAAAAAAATCATTACAAATCAATTGCATCTTAAATTTTATAAATCTGTCTTTTTAAATGAAATTGTTTTTAAAATTTTGTTTTCCAAATTCAAAATTTAAAATAATGGTCAAGTTTTTAGTACTTGTGAAGATTTAAATGACACCTATGTAAGCTACCACTAAGTTTGTAATAGGCTGAAGTTATATGGGTGATTCTCTGCCAATTGTGATTTTTTAAATTAAAATGTTGCTAAAATTAAAAGTCATTTAATATTAATTTTTTTTATTTTATTTGTCTTTAAATAGACATGTTATTAAATCTGTAAGAGCATTTTACTACAATTTTTAAAGAACAAAAAATATCTTAAAAAGTACTAAATCTCGAAGGCATGATGCTGACACTGATTTTTTTATTTTTGAATTTTTAAACGTTTCTATTCATTTGGAAAATATTTTTGGTGAGTTTCTTAATTTCCTCTTACGTTTTGACGTTTTCAACTTTAAAAGCCAATGTTTTATTCAAAATTATATGTTTTTTTAGTTTTTGAAATTTTTTTTTTGAGATTGGAGTCTTAATTTTTATGCTAGGTTATAACTCAACATTTATTGCACGGATTTGTTTTTATATGTTTTGTCCGTACTGGTACCATTCTTAATAAAAAAATAACAAGGTTTTAAGCAAAATTGCTTGAAATCATTTAATTTAAGTGCATTATAAATAAATGTACCCACGGTACTGACAACCACGGTACTGACATTTGGGCTTTAATAAAACCTCATTACTCAAAGCTTCTGAGAAAAATAAAATCCGTTATAATTTTAACTTATATGACTTTGAAAGAAATACAATATTCTAAAAATCACCCCAACAAATTTCATAACACGCTTGGATAACACTACCACGGTACTGACAGGTAATTTTGTGACACACGATTTTAGAATAAAAACACTTCACTCTTATACAGCAAAATTACGTTAGCAAAATAAATTGGCTTTTGTAAACAACAATAAATAGTGCTTCTTTCAAACGGTACCACACAAATGCCATCAAACTAAAAACAAAATGGCGTTTCAGCTGGAAATCTTTCGAATTCAAAAATAAAATGAAATCCAGGGACACCATTCCATTATTATTATTTAATTCGAGAGCAAATATTTTAATCAAGCAACTATTGTACTTAAACTTCTCTGAGGACAACATTTTTATTCAATGATGTATTTTAATAGAAAATAGTAGATTTAATTGGAAAAACAAGGATGGGACATGCCACGGTACTGACATTTTGCGTGTACTTTTACATGCCAAGGGGAAAGGTAGCAAATTTTTAAACAATCTGTAATGTAAATTGTAGTACAAACTTATTTCCAAAATTCAAACCAAAAATTCATAAGAAAATTTTGTATATTAAGTTACAAATGAAGCCGTGGACACAAAGAATCACAGTCGGCAGAGAATCACCAATATAGCTATCACCACTGCCAGGCCAGATCATCAATCTCCTTTTAGTGGTACTTTGTCATTTTTTGTTCAATTTCGTTCACTTCGCATTGCGTTAACGAGGTCACGTGATCATAATCCAGTATTTTTGTTTTTAATATTCAATGATCTCATAAATTTTTAGTCAAGCACTAAAAACCAGATGATTAAATTTGTAGGAAACCCTTTTTAAATTTATAAGTAAAAAAAATGATGTATGGCGTATACGTACTATTTTTTTTTTAGGTTTAAGATAATTGGGCATATTAATATTTTTTTTTTTATTATAGTTTTTATTTAAATCTAAAAAAAATGCCCTTATAGCCTTATAGAGGTTGATATAAGATAGTAAATTTCGTTAAAATGTGAGACTATGAGAAATATTTCTATATTCTTCTTTATTTTAATATATTATCCTTATTTTAAAAATTAATATTAAATTTTCCTAGCATGAATTGGTCAAAATCCCTCAAAATAATAATAATTGGAAGAGATATTTTGTTTTTTTTCATTGCGAAAATCATCGTGTTAGAGCAAAGCGTCCAAAAAGCCCGTAAAAAGAACCCCGATGTCTTGGTTTTTTTTTGTTAAATCTTGATACTGTGACTTACATAAAAAAATACCCGGTCTGAAAAAAATAAAAATTGAAAAAAAAAAACAAAATCTAAATTACTAAGTCAAGTACATATTTTCGAATTTATAATCGTTAATTAAGTAAAATTTAAAAACAAATTAAAAATCGAATTCAAAATTTTATGTGCGCAAAATTGATTTCGTAAGGCGCATTCAATTATCAAAATAGTTACAAATAGATCGTCTTACCACCAAAAAGAAAACAAAATCGAAACGAATAAAAGCGCATTCTTTGCGTCTCAGGTATACAACTCAGTTCTTATTTAAAAAAAAAAAATCTATACCTATTTCGAAAACGTTTTTATCGACTTTAATGGGTCCGCGAAATTAGTCTCCAAAGAAAAAAAAATTAAACAAAGCCCAAAAACTATTCATAAAATACTATAAGAACAAAAATTCTAAAAATCTTTGCGGTATTATTTAATTTTTTTTTTTTGGCATTATTTAATATTTTATTTGGGGCTTTTTTCATAATGAAATAAATTAATGAAATATGAACTCAATATAAGTTTTGGGGTTTCATTTGATTTGATTTTGGAAATAATTTGGGGCTAAATCATCATTGTCTTTTTCAAAAAGTAGGTATTATAAAAATCAACTAATCGATGACTCAGAACTTGCTTATTTGCAGCTTATTTTAACCCGCAGCAATCATATCATGTTTCAATGTAAGGATCGTGTTGAAAATCATCTGCGAGTAAAAAAATATCTGACAAAAATGCTGAATGCATTTACATAAAGAAAATCAAGCGGAATCAATTGCTGAAGGGAATCAGGAAAACTTGCTGTTAACAGATTATTCAAACAGTTTATATAAACGTATTTCTAAAAAGATATAGGACACTTTTTCATTTTTGAAAATAATTTTGAATGTGAAAAAAAAACAAAACAAATTTCGACAATTTTGAAAAAAAAAAAAAAAAATATTAATATTTTCATAAGAAATTAATGTCTTATTTCATTTATGTTTAAATTTTTTTTCATTTCGTTGGGGACTTATTGCATGAAGCACTATCTCATTGGGCAAAATGGTTCCATTTTTGGGGCCTTATTTCAATTAATTTGTTGGTGACTTATTTCCGGGGGCCTTATTTAGCGGATCCAATTTTAATTAAACATTTTTGAACATCTAAAAAGGTTTTTTTTTTTTAATAATACAAATTCTATATACTATACTACTGAAATACATCAGCCAAGTAGAAGACTTAGCACTATTTTTGAACATCGTTTTAGATATTTTAAACATTAATAAACTTATCTAAATTATTTTACGTGTAAAACATGATCGTGGCACGAAATATGAACAAAATAATGGCATTTTTAAGTGTTGTAGTTTCATAATTTCATGCCAGAAGTTTAAAAATAGAAACAAAACAATTTAACTAAAATGGCAGAAATGTGATACTTATCTCAAGTTTATTAGATCATTCACATCGTCTTATCCTTGAAGTAAAAATATTCTATTTTGGGTAGAAATGGAATTATGATTTATTTGCTAATAATTTCATAAATAATAAAAAACACTTAACAAAGAAACAAACATTTTATCTTGTCCTTTCCTCCAGTACCTATATTCATGGAAAGATATAATTTATAGTAATACAAATAATTAATTAACTCATTCTTTTATATGCTATGGTTTTAAACCTTTTTCTGTATATACAGTAATAACAATTTTACAGTCCAACAAATATCTCAATAAAAAAATTGAATTGAAACTTTTTATTTCCATTTTTGCATTAAGCTTTTCGCCCTAACAGTAATATTCTTCAATGATCCTATAAACAGGTCCTGCTTCCTTTGCTTTTTATTACCAATTAAGTGTTCAAAAGCAATTAGAACCAAAAATGCCAATGTACCACCTACACCAAGAGTATATATATGTAGGTACCTAGCTACGACAAGCGCATAGTGTTCTTTTATAGAAGAAAAACATGGACAAAAAACAAGACGAAAGAAACCATTGTACGACAATATTCTTGAATAAGATTCCTTCTTCAAGTTCTTTTTGTTTTTTTTTTTTTTCTTTTTTTTTCTGCTACTACTCTTTCTCAATTTCAAGGAATCAACTCAAGTGGACATAAAATCCACAGACCCAACAGATTGCACCTTTTCTCAATGCTGCCGCTGGCCGCCGTAAGAAAAAGACACCAACATAAGATGCCCCATCATTGTATAAGAGCCTCTCCTCATGGTTTTGACCATTTCTAGGATTTTAATGAAAACAATTTGCACTCACATTCTTAAGTAGGTAAAATGTGCTTCAACACAGCAAAAACACTAAAATTAAACTCCTTTTACACCCAAGAGTTGATCACAACACTTACACACACACACAAACACAAACACACTTACACTGAAAACCAAGTACCTATAGCCCAGAAGTTTAGGGACTCGAACTTGAGTGCTTTAGTTTTTGGGTTCTAAAATTGTATAAGTGCTGTATCATCTATGTATCTATATAAGTAGAAAGATACTTTCTTTTAACAAGAAAATAAAAGTCGAACGAAAAAAAAAAATAAAAAAAAAATATGCGACAGAAAGCGAAATAAAAACCCTACTAAGAGCTAAATTGGCTCGAGTTTTTAAGGGTTAAAAATTAGGGTACTCATTTTGCTGGGCTATTTTTCTCTGTGTTTTTTCTTTAGTCTCGCAGGATATCTATATACTAAAAATACCATATCTTCTATTTTAACGATAACAAACAGAACAATGCTCAGATTGCGTTCTGTGAAAAATGGAGAAATAAAAGTACATGAAATGCGAAATTGACTGAAATGGAGCAAAGAATTCGCATGTCTTTTTGTCTCTTAACAGAATAATGATGATTGTGGCTAAATTTCACCAGTTTGTTTGTTTGTTTTAAAATTTGTTACTTAATTTGATGCAAAAAATTAAATTTACCAAAGGATTAATAAATCAATCTTCGTTCCTGCTTGGTTGAAGGTGATAACACAGTCCACTATTAGCTTTGCCCATAATTTTGGTACCAACTTTTCTGGAATTGAACCGTATGCTGCCAGACCAACTTGATGAATGATGATTTACTACTTTCATTCTGGAAAATCATAAAATTTGACTTTTGATTTGATATTGGAGATTTTAATTTATTTGACTTTTCTTAACTTTTTGCAATATGAACTAGTTCGGCAGATCCCCAAAAAAATTGAACAAGAGAGAAAGTGGTAAGTGGTGACTGGTGAGCCTGATAATAGATAGGGTTTATCTGATTGCTTGAATAGAGCACATTGAGCATATTTTTCGTTCCAAATAAATTGGCCTAAAAAATCAAGCAAGGGAAATTAATTTTATATTACCTTTGCAAAAATTCAAAATTTAATTTTTTAAGATATAGATTTTATTGAACTAGTGAACTAGAAGACCGAACTAGTGCAGTAAATATTTTTTAACTAAAATGAGCGTCTTTGAAGTGAACTAACATACACAAGCATAATAGCCTCTTTATCATCAAATGAAGTGAGGTTGAAGACTCTGCCAATATGACAAACCATCTGCTTACAATATTACTTTAGGTCGTCCAGATATAGTGCAAAAAGAAACGGACTAAGATAACAACCTTGCTGAAGACCAAAATTTGTCTCTAGATTTTCGGATTTGTCCTTCCCGTCAAACACTTCAACAAATGATTGTAAGTATAGTCTTTCCAAGGTGTTGTTAATAAATTTAATTGACATTCCTAAGTTAAAAAGGGTTTTCAAGAAGAAATAAAATGCATATAGTTTAATGTTATGGCCAAGAATTTAGCTTTATTATAAAGTTAAGGGTTTGCCATTATGTTTTAAAAATGATTTCGGTCAGGTGGCCACCGCGGCTGGCTCGAATAAATTCCAGCCAAGAGGCCCAATTTTCGATCACTTTTTGCAGCAATTGGGGCCGTATGTCAGCAATAACGCGCCAAATATTCTCTTCCAAGGCATCAATCGTCTCGGGCTTATCTGCGTAGACAAGCAACTTCACATAACCCCACAAAAAATAGTCCAGCAGTGTTAAATCCCACGATCTTGGAGGCCACGACGCGAGATAATGCGCTCACCAAGAGTTTCCTTCTATAAACTGATTGTTTCGTTGGCTTTATGGCATGTAGTGCCATCTTGTTGGAACCAAAGGTTGTCCATATCACCATCTTCCATTTTCCAATTCAGCACGAAAAAGTCATTAATCATGGCTCTATAGCGTTCCCCATTGACTGTAACAATATGGCCGGCTTCATTTTTGAAGAAATATGGACCAATGATTTCCTCTGCCTATAGAGCACACCAAACAGTGACTTTTTGAGGATGTAACGGCGTCTTAACAATGGCTTGTGGATTCCGACAATTTTGCTTATTAACGCACCCATTCAACCAAAAGTGAGCTTCATAGCTGAACAAAATTTTCTTGTGAAAATCGGAATCGGTGGCCATCTCGAACCATTATTTTGGTAATGAATTTGCACTATTTGCAAACGTTGTTCAGAAGTGAGTCTATTCATTATGAAATGGCAAACCAAACTGAACATACATCAAGTGACAGCTGTCAAAAAAACCAAATCCGAAAAAAGTATTGCCAGATTGAAAACCACACATCTAAAAAAACACCTTTTATATGGGGTTTTAATATTTATAATCGATGCTGGAAATTCTAAAAACTGATTTTCAATTTTTGTTTTATAAAATAAAACACACCACTAAGTCTTGTACGGAAATTCACCTACATTCGCATTCAACAAAAGAAGTTAAAAAAAAAAAAAAATAAAAAAAAAAAAGAAGAATGTTATTAGTTCCGTTAACCCATAGAATACTTACTTTCTATATATACACGCGTATGTCTCCTTCCGCTGAGCATCATTTGGTTCAATATTCTCTACAAGGATCAGGTTGAAGTGGCACTGCCAAAGGGATTTACTGTCCTGGACCATTGGATTGAGAGATACAAACACTTGGCATTTTGCTGTAAATTTTAATTGTATTCTTCCTGGTTCTGTCTTTCTCTGTCTATGTCTATACAAATATATGTAGGTAGGTACCTACACGTATTTCTGTATATTAAGTTTGAACTGTGGTATATTGTTGTATATCTTTTTTAGAAAAAGAAGAAAGAAGGGGTGCACTTTTGTGTCACGCAGCAGAACAAGGATAAATCAGAGCTTAAGGGAGTGTCAATGTTTTCTGTATTATTTCTTATTCTCCTACTATACTATATCCAATGGGATTGTAAACCTGGTTTCACCTATCTCTCTATAAAAAAAAAAAAAAATACAACAAAAACTGATTTATTTGCTCTTCTTAGCAATACCAAAGGGGATTCAGATGAAATTCACATTCATTCATTCAGTCAGTCTAGAATGACGAAGAGTCTATATATCCCCGTATTTATCTCCAGAGTCATCTTCTTATACACTGAAAATTGGAACTGAGTGACGAAGTAATTTGAGTAAATGTTTGCGATACTTTGCTCGCTGAAAGAAATTGTCAATCCCATGTCTGCTCTGCTATGAGTACAAAAACCCTTTTGCATCATAAAGTTGGCAATATGCCATCAACACTGAACGCAACACAGACGATATACGATAGAATATACTCGTTCCAATATAAGGGTATAGGTCTGTGTCAACACCCTTAAGTCATCGTCGACTCTGACGGGGGAACGAGGGTTTAATAATAGTAGAAAAATATTTTGTTTGCAAACTTCAACTTTGGCAGTGATGAACATTCATGATATAAAAATTGTTTCCTCCTCTCAAAAGTGCACCATGATGTAAACCCCTGGAGGATAACCTTGTAAAAGAGAGCATCCATCCGAGTTGAAATTTCAAAAATACGTCATAATGTGAAGAAAAAAAAAATTAAAAAAATAAAACGCATTTAGGTGTAAATAGCCTTTTGCACTGAGATGACTTCCGTGTTTTTTTTTTTTTTTTCTTTTTTCTTTTTTACTTTTTTTATTTCAAGATTTGGCTTTCTAAGAAATAAATCAGCAGCAAAAGACGCTTTCTCTGTAGTGTGGCTTGGATATATAACAGGAAGAGATGAGAGTTTCGTCAAAAGGACATTGCTGTCGCGATGATAAAGTTTTAGTAATGTAATGACGACCTGGATCAAAAGGAAACAAAAAATTACATTTTCATCGTCTTGTTGGATCCTTTTTTTTTTTTTTTTTTTAGATAAAGATAGATATCTACATTTGTAAACTTTTTCTTGAAAACTGGAAACAAAGCAGTTTTAAAAGTTTAATACGAAAATGAGTGAAAGGTTACCCGAGAGAAAAAGTTTACTTTTTTTTTATTTGTTGCACGAACCAATTAAACTTTGGGTTGAAATTTGATCAAATTGCAAATTAATCTGACTCTCGACTTAGTCTCTGATATACTTATAGGGAACTTAGTTGACACTATGTGAATGTAGGTACTAAGAATCGTAAATTTGTTTTTGTTATTTTTGTGTTTTGTAGTCTCCATGTTGTGTGTTTAATTTGAAAAAATGAAAAATAAAAAAAATTTAAAAAAGTTTAATTTTTAAAGAAATAATTTAAATTTATTTATAATTTAATTAATCACAACATAACCGATGATGGTTCATGCAACCGAAACGTGTCGCTTCAAATAAAAATAAATATAAATTTTATGTGAAAATATTAAATTAAAAATAAATTTAAATTATTTCTATAAAATTTTTAAAAAAATTTTTATTTTTTTTCAGATCTTAAATTGCTACGCAAATACAAAACGATGGCATAAAAAAGATACTTTTCTATACAGAAAACACATTTTCTAAGTTGATAGGTAGATATACGAATTTTAAATAAATTGCTTGTTTGCGAGTCACCTAGCTATGCCTGGATTATTTTAGCATCAGTTTCAGGTTCTTTAACTTTCCTTCTTATCTCTATTTTCTTTCAAATTGTTTCCTTGTGATGCATAGGTAGGTTGGTACTAAAGGGTGTTTTTTTTTAGACGTGTGGTTTTCAAGAAGAAATAAAACGCAAATAATTTAATGTTATATGGCCAAAAATTTAGCTTTATTATAAAGATAAGGGCTTACCATTATGTTTTAAAAATGATTTCGGGCAAGTGGCCGCCGCGGCTCGAATAAATTTCAGCCGAGAGGCCCAATTTTCGACCACTTTTTGCAGCGATTGGGGCCGCATGACAGCAATAACGTGCCGAATATTCTCTTCCAAGTCGTCAATCGTCTCGGGCTTATCTGCGTAGACAAGCGACTTCATGTAACCCCACAAAAAATAGTCCAGCGGTGTTAAATCGCACGATCTTGGAGGCCACGACACAGGCCCACGAGGCGAGATAATGCGCTCACCAAGAGTTTCCTTCTATAAATTGATTGTTCCGTTGGCTTTATGGCATGTAGCACCGTCTTGTTGGAATCAAAGGTCGTCCACATCAACATCCTCCAATTCAGGCAAGAAAAAGTCATAGCGTTCCCCATTGACTGTAACATTATGACCGGCTTAATTTTTGAAGAAATATGGACCAATGATTCCCTCTGCCCATATAGAGCACACCAATTATAGTGACTTTGTGTGGATGGCGTCTCAACAATGGCTTGTGGATTATGATCACTCCAAATACGACAATTTTGCTTATTAACGTACCCATTCAACCAAGAGTGAGCTTCATCGCTGAACAAAATTTTCTTGTGAAAATTGGGATCGGTGGCCATCTCGTCGCGCGAACCGAACCATTTTTTTGGTAATAAATTTGCACTATTTGCAAATGTTGTTCAGGAATATGTCTATTCAGTATGAAATGGCAAACTGAACTGAGCATAAATCAAGTGACAGCTGTCAAAAAGACCAACTCCGACCACACTTAGACCACACGTCTAAAAAAACACCCGTTATATAGCAAGTGTTTGATTTGTAAAAAAAATCAAACTCGAGATTTTGATGAACCATGACATAACGATAAAGTTGGAAAAAGTGGGTTCGCTATTCATTTTTCTCTCATTATTTTCTTTTTTTTTAACGGTACTTGCCATACAATTTTTGTCAAGCAATTAATGAAAATCAATTATTTGTCCCAAAACGTGACCACAACTAAAAAAAAAATTCAGTGACTATTTTTACAAAAAAGCTATAGAAAAAAAAAATCTGAAATATGGATATACATAAAATGTACTTTCCATAGGCCAATTTTTTTGGTTTTCGACGAATGCAACCAGCATTTTTTAACATAATCTACCAGATTTTAAGAAAAATATTCTCATAACAAAAAATAACTATTTTTATCGGCTACCATACAAAGTAACCTAGTTGCATACAAATTACATATACAATTTACAAAGCGATTAGGTATATTTCCAAAATAAACTTAAGTATTAAAAAAAATGCAAATTGGGGTATTATTTAATTTTTGTAAATCAAAATATTGTCAATCATTTGTTCTGGGCCTTCTTTTCATTTCGTTGGGACCTTATGCATGGGGCTTAGTCATGTATTATGAAAAATAGCTCCAAATTTTTGGGCCTTATAATTTATATTGAAATATATAAGTGCGCTTAATGATGAGCTGTGTTAACTTGGTCTCAAAAATTGTTAAATATTGTTTTGATTTTTTTGTATAAGATGACCAATTTAATAAGACGCATAAAGTTAGCATGACAACTTTCGAAAAAGTAGATTTTGACTAGCCCAGAAATTGTCGATTTCCTCTTGTAAATATGCAGTGAAATAAAAAAAAATTGGAAAACAAATTTCCAGCGCCACTGTAAGACAATACCTACATATAGCGAGTGCATATTATGTTCTCTCATTTCAAATTTCGATATTGAAACTTTTTGATAAAACGAAATTTCGGTATAAGTTTTAAGTATGCACTATATATCTCAGACATTATATTATTATTATTGGTTATACTAATGGACCACCACTGTTCTAAAACAAAAATTGAGTTTTTGTTTAAAATATATACTTATAATTTTGAATTTCAATATTGTTCAAACTATTGCGTTAGATTGCAAAATTAAAGAAAAATTGATGAAAATAGTAACTCAAACAGAAGGCAATTTTCCTAAAAAAAAAATGTCAAAGTAGTGTGAACTTTTTATAGAAAAATGTGAAACCCTGTTTTCTTAAAATCACTGTGGTCATTACAGTCTACAGATACAAAATTTAATCAGAATCGTTATAGCCGTTTTAGAAAAAATTTGAAAAAAAATTAAACCTTTGTATTGCAGTTGGGAAAATAAAAATTGAAAATAACAGTTCTTGCCCTATTTAGAGCAAGTAAAAACATTTTGTATAACAAAATACAATTTTAATGATTTGAAACATACAAGTTTTATAATTTAATTATTTGTTTGCATATATGTACATTGTTTAATGACAATTTTAATAATTTGTAACCTAATTTCCTAAACATTAAAATATTTCATGATATATCTAGACATATTTTTGAATCTTTAAAGCAAGCGTGTGTTTTTGCAAGCCCGGGGGCAATTGGCTGAACAAAACAGCAACGGGGATATATAGCGATTCCATCACATCAACAAAATGGAGCTTTCATACAAACTATCTATAACAATTGTGTAATTCACGCCGATAATACAGTTGGCGCGCTTAAGTTAAGCCCCGAGAATTTTCTAGATATTAGTTTAGCACCGAAGTCGTTTTTTTCATCCAATTCCCCCGGGCATGCAAAAAAAACACGCCTAGTGTTCAGATAAAAATTCGTGTTAAGATACTAAATTCCATCAACATTTTGTCCATAGTTTAAAAGAAAAAAAGAAAAAAACTAAAAACTTAACAAAACAATAACTCGTTTATTCTCCCCTTTGAGTTCCTACCTGAATCACAACAACAACAACTGTGTAATTGTTTAATCAAACAAAATAATACCAAATATAAATTTTTAATTTAAATTCAATTTTAAAATCACTGATTCAACAAAAATTTGATTTCGTTAAAACCAATTTATAAAGTAATATCTGTTAACGATTTCGAATCAAAAAATACAAAACTAAAAACAATTTTATGGTCTAATAGTCTTTCAACAAAAAATAAGTAAAAACTTCCATTATGTTCGTGTTTCTAAAAAAAATTAAAACACAAAAATTTAAAATTGAAATACTCATACACATGTTTACAAAAACAAGTATGTATGTATTTCACATGAATTCAGCAGCAATCGTGCATGTTTTTGTTTTTTTTTTTTTTTTTCTTAATCAACCGAAATTGGATTATTGATTCAACCAGTAAGTAATGTTGACGGTTGAGTTTGTTTCAATTTATAAATTTTTTTTACTCGTTGTAGGTGTTTATTATCTGACTATAACCTTTTCCCTTCAAAGCAAGACGCCTGTAATTTTTATTACGAAAACAAATATTTGTTTAATAAAATCTATCCCGTAACATGACAAGGTTAAAATAAAACGATTTGAAATAAAAGTTATAATAATTATGGGTATTAGGTTACTTCTTAAAATTAAATGTTTGAAAATTTAAATTTTATTCTTCATGCCTAAAATAGAAATTGGATAAAATTTCGTAATGTTCCAAAAAGATTTAGGGGGGTCGCTACCACAGCTAAAAATTTTGAAAAATCAGAAAATTTTTACTTTGATATAAAAAATTTAAAATTGAGTCGCAGATTGCCATCACGTTTATTCAAATTTGAAAACAACAGAAACAGCGTTGCCACCTTACTACAATTGTAGCGTTTTTGCTACATATTTTTTTTTTGAGTTGCGGAGTGTGGAGTGCGGAGTGCGAAGTTGCGGAGTGCGGAATGCCAAGTTGCTGAGAGTGGAGTGCGGAGTGTGTAGTACGGTGTTGCGGAGTTGCAGAGTGTGGAGTGCGGAGTTGCGGAGTGTGGAGTGCGCACTCTGCACTCCGAATTTGGTACTCCACACAGTGCGCAGTATCAATGAAATAATTATTTTAATGTGACCACAGAATGCAACATGTGGCTTTGTTTACGTTGGCTGTGCTAAAGAAAATAAAATTATTGAATGAGGTTATCACACTACAGCAGTGAGCTTAACTTCTGGTTTAACTTTTTTTTTACTAACCTCCGTGATTAATAATTTATATTTATCCCAAAACCTGATAAAACCCTGAAATACAGACGATCATCCGATTTAAACCTTCCCGAATTCATGAAAAAAAGAATTATCCACACAGAGAGAAAAAGGACAACATAAAATCAATAAGATTGCCTTATTTGTATTTGGCCACCGAATCAAATTTCAAGCTGGACTTAGGAAGTGGAAGAAGAACAGGGTAAGTACAGTTTTGATATAACTTTTTATATAGAACCTTTATTCCTTTGTGCAATATTACATACCTATACATTTATAATATAAGATAATAATGAATAAAAAATCCCCTGACCCAGATCACAAATTAAAATCAATTCTTATTGTATAGTCCATTTTCCATATTCCACCATGGGATGGCTAAAAAAATAATTTGTTCGTCTTTTCTGTAAATGAATTTTATAACGGGTGATTTTTTAAGAGGTTTAGAACTTTAAAAAAAAAAAAACACAAAAAATTCGAAAAAATGAATGAAATATTTATTTGAATCGATAGTTTGAACCTTGCAATTTAATGTTTAAAGATAATTTCATGCAAATGTTGACCGCGGCTGCGTCTCAGGTAGCCCATCCGCTGAGTCCAATTTTGGCATACTCTTTCACACATATCGGCCGGTATCTCACGAATGAATGCATGGATGTTGGCTTCCAGTGCGTCAATCGAAGCGGGCTTGTCCCTATAGACATTAGCCTTGACATACCCCCACAAAAATTAGTCTAATGGTGTCAAATCGCACGATCTAGGCGGCCAATTGACCGGCCCGAAACGTGAAATTAACTGTTCACCAAACTCGCCTCGCAATTGCGCCATTGTTTCGCGTGCTGTGTGGCATGTGGCACCGTCTTGTTGAAACCACATATCATGCAAGTCAAGAACTTCCATTTCGGGCAAAAAAAAGTTTGTTATCATCGCTCGGTAGCGTTCACCATTGACAGTAACGCTGCGATTCGCATCATCTTTGAAGAAATATGGCCCAATAATGCCGCCGGCCCATAAACCGCACCAAACAGTGGCTTTTTCGGGATGCATTGGTAGCTGTTGCAATGCTTCTGGCTGATCTTCACTCCAAATGCGGCAATTGTGCTTATTTACGTACCCATTCAACCAAAAATGAGCCTCATCGCTGAACACAATTTTTCGATAAAAAAGCGGATCCTCGGCCAGCTTTCCAAGAGCCCATTCACCAAAAATTCGGCGTTGTGGTAGGTCGGCTGGCTGATGATCCATGGTTAAATTGCAAACCAAACTGAAGCTGTTTGACAGTGACACAAGGTACTAAACACACGTCAGCTGTCAAAACCAGTGTTGCCAAAACCAAACCAGCTAAAAAATCACCCTTTATAAGGTAATTTAATTTCAGATTATTTCAAACCGATTTTACATACCTACTAGTTCTAAAAGATTTTCACATACTTTCAATAAGTTCATCGTATTGAATCAAGGCGTTTTTCATATTATTTTAATTAGATATTCTTATTGTTCCCAAAAGATTTTCACATACCATCAATAAGATCTTCTTTTTGTTTCTAAGGGGTTTGCTAATACTTTTCAATATGTTTTCTTATTGTTTTAAGGAGCAGTCATATTAAAAAGCAAAGAGATATCTTTTTAAAAATATAAGCAAATCCTATGAAATGGTCATCGAGATTTTAATAAGATTTTCTCTATGGTTTTAATAAGACTTTCTTCTTGGATGAAAACCATAGAGAAATCTTATTACTTTTCTTCTATTTTATGTGGTACTTTTTTCTCTGTGCAGGGTCAATAAAATTATGTACATAATAATAGCTGTGTCTTAAAGGTTATTTTTATTCTGAAAAACTTACCCATGAGTTGTTCTTTTTAATGGAACTGTAAAAGCTTAGGGTTGATGGATATGCGTTTTGAACCTTCGAAAAGAACAACCCAAGCAAAATTTCTACTCATAGTCAGATTCCACTAAACAATTTATTCCTGAAACTTAATTACAAGTTAAAAATTTCTTAAATTCACATCTTTCTTAGAAGAAGCTAAACTGAATTTTCGCTTCCTGAACTTCAATATATAAATTCACATATACCCACCAATGGAGGAATGAATATCCAAAGTTCTACAGTACAAAATTGATTTTGCAAAAGCAAAGTAACTTTTGAAATATAATATTTAGAAGGTTGACGTGAAGTAACTTTTGAAATGTTTTCCCAAAACTTCGCATAGGGTAAACACAAGACACGACACATGAGTGTCTATCTATACGACGAGTTTATATAGTCTGATGATGGTGACCTGCTTCAAAGATGGTTTGAGTAAATTTGTATATATTTTCAAGCAAGTGCGTGTGTATATACTTACTTGTTCATCAGCCTCATTTATTGAAACAGCAACATTCACTTAAGCTAACAAAACTTCGCATGAAGTGAGATATTTAAGTGGAAGACCCGAAGTTGGAGTTTCTCGTGTGTATATGAGCAGCTATATATACTCTTATATATGCTTTTCCATCATCAGGACTAGGAAAGAACTCTGAAAATTTAATTTTGGGTACTAAATTAATGGCACCCATTAAGTTTGGCCGTCTCGCTGTTCAGTGTATATATGGTAGATATGGTATTGTGTGGCGTGGCAATGGGGCGTTGGTGTGGCACCAAAATTAAGGAATGGCAAAATATAACGAAAATTAATTTTTGTTCAGCATTTTTGCGCCCAAAATTTATTGTTAAACTACACCCAGCCAGCGAGCGAGCGGGGGTATATTTGTATGTAGACACAAAAAAGTTGGCACTGTCATGTCGTCCATTTCCGTTCTGTCACGAAAAGAACGATGAGTCTGAGAGGAAATAAAATAAACATTTTTTATATATAATGGGCTTTTATGATGACGAAGTTTCTACTTAAGTGAAATGAATCAAGGCTTCTCGCTTCTATCTTATTCTTGTTGTAACAAAAACCAACTCATTTTGAGAATTATTATAATATACAAAAATAAATGAAGAACATTACGAATCATTGAAGTGTCTAAGTTTGTCCATTGAATTTCAATAAATAGAATAAAAGTTTTGTGTGGAAATGTATGTATAAGGTTTATGAATTCAATTACCTAATGTTTGGTGTAACTATGACAAAAGGAAACTACTTAACATCTTTGGTTCTGTAATTTAATTGATTCAAGTGCCCATTTGATGAACACAGTCATCTGTGTATAAGTAAGCATAAGTGTGAGGGGACATTTACAATTAATATTGAAGAACAAGGACAATTCACCAATGAAGGTTGACATTCGACTAATTAATTATATTAGATTGCAGTAAATGTAGAAGTTAGCACAATGGAAATTGATTACTTTCAATATTTTGGTAATTAAAAGTTTCACATTTGGGACTATTTAATGATTTAGTTGGTTTTGTTAAAAAAGGTTAATGGAGGCATTTCTAAATTAATTATACATATAGGCTATAGCAAAATGGCGATGGTTTGGTTAGGTTAAAATATAATCTTATTATTAACATCCATTTTTTTTTTACCGTATACCTTTATTTATATTATTTATTTATTAATTCATAAACGTTTTAGAAATTCTTAAATTAATATAAAATGAATTAAATATAAAATAATAAATAATAAAAGTACTATAATTTAGACTTTTTTAATTTAAAACATTAACTGGCACTAAATATAGCCAACTTATAATGTCCAAGTGAAAGAAAAACATTGGAGCGTATGTAAAGCTATTTTTAATTATTAATTCAACTAGTTCAATATCATAGTGCTTAAAAGTTATATTTTATCATACTTTTACCTCAATATTATACCAAATGTCGTTCAAACTATTTTTGTTATGTATTGAAACTTTTACATTATACACAATGGTACACTGTGGCGTATACGTACTTTTTTATTTTTTTTTATTGGTAGGATTTTCTTTCCAGAACAGTTCTCATTTATATATTTTCAAACAATTTTTTTATGTAGGTACATTATTATGTCGTACTTTTATTTAAAAATACTTATAAAAATATAATCAATAAGTTTGTATATTATGTATGTAGATAAAGAATACCCAGTTGAACTTGCACCAGTTTTGATTTATGGATAGATTAGAAAATTTCTTCACTGAAGTCTCTGAATAATGAATTAATATCAAATATTACCAGTTATACCAGATAAGATTTTTAAATCCCACCGGCTTCCATCCGGCTTCATTCTATTTTAGTACTGAAAAAGAAAAATAATTATAGGTACAGTAGAATCTCGGAAAGATGAACGGTTCTATAAAATGAACAGCTCAGAAAGATGAACGAAATATTTCCACTTGTCAGTGTTCAAAAATATGAACGGGTTGAAATTTTGTATTCGAAAAGATGAACGCTTTATTCCCAACATAATTTGTTACTTTTTTTTGCCTTTAGTTCTTCCTGAACAGTACTTTGGGGCTTGTTTAAACTTGTTATGTAAATAATATTTAATGTTTTTATTTATAACTAAATCTTCTTCCTCAACCAAATATTGATGCTCGAAAAGATGAACAATGTTCATCTTTTCTAGATTCTACTGTATATTAATATTAATAATACAAAAATTGGAACGCCATTTCTTAGATTTATTAATGCAGAATTAAAAAAATAATTTTGAAAAAATATTCTATCCATTTTCCCAATATCAATTTTTTAAAAAATAATTTTGAAATTTGTTTTTAAAATTCAAAATGTATATTTTTGGAAATTTTGATGTGCAATATTATTTAAACTTATTAAAACTTATTACAAGCTCTTGTGTAAGAAATTTTATCAAATTTTTTTCAACAAATATGTAATGAGATAGTCGGAAACCAAAAAATAAATGTTCTATGAGATAATATACCGTTAATAATGGATTAATACAAAATTTGTTCCATTAATGAAAGACTGAATTGCTATATGTACTCAAATTAGCTTCCATACAAATTTTAATCGAAATCGTAGAAGTCGTTTTAATACTTCGTCGCCCTTGTATTAAAAATAAATAAAGTAGTTAGCGCGACAACTCGTGTAGAACAAGGGCCTAGTGACTTACAACTTTTAACCACTCCTGTGTGCGTGTTATGAGCAGCAAATGTGGGGGACCTACAATTTTTTGCCGAATATGAACGGTTTAGGTGAGAAGCACCTTTTCACTACAAGAGATACTCTTGGAGGATTTGTCAATTACTCGCAAGATCAGGCAGTATCCCATGAAAAATATTTCTCTTTTTGTTGACTTAGGCTGGGAATCGAATCCAAGACTTTGGCGTAATAGTCCTACGCACTAACGGGCACTAATGCACTAGAGGGTTACTGTATTCGTCCTTATATTGGGTATACTAATTTATGTTTTCGGAGTAGCTTTTTCCATATCTTTTATTCGTTTTTCCATGCGTAAGATATACAGCAAGGTTTTAACGTATATCCATAAAGTTTATCAAGTTCATGTATTTTTTTGACTTAAAAGCCAAAATTTAGCATTTACGTCAAATTTGCAATACAATTTACATAGATACTTCTTTAAGAACTGTTTTGACGTATAAGTCCTTTTATATCCTAAAACATACGCTATTAAACTTCAAATGCATGTTCAATATTTTTTTGACTTATGTATATGCATAGGTAATATAATATAATTAAATTGTATGCACGTCATTAGCAAGAAAAATATATTTTTTATTTGTCGTACGTGCATACGATGTTTTTCCATTTTTTGAAATTTTGATTTTCATGGCGTAAACGACAAAATCATTTTTTAGCAAACTATAGATATTTTAAAAACACTTCGTTTTAGAACACTTTAAAACACTTTTTGATAGAGGATTTCCATACAGATATCGTGTCAAAAAATTAAAAAATCCAAGCGGTTGGTTTTCATGTAGTATAGGCGGTGCTGAACCTGCCTGTAGGTAAAACAGGCAAATGCCTAGGGCAGCGCTTGACTAGGGCAGCAAAATCAGTACAAGAATTTCAAAGCGAAAAAAGGTAACATATCCTTCTACCATAAGGTTTCCCTGTATTTTGTTCGTTCTTCTCTGTTGTCCGAAGCGGTGCGTCATTCTTAAAAAAAGGATCTTATAAGCGACTATGTGTTTTACAGAAAATTTATCAAAAATTTATGATTCTTTCATTGAAATTGCAAACAGTACGGAATCAGAGTTTTAAAGCAATTCAACTTGGTAAACACGTAGGTACAAGTTTGCCTTGTCGAAAGTAATTTGGAACGAGTTTTAATGCAAATAATTATCCTTTCGAAAGTGTTTCAAACAAAACCAATGGATCTTTTAACCTGTTTGGAGCATTTAGATAAATTGCGACAGTACTTACTTCCAGATAAACCGTTCATGGGAATCTTTGTTTGAAACAAGGACGCTTTTAACATTGTTATGAAAATGAACAATCAAGTGAATTTCATTGAGTACGATTCAATGAGGTTTCATAGCCGCCATTATCAATCTCTTGAAACAATCGGTCCAAAATTGAAATTTTACGTTATAAATGTTTCGCCATCTTCTCTCGATGAGCGCTTTGTGCAATATCAATTTCTCAGCCAAAATTTCGAATTTCCTTGTGATATTTCAAAGAAGGTGGAGTAAAAAGACTGCGAACAACTTGAAGCAATATTAACAGCAATTAACAACGAAGTTCAAAAGGATGTTATTGCTAAATATCTGTAGAATTAAATTAATGTGATTGACCAAGTTTCTGCTATTGTTAATTTCAAAACCTTTGTCAATTTTTAAACTTCACACTTGAATTGTATCCAAATTTACTAACGGCAGTTATGATACTATTAACGTTTCCTGCAAATGCTGCACCAGGTGAAGCTATAGCTTCTGGAAGCTTAAGATTATAAAAACCTATCTTCGCTCAACAATGGCCCAAGTTCGAAGAAGAAGAAATCGCTACAAGATTTGTAAAAATAAAATCGCACATAGATCAGCATTTTAGTTTTAAAAATTTGTAAACATGTACGTATTTCGAAAGCCTTTTATTTGTATTCTTTTTATTCTTCTTTTTATTTGAGCCGGCAAAATAACAATTTGCCTATAGGGTGGCAAAATTTTCAGGTTCTGCACCGAGTATATGCTACCAAACTATTATAAAATGCGATTTCCCAGAAACGTACAAATAACGTTTATGGCAACCCAATATTAGGGCAATCAGGACAAAATTGTGCAATATTTTTGTCAACTATTCTGTTGCCTTGTAAGCGAGCAAAAATTTTGTGTTGAAAACCATCAGCGAGTAAGAGAATATAGCTGGTATAAAAATATGGCCCCAAAATATTTTTCAAAATAAAATGAAATTAAACACCAAAAATAAGTTTGTCTTATGTGTTACAAAGAGGCCTTATACTCAAATTCAGTATCTAATAAGCCCTCTGAAAGTTAAACAATTTTGAAATTTTGACCAAAACCATTGTTTGGGATGTAACTATACCCATTCTATAAAAATGTTTTGTAAAACATTACGAGCGTATCTATCTATCCGTTTAAGCGACCGGGAGGACGTTATGAAAAAATGAAAATATTGACTTTTCTGTACTTCCCCATAAATGTTGAATGTATTAAAACCTCAAAACATAAAACAAAAACCATCAATAGTACTTTGCTTTTCAGAGCACAAGTAAAAATGAAACCATATATATTTCCCAATATGTATACATCTATCTATGTATGTATTTCTATTTATTTTCCAAGCTATAAGATGATAGGTGTATGAGATAGATATTCAATCAAATAGTTTTCATTTATTCTAAAAACATTCTGATTGCTAGCGGCAAGTGGAAAAAATAAAAAATAACAAAAATCCTTCTTTTCATTGAGTGTCTAACTTGCAATCAATACAAAACCAGTGTCACAATTTTACCACCTCATTTCCTTGATGCTAACCAGAGCACTTCTAATCCTTCTACTCCTCGTGTGTTTTCACAGCAATGTCGGCGATGTGGCATGATATGTGTGTGTGTGTGTTGTGTATGTAGGTGCTATAGTGCATTCAATTGAATACAAGGAATTCTTTCTCAATAGCTTTTCCAATTTGTACCTTAATTGAATTCAATTGATCAAGAGTGTGAAAGGACTTCTGCCTTATTGAAACACCAAAGCAATACAAAAGATATATATCATTCCGCTGAGGTTTCTCATATACTGGTTGCTTCTTTCATATACCTACCCATACACATTTAGCTGTGGTAGATCCAAGGTAAAGTTACCTGATGCAAGAACCATGAAGAAGCAATGAAGTCTAAAAGGATACAATATATACATATATAAATTATTTAATCTTTATTTATGTCATACACACATTATTATTTATACATATTGCAACTACTCTCCATGTTTTCATAGCGAATATTGTTAACATTTCAAGTCCTGCCGCACTCGCTTTTTCATATATCTTCACGCGATGAGGTACACTTTAAATTGCACTGACTTATGCATACAGATATTGTTTTCTATTTTTGTTTATATGCAAAAGATGAACTCTTGCCATGTATGTGTATATTCAAGTAGCAGCAATAGCAGCAGTTGTGTTTAGATTGTGTGGCTTCTATACACGAGTATATACATATATAGCTCCTATCCAATCACCCACCTGTAGATGACAAGTTTAGAAACTAATTGGAGGTTTTCTACGGATGACTTCTAGGCAAGTATATTTTGTATATTTATGTATATAAACGTACTGAACCAACAGGCTTATAGAATCTGAAATACATGGAATAGAATGTGTGGAAAGTACGGAGAGACAGAGTTTACCTGTGAAAATGAAATTTAAATTATTATGTGTCCATGGCACAGATAACATGTGAATAAAATCATCAACTTAAAAGTGCTGTGCGAAAAATAAATTGAACTATTGCTGATTAAACTGATTTCTGTGTTCTCGTTAAAGCCACTGAATAATAACTTAGGAGATGGAAAGATTCAAGAATTGTCTCTCCAGTTAAACTTAATACGAAATTCCAAGAAAACAAAAATTCTGAAATCGATCATTCGATTAAATATTGGAGCACAAAAGAGAAAATGATAAGCAAATTCCTGTACTTGCTGCGACATATAAACCTTCAATGATCAATTTGAGCTGCTGGAAAATTAACGCTCCTGAAAAGTATTGGAATTAGCCTTGTCTATAAGAAAACAGCAGGATTCTCATGAAATTAATGGCAGCTAAGTGAAATTAAAGTTAATCCAAGAGATTGATGCTTGAATTATAAGAACACCTTACACCTGCTCAGATGTGAGATTTATAGTAGAAGATCCCGCCATAAAACGACCTATATCCTCATCGAGTTGCCAGATAAGGAAATAGGTATACATTTTCGGTAAATACCAAGATTGAGGTCTTTAAGCTTAGGCAAAGTGACAGAGCACCATTTCTTGTTTTTTAATATATGAAATAAAGTGGTTATACTCCTCACACAATAATTGGAAAAATGGTCATTTTTAACACCGCACATCTACCACAGGCTAAGAAAAAAAAAATGGCAGACTTTTCAATTTGGTATCATTACACTGGTATCTTTTAACCCACTTATTCACATTTTGGTTATTCTTTCAATCTCCAAATTTTCTGTCACCTCTCTGAGACTATTAAAATTGTTTTCTGAAAAATTTCCAATCATCGATAGTTAAAAGTTCGAAAAATCTAACTGTGATCAATGTTTTTGGAACATGGTACCATATACTCGTACTAGAATTCTCTTTATGTTGATGTTATTTTAAATGAAAATATCGATGAGAGTAAAAAGGTAAAATTCAAAAACCAACAAAAATTGATGAAAAAAAAAATATATTTTATCAAAAATTCACATAGCCAATTGGAAAAAACTTAAATCGAAATTTTTGAAAATACGGGTCTTTTAATTTCTTTTCTGCTTCTCGCAACTATAAAAATTATTTCTAGAAAACATCATCCCGACTATCGGTGATTTTTTTGCTTTCAAACGTATTCATCTCGAGTTTCAGATTTTCTAGAATTTTTTTCTGTGTCATATGAATTTTTTGTATTAAAAAAATCTACCGATTACAAAAAAATTCAATTCTCTATCATTTTTGGTTTAGAAAATAGAATCTAGACCTTTTTCTTTGTTTACCCTTATTTACCCTACTGAAATTCCGATTTAAAAAAAAACACGTATTTCAAAATTTTAAAATCCTTTCACATGATATTTTTGTTTTATCACTTAAACCTAACCATATGAGCTGGGTCAAATTATTGAAAAAAAAAACCAAAAACTAATCATTAAAGCTTGGCAACCCTATGTCTTGACCATATTTCGCCGGGCAACCCATGTGCAAAATGTTAGTTAAGATACTACCTAAAAAACTGTGTACTCCATATCTGGTAACACGATTAGGGTAGGTCGTCCTATGGCGGGATCTTAGACTTTTATACTTATTTTAAATTTGGACGAATAAAAGTTGTATCAATAGATTAGAGCCTGATGAAGGGGCAAGATTCCCTCGTAGATTCCCTTGTAGATTCCCTCCATTCCTGTTTCAATAAAACTCACACAGGAATGGTTGAGAATTGTAAATCACTAAAGGCCCTGGTTCTAAACGAGCTGTAATGCCACCCAATTTATTTGTTTTTAATATCGCATAAAGTGAAGTTCCACAACAAAGTTTTACAAACGCATGAATGTATTTGGGTAGTAGCCTGTGGCATAATGATCAGTATGTAGGACTGTTACACAGAAGGTCTTGGATTCCAATCCCAGTCTGTGCCAGCTAAAAACAGAAATGTTTTTCATGTGCTACAGCCTCTTGCGAGGAATTGACAAATTCTCTAAGAGTATCTCTTGTGTAGGTGAAAAAGTGCTTCTCACCTAAACTGTTCAGGTTCGGCAGAAAATTGTAGGTCCCCTCCATTCCTGCTCCACTAAAACTTGTACAGGAGTAGTTTAGAGTTGTAAATCACTAGGCCCTGGATCTATATATACGACCTATCGGACCACCAAATTTATTTATTTTTTATTATCTATGATAGAAAGTGAAGTTCCCCTTTTTTGCAACCGCCAGAATTTTTTTCCACACTACTGTAAGAATGTACTTATACAACACACCATGATTTCCTATTTAGATTATTATTGCAGCACGTTTTGTGTTGAGTACTTCAAAAATTAGTAGTCAGTGAATGTTTATAGGATGTTGTAAACAATTCTATTGACGTTTTACGTATATTAGATCACTAAAATACAACGAAAATGAAAATAAAAAAAAAATAAAAATTAGAATTTCTAAGCTGAAAACTTTCGCTTCTCATGAAAACTAGAAATATTTAACGTGCCAAATTCCATTGATTTAATTTAAACTTTTCAAATTTATGCACACGCTATAGAAAAACTTTTCACACACTGATGATGATGACGGTTTTTTTTTTTTTGTAATATAACAATGCTCTTGAATATAAGTATGTGTGTATATTCCTTCGGTGTTTTAGGATCTTAGAATCTTCATAAGTGCACGTAGTCATACACTTTCATATGTAGCTCTAGAGAAATTTTCAATATTTATTCGAGTGTGAATTAATTGCTAAAATAGAACATGTTTTTACCAAGAGAATTTTTAGTTTTCCAATAAGTTATTTTTTTTTGGAAATATTTGACATGATGCGATGTATGAATATATGCTTTAATCAAGAATCGTACGGCATCTTTTGGATGTTTTCAATATTAAATACTTTGCTTTCTTGGGAAATTATGAGAAAATTATGATGATTGTAAATGCATAAATTTCAAAGGGTATACGGTAGTGCCCAGCCAAGTTCTGGTATTACACCCTTTTTACAAGAACAAACACTTCGACCCCCCTCTAACTTCAGTACCAATAAAGTCAGAAACTTTAAATTTAAAATATTTGTTGAACTGACCAAGCACAGACGCCTAATTAAATTCCAACACCCAGGCATAAGTGGTTCCTGAGATATAGGTCTTCAAAAATCGCAAAACCCGTAACTTACTGACGGACTGACTGACTGACTGAATGACTGACTGACTGACTGACTGATTGACTGACAGACCATCAAAATTATGAAGCACTTCCGGACATCGCAGAATCTTGTAATTTCTCACAGCAGTAGTTTTTGTGGTGAAACCAAAGGAAAAAACCGAAAATTTGAGATTTTTCATTCAGGGGGCGTTGTATCCGCCGACTTTCCCAGAATTGTTGTCAATTATATGGAGCACGTCCGATTGCCGTAGAATGATTAAATTTGGTAGACCAGTAGGTCTTGAGGTTCATACAAAGGAAAACGTAGAAAATTTGAGGTTTTCCATTCATGGGGGTGGTAACTGGTACTAGCTACTACACATTACAACTTTCTCAGAATTGCGATTAATTAAATATAGCACTTCTTATAGCTGTAGAATAATGAAATTTGGTAGAGTTGTTGGGTTTGAAAAAAATATAAAATTTGAGGTTTTCCATTCAGGGGGTGTGGTATCTGCCCACTTTCTCAGAATTGCGGTCAATTAAATGGAACAATTTCGATTTCTGTAGAATAAGTACTACACTCCTAGCTTCACTTTTATATATTTCGAGATTTTAGCCTAACAAAAAATAAAAATCTTTGCAAAAAAGAGTGAGATCAGAACAAAAACATAAATGTTAAAAAGTAGTTCAAGTTCTGTTAAATAAAAACCTGCGTATATATAAAAATATGCCGTGAAAAGTAGTTAAATCTCAAAGTACGCCAAGTTCTTATTTTATGAAGGTTTAATATCAAGTATTTAAAGTAGAGTAATATTAAAACAACTCCAAATGATGAGAAAAATTTTGTACATATTTAATGACCAAAATTTTGCGGTTAACTTGACAAGTTTTCTTTTTATTACTGACAATTTAAAACGTTTTGAAAACTTGATCAATGAACCGCCAAATTTTAGTCATTAAATAATAAATTTGTCACATCATTTCCAGTTGTTTCAATACTACATATTTTGTGGCTACATATTTAATTTTAAACAAAAATGTTGAA
Organism: Epistrophe grossulariae; assembly: GCA_929447395.1. Taxonomy (NCBI): domain Eukaryota; kingdom Metazoa; phylum Arthropoda; class Insecta; order Diptera; family Syrphidae; genus Epistrophe; species Epistrophe grossulariae. Next base: position 140,242,424 of record OV839566.1, on the reverse strand, counting down.
CAAATCTTAGATACTAAACAAAATTATTTTTTTGTTACTGTTTGTACATGTTTTTAAAATCTTTAATTGCAAAATTATTATTTGCACCGAGATTACAAAATTCTAACAAAAGCTTTCAAGTCATTTTTCATTGAACATAAAAGTTACGTTATAGATACAATAAAAAAAATTTACTGAAACAATAAATTTGTTTTGTCAATTTTTGTCCAATAAACTGGTTGATTGGGCCAATTAAAAGTAGTTTATTGGCCCTACAAACGTTTATTAATGCAAACGAAAGTCAATTATAATTTAAAATTAAAATTTAAAATTAACTACCGGTTGCTTGTATATAAATAAACAATTTTATTGACACAATAAATTCATACATTGCACCAAACAATTTTTTTACTTTGATAAATGCGCAATAATCAAGTTATTGAATGTCAATAAACATTTTAATTGATTCGAATTTTGTTGAAATATTTTTATACGGTGTATTGGTCCAATAAACTACTATTTATTGACCCAGTAAAGTGTTTGTAAGGGATAAGCCAAATGGTTATTTTTTTAAATTATAATGGACTCTTATAAAATTCACAATAGTTGAGGTCTCTTGAATTGAATTAAAAAGTTCAAGTGGCCTCAACATCAAAATGCGCAGTACGACATTTAGGCTCATCAGTCATCAGTATATAAATAATATTGTCGTACCTTTCTAAGATGCAAATTAAGGTCGATGCTCACTGAATATTATAAAATCACAGCATGAACATACTGTGAATTTTGTTAGAGTCGACTATAATTTAAAAAAAATATCATTTGGTTTACCCTAATAAATACTTTATTGTATTTTTGTTTTATAAAAAAAAAAAAATGTTTGGCACAATGTATGACTTTATTGTGTCAAACAAAAAGTTTATTAATACAAGCAACCGGTTATTAACTTTTAAATTTTAATTTTAAAATAACGGAGTTTAACTGAGCCAACAAATTGTTTATTGAGTAGAAATTTCTAAAGCAAAATTTGTTCGCAGTATCAACAAAAAGTTAATTGAGGAATTGAAAAAACAGTTAATAAAAGGTATTTATTGATATTACAAATGATTTTTTTCGGTGTTGAAAAGTTATAAGTGTACCTAGAACTGAAACATACATAAGTACATTTTCTCAAAAAACATCAAAAACCTATTTCGGTGATGCGATTTTTTTTGGTAAGAACCTGAAATGCAATTAACTTACAATTTCGTTGATTAATACAGCTACAAAATTTAACCAAAATCATTTGAGACGTTTTTGAGAAAATTTTAAATAACCGAAATATGTAGTTGTATCACAGCTATGAACTATTAAAATACAAATTTTCACATAAATATGCTCTGTACCAAATTTAAAGAAAATCAATGCTCTGTTTTAGATTTATGCGACACACGATGAGTAAGACCAAAATCACTTGTTTGGACTTCTTCACCTTCAAAGTGTTAATTTTTTTTTTACAAGAAACAAATATATACTTGTCTTATTGAGCAAGTAAAAATGGGTCAGTAACACTAGTTCGCTTACTTTTTTGATAGAGTGTTATAATATTATCATATTATGTATATCAGCATAAGCAAGTAGTTGATCGAACTTTTTAAAACATACCACCTATTGCCATTTTTAATTCGTGAGTTATATAGCTACCTACAACTTTTTAATAAATAATGTTAAAGAATTATATGATGTCACATTGTCTTAAACCTTTTTTGTTTCAGAGGGTTCATTGTTCAGCCTCGCATCTCTTTGGTCGTGAGGTTGACAGATATTTTGGTTATCCTCGTCTTTTGATATAGGTGTGAACTGCCTAACAGCGGATTGTTAGCTGTCTTCGCGTTTAGCGGTCTTGAAAAGTGCTCTTCTGAAATCATCACAGAAACGGCTGGTGATATATGGTGATGTATATCTGCTATCACCATATTCCCCCCTTTATCATCTATTCAGAATTCTAATCTGACCCCGTTCCCTTGATGGGTAAATCGTTTCACCCTTATGGTTGAACCTTTGTCAAAACAGCCCTCAATAGACCTACTTCTACTTTTATACTCTCTCTTTCTTCCCAAGCCAAGGTTTTTCCTCCCATTTTGTTATTTCTATACAAGAAATACAGAGCAAATAAAAATTGGATACATTTTGTAGTTCTTCGCCTAAAAATTAAACTTATTCAATTAAATACAAATGTTACGATAATTTAGTGAAACTAATTCCCACTCTAAAACTATAATATAATTTCATTTAAGCATGATCCAGAAGTCTGTACGGTTATTCATAATATTTGAGGCAGACATGTGAAATTTAATTTTTGAAATCAGTCGAAGCACATTGAATAAGTCATGCTATTAATGCCAACGCACACCTATGGCAACTGCTAAAACCGACTGAATAACATGTTTCAGGAATAAGCTCGAATTTAACTTCGACTATTCAGGACCATTGATTTCTGTAAAATGCGACAGGTTTATTTTTAAAATTTAATTAATTTAAACAAAATCATCAATAATAACACATTAAATTATATCAACATGTCACCTAACTACATATTATACACAGGTATACAATGTACATAATATATAAAAAAAAGCTTCTTTAACAAAAAAAAAATACAATAAAACATTAACAATAAAAGATAAATCAAATAAAAGGAAGAAAAAAGTGTGGAAAAAAGAACAATAATCCAGTTTGAACAAAAAAAAATAATAAAAAAAAACAAACAAAAAATCGATGACATATAATCCAAGAAGTGACACAAATAATATATAAAACATTTTTGACTGTTGTACTTTATTCAATGTTCATCCCACATGTATTATAGAACACACATACAATACATTATATTATATAATATGTAGTTATGTCTTAGGTAGATTTTTGGAACGTTTCATCGCTTCTTTATTTACAAAACCATTCTTTGTCATCTCAAAACCAACGTCGTCGTCGTCGTTGCCATTGCCATATTATAGTCTTTGCCATCTTATATATAGAAGTCGGCGCTGGTGTTGTCCTTTCAACTCGACATATAAATATCTCAAGAAAATTTCCAAACCAGAAAGCATGAACATCAGAATTACATCCGATATAATAAGTTTTCCTTGAGTCGAAATCCAACAAAAAGCGCAACTACTTGATGGGGTGACCATTTGTCTTTTATTGAAAATTATTAAAATATTGGAAACAAAAATAGCCCAGGAAAATTAGAAAAAAACAAAACTGAATGTATAGTGTGGAACTAGTTTATTTGAATGCCTGAAGCATTTCTTAAAAATATTATAAATTTGTCGCCAAGGGAGGGTGATAGTAAAATTTTTGTTTTTGAAAATGTTTGTTTTAAAAAAGGTTTAGCCTAGTTCCTTTACTTTGAAACTCTGTGCATTTTTGTGAATTTCTACACCAAAGTCTGTCAAAGTTCATATAAAAAAAAAGTAAAATGACGTAGAAATTCACACAAATGCACAGAGTTTTATTTTCGACAATTAAGTCAACAAAAAAAATATCTTAACCTAAAAGAGTTAGATCATACTTGTTCGTAAGAGAAAATGATGTTAAAAAAAGTGAAAATGTCTTATTTTGGCGAATACTTTTGATATCTGAATTTGTTAAGCTAATTAAATGCTAATTTATTGCGCAAAAAGAAAAAGCTCGCTTATTTTCTGAGTTATTAAAGTTTCCTCAAAAAAAAGTCTGAACTTAGCGGTAAAAATCTAAAATAATTCGAATTTTTAAGTTTTATTGGCACCCGCAAAATTGTAGCTGTTTAAATGCTCTTGAGTTGCGAAAACCTCGGTTTTATAGCTAGTTTATTTTATATTCAAGTTTTCGCTAAAATATGTCTGAAGTAATTAGCGAACGAAAATACGAAAACAATATATTATATTCTCTTGGTGTCCAAAATTTTAGCTTTTTAAATGCTAATTTGCTGCACAAAATTTTTAAGTGACGTTGCCTAAACTTAATCATCAGTTCTTTGTTTTAATGTATCTTTTTCCACATCACCGCTACGCCACGCAGCCATATATAGTTTGCTTAAGTTTTTCTCAAAATGTATTGCTCTTACAAAAAAAAAATTTTATAAAATAATTTTATAGAATTTTCGATAATATATACAAAAAAATCAATGGTGCTTCTTCAACCCAAAAAAGAATTGGACTAGATTACGAGAACCATATTTCTTGGAAAACACTTTTAACATACAAATAAAGCTTCCTAAAAAATGTTTAGATTTTGTCTGAATTTTCTAGTTTTCCTTACTGGCAAAAATTTCAGATACTTTCTGTAATTAATTTTTAAAAAATTGGCCCCTTCATAAAGTTTGTATATATAAATTGAGCTGTAATTTGATCTAGAGTCAAAACGTTTGATTCTTGAATCGATTGGATTGAAATTTGGTACAGAACACTTTTATGTGATTCCTTATAGACTAAACAAGGAGATTAGAACTTTTATTTTAGCTCAATTAAAACGGGTAACTTTTTCTTTTTTTTCACATTTTTCTCGAAAACAGCTCCTAAAATTTTTATTTAACTTAAGTACCTAATAGAGGAAAATTTGCTCCTTAAAATAAAACTTCTGTTTAGATATTAGATACATTTATGATTAGACGAGTGTATTACTTATATAGTATTTTTACCAATATTACTGTTAGAAAATTGCATTTCAAAAAGTTCCGGAAAAATGTACCATAAGAAAATAGGATTTTGACGATTTTTGGAAAAATTGCTTTAATTTTTTTTTATTCACGTTTAGCTTTTTACTGACTTGACTAATTTTGTTATAATTTTGCAATCATGTGCTTTCGAATAATTTAATTAATATATATTTCACATTTATAAATTAAAAAAAAATTAGTTTTCTACAATTTTGTACTTTGAATGAGAATTTGTGGTTACGAAATTCAAAAGCCTCATTCAAAGTAAAATATCTTAAATTGTAGAAAATTAAATTTTTTTATCACCACCAATATCTTATGAAGAGGTAATCTCAGATAAAATTTATAAGAGCAGTTTTTAAAACTTGACTTTATTTTCAAACTTTTTCAGATAATTTTTTTCTAATCCTTTTACAGTTAGTCAAAAAAAAAATGGAACAAAAAACGATTTTTAAGGTCTTTTGAAAAACTTTTGCTGCTTTTGAAAAATTGTTCGCAAGATATCAAGTTTTGCAGACTTACATTATATTTCCAGGCAAATTCATATAAAAGCTATTTCTGGTATAAATATCTGTTAAACCTTATTTAAAAAAAAATTAAATTTCAAATATTTATATTTGTTTTCTTTTTTTTATTACCTCAATTTTTAAAAATTAGGTAGGTACTTTATACAAAAAAAAAATAAAATTAGAATTTTTCTAAATATCTGTTAAAATAAACAAAGGACAAAATAATAGTATTAAACTTATTACCTATTTCTTTTTAAAAATAAAAGAATATTGCGATGGTCCCATGCAAGACTATACTAAGTGAACTTAGTACATACAGTTTTAAATTATTTATGTCTTTTAAACTGCGGCATTGACTCAAAAAATTTGAAACTCTCTCCTGAAAAATAGCATATATTTGCACTTAGTATAGTTTTGCATGGGGCCATCGATTGATCCACTTCTGTTTGAAGTTTCAGGATCTAGATTATAAGTTCAGAATTTATCTGTGTACCTATTTTCTTTATGCAAAATTGCATAAGCTACAATTTGTATATCTTCACATTTTTCTTCAAAATTGATTATTTTCCAGATATTTACAAAAAAAAATAATTTCACCCGGAACAAATTTTAATTCCGAGTCAAATTAAGGGTACTTTTATAAGAGAACGCTCAAAACATAAATATTAAAAGATTTCAACTAAAGAATTTATTGTAATTTTTTTTGAAGTTTGGTCTTTTTTTTTGTCAAGTTTTCCCCGTTTTGGTCTTTTTTCTAATTCTTTTGTCGTTTTTTTTTTATTTAAGAATATGGTCACCATATTTATGAATATACCTACATATAGTACACATATTCAAGTTGGTGGAAAAATTAAGAGGATTTTCACTCCATGGCCCCATTATTTCTTTTGGGTAGCCATCCCCACTCTCACACACATGCCATTTCCATTATGGATATACTGAAATTCTGAGTTTAGGTTAAGTCTTTTTCTTCCGACGCAGCTCTCCTATATATGTGTATATTCTTTTTATATGTTTTTATATGTTATTTATTTTTATTTCATTCATTTTTCGCTGTATTTTACCATGATCCTTTATCCTGTATAGTTTTTTCTTTAGCTTTAATGTGGGCTTTGGCTGGCTACAGCCTTTTTATCCTCGAACGTTAATATTATCGGTCGGCGTAAAGCGAAAAACTCAACAGTCTGTATATTGTGTCGCAGGACCATATTTGTGATTTCTCAAGGTGCAAGGCGATTTTGTTATTGCACTTTTTATCTGCCCTAAAATTTTGTATATAGATGATTTGGAAATAATCCTTAATACAATTTTGTACCTTTTTGTCTTTTGTTCGAGCTTAAGCAAATATGAATAACGAGAAAAATCCGACCGAAACCATTGCGACACGTGGTAAAACTTTGTCATTCCCTTTTTAATCAAAAGCCATATATGGCTTCTGGTGAAGTAGAGGGTTTTAAATATCTTCCACCAAACATTTCGTGATAAAACTCTTTATATGGACATAAGTTTCGCCCTCAAATTTTATAAATTTTAAACTACTCTCGTATACGGGCCTGATTGTACCCTTTGTTTCGTTGGGGTCAAATAAATTTCCCATATCATTCCATGCGTGATGGCAGACATCAGACTATGACTATGGGATCCTGTATGTCCTCTGATCCAATTGTATACTGTTTGTATATATTGCATGGTTTATCTGGATGGTATGTATATGCTGGCTGTTTCTGCTTTTTCTTTGTCAAGGAAATGAACGTTTATTTTTGCACAGAGCCACACAACAATAACAACCAAGAGCAAGAGCAAAAGCAGCTGCTAGCCGCATAAACGACAAATAGAATTTGAAACATAGAGTTGGGAGTTCAACCAAACAATGGACGACGACGACGTCGGTCGTAGGTATACCTCGTATTATTATAGTATATACTCGTAATAATAATAATAATAATAAGAAAAACGGTATATTGTACAGTGGTTTTAATTTTTTTTTATTTTGTTTTTCCTCTATTTTCTGACATTTCATTCTGAAGAGATAAACTTCTTAAGAAAATGAAATGAAATTGAAACAAG